>OU898276.1:102717506-103430006 GCA_918026665.1 Diabrotica balteata | reverse complement strand
GTAGAAAACAGCTACCCCGAAAGGCAATACCGTATCTCAAATTAGATTCAATCAGGGCCACATAAACACTTTTTGCAATCATGAAATCTAAATGGTGAGCAACTGATTTGACCGCAAAGCAACCCGATGATATCTTTTTGTTTAAACATACAATGTGTTGCTCAAATTTAAGTTTATTATAAATACAGAGACCTAAAAATGTGTTTACAGTGTCAGAACAAATGCCTTCATTGCACAGAGTAATGTTGCTTAGATCATTCTTAAAAGAAATTAAGTGGGTTTTTAAAAAATTAAATGTCAATTGATTAGCTTTGCACCACTCTAAGATTTTTAGCATATCACTACTAATAATCATGTTCAGTATCTTAGAGCCCTTGATTTGCCATAAAATTGTTGTATCATCTGCAAATATAGTAGTAAACCGGCCATTAATGTCGAGGTTGGTTATATTGTTAAAATATACCAAGAACAAGATAGGACCCAAGACAGAGTCTTGAGGTACATCATCATCATCATTTTGGCTTTACAACCCTATGTGGGTCCTAGCCTCCCCAAGAATTCTCTTCCAGTCGTCCCTATCCATCGCCTTCCTCTGCCAAGCATGTATTTCAATATTTCTCATATCTTGGTCTATGTTATCTAGGAATCTTGTTCTGGGTCTTCCTCTTTTTCTTTGACCAATAGGTCTATCAAGGAGCGTTTTTCTAGCTGGGTCGGTTTGCTCTATCCGCATTACATGGCCTACCCACCTCAGACGTCCTATCTTAATGTGTTTTACGATATCTGGTTCCTGGTATATTCTATATATGGAGTTCAAAGTTGTATCGTCTTCTCCAGACACCATTTTCATTTACCGCTCCATAGATTCGCCTCAGTATTTTGAGCCTTGAGGTACTCCACAATTAATAAAGATATTACTAGAGTATCTATATCTTTCCAGTTTATTAAGAATTATTTTGTGATTGACTCAGTCAAAGGCTTTAGATAGATCACAGAAAACTGCGGCAGCAACATAATCGTTATTTAATTCCAAGTATAGTTTTTCCATGAATTGGAAGACAGCATCATATTATGTATTTTTTAATGACTGGAAACCGAATTGGAAGGAAGAAAGTAAATTGTGTTTTTGTAAGAAAGTCATCATTCAGATTTTTACCAATTTTTCTACAACCTTTGAAAGGGACAGTAACAAGGAGATAGGACAATGATTAGCAGGTACATTGTGGTCACCACCTTTCTACAGAGGAATAACCTTAGCACATTTTAAACAATCGTTAACGTGACCTGTTGAAAAAGATGTGTTAATTGCCTCTAAATTTCCGCTAAAATTCTCAGAACTTTAGATGAGATATCATCCCAGCCTGCAGCCAAAATTTCTTACTTTTTGATTTAAGAACTCTCTTTTGAAATGCTAAATTGAAAATCTTCATGAGAGTGTGACGAAATTGATGAAGCAAATCAGGAATGAAAAAAATATTATTCCAATCTTCCTGATTACATAATTTGATAAACCTGTCAAAATTACTTTTGCTGAAAATCCTACTTCATCTGGCTGTATAAGGCGCTTAAGGAAAAATTCACATAAAATGGGATCACTATCTAATGAAAAATAGGGAATCACTCTGCACACAGCTGGATCTGGATGTAGATTAGTACAAATATAATCCAATATGCTGTTATCTCTGATTGAAATGGTAACCAGCATTGTCATATCAAAACTATTAAGTAAATTTGTAATATTAATAACATGGCTGTGTGATGAATCCAGATAATCAATATTAAAGTCACCTGTCAAGATAATAAAAGCATTTTGTGAAATTTTTTCAAGCAAGGGATCCAATCTTTGAAAGAATAACTGAAGACTTAGGGGGTCTATACACAACAATGTCAAAGAATATCCTGGCTTAAGAACTTAAGGGAATGGTTTGAATGCAGTAGTGCAGAACTTTTTAGAGCTGCAGTCAACAGAGTACGCATAGCCATGATGATTTCCAACCTTCGATAGAAGATGGAACTTAAAGAAGAAGAACACAACAATGAGAAGAGTATTAAGTTTCTTAATAAAAGTAATAGAAAATTCAAATTCACATTCAATACAGAGGTGGTTAAATTTGTTGTAGTGAACAAAATTGAATTTATAATGAAACATTGTAATAATTAATATTAACATGCCTCGATGGATGCTTTCAGATTTGCAAAATTTAGATATTATGGAGTAATTGTTAATGCAAAGTGTTTCCAGAGGATATAACCAGTGCTTAGTTAAAAGCACAGGATCTGGCCAATAATTTTCACTAAGAAATACTCCCAGTTCTTCAACTTTATCGCGTACAGAACATATGTTGTATAAAATAATAGAAAATTTATTAACAATACTAGATTTAGATATACTGGTATCCAGTTTATCATCTACCACACTTACAATATTATTTATGTATCATGTACAATATTATGTATCATATACTATTATGTACAATATTATTCAGGTATCAGATATCAAAGGCCAGGGCACATAGCTCTAAAATAGCACCCAGGGTTTTGTGTTAACAGTCTTATATATGATGTGTGGTGCACTCGAAGACCCTTTTTTACAATTCAGATGCCTTTAGGAATTAATATCCACTGTGTTGGTTATAATATAAGAGTATGTTGTATTAATATCAGTTTTTTTAGTTTTTCGCTTTGTTTTTTAATATCCCATTTCCAATAACCATTTAATGTTGCTCTTTATAAAATATTACAATGAAAATGACTTAATAAGCTCTCAGTCTTGTATATTCACATCTACCACCAAAACAACTTGTTTCTTTAAATATACATTTAGTATAACAGAGATGCAAAAAACTATTAACTCTCATTTTCATTGATTACTTAAACAATAACAATTATTTCTGCCATTTTCAGGCTAACTAAACATAAAATAAAACAAAAACTAACTGCTTAACAACTCACCATTACCTTCACCTTGACTGTCCAAAGAGTCCTCATCATCATCACTCACTTCTGGATGATCTTCAATTCTAAAATCACTATCATCAGAACTTTCTTCATCAAAGTCTAAAACACATGCTTGTTCTCCTGGATCTACAGGCTTAACTTTTCGCTTGTTAGGGTCCCTTTCAACTACATAAACATATTTTTAATTAGAGAAGTCTATTTATTTTAAAGACAAGATTTTTTTGTTGTGATCATCTTTATTAAAATTTTATAAGTTAACATAATATTTTTGTGCTCTTCATGAGAGAAAATTTACTTCATATTTATTAAAAATAAAATTAATTTATATGTATAAAAATTTCAATAAAAAAAAACTAAATCAAACAGTTATACATATAATATGCTGTGAATATTACACTGTAATTATTTAAAATTTATAAAATTAATCTTGTAATTTGACAGATAGAGTTGTAATTTTTTTATGATTTTTGACCTCTTTAAATTTGAAAGTATACAAATAAATATGCAGTTACACTTATCATAAAAATGTAGCTTAAAATAACTTACTCGTATTCATTTTAATAATGAAATAATAACGCTACAATTTTTTAAAATTGAAAAGTTAATGACATATTGAAAACATAACCTATACTTCCGGGCGTCAGCTTGCGCCGTCACAATAACTGTTAAATTATTTTTGTCAAACGCTGAAGAAAAAGATAGCTATATTTTTCATGAAACATGAGTCTCGTAAGGCATTTTTTCGCACCTAGAAAAAATAAAAGGAATCGTATTTTCATTACCATTATCTTTGATTTTATCCATATCACACAATCCATATGTTGAATCCTCTAATTTATGTTGATTTAAGTTTCTGTGACATTGTTTATTATTCTGTGCCAATATATATTTCCTTTACAGACATGCCTTGCCTAAGCGACTCTCACCAGGTTATTTTGGTCTTTATTTCCTATTTAGAATTATCATTCTAGCTTTACAACCCTATTTTGTCTTAGCCTCCTCAATAATTTTCCCCAAATCTTACGTATCCACGCCTTCCTCCGAAAAGCACGTACTTCCCATGTTTCTCATTTTCATATCTCTTTCGATGTTATGAAAGAATCATATTTTGGGTCTTTTCTACCCCAAGACGATTATGTCATCTAGATAAACTAGGCATGTTTTCCAAGATAACCCTCCCAACACATTTTCCATAAGCCTCTCAAATGTCGCAGGAGCATTCCAGAGTCAAAATGGCATAACGTTAAATTGCCATAATCAGATCCTCTGGTGAGGCTGTCTTTTCTTTATCTACCGGGTCCATTTCTACCTGCCAGTATCCAGACTTCAAATCCAAAGTAGAAAATAATTTACTTCCAGCCAATGTGTCCAATGTATCATCGATCCGAGGCAAAGGATAACTATCTTTCTTGGTAACGTTGTTTAGCAAACGGTAATCCACACAGAACCTTATTCTTCCGTCTTTCTTCTTAACCGGGACCACCGGAGAGACCCATGGGCTCGTAGAAGGTTCTATCACCCCGTTTTTCTTCATTTCCTCAACATTTTCCTGAACAATTGTTTCAGCTTCCTCTCTTTTCTGTGGTAATCGTTGAGCTGTTTGACGGATTGGCTTAGCATTACCAGTATCAATTTTATGCTTAACAACGGTAGTTCTTTCCGTCTTTCCTCCTTTCGGTACGAAAATATCACGATACTGCCGAAGAAATTCCCTTAATTTCCTTTTCTCAATCTGATTCAGAGACTGTCCAGCAACTGCAACTATTTGGTCAAATTTGTCGTTGGAATTATCAGACGTTGTCGTCTGACGGATTATGCATGTCACAGGTACACAAGTTCCTACTTTTGTATCTTTCTTGATGGTCACTGGGTAGTCATTGACATCGATAAGCCTCACAGGAATTTCTTTAGCCGAAGTCACCAATTCTTTTCCAATTATGATTCCACGGCCGACTTCGTCGTCATGGTTCCAAGGCTCCATCATAACAGGTGTCCCTTCGTCCACAATTCCCTGTAGGCGCGCTACTATTATCGTTTCACTTCTCGCAGGCACGACTGTATCTTCCTTAACGGCTGGTTGCATAGTGTTGTCATCATGTGGATGGAGAAATACCTCCTCGTTACCAACTTTGATTACGTTATTCTTCAAATCTAATTGAAATCCATGCGTATTCATTACGTCCATTCCTAATATAACATCCTCTTCGATGTCAGCAACTATAACAGTATGGACGAACTTTTCTGCTCCAATTCCTAATTGTACCTGGATTTCTCCATGAATGTTGGCATTTTCACCTGTGGCGGTCCGAAGTTGCAACTTCGTTGGTAACAGTTTCTTTCGACCGTTTATAACTGTCGGGCGTATAATGCTTCTGGTCGATCGGGTATCCACCAACAACGTATGCTTTTACCATTTATTTCTCCATCTACATATACACTATCTTCACGACATTTCAAAGAAGCTATTAGTATGAGAGGGTCTTTGGAAAAGTTCTGCGTCGAAGCTGCCCCCCTAAGGCCGACCCGTTCTAGTCTTCCTGATGGTGAGTTTCTTGATTTGCGTCGTACCTAGGATGCTTACAAGAACTTCGTACGTGTCCTATTTCGCCACAATTCCAGCATCTTATGGTCTTCGTTTTCTTGTATGACATGCTTTTCATCATATTAACGGGCTGGCATTCTGATTGTTTATTATTCTGTGCCGTTGCCACAGAATAATAAACAATCAGTATGCCCACTCTGCTGGAAAAATAAGAATACGCATCTCGTTCGAGCAGACGGAATCAGTCATGTTTTAAACGGAACCAGTGCTGTTCAGTGACGTTTTATCTGGTGTGCATAGACAAATTAACCCGGTTTAATTGATTTACGGCAACTACAGACATAATATGCTATTTTATTCATATTGTTAGCTGAAGAATAGATTATATAAATTATTTTAAATGTACTAAATTATTATTCTCTAAAAATTTAAATTACAGTTCTCTCGTAGCTTGTTACAAATTTCTCAATTCGAGTCTATGTTTCCGTCTAAAACATGGCGTTCGCGTGTTGACAAACTTCAAAGGCGGCATCTGAGAGTGGGCATTCTGAATGTTTATTATTCTGTGCCGCTACGTTGTTCCTTTTCATAATAATAATTGATTAAAAAAATTGATTTGCTAAATTGTGGCAGTTTATTTATTTATTATTTTTTGTTTGTTTTTTTTTTAACTAGACTCTATTTGATATTTTTTATATTAATTATCCGGCAAAAGTATAGAGAAAGTGCTGATGAATTTGGCATAAACGTCATGTCAAATTTGTGTTTGCGGTATTGCCATGTCGTTATTATGTATATGTTTTATGCCTCAATTATGCTTTGAAACAGTTCATTTTTATTACCCGATTTTTATTTTATAAAGACAGTTTTACATTATGCTATTTTCATGCTAGGCAAGAGCCATGCAAGACAGATCATGGAACTGCGCATGCCCACGGGCTATTTCCATGCAATTCCTGTGCTAGACGAAAAATTAGAACATGTTCTATTTTTCATGCAATTTTCTTGCAATTTATCGTTAAAATTCATGTTGCCAACATAACAATTTATAATAGATTACAGAATAAAACATAACCTTATCTCTATCTTTAGCGTCCCTTAACCCACATGTGTATTGTTGTGTTTTGATTTAAATTAAGTTTATTAAGTGGTGATAAAAAGATATACTATGTCTAAGTTAATGTAAAAACGACTGGGTGAGTCGTTGACTATGGATGATTGTTGCTACAACAGCAATATTCAACAATAACAATGTTTTCTTTTCTTTGGTTGACATCCTTCACCCTTTTAATAACCATAAATAGTATATTTATTTATTATATTATTTATTTTAGTACTTAATTATATTTTTATTTAAAATAAAATAACCTCAAATTGATAAATATTTTCTCTGTTGGCAACAATGAAAGTGGGATCTAAAATTGCACCAGAAATATCTCTGATGTAAAAAGGTCAAGCTAGGCAAGAGATGTGCCATGCAAGCATCGAGCAAAAAGACAATAGAGGGAATGTAAAGGTAGTGGGGGCAAACATATTGTTAGACAGGAAGTGCGATTTTTAGAGACCACATTAAACAAGGAAAGAGAGTCTTTCTCCTTGTTTGACATCAAATTTAGTTGGGTTATGTTATTGTTTGTCCCAAATGTCACATGAAATCTTATTTATATTGAAGTTTTTTAACAATTGTGTCGCATTTTAGAGTCTTATCATTAATAATTAATTAAAACTTTCTCGTCTAAGACACATTCTGAAAAATATTATATAGCTACTGTTGACAAGTGTCGGAAAATTTAAATTTCGCGCATTCGCATTTCCGTATATGTCCGCCATCAGAGGCCACTTTTTTGGTCTCCTTTTCATAAGGATTAGATTCCCTCTTTTGTCTTATTGCTCGATGCATGCAAGACGGACTTGCATAGCATGAGACTTGCATAGCCTAGATCATCGAGCAAAAAGATAAAAGAGGGAATGTAAAGGTAGTGGGGACAAAAATATTGTTAGACAGGAAGTGCTATCTTGAGAGGCCACTTTAAACAAGGATAGACAGTCTCTTTCCTTGTTTAATAAGTCAAATTTAGTTTGGTTATGTTATTGTTTGTCCGGTTTGTCCCAACTGTCACATGAAATTTTATTTATATTGAAGTTTTTTACCAATTGTGTCACTTTTTAGACTATTATCGTTAATATTTAATTAAAAGTTTCTTGTCTGAAAAATATTTTACAGCTATTGTTAACAAGTGTTGAAAAATTTAAATTTAGCGCCTTTGCATTTCCGGATATGCCCGCCATCAGAGGCCACATTTTTGGTCTCCTTTTCATAACGATTAGATTCCCTCTTTTATCTTTTTGCTCGATGGCCTAGATGTAAAGCTGCCTTAAAATCGGGTATTTTAAAAAAAAAATTGAGTTCATATGAAACACGAACGAATGAATATTTGTTTCTTTTGATATTAGTTGCAGTTAGTTATTAGAAAAAAAATTATAATTGGCCTTTGGTAGATTAGTAAATAAACTTGGCAATAGTGTCAAAAGTAGTTGCCAGATTGCAACAGATGTTTAGCAGATTTCAATTTTATGAATATTTTCTTATAATTTTGAGATGAAATGGTATCTGAATAAAAGCATAAAAAATTAAAGTTAATTTAAATTATAATAAGTTAAATTTAAATTAATTAAACTTCTTTTAAAAGATTAACAAGAATGTTTAGTAACATGCTTTATCGTATACATAATTTATGCTCTTTCGTGATTTATTTGTGATATATATGGCAATACCGCAAACACAAATTTGACATGACGTTTATGCCAACTTCATCAGCACTTTCTCTATACTTCTGCCAATTATCCATTTACCTGTTTGTTTACAAATTGTCTGTTCGAAAAAATTGTCTGACATTACTTTAGATGATAAAGTCAGGAATTTTTGTGTTGTATGTTTCCATTAATGAATCTGTCAAAATATTCTCAATTTGAACGAACGGACTCTGCGAACGGTGCTTTGTTGCTGTGCTGCTGTCAAAATCAAAATATAACCAAAAGTCCAAAATATAAGCAAAGAATATAGACGAATAAGCGTCTATATTCTTTGATATAAGTCTATAATAACTATATCATATAACGATATAACCTAAATAAAGTGCTCAAATTCAAATGATAACAGAAAGCAGAGTATATAATATCGGCAAAAGTATAGACGTAATATCATATACTGTGAGTGATAGTTTGTATTATAAAAGAATCCCAATAAGTTTTTATCCTATTCCAGGAAAGTTTTGTAGATGAAATGAACACAGTGAGGCCCTGTGGTTGTAAGGGACTTAGATCGTGTTGTATTTGTGAAAAGGAATACAAAATAGTGAAATCCAATTTGATAAATCTTGAAAATGGAAAATACATTTATTGTTACATCTGCAATAAAGCATGGCCAGGATGGAGACCTGAAGATAATTCGCATGGAAATCATACAGGTGAGCCCATAGAATACCCAGGAATATTTATAAAACCAAATTTTTTGTCAAAACAAGAAGAAAATGATTTGTTAGTGGCACTTGATTCTATGCCTTGGGATCTCTCACAAAGTGGTAGAAGGAAGCAAAATTTTGGCCCGAAGTGTAACTTTAAGAAGAAAAGAATAAGGATTGGTGACTTTCAAGGTTTTCCGATAAAAACTCAATTTGTTCAAACTAAATTCAAGGATGTACCTATAATGAAAGACTTCCAAACAATAGAGCAGTGCTCTCTGGAATATACTCCTGAAAGGGGAGCTTCTATAGATCCTCATATAGATGACTGTTGGATATGGGGTGAAAGGATAGTTACTGTTAATCTTCTTTCAGATTCCATTCTTACTATGACATATAATGATAAGCCAAGTAGATATAATTTGGATTGTGTTAAAACATATCCCTCAATTTTAACACAAAAAGGTTTTTTCAATACCACTAATAGCAGCTATGTTATTATGCCATTAAATGAAAATGAGAAACATCCTGTTGTAAGAATACCAATGCCAAGAGGATCACTACTTATTATGTATAGTTCTGCTAGGTATGATTGGGAACATCAAGTATTGAGAGAAGATATTATAAGTCGTAGAGTGTGCTTGGCCTACAGAGAGTTTACTCCACCCTATTTAGAAGCAGGAAAAAAATTTGAAGAAGGAAAGTTCATTTTAGAAAAGGCTAAAAACTTTTATTAACAACTGTGATATCAAATAAATGTTATACAAACATATTTATATTTCTTTCAATTTTAAAATCAATTTATGTGATTTATGTATACATTTAACCCTCTAACTGCTATAATCGCCTGTAGATGGTGTTCACTTTTGTCTAGTTGAATCTACAATTGGAACAGTTATATATTGATATATTTATGTTTGAACACTGCCTGGAGTTCTGTTTACCAGTGACAAGAAATTACTTGCTGCAATTTTTGAGAAATGGATGTAGAAATCATTGCAATCTGATGAGCATTTTCATATAACAGAAAAAGTGGTTACCAATCTGTATATTTTACTGAAAAATGTGTTACAGTGAGTATGTAATAATATCTATTTTTGATATATATTACTAGTTTTAGAAAAATAAATAAGCTACGATCATTTTTGGGATTATGGTCATAATGTTTATTTCAACTTTTTTGGGAAGGTATTATTAAAGCAATTTTTTTGTTTAGTTTTTGTAGATAAATATCGCCTGACATATTACAGTAAATAAGTATGGATTGTCAATATATAAAATAAAAAAAATTAAATTACAGAGATGGTGTTAAACAAAACTGCAATTCCATTTACGCTAATGCAATAATTGCAAAATTATGTAAATAATATATGTTTATGATCGAAAAAAAATGGTTTAAGCTTAATCCAACTAAATGTTCTTATAATTCATTTGGTCATATAAATAATCATAGCTAATAGATATGTTCTTAATGGTGTACTCTTTTGGATTCAGTTACTGATATTAGAGATTTGGGTGTGTTATTGGATCATGCATTGATATTTAGAAGCCATTTTCTTAAAATTAAGGTAACAGGTTTTCTTAATCTTGGTTTCATTTATTTTAACAGTCATGATCTTTTACCTATTGCATTCAAATTATTGTACTGCTCTCTGGTATGCTCAGGTCTTAAATACTGCCTGTTGTTTGGTCCTCATTTCATCATGTCAACATTGATGGATTGGAGAGTGTTCAGTGGAAATTTCTAAGATCTTTAGCTTTTAAAGCACTTATTAATACAAGAAATACTGAAAATTCATTTTCATCATCATCTTGGTGCTACAGCCGTTAGAGGGCCTCGGCCTTCTCAAACTTTCTATGCCATTCTGTTCTGTTCCTTGCTTGCATTTTCCAGTTGCCCACTCCGATCTTCTCGGCATCTTGTGTTACCCCGTCCATCCACCTCAGCTTTGGCCTACCCCGTCTTCTCATTCCACGGGTTGAGCTGTTGAATCTTTTTTATCATGTTCGATTTAGAGGCCCGGGCTACATGTCCTGTCCACTGCAGGCGGTTTCGCTTAATTATAGTGGTAATATCTTTACCACCAAATGTATGCTTGTAGATATTCTGCAGTTCAAAGTTATATCTACGCCTCCATTTTCCGTTCTCACAGACCGCTCCGAATATCTTGCATATCACCTTTCTTTCAAAAATAGGTAGAGCGGATTCATCTGTTTTAGTTAGCGTCTATGCCTCTGATCCATATGTGAGAACGAGGACTATCAGTGTTCTATACAACCTTATACGAGTTTTTTGAGACAGACCTTTGTTAGCTAAGTACCTATCTTGATAGACCATGATAACATCTGTTTGCAATTATTATTCACCTTTTTATTTCCTCAGATGTGTTATTATTGGGGTTAACCGATCCTAGATATGTGAACTCTTTGAATGCTTCGAAGTTTTGGTCATTGATGATTAAATCTGCGTCAATATTTCCAGTTCTTGTGTTTCTGTTAGTCGCCATGAATTTGGTTTTATTTTGATTTATATGTAACCCCATTCATTCTGCTGCTGCTACTAGCTCGGTTAGGATTTCCGCAGTTCTCTCCCTGATTCTTGTTATGTCCACGTCGTCTGCATATGCTAGAATTTGGGCTGATTTATTAAATATTGTTCCCCTGGTACCTAAATTAGCGTCTCGTACAACTTTTTCTAAGGCGACATTAAAAAGCTGACACGCCAGCTCATCTCCCTGCCTTAACCCCCTATGTATTTCAAATGGGGTTGACGAGTCGTTTTGAATTTTTACTGCTGATAGCATCTTCGCCATTGTCACTTATCAAACATATGAGTTATTTTTGGAATTCCTAACTCATTAATAGCGTTGTAAAGACTTGGTCTCAAGACACTGTCATATGCCGCTTTAAAATCGACAAACATATGACACATCTTATATACTAAAAAGCTAAGCCCTTTTCTTGTACGCAATACTCCTCCTAAACGGTGATAGATAGGAGAATAATTTTTTCGAATAATTAAACAGATTGTTGAGTAGATTCCCCCTAAGGTTTCAAATTTAAAAAATTCGAACCGGTTTAAAAATGGCGGCCATAAAATGAATTTTTCCTATAGTAAAGTATAGGAATTTTACAGGTTTCATTCTTCAAAATTTACAGTCCTAATTTTCAATGTATTTTTAAAATATGACCGCGTCTACTTTTTTCTTATACTTACTGATTGAATTCAGAATTATGAAACCGGAAGTATTTACTTCCCTATTTCCGGATTTAGTTTTGAAAATTATGGTTTCTTTCACGGTGTTCCAGAGCATATGAATATTTTTTATTTAAGATGGGCGGAGTCTAACAATCATATTGTTTCCGTTTCCTAATGTAAATCTTCCTGAAAATCCTAAAAAACTACTGTATCGATTTTCAATTTAAAAAAACTGGCGTCGATACAGTTTATTTTTAGGATTTTTGGAACATTTACACCAGGCGACGGAACCGATGGATCGTTAGACTCAGCCCCTCTTAAATATCAGCAAAACTTACATCAAAACTCGAGTTGGTCTGCTAGTATCTATATTAAACTCTTGCGCTTTTTCGAGGATCTGTCGTAGTGTAAAGATCTGGTCAATGGTTGAACGTCCACGCCTGAATCCTGCCTGATATTCTCCTAGAAACGTTTCGGTATAAGGCTTCAATCTCTCGTGCAAAATGTTTGACAATATCTTGTATGCTGTATTTAGGAGAGTTATTGCGCGGTGGCTCTACCCATCGTAACAGGATATCTTCTTTGTTGATATTGTTCTGAAGCTATTTTCTTGTGGCATTGTAAATTAATTACTGTTAAACTGGGAATAAGCCACAATTAAAGATAAAAATACGTTTATTGACGTTTCAATTTCCACTTCGGAAATTGTTCTCAAAATACAAACAGTAAATTAAACAAAATTTTGTGTTTTGTTACATAGTGAAAAATTCTTCTAATAATTTAATTTTATCTGACTCATTTATATTGACAATTCAGACATACATTATGCATTTTAAAGTAGACGACTTTAAAATGATATTGCCAATATTGTTGAGTTGCGCTTCTGGGACGACTTTACTTATAAGATAAGTAGTTCATTCGATTACATGAAATCAACTTTAACTTGAGAATATCCGTCAGAAAAAAATCATAGCATGTAATTCGTCTTTAAAAAGACAAACACATGACATGATGACAGTAAAATTCTCCTGTTAGTGATTCCATAGTAAATTATGAGGGAAAAACCAGGAAAAAACCTCATAATACTATCCCGACATTGTAAGTATTTGTTCGTGAATTTGAACAAGAAATCAAACCCATCATCAAATAATTTTTCACATAAAAACTAATCAAACTCGTCTAGTTATGTTCCATCAAATAAATTAATAACAAATTATTCCCAAAAACTAAATCTTTCCAAACTCCGATAAGTATTTGAACACCAAATATAATTGAATAATATAGACGAAATAAATAGTTCTGAAGATAATGACATTTTTTTAGAGCAACCTGTTCCAAAAGTGGCGGAAAATATTTTAAGAGTTCCATTTTTCAGTAAAAATTTTTTGTACTGTACCTAATTGCTACTAAAATATTTCAAAGCAAAAATCCTATGAAATTAAATTCTTGCATATTTAAATTTCATGGCTGTTTCGATTGTCTATTAGGATTAAACAATCTTAAGAAACTTAATGCCAAAATAAAATTATAAATAATGTTTTAATTACAAAAATAGTCAAATTAAAATTTTTTATCGTAACATTAACGAGAAAAGCAAGTGCCTCTTAGATATGAACAAATAATAATTTCGGTAGACATAAAAAATATCAATAGTGGTGATATAATAATCCCATATACCAAAATTTGAAAACTTAGAAATGCCACAATGTTTAGCAAAAGTTCAAAAGAATACAGCCACTTGCAGTATTTCCAATATTAAAACAGTTAACGATATTCCTATTTACTCGAAGTCCTATAGATATCCTGAAATCTATAGAAAAGATTCAAAGTATGCTGAACCCAAATTAATATTACCCGTGCTTCAGACTCACCGTGGTCATCCTCAATTTGGGTAAATAATGCCAAAAAAATTGGACAACTTCCAGGTACCTAAATATAGGATCGTAGTTAACTACAGAAAATTAAACGAAATTATTTTAGATCAGTATTCTCTACCTAATATTTCCGATTTACTTGACAAACTAGGTCGTTGTCAGTATTTCACAACTTTAGATCTTGCTTCAGGATTTCATCAAATAGAAGTTACAGCATGTTCAAAATTTCCTTAAATTATTCCCCTCAGAAAATGACTTACACGCCACCTATGGTATATACTTTGCTAGGAACCTTAAAAATAACTCATAAGCAAATAGCGATTTGTCATGTCTTTTTCTTGTGTTGTACTATTGTATATGGGTATTATCATATCCTTATTATATTGGAACGAAAAAGACAAAAGAAAACAATACAGGAAAAGAACAAGAACATCAAAACATAAAGACAATAAAATTTAACTTCCTGAAGGGGCGGCTTCATTCTAAGGGGAACGAAGTTATAGGGAATGGCCGGCATTGTATGTACAATGTTATAGGAGATTACCCAGGCGTATACTATTTCAGCATATCAGTGGTTTAGCTAGAATTGCATTTCTTTTAATTTTTGTTGTAAGACATTCGCACCCATTCTAGCGAATTGCATTGAGGAATACAGTAACATCTCAAAATTTGTAAATATGAATTTATCATGCCATTAAACTCGAGTTTGTGAGTAAATTATCTGCGAAAGACTGAGACAATATTGCCTCAACGGTAGACCGGGTGATAACGATTGTTTCACTTTTGCCATTGTGGGGAAAGCCCGCCCGCATCCGTAGAATACTATATCCAACCAGTAAATCTAAGACTGCCGGACAATTCGCTCAAGCACCTTTAGAAGTTACGGTATTTCGCGGACGATTATTATATATTTTTAGTTTGTTATTGAAAAATTACAGTGTTTCGCGGACGATTATTACATTTTTACTTTGTTATTGAGAAAAAAGCGTTGTTTCACGGACGATTATGGTATATTTTAGGTGAGTTATAATAATAATAATTATTATCATTTTAAATTTGTTACTAAAATGAGTTCGCGAACTGCAAAACTTTTGGAGATGGTTAACCTTAAACCGCTGCGACGTCGGGTAGTGTATTTATTTCGAACTAACATATACAAATGAAAAAAAGTAATTAACGTTAAGTGTTTACTGAATATAATGCTTAAATACAAGAACGTACTGTTTTTATTTATTTCGGTAGATGGGTGTGACGATATTCGATTTGATAAACTAAGATATGGCGATCGAGGAATTGAGGTCGTACTCGTTCCTCAACGCAGAACGAGTACTCGGACGGGGATAAGGATGTCTATCTAGTTCAACACACTAGATGGAAAGAATACGTCAATCTCGTTCAACGCACCAGATTGACGCGGTCAGAGGAAGGATTGTCAATCTCGCTCAGCTCGCCAGATCGACTGGGTTCGGAAAGGATTTGGGACACAGTCAACTCACCTGTCCCCAAGGTCGGATATTCTCCACTCAACGCGTCGAGAATGGTTAGCTGTCTTTCAGTTTCGACTTTTATACTATTCGAGACGGAACAAAAAGTGTTTTGTGTAACACATAGGCGTACTCTAGACGATAAAATATATTATCGTCACACCGCCAAATCAAAAACTTATTGTCCCAAAAATAAAACACTATAATAATACAACAGTAAAAGAGCAGTATGCCATTAACGATGGAGACATTTTGGCACCTTTTCCTTTCGAGACAGACAATGTTTTCATGACTATTAACCAGGACACATTCCAAATCTTACAATCAACATTTCCCGATGAAAACGTTGAACTTGTAAAAACATCAAAAAATGATTCCAAAGTCAGCAAAAATCAAGTGAACGAGCCATTATCGTTCTCCAGCTCAACCAGCGGTTCATCATCCTCCTGCTCTTCATCTAGCAGCACCACGAGTCGAAGAAATTCTACATCACCGGTTGATGACAGCGATGCAGATCCGGATTTTTCACATAGCGGTGATGACGAACTATAATATAATATTTATTCTGATTTCGTACATGATTTTGATTACAGATGAAGGAAATGGAAAATATGTCTCCGTAAAAAAAACAAGAAAACGACGAGCGAACCCTGAAAATTGGAAATCAACAAAATCAGGTCTACAAAAAAACTTGTTTCTTCAAGAAAACTGGGAGCAAGATATACAAAATGCATTCATAAATGCAATGTAAACTTTTCCAAAAATATTGGGTCACATTAAAGACATTCAACCGCTTCTCTTAAATAAAACAAGACTCGGAAATGTCGTATATTATTTTAAAATAAACGGAAAGGACATTCGTGTGTGCAAACGGTTTTTTTTTGTGTGAGTCTTCGAAGATATTCGCGCCCACATAAATTCTACTCCAAGAATACCGTCACAATACCTTAGGGGGCAAACTGAACGTGAATTAATCGAAGGATAACTCGCTGATGACTTTGAAGAACTAGATACATTTAAAAACCAACCCAAAAAAATACAAGATTATCGGCAATTACTTTGTCCGTACAGGAAAGGAATAAAAAAATTAGACCGTAAAGAAAGCGTATAATGTGCCCATAGGTCCAAACGAAAAAAAAAAAGATCTCATGTACTTGGTGTACCATAACTACGTTAAAAGACCCACTACTAATTTTATAATAGTCTTAGGGTATAGGACAAAATTTGTGATGATTTTCAAGACTCTAACGCTATTTTTAGAAATGTGCTATTTTTGAACCTTAAGTTTTTATTTAAATTACTCGTTACAAGACTAAAGTTACTTGTTAAAAGGTATGAAAAAATTTTGTGTTGCCATTTTTTAGAATATTACTGTTGTTTTTGTTCCTCAATTTATATTCATAATAGTTTTTCTACCAAAACTGTACTGACGGCCCAGAAATTATGCAATGCAAGGTAGAACACGCTATAAATAATGCTAAAATTAGAAAAGCTTGTGGTCCAGATGATACACCACCGAGTTGCTGAAACTAATAGAGAATGATAACATAAAAGTAGGAGTAAGACTTTTTAATTCAATATATAACACCGGAGTGATTCCCGCAGATTGGCTCAAATCCATCTTTGTCGCAATACCTAAAAAACACAATGCGAGAAAATGCTCAGAATATCGATTAATTAGCCTAACAGAATTAGGCACGCTTAACATCCTATTACAAAAATGCCGTGACCAAAGAAAATATGTATTTGCATGTTTCGTGGACTTCGGAAAGGCATTCGATAAAGTACAGCATGTAAAATTAAAACAAATACTGAAAAATATTAGAAAAGATGACAAGGATATTCGTGTCATTAAAAATTTGTACTGGAATCAAACTGCTATCGTAAAAATTGGAGATAATTACGCCGATAAAATCTCTATACAACGAGGAGTCAGAAAAGGTTGCATTTTGTCGCCAACATTGTTCAATGTTTACTCGAACCAGTTATTTAAAAAGGCACTGGAGAGACAGCCATATGGAATAAAAATCAACGGGGAACTACTTAATGTGATTAGACATGAAGACGATACAGTAATTCTATCAGATAATATTGAAGGTCTTCAAATTCTGCTTGATCGTATTCACGAGGTAGGAGAGGAAATGGGCATTAAAATAAACTCAAACAAAACCAAATTTTTAGTATTTAGTCGTGACCCACATCCCGGTGCAAAGCTTCAATTAAACGGAGTCGTTGAGAAAGTTCACAAAATTACATATTTGGGAACTGTGATAACGGACCAACTATATCCACATATAGAAATAAAACGTAGAATAGCAATGACTAAAACTACTTTTATGAAAATGAAGTCATTTCTTTGCAATATTCATCTCAGTTTAGAACTAAAGCAAAGAATGGTTAAGTGATATGTTTGGTCCGTACTTTTGTATAGTGCAGAAGTGTGGACGCTAAAAGTATCGATCATGAACAAAATTGAAGCATTGGAAATTGGAAATGTGGGTTCATAGACGAATGCTGAAGATACCTTGGACAGCAAGGAAAACTAATGAAGAAGTACTAAGGAGCGTCAACAAAGATATAGAACTGCTGAAGACTGTTAAACATCGAATAATGACTTATCTGGGACATATAGTAAGGGGAAGTCGATATAAAATATTACAACTAATACTTAAAGACAAAATAGAGGGCCGTAGAGGGGTAGGAAGAAAACAAGTTTCTTGGTTAAAAAACATTCGTGAATAGACTCGTGATCTGATAATTCTGATATGGCAAGCGAAGAAGAAGAAGAATAGTTTTTCTGTTTTGTTTATTTGTTTACTTTTATCAAAAATAAATTCATTTTTTAAAAATATCGTTAATTTGTTCTCGTTTTATTACATCATTCAATGACAGAAATGACTATTATTATTTGATCGATGCGCGTGATAACTTAAAAATAAAATAGAATCGTCTTAGAAACACGATAATACCCCAAAAACAAAATAAATTCATTCAGAGAATACGGTAACAACTACGAAATTTGAAATAAATCTGTCACATTTAACATTTTTAATTAAAAGACAATTAACTAATAGTCATTAGCAAACCAAGAAAAGAATAATTGAGACTTTAAAATAAAATTCCGCTAAAAATCAATAACAGTAACTATTATACACCTTAACTAGAACAACAAAATCTTTAACCTTCAATTGTCTAAATACTACTTTTTGGAGATGTTACATTATTCCGCAACGTGTGAACTTTGACTGGACTATTCCAGTTGATTAATGGAATAAGATGAGGCAATGTTTTCCTTTTTAATTTTAATAATTTTTGACAAGTCGATGCGCAGATACTTTCAAGGTTATAGCCGTTTAAAAAATCCACAAGCTCTAGCCTCAATATTCGAGATGGGCCATAGTACTTGTACAAGTATGAAATTTAGGACTACTTCTATTTTTTATTCATTTTAGCTTTTTCTATTAGAGGGTCATTTTTGAACAGAACCTTCTAAAACCAAATATTCGTTTTAAACTTCACTTTTCTACAGTCCTCCACTTTAGGATGATAAAGGCAACATTACTAATAATATTTAACTACGAATCTGATTATTATGTTGATATATTAACTGTTCTTTTTAATACTTACAGACAGTTCAAAATGAAAAGAGTTATAATAATGGCATCAGTTTTTCTGCAAGGAGATTAATTGGAAGAAAAACGAAAACTATTTTTTTTTATTTAATATTATAAATAAAATATTTTATAATTGCTATCTAAGCTCAAATAAAATTTCCTATATGATTGATAAATCAATAATATTATGTATAATATGTGCAAAATATTCATACTCCATACACACACTGATTTGAGAAATAACCGTTAAAAACATGATGAATGGTTAAAAATATAGAATATTTTTGACTACATTTACATTTTTCTCTTAAAACCAATAGTGGTGGTTGTTTTCTTGTTGAAGTTTCGTTCCATCTTGTTAATGTATTACTAAGCTTTCAATCAAGAATACAATGTGATTACATTAAATATATCAATTTTAAAACATCGAAATATCCGCGTATTTAAAAAGAATTTATAATTGAATACTAAATACTAACGAGGAAATCCAAAACAATGGCAGAACGAAATAACAAAAATATAAACTAACGGAAGTTCTAGTAAAACATTTGGAACCCTAAAAACAACAAGTCTTGATTTTCTTTTTCATTTTTTAATCATTTCTCCTATCCACAGTGTGTATATTGGTTATAAAGAGTGAATAAATAGAACAATACAGTTACACCTCTACAACTGGAATTCAATATACTACCTACAGTTTTATACTATTAATTATTAAATAAATTCGTTATAGATGATGGTTAATATAAAAAGGACAGATATTTATCTACCAAAATAGTACACATCTTTATAGTCTAACAAGATATCTAAGAGAGTCATTAATATTCAGCTCAGTGGGTTATGCTCATTGTTCCGAGGTGTCAAATTTTATAAACAAGGGATCTACCTGTTTTATGAAATGATCCATTGTTTATGTAATTTCACACCTCTAACAATACCATCAAACTGAGTTGAATATTAATAAGTCACTTAGATATTTTGCTAAAATATACTATTTAGTTCGAGCATACAGTTATACCAAAAAAGTTCTAGGAACATACTTCTACGGTGTAAATTAGAAATTTTTCATATGGAAAGGCTGCAAAAATATTTATTTTTATTTCATTACATCTAACTAACAACGTCATGAAATACTGCTATATTGAGTGCAGTCTGAAACTGTCGCCTTGTGACGCGTTTGGTAACGATATCGTTTGAAAATACAGCATAATGAAACAATAAACTCTTTAACCGTTTTGCCTTCGATGTCTGGTAAAAAATGTTCTTTAAAAACCACTTCCAATCTAAAGGGTAAAATGTAAATTAAAGAATTTATTTGACAATATATAAGATAAAAGGATGTGTGTCCAATTTGTACACAGTGTGCATCCACTAGATAATGGTTCACTGTAACATGCATGACTTAAAACAACTTTTATTGAAAAATGTTAGCATTATTTCAGGATTTCTTGGAATGTAATATACCTATGCTGTATCTTCTCCAAAAGAATAAATATATTAATTATGACTTGTTATCTACATTGAGTGCAAAGATCCACTAGTTTTGGAAGAATTTTTTAACATACTGACATTTACGACCTTGAGGAAGATGACGAACAAACGTATGATATATTTACGCCAAATAGAAACCATTTTTTAAAATGTGGTGAAATATCAATATTATGCCTTACTTTATTTTTATGAACTTAACAACTGTCTACTCGTAGCTTAAGTTTTTTGTTTCACTTGTTTTATTGTACGATATTTATGCACATTTACGAAAAGTCCTGAAATATGCACAAAAACCCTGTCCAACTTATACACATATAACCAACCATCTTGATTTTACATGAAAGAAAATTATAATAAGGCAGATAAAAATTGGCTTATAAATGTATATACCTACAAAAATTACACATATTGTCTATTACAAAAGAAGCGTATTAGCAGTCTAAACGCACGGTTCCACGTAATTTCCCGGAAAGAGTCCTGTTATGCCCTCCATAACTCCTTCCCACCATCCATCGTCGTTTTTCTTCAAGACGTAGATGACTGCGCTCTCTTGGAAACTCAGCTCGTCGTCCTTATCTGCATAATAGTCGTATATGGCCACAACTAAAATATTAAAGAAATATATATTTTTTCATCCTACTTTATTTACAATATATTAAAAAAACAAACAGACGATTAGATCACAATTTTTTATTTTTTTATTAAAAAAAAAAATAATTTTTTTCACGTTCTTACATTTTTATTTGTTATTTAAAATCAACATATTTTTTCAATCTAATTCTGGTTCAGAATGTTGTTTATATAATGCACAATGTAAAAAAAAAACAAGTCGTGATCTCAAATAGTTTTTTATTTACATGTTCCTAAAGTTAAAAATCACTCAAATCGATTACATAATGGTCAACAAAAGATACAAAAACGCAGTAAAAGCATGCAAGACATACCCCGGAGCTGACATCCCCACCGATCACAATCTTCTTCTTGCAACAATTAGGATAGAATTTAAAAGAACAAAAAGAAATAAGCAAATAATAGCTATTAACCTAGATAAGCTTAAAGAAGAATCCACTAGTAATAAAATACGGGAAGAAATACATAGACACTTGAGTAACAGAACAGTACAATCGACACAAACTCCCGAGGAAGAATGGCACTATATTGAGAGAACACTTACAAGAGTAACAGAAGACTACCTCAAACAAGATACACGAAAAAAGAACAAACCATGGATGACAGAAGAAATTCTAAACATGATGGACGAAAGAAGAAAATACAGAGGTAAAAATGAAACAACATACAAGCAAATACACAAGAATATCAGAATAAAGATCCAACAAGCCAAAGAAACCTGGCTAAGTGAAAGATGCCAAGAAATTGAAGAGTTGGAACAAAGACATGATACTTTCAATCTACATAAAAAAGTAAAAGAAGCCGCTGGAATATTTAAACAAACTCCTACGTCTTTCATCGAAGATAAACATGGGAACCCGCTACTGAACATAGAAGATCAAATAGGTAGATGGAGAGAATACGTGGAAGAGATGTTTCAAGACCGAGAGAGGACGAACATTTACATGCAGGAGGCATCGACTGGACCTTATATCACAAAGCAAGAAATTATCAAAGCGGCAAATCAGTTAAAGAACGCAAAAGCTGTTGGGGAAGATAATATCCCAATTGAAATAATAAAGATATTACTAGACGAACACCTCGAAGTAATGGAAGATATATTTAACAAAATATACGACACAGGCATATTACCAAATGATTGACTGACATCGGTGTTTATACCACTACCAAAGAAGAGAAACTCCAAGAAATGTGAAGACCATAGGATTATTAGCCTGATGAATCATATGTTGAAGCTTTTCCTACGAGTAATACACAATAGAGTATACAATAAACTAGACGAACACACTGGTCAAACTCAAGTTTGGTTTTGAGAATGGGTTCGGAACAAGAGAAGCACTTTTTTCAATACGTGTGCTAGTTGAAAGATGTAGAGATGTCGATTCTGATGTATACTTGTGTTTAATAGACTTTCAGAAGGCGTTTGACCTGGTGAAACATGATAAACTAATAGATATTTTAAGGTCATGTAATATCGACGATAACGACTTAAGGATCATTTCAAACATCTACCAAGAACAAAAGGCTAAAATCAGAATAAAAAGCGAAACATCTGGAAAAATCAATATCGAGAAGGGAGTAAGACAGGGATGTGTCCTATCACCTTTGCTGTGCAATGTTTACTCTGAGAAGATATTTCAGAAAGCTTTGGAAGGTACCTCGGATGGTATAATTATAAACGGGCAATGTATAAATAACCTGCGATATGCTGATGACACTGTCATACTGGCAGATAATGCTGAAGCCCTGCAACGCTTAATGGACCGAGTAACGACAGCCTGTAGAGAATTTGGAATGAAATTGAATACAAAGAAGACAAAAACGATGGTCATCAGCAAGCACCAAAACAGAAGGGTGTGAAGGTCAATGTCGACGGAACAGACTTGGAAAGAGTAACAAGAACAACGTACCTTGGAAGTAATCTTGATGAAACTTGGGACCACTCACTAGAGATAAGAATACGCCTGGAAAAGACACGTACAATGTTTTACAAAATGCAAAAAGTTCTATGCAACCGCTAGCTGGGCATCTCATTGAGAACTAGAATACTTAAGTGCTATGTTTTCTCCACCTTGCTCTATGGTGTTGAAGCCTGGACAATGACAGAAGCAACACAAAAAAGAATCCAAGCATTCGAACTCTGGTGTTACCGTAAAATGCTCATAATATCCTACATGAGCCATACGACAAATGCGGAAGTCTTGCGGAGGATGAATAAGGAAAGAGAGCTTATGCTTATAATAAAAGAACGGAAAACACAATATTTTGGTCACATCATAAGAAATCAGAAGTATGAACTGCTCCAACTTATAATCGAAGGCAAAGTCAATAGCAAAAGAGGACCAGGAAGAAGACGCAACTCCTGGCTTAAAAACCTACGGCAATGGACGAACATGACCTCCATAGAACTATTCAGGGCTGCTACAAATAAGATTAAATGGGCAAATGTAAGGGCCAACGTCCTTAAGGATAAGGCACCGTAAGAAGAAGAAAGTTAAAAAAATGGACTTTTCAGTAGAGCTCACAAACTACTAAAAGTTTGATTTATTTTTCCTTCTCATTTTTTATAAACCTAAGCATTTTTCGTACATTTTTGTTTTAACTACTTACACATTTTTCTAATAGTTGTTGTTTTTTTAGTGATTTATTCCCATGATATTAATAGCTTTTAGTCCATACAGAGTATTAGGTGAAGAGCCAATATTTAATTTGTGCAGCACTTTCATTTTTTTAATAAAGACTTTTCTGTTTATCAACTGTAATATAACATTCAATTCAGAAAACTATGTAGAAAAATAAAATAGAATTACAAAAAGCAATTTTTTTTTAATCATCGAGTACCTTTTAATTCGAAATATCGTAGTGTGTCCAGAAACTCTTCTGACAAACGAAGACCGGAGATTCCTCAGATAATTTTAAGACGTTTAAAGTCTTTCTAAGGGAGCTAGAGCTCTTTGAAGATGGCGCGTTGTAATTAGTTTTTTTTAAATACCTCCAAAACGCTTATATTTAGAAAAACGAATACTGGTACGATTATTGATCCTCCAGAGTTAAATAGATTCCATCAATTGCGAATGTCTAGTACCGGTCATAGGCATTCGTTTTGGGTAGGTCAACAGTTATTTTAACGCATGTTTTTTGTCTTCAACTTTTGAGCATTCGTGGTACTAGATTGTTAAATTTTCAGGTATTCTTGTACTAAAAGGTACTCTTACTTTAAGTCGGTAGGATACACCGTTTTCTAGAAAAATGGATTAGAAAACTTTTCGTTTTTTCGCCATGAAATTTCTCCACTCATGTGTAGATGTTTTTTAAATCCTTGTCTTAACTTCAGCTACAAGAATCAATAAGCTAAATATGCGTGTAATGTATAGGGAGCGCTGTAGCTTAACTAATTTATGACGCAAAAGTTGACCCTACTTCAAAGCAATAAATAAGGGGTTGAAACTTTTTTTAAGCAAATATTTTTATTTCTACATAAAAATATAATCGATCAAGAAGAGAATCCGTTTAGAATTAGACCTATAACTTAAAAAAAAGGTTCTGGCCCTGCAAAATTTACAAACATTAAGAATTTTTATAAACTTACCTCGAAATTCTTATTCGATTTGTAATTAAAAAAACTACAATGCTTTTTGCATAAAAAAAGAATTTTTATGAGTTATTTCAAAAATAAAAAATGGCTAAAAATTGACATTTTTTGATCTTCAATCGTTAATTTTGCATAAACTATTGGGTCAAATTTAATGTTCTTCTTCTTCTTAAGGTTCCATCTTCTAACGAAGGTTGGATATCAACATGGCAATTCTTACTTTACTTACAGCAGCTCTAAATAGTTGGCCAGAGCTCAGACCAAACCACTCCCTTAGATTTCGTAGCCAGGAGGTTCGTCTTCTTCCTACATCTCTTTTACCTTTTATTTTGCCCTCTATAATCAAACGTAGTAGCCCATAACGAGGACCTCTTAATATATGACCGAAATATTCAAGTTTCCGCCTCTTAATTGTCTGTATAATTTCTTCCCTCTTATTAACCCTATCAAGGACTTCAATATTGGTAACCTTGTCTACCCATGCTATTCGTAGCATCCTTCGATAACACCAACGCTCAAAAGCTTCCAATTTCCTAATCTCCAGTTGTTTCAATGTCCATGCCTCAGATCCGTAGAGCAAGGTTGTAAAAATGTAGCAGCGCAATAACCTTATCCTTAGATCCATTCTTAGGTCTCTACTACACAATAGATGTTTCATTTTTACAAATTTTGCCCTTGCTATTTCTATACGGCTTTTAATCTCTTGCGTTTGTTCTGCGTTTTGACTAACCAATGTTCCTAGATATTTGTATTTATCTACCCTTTCTATCTGGATATTATTAATATGGAGTGTCTCGTTGTCTTTTGGATGTTTTGTAATGACCATGAATTTTGTTTTCTTTAAGTTCATTTTAATACCATATATGGTACACTTTTCATTCAGCCGTTCCAGTATGTTTGATAGACTTTGCAGAGTTGAAGTGAATATGACAGTATCATCGGCATATCTTATATTATTAATAATTTCACCATTTATTATCATTCCATCGTTACACTCTCCTAAAGCTTCTTGGAAAATGGCTTCGCTATATATATTAAACAGCAGTGGTGATAATACACAGCCCTGTCTCACACCCCGAAGAATTTTTATTTCTTCCGACATTTGATTTTCAATTCTTATTTTGACTTTCTGGTTCCAGTAGAGGTTCGAGATTACTCTGATGTCGCGGCTATCGATGTTTTTCATTTTTAAAATATTAATTAGTTTATTGTGCTGTACCTTAAATTTAATGTAGCATGTACTGTAAATTTAATGTAGCAATGCTCAAATCGATGAAAGAAAGCCCACGTTATCATGATTCCAAAGCCAGGAAAGAATACCACGTATCCGCAAAACTACAGGCTGATAAACTTACTTCCAGCAGTCGGCAAGATCGTAGAAAGAGTCATACTAAGCAAACTACAAGTTGAAATATACGAAATTCGTACTTCAGCAAACGAAGCCTCAGGGTTTGGATAGGACGAGTTTTGTCCGAGCATGAAGCTCAGGAGGCTGGAGTTCCATAGGGAGCACTCCTGTCACCTCTACTGTATACATATACACCGCAGATGTTTCAGAACACAAGGAACACTACTAAGCCTTTATGCAGACGACACAGCGACTGCGGCTAAACACAGAAACATAAAAGTAGCGGTCAACAACCTACAGACAGCATTAGATATAATCGAAGAATGGTGTATCCAATGGAAAATAGCAATAAATTCAGCGAAGACATAAGCTTTCGCTGAACGCTTTCAGAGAACTGCAGCAAGTAAGGGTGATATATAAAATGGCAGAAAAAAAACCAGAATTAAGTTTACAGGATTAGAGAGTCACCCAAGCCTGCTAGAGTTAATAATATATGATGCGTTCCATCGATGGAAGCACGAAAGATCAAAACAGCAAATCCTGGCAAACACATACAGTCTAGATAATTTGTAGCTCTACCAACAGAAGTCCCAGCAGGCAGCACTGGTAATTTTTATAATTGATATTTATTTTCAGGACAATCTTAAATTACAAAAAACAAAAAAAAACGGCTTGGGCCACTAAAAATATTAAAAAATACACCAAAAAAATTTACAAAATCCTAAAAACCGGGCATGAAGAGCCTACATCCTGGGGCACCGAGTCGCCAAACTGGGAGTAGCTCAGGGCTGAGACTCGAGGCCAGAGCTAGCAATTTCAGTCCGATACGTCACTAGAGAAAGCAGGAAAAAGATGCCTCAGGCTCGCCTGCATTGATCGGATTAGAATATCGTGTATTAGGAGGGAAAGGGATGAAATTGGAGCGCGGTGGAACGGTTCCTGTTTACACGAATCAATACACCAGGGGTCGCATTCTTGAATTAATTTGAGCATATATTTTGTATTTTTGAATATTGCGAGTACGCATTTTTTCGTATATGGCTAATCGAATTGATCTGAACCATTCGAATTTCGATGTTAGTATACGATCAAAGTAATTTTTGTCACTTCAGTTGTCACTGGGCCGGTGTACGTCAGATAAGATTTCAGCTGATAGTTTTTAATCGTTGTTGTATATAATATTTTTACAATGAACTTTGTTTTCAATAGCTGGTTTAAACAACCCAAAAGAAGATTATACACGTGGAAGGCACCTGACGATAATCAAAACCGCGTAATAAGAAACCAGATTGATTATATTTTAATTGACAAACGTTATAGAAATGGAATCAGGGGAGTTAAAACATATCCCGGGGCGGACATCGGTTCCGACCACAATCCTGTTGTTGGTAAAATTTCAATTAACCTAAAGAAAATCAAATACAGAGAGAAGATAAAACCTAGCCTCAAAAAACTTAAAGATCCAATGGTACAGGCAGAAATAGAGAAAACACTCAATGATACACTCAAAGAAAAGTTCAGTGAAGCACCCGCAGAAGCGGAAGAAACAATAGAAAGTATTTGGCACATCTTCAAAACAACAATCACAACTATACAAAGAGAACAACTACAAGACAGCATCAGAAAAACAAAGAATACATGGATGACAGAAAAAGTCCTAGAACTGATGGATATAAGGAGATCTTACAAAAATAGCAATGAAGAAAAATATAAAGAAACCCAGAGAATCATCCGAAACAAAATTAGTGAGGAACTGGGAGATTTACTAAAAAAGCATGACTACTTTAATGCATACAAAAATATTAAGGAAGTCACAAATATGAAAAAAAAGTCACTACAACTTTAGTAGATGATAACAACGAAATAGTATCTAGTCCAGAAAATGTAGGAAATATGTGGGAAAAATACATCGAAGATCTGTTTAATGACGAAAGAACAGAACCACAAATGAATATAGTACAAGAAACAATACTTGATATATTAACATCACAAGTTACAAAAACAATCTGCCAAGAAAGCCACGAAAAGCCTCAGATACAGATGAAATATACGTAGAGATGATAAAACTTACCAATGAAGAAAATCTTCAGACGTTAATAATATTATTGAACAAAATATATACCACTGGAATCTTCCCAGAAGACTGGCTTAGATCGACATTTATACCTATACCCAAGAAAAATAGAGCAAATAGATGCTCACAGTTCAGATTAATTAGCCTGATGGGCCATTTTCTGAAAATTTTACTCAAAATTGTAGATCAACGAATATACAGAGAATGCGAAAGAAACCTGAGCGACAATCAATTTGGATTTCGGATGGGGCTTGATACAAGGGAGGCATTATTTGGCCTCCAGATATTACAAAAATGCCGAGATCAGCGAAAAGATGTTTCTCTGTTTTATCGATTACGAAAAAGCGTTTGATAGAGTAAAACACACAGAACTCATAGAAACCCTAACACAACATGGAGACCATAGACCATAACAGTGTAGCACTTATTAAAAAACTATATTGGGATCAAATGGCGTCGATCAAAATAGACAATCGTCTGACAGCAGAATTGCCAATAAAAAGATCAGTTCGTCAGGGCTGTGTACTTTCTCCACTGTTATTTAATATATATTCCGAAAAGATCTTTCAAAATGCCCTAGAAAATATTGAAGAAGGAATAAAAATCAACGGAGAATACGTAAACAACTTAAGATACGCAGACGACACCGTCATTATTGCGGACAGTGCTGATGGTTTACAACGACTTTTGAATTTCATAACCAGAGAGGGAGATAGCTTGGGACTAAATATAAATATTGTTCTGAAGCTATTTTCTTGTGGCATTTTAAATTAATTACTATTTACCTGGGAATAAGCTACAATTAAAGGTAAAAATACGTTTATTGCCGTTTCTATTTCCGAATTTTATTTTCCGAATGGGAAAGTGAAACGTCAATAAACGTATTTTTACCTTTAATTGTGGCTTATTCCCAGTTAAATAGTAATTAAACTAAACATAAACACAAATAAAACAAAAGTAATGGCTGTTACACGTGCACCAAATGTCGACATTAATATTCGTTTCTATAACAAACATATAGAACCAGTACAAAGATTCCAGTATCTTGGTTGCTGGATAACAAACGATCTTGACCACGAGGTCGAAATACGTGCTCGTATAGAATATGCTAGGTCCGCATTTCAACGAATGAAAAAATTCCTAATAAACTCTACGTTATCGTTGGATATCCGATACCAATTTGTAAAACCGTTTATTTATTCCATATTGCTATACGGAGTGGAAACATAGACTCTCGGAATTACAAGTATGAGGCGTATAGAAGCCTTTGATGTGGGTTGTTTAAAGGATGCTGAAGATCTCTTGGACAGAGTACGTGACCAACAACGAGGTGCTAAGAAGAATGGGCACTGAAAGAGAACTCCTAAATATTGTAAAAAACAAGAAAATGAGTTATCTAGGACATATTTACAGAGGAGAAAAATACAACTCCCTACGACTTATAATGGAAGGGAAAGTGGAAGGAAGAAGAGGTCCAGGAAGAAAAAAATGCTCCTGGTTGAAGAATGTAAGAGACTGGACATGTATGGGCACACATTCGATACTAAGAACAGCTCAAGATAGAGAGCAATTTGCTGTAATTATGGCCAACATTCAGTAATGGAGAAGGCACCTTAAGAAGAAGAAGATACGTATAACATTTCGAAGAACGTTTAAAAATACACATTTAGATTTGTATACGAAATTGTTCATTCGAGTTAACTCGTATACAAACAAACTCAATTGAATTCGAAAATACAACCCCTGGCTCCAATGAATTGTAACACCCGAAAGTCATTCTAAGGTGTGTGCAAGTTTCTCTACTGGGCTTAATCGAATTGCTTGCTTGCTTGCTACTCATTTTACCCTAAAATATTAAATTGATACAATAAAAATAATAAAAAAACACAGTCACTCCATGCATCGCCATTCATAACGCTGTGTTGATTTCAAAAATTCACGAATTGATGAACGTTTTTTTCTCTACAGCTAGGGCTAATCGGGTTTATTATCGCTTTGCAGACTAACCGTGTGTTTTCAGTTTTAATTTGATTTGATTCCTACTTGTTTTGATTCCTTTTGTTGGGGCAGTTGATATTATTTGATTGTAATGGGTGGAGAATTTGTATATCTTGTCTCTCTTGTCGATACAAAAATGATTACAAATAACAAAAATACACGAATCCTCCATATTAACAGATGCTATTCTCCATTCGCTTAGCTAGGGCATATTTTGACAGACTCATTGTCGGAAACCTACAACACAACAATTCCTACTTCTCAGTATTAATAGCTCAAGTATACTACTATTGCAGACTTCTTTCTTTGAAAAAAAGAAGAATTATTCTAAATAGTGGAAGTGTATACTAAACCCATCAAATTTTCCCTGTATATTTAAAATATACTATTTGAGTTACTATAATTTATTATTATATTGTAGTAAATATTGTTGTTAGTTCTATTTAGTTTATTTAGTTATAGTTCTATTTTGAATTTTATTATTAGGGATAGTCAAAGTTTTCCATTTGTTCTATCAGATAATGCGTTGGTAAGTTTTTCTTAAATAAATATGATAAATGTTCTTTAAAAGTTAATATTTTTAGATGATTAAGGATGCTGTTAAATTACAAGGTAATCAACCTGCACAAAGATTTATTCAAAACACCAACCATTTTTTTAATTATTTGCTCATTCGGCGTAGGTTGATCACTAAAATATATTTATGAAGTTCTGTAAATATATTCTTAATAACAAAAACATTTCAGTTAACATCCATGTATAAAGTTTCTATTATATATAAAATGTATATTATATATAAAAAATATATTTTATAAAAAAGTTACAGTAATTTAGTTTATACCGTTAAGTTGCCCCAAATGTAGGCAACCAACTTAAACTTTTTTGGCACTTAGCTGGAGTTTCTTGAGAATATTTTTAATAAACGTTTAATATTTTCCAGTTCATTTATTATTTTTTAAAAGTCATGATAATAATGCTGAATAAGCAATATTTTAAATGATATTTAATCACAAAAGTACTTAATATTATTTTATATAATCTTCATAAAGTACGTTTCTAATAGAAATTAGCTAAAATTAGAAAAAAAACTAGTTTATGATAGTAATAATAGAATATTATAATATTTTTGAATTATATTTTTGATGATATTGTATTATATTTTTGATGCATAATATTTTTTAATTATAATATGAATATTATATTTTTTATCTAACGTACTTTATGAGGATTATATTACATAACACAATATTAAGTACGTCTTGTGATTATATATCATTTGAAATATGGCTTATTCAACATTATTATCATCACTTTAAAAAATAATAATAAAATTAAATATATTCTCAAGAAACTTCAGCATAAATGCTAACAAAAAGTTTAAGTTGGTTGCCTATATTTGGCGTAACCTAACGATATAAACTAAATTACGGTAACTTTTTTATAAAATATATTTTTTACATATAATAGAAACTTACTATCTTTATACGTGCTATAAATTTCTTAGTCATATAACTTTGCAAAAGAGGTCGACGAAATACTTTAATGAAATGCGCTATGAGAACGTGTGCTTGGTTGTATAGTAATTTCCAGCCACTTCTAGTCTGTCAAAAAGTAACTAACTTCGTAAAAACATAATTACTAAAATCACTAGACAGTTCGGACTGGGCTTAGCGAACCGGGTATACTTTTGTTTATCAAAACAACTAAAATCAAGGATTATCTCGAAAAATACAAAACTAAAATGTATAAAACTCTGATAAGACCAGTTTTATTTAACATATGGCCCAGAGACTACTCAAAAATATAAAAATGTACTGGAAACTTTTAATGACAATGAATTATGGAGGAAACAATTTAACTTTGAGCTATACCACATATACAAGAAAATCATCAAACTGATATAGGTGGAGCATGTCTTAAGGATAAGTGATAAAGATAAAGATTTCTGTTCGGAAATCGGTGTTTGAAAAACCTGTGCAACAAAAATAACGTGGAATGAATAACGCTTCCTGTACGATGTGGAAGCAGGTTTACAAATTCACTGGGACTGGATTTGCAGCTGTTAAAATTTAGATTGTCTACTATTTTTTATTTATAAATATTTGGATTCTTTTTCAATAAAACAAGGGAAATATGGTGTTTTCATGTCTCTAAGACTGAAAATTATACAATTATTATTACAATGTATTATTATAATAATTCTTACAATGATAAGAAGGTATTTTTGACCAACTTTGATTTGACAATCGAAATGCCAAATAAGATTCAATTCTACTACAAGTTTACCTTTTTCAATATAATTCTTCGGTACCCATCCAGGCAAATCCTCCTCATCAGGTACGATCGGCATCACGCCAGAAGTGCGTGGCCTTCCGAACGATTCGTGCTCATCTTCTGGTGGAGGCGGCGGTGGAAGTGGAGGTGATTGTGCGCCGCTGTTCTGTCGCCCGAAGTTTTGTGCTAACTGTTGGGAGATACGATGCCCTTGTGCGTGGGATAACGTATGCATACCGAGACTACCTTGTGGAACGGGAACATGGTGTCCGCCCATCATCATCGGATGCTGTTGGTTTGAAGACAGCACCATTTCTTGGGTGTTGATCAGTGGGGACGGAGGAGCTACAATGGAATTATATAATTTGAAACAAAATAAAAATGTATTCCACATATAGTCAATATCACAAAGAAAGAATATATATATATATATATATATATATATATATATATATATATATATATATATATATATATATATATATATATATATATATATATATATATATATATATATATATATATATATGTAGGAATTATCAGGTAGTGGTGTACACTATAAAGCAATTTTAACATTACAAATAAATGACGTACAAATAGATTTAAAAACACTTACAGAAATTAAACGATTTCAAAAATAAAAACTGACATTAAAGTATGTAAAATATTGCATGTTAATGCATGTTCGTTACAGTAATATAGTACAGTGAATGAAGGTAAAAATCAACTATTACCTCCGATTTCGATTACATCGATTTGCATGAAAATTTGGGATTAAGTATATTTTACCCTCAACTTCAAAAGTGATATATGCTCAACTGGCGCTTTTTGCATTTTAGGGGTGAAATCCACCCCTTTTGTCAAAAATGATAAAAAATGCAGTTTTAAGCATTCTGGCATAAGTAATCTCGATTAATTAAATAAACTAAATATTTTGTAACATTTATAAGCATGATTTATGATTTTAATTAATTTTCAACCCTTTTAGCAACTATCCCTTAAATCTAAAATTAGTAAAAAATCTTTTTTATACTTCTGAAATATCAAATCGCATATTAATATTACCCAAATAGTTTCTTTAATGTTTATGATATAAATTTTAATTGATTGAAATTTCAACCCTTAAAAACCACCCCCTTAAAACAGAATCATTGAAAAAATTAATTTCAAGAAACTTTATTTGAATAATACATTACTGAATTGAAATCTTATTTACTGAGTATTAAAGTATTTATTTATTGCGTAATTTTACACACTTAAAAACTAACTATTGTCATAAAAATAATGGAAAATGTTTTTTATTAGCTTTAATCATTTAGAAACTTTTTTATTGGTTATGATAAACTTTATTAATATTATTCTTTCCGCATTTCCTGGACAATTTTTTCAGTGCTTATTTGATTTATACAAATTTAATTTGTTAGTTAAGAGGAAAAGTATTAAAATAAATATTAAAATATATGAAAAGTTCATTCATTTTTTATTTAAGTAATGTTTCATAAATTAATCAAATATTAACTAAACTTTAATTGTTAATTTTTCACTCTTCATCAGAGCTTTCTTCACCAATTTCTCCTTTTTTATTAATTGGGGGGCTATTTTAGCAATTGTTCCCACTGCATGATCCGCAGACTGCATTGCAAAATATCCCTACTCTTCGACACCCGCAAGAAGCGCCGCACCCTTTTTTGCAGCTGCAAAAAATCATTTTTAACAATTCTTCTGGAGCAGGTGGATTGGGATTATTAGTTGAAAACAAAGACAACAAACAAAGTCTTCAATTTTGCGCCATCCCCAGTCAACTGAACGAATGTCTATTTCCAAGTCATATCTGGGTTTGTAAATAAACTCTTTTGTTAATTTTTATGAAATCAGGTTCATTCAAAAACCATTTGAAAGGTAATTTTAAGGGATATAAAGTCGTATTAAATTTAATCTTTTAAATCCCTTATTTTTTAAAAGATAAAAGGTTAAAGGGCCCCGGTTACATGGTTCTCGCAGTAAAATTTAGGTTTTAAACCTTTTTATCTCAGTTAAAGTTATAAATAAATATATTTATATAAATTCGAACCGCTCGTTTTATTTAAAAAACGGTACAGTTGGTGTCCGGTGTGAGATTTGAAAATAGTCAACAGTGACTTCTGAAAAAGACTTTTGAACTTTTGAAAAGTATTGTTCGTCGGGAACATCCGCGTAGTTCGGTAGTGATCGTTGTACGAAAGAACATTTAAAAAGTACGTGTGTGCCCGACCAAAGATGCTGCTAGTACAACTTTCAGTAAAACAGTTGCGTGAGCAACTAGAAGAAAGCGATGAAGATTGCAGCGGGTCCAAGAAGATCCTCCAAGAACGACTACAGAATGTTCTTAACAAGAATGGAGATGACCCAGAGACATTCCAGTTTCAATCATCAGAAGAAACAGTTTTAACAAAAATAAATGAGAAATTTGAAAATGTCTCGCAAATAATTGAAGAATCTTCTAAAAACACTGATGATAAATTAGAGAACGTTTCCAAAAGATTCGATGAGAAATTCGAAAATGTATCTCAAAGATTCGACGAGAAATTTGAAAATGTTTCTCAAATGATGGAAGAAACTTCTAAAAAGAACAATGAAAAATTTGAAGAAGTTTCTAAAACATTTGATAAGATACAGAAAAATGTAAACGACAAGATAGAAGACGTAGAAGAGAAGATCAAACAGTTAGAGAGCATGATAACTAACACAAAAATGCTACCACCAGTTAACACAGTAGCCTTAGAACCGGCAGTGAAAGAAGAATCACCTAGAGACGAAATGACACATCATATGAGATTCAAATTGCCACCATTTGATGGAAAGTCCTCTTGGTCCATATACATTAGACAATTTGAAGCTATTGCAACAGCCAATCATTGGACAGAACAAGAAAAGGCTGTTTCGTTGACTGCTGCTTTACGAGGTGATGCTGCAGATATCCTAAGATCGATTCCTAAGGGTCAAGAAAAATGTTACCAGACCTTGTTCACTCGACTAGACAAACGTTACGGAGATGCCATCTACAACAAGTCTACAAAGTACAAATAAGAAGTAGAATTCAACGAGCAAGTGAGAGTTTGCAAGAATTTGAAGCAGATATTGCTCGTATAGCGCTGTTGGCCTATCCAGAGGCACCAGACAACATTTTGGAAGAAATTGCTGTAGATGCCTTCGTCAATGGGTTGAAAGACAGTGAACTACAGAAAGCTTTACGACTAGCAAGACCGAAAGTTTTAGATGAAGCGCTCGCCATTGCCTTGGAACATGAGATAGCTAGTCGAGTTTCACGGAGCTATCAAGTACGAACCTCTGAAGAAAGTGACGAACGAAACGATAAACGTCTGGAGGAAATCGTACGGAAAGTAGTTCGTAACATGATGCCGAAGAGACGTGAACCCAGATGTTGGAATGGTAACAACGAAGGTCACATTCGCCACAAAGTGCAAGAAAATAATACAACAGTCAGAAAGCTAGAACAGATCGAGCACGCTAGAAAAAGTCATTCAAATGCTGATGTTCAATCAAGACGGCCATACAGTGAAAATCGTAATCATTGTCTTAAATTAGAAGAACGACTTTGCCCCGTGAGGCGAACCACCGTTATTAATGATCAATGGCAGCCTCAACAGCTACAAGACGCTCAAGCAGATGATCCATGTATAAAAAGAGTATTGGATTGGGTGCGTCGAAGTGAAAGACCTTCTTGGCAAGACATTAGTGCATGTAGTCCCGAAGTCAAGTGTTACTGGAGCCAAGGGAATTGCCTAGTGCTGAAAGATGATCTTCTGTATAGAACCTTTGAGAACGATGATGGTGCAGAAACTAAGCTTCAGTTGATTGTACCTAAAAGTAAAGTGTCAGAAGTATTGCGTCAGTTGCATGACGGTGCATCAGGTGGACACTTTGGTATTACGAAGACTCTGCAAAAGGTTCGAGAACGGTTCTATTGGGTGAACTGTAAAGATGATGTAAGAAGATGGTGCCGGAAATGTGAACTGTGTGCAACTAGTAATGGTCCAGTTGGTAAAAAGAGGGCACCCATGAAACAGTACAATGTTGGTAGTCCTATGGAAAGAGTAGCAATCGACATTGCAGGTCCACTTCCAGAGACAAACGATGGGAATAAATATATCCTGGTAGCCATGGATTATTTTACAAAATGGACTGAGGCCTATGCGATACCAAATCAGGAAGCTGCTACCGTTGCAGAGGTACTTATTAAAGAATTCTTTAGCCGATTTGGTGTTCCCTTGGAGATCCACTCCGACCAAGGGCAAAACTTCGAGTCGACCCTTTTCCAAAACGTTTGTAAATTGATTGGTGTCAATAAGACCAGAACGACATCCCTGTATCATCAATCAGATGGAATGGTCGAGAGAATGAACCGAACGATGGGTAGACACCTGTCCAAAGTTGTATCAGAACATCAAAGAGATTGGGACCAGCACATTCATTTATTCCTAATGGCCTACCGCTCGGCCGTGAATGAAACTACCGGCCAGACTCCAACCTGCCTGATGTTAGGTCGTGAAGTTCGTTTGCCCTGCGACCTAGAGTTTGGCTCCAGACCTTCCGAAGAACATGTTGCAAGCGAAGATTATGTCGACTAGTCTAGGCGGGATCTGTTTTGGATTGGAAATTTTCGAGGGAAGCTATTTTTTTTGCTGGAATCCCTTCAGGATATGCCCAGTATCGATAATCACGATATGCGCCAGTCGCAAACCCTGTGCTAAATTTTTTATTTAACAAAATCTGAAAACAATTGAAAATTTCTCATTTTTTTGCTCCTATTTTCATTTATAATTCGAAGAATATTGATCATAGAGAAAAAATTATAAGTAGTTAAAAGTTTCGTTATTAAATTTTACACAATATTTTGTTAGCTAGAAATTGAAAATTTAATGGTTATTGTTGAAAAAATAGCAATAATTGGAAAAAAAGTACAAAAAAATGAAGTTAATCCTTTAAATGTTTTCGACTTTCTAAACTTGACTTACAAGTTCCATATTCCGCCTAGAAAAACTTTTTAATATGTTTAAAACGTGTGCTAAATTTTGTTAAGATCGGTCGGATAGGTTTTGCATAATAATTTTGCAATCCAGCCTACTGGAAAAAAATCGCAAATTTTCAAATTCATAGTAGGCCCTAAATAAGGCCTTCAGATAATTGCAATTTTTTTTTACATATAAAGGAAGTCTCACACTTTCAAACGCTTTTTGTAAAATTCAAATCGGTTTACTAGGAAAGCCTATAATTTTTTTGAAAATTATAAACATTTTTTAGGCTTATAAACAAATTAAATAACTTTACGAGCTTTAAACATATCAATTTCAAAATGTTTACACTTAAAGAACATTAAAAGACGCTTCTTTTAAGAAACAAAAAGATACATTCGGCTTACTGGTTGCCGAGATATTGAAGGTCAAAGTTGGTATACATTTGCCGTGTAACCATAAGTGATAGAGGGCTCGTTTTTAAACAAATACCCTCGTCTTGCCAAATACTTTTTATATGAAAAGTTTTACGTAATGCGCTTCATGGCAACATCCATAAAAAAGACAAATAAAAAACCGTTTTCGCGTAAAATGTCGCTCGGAATCCATGAGAGGTGGTGGTGAGGGACATTCACTTCAAATGTGAATCAGCGAGTATCAAGTAGGGGACCATCACTTTGTTTAATTTCGGGTTTTGAAATATAAACAAAAGTAAAGTGCTCCAAAATCTGTAAGGGCTTGTAAAGTAAATTGTTACGTTTAGTAAACAAATATGTATTTATAAATTGTTAATAAATAATTTGAATTGTTAAAACGAAGGATTTTTTTTTGTAAAAATCAAACATTTTAAAATAATTAACATTAAAAATAATTTATTTCTGCAGTTTTATCATAATAATGACATTATTTGATTTGAGAATATATTTTGATTCGAAAGTGACGTGTATATTGTATATTGACGTGTTATTATACTGCTGTGTAATGCTCGAAATTGTTTTTTTTTTGAACTTGCAATTTATACATTGAAGTAAATTGTTACTTTTAGTAAACAAATATGTATTTATAAATTGTTAATAAATAATTTAAATTGTTAAAACAAAGGAGAATGAAACAAAAATTTTCTTTTCATAAATAATCTTTATTTTGACTCAATCTTCAATAATTTTTTTTAAGTTTTTTTCTTTTTCTGTAAGGACAAGAATCTTCAGGTTTTATTTCTGCCTCAAAACATTCATTTTCCATTTCAATATCTTCATCCTCGATCTATAAATTTAATGTTTCTTCTCCTTCATCTGTAGCTATATCTTGTGCCTCCAAAAAATCTAAGGAATCCATCGACTCCATATCCATATCTCGTTCAACTTCTTCCAATATTTTATTGTGATCAATATTTTTACATGTTTGACCATTGCTGTGAAGACAATAGTCAGAACATTTGAGACCATGTTTGATACAACTGCATGTTTTTGTACAAAGTTTTTTACATTTGCAACTAATATTTCTGAATAATGAGTCAGGTAGTAATACTTGCTCAGTTTGTATTGGCTCAAGACCATTTTGAGTTAGTTCCCACCCCCACTCAGTAGCATTCAGGTTATTTCCAAGCCACTGCTGTACTTGGAAATATACACGAAGCGAGTGTTGCTCAGCTGCAGATTGTGTAGGTGGCAGCATGGACAATTGAAAAATTTTATTTTTGCAACCTTTTTTAAAGCACAAGTAGCGAATTTTATTCAATGTAAAATCGCACTTTGAGTGGCCCATATACAATGCCGATATAATTTTGCATCCGCTGCGTTTAATTTCTTCCTTAGTTGCACTTTTTTCATTAAAAATGGTTGCTTCTTGCTATATATAATTATTTATTGAAACCAATTTAACAATTTTGCTTTTTCCTTGATAAAAAAATGCAGAGGTTGTATCACAACCGGAAAATGCGTGTAAAAAGCCCACTAAATTTTTTAACGAAGTTTTCGTAGATTCACTTATTTTAAGTGCATTATTGAAAGAGTTGTAGTAATAAATTTCTTCCGATTTTTTTCCTTTGCTAGGTTTCCAGAAAAAAATATTTTTATTATCAGTTACTTTTTGTAAAAATATTACAAGAACATCAATATCCTCTGCAATTATAAAAACTGGCTTGTTATCTGAGGCTAATATATACTTGATACTCGCCGATTCACATTTGAAGTGAATGTCCCTCATCACCACCTCTCATGCATTCCGAGCGACATATTACGCGAAAACGGTTTTTTATTTGTCTTTTTTATGGATATTGCCATAAAGCGCATTACGTAAAACTTTTCATATAAAAAGTATTTGACAAGACGAGGGTATTTGTTTAAAAACGATCCCTCTATCACTTATGGTTACACGGCAAATGTATACCAACTTTGACCTTCAATATCTCGGCAACCAGTAAGCCGAATGTATCTTTTTGTTTTTTAAAAGAAGCGTCTTTTAATGTTCTTTAAGTGTATACATTTTGAAATTGATATGTTTAAAGCTCGTAAAGTTATTTAATTTGTTTATAAGCCTAAAAAATGTTTATGACTTTAAAAAAATTTATAGGCTTTCCTAGTAAACCGATTTGAATTTTACAAAAAGCGTTTGAAAGTGTGAGACTTCCTTTATATGTAAAAAAAATTGCAACTAGCTGAGGGCCTTATTTAGGGCCTACTATGAATTTGAAAATTTGCGATTTTTTTCCAGTAGGCTGGATTGCAAAATTATTATGCAAAACCTATACGACCGATCTTAACAAAATTTAGCACACGTTTTAAACATATTAAAAGGTTTTTCTAGGCGAAATATGGAACTTGTAAGTCAAGTTTAGAAAGTCGAAAACATTTAAAGGATTAACTTCATTTTTTTGTACTTTTTTTCCAATTATTGCTATTTTTTCAACAATAACCATTAAATTTTTAATTTCTAGCTAACACAATATTGTGTAAAATTTAATAAGGAAACTTTTAACCACTTATAATTTTTTCTCGTGATCAATATTTTTCGAATTATAAATGAAAATAGGAGCAAAAAAATGAGAAATTTTCAATTGTTTTCAGATTTTGTTAAATAAAAAATTTAGCACAGGGTTTGCGACTGGCGCATATCGTGATTATCGATACTGGGCATATCCTGAAGGGATTCCAGCAAAAAAATAGCTTCCCTCGAAAATTTCCATTATGGTCTGAATTTCTACAGATGCCGCCTAGTCTACGACCGCCTGAAGTTAAGAATGAACAACATTCATGAACTTGCCCGACAACACATCCAGTTAGCCAGTGACAGAATGAAAGATCAATATGATTGTCGAGAGTGAAAGAATAAAAGCTATAAAATAGGTGATCTTGTTTGGCTTTATAATCCACAACGTCGTCGTGGCTTGTCTCCTAAACTGCAAAGACAATGGGAGGGTCCGTATGAAATTAAAAAGAGAATAAATGACGTAATATACCGAATTAAAAAGTTACCGAAAGGTAAACCAAAAGTTGTTCACATAAATCGGCTTGCACCTTATGCTGGCTCAAATGAAACAGAAGAAGCACGAATCCTTCAACATGAGATCGAAGATGGCCGGCGACCAAGCTTTAATGAATTTATGTCAAATTACGCAGAGAGAAAGAGTGCTAGATTCCGCGTGACGACAGAAGTTCAGCAGGATCTTTTTAGTGTTCCGCATAACGTCACTCTAGCCCACTGTGTTGCCCAAGATCTTGAGATGACTAAAGGAATCTCATCCGTATTTTATAAAAAGTTCGGTCGTTTGGACGAGTTAAAAAACCAGCAGCCTAAAGTTGGAAGAGTACTGAGATTAGAAGATGGTTCTCGATCTTTGCTGTATATGGTGACCAGGAAGTCGTATACAGACAGGGTAACCTACGAGGATATATGGTGTGCTCTAACTAATTTGAAGAAAATCGTCTGCAATTACGACATTAAGAATTTGGCCTTACCCAAGATAGGCCATGCACTAGATAATCTGGATTGGAAGATTGTCAGAAGCATGCTAGAAGTGATCTTCCGAGAAACCGGTGTAAGAATTACCGTGTGTTGCACTAATCCAAAGAGATTGTGTCTTTTAAAGACAGTAGACTGTTATTTCTTTCTGAGGGGTTCATGCAGAGCTGGAGAGTCCTGTAGATTCCGCCATCCTGGGCCTACATATAGAGTTGCTAATCGGGACGCTCAGATCTAAGAGGGGAGCAGTGTTACGAACGTGCATTCAACGAGGCACGTATAACGGTTGCATCTCGAAACAGCACCTCATGCTTCCATGCGGCGGCATCTCGAAAGCGACTCGATATTTCGAGAAAGATCAGTCGCGTACGCCTAGAGGTGGGAACTTTCTAGAAAATAGTAACTTTGGTATATATATGTAACGATCTTAGGAATAAGTTTAGTTGATAAGAGAATACCGAACTGTAAAGTTATAAATAAATATATTCATATAAATTCGAACCGCTCGTTTTATTTAAAAAACGGTACAATATAAAAACAAAAAAATCTTTCGTTAAAAAAAACCTCAAATTTGGTTCTGTATAATTTTTTAAGTATATTGAGTATATTATATGGAGTTATTCTAAAAAGAAAATAAAAGTTATGAAAATTTGAAAAATTCTGATTTTTTTGAATCAATTTTTTTTAAATATGCATTCTAAACCGGTCAAAATTTTTGAGGACATTAGTTATGCTAAAACAAAGAAAGTTTTATAGGGATTACTATAAATTTTAATTTTTGTGGAAGTGGCGTGTTTTATTTTTCACTTTCACCAAAAAAATTCGAAATTGTCCTCTTATTTTCATCACAACTTGCTTAATTTTGATGCTATTAACTTCTTCTAGAGCTCATTTTATAGGTATTTCTGAGTACTTTGAAAATTGTTCAATTTTATAAAATGCATTATTTTCCCGGTATTTAAGCTTGAATATTTAGATTTGAGTACTCGCCGATAAAAAAATACATTTAATTACCTATAACTCACTTTAAATTAATATTAAAAGGTATTTCAAGCAAGGAACTTATTCAATTTTTTATTAGCTTCAATTTTGCCAATGACAACTTTTTTATAAAAACTTATAGTTTTTGAGTTATTTATGAAAAACCGCTTTAAAACATGCATTTTATTCACGAAAAATCAAAATCTTTAATCTTCAATAACTCAAAAAGTATTGATTTATTTTAATAACTTTATAAGAAAAATTTTGTTTAGATTTGGCCCCTCTATCGATTCCTGGGGTTATTTTTAATAAAATAGTTTCCACCCCCCGAGAAGGGGTGAAAATCGGAGTGAAAACAAAAAAAATACTCCCATTGTAAAAAATAACAATAAAAGAAACGTTAGAAGAATGATATTTCTTTGATTAATTATTAAGATTAGTTGTTATTAGGTGAGTGTTGCCGAATATAGGCCTCTCCTAATTCTCGCTATTCATCTCTGTTGTTTGTAAGACGTTTCCACATTGACCCTTCAGTTCTTTTAATATCGTAGCTCCATCGCATTTGCGTGGTCTTCCTCGTGGTCTTTTGGCTTAATATGGCCGCCAATTCCCGATTTCTTTATTCCATCGGCCATCCGTAAGACGTTCGTTATGTCCAGCCCATTTCCATTCCAGTTTAGCTTCCTGTTCGATAGCATCTTTTACTTTTGTTCTATTACGAATGTCTTCATTGGTTTTATGGTCTTTGAGTGAGATACCCAGCATCTGTCGTTCCATAGCTCTCTGAGTTACAGCCTTGTTACAGTCTAGCAAATGACCTATGTTTTCATAGTGCTCAAATACCGCACAAGTATTTTTTCCCAAGCGGCAATCACTTATGGTGTGTGATGCGTTGTTTTAGCCACTGTGATGTTTGGCCAATGTAGCTTTTTTGACATCTTAGACATGGTATTTCATAAACAACATTACTTTTATATAAGATTGGTACTGGGTCTTTAATTTTTGAAAATAGTTGTTTGCTGTTCATAGTATTATATTTAGCTATACTAATATTAGGAACATCTTTGAATATGGATATGACAGAATGAATTAGACCATTAATAAAGGGGACTTTTTTATATTTGATTGCTTTATTGTTAGAATCATCATAGAAATTACTGCTGTAATCAGTTTTTTATCATCAGTTAATACTTTGTGAAAAATGATATAGACAAAATCATTAAAAGTTTGATTTGATGAATAAAGAGGCACATCCATTTTAGGAGATTTGAAATCACAAGAAATTATATTAATTTCCACTTTTCGAAAATCGTGAAAGCAAAATGACCTTTTTGTCAAAGTAAAAAATAAAGAAATATGGCACAATTCCCCAAAATAAAATTGAAGCATTGTTTTACAAACATATTAGGTTTTAAATTGTCTTCTCTTAACTTACGTGGCATACTCAAATGCTGTTCTTGCATATATCCACCAGAAACAGGAGGAGGAGGTGGGGGCGGAGTTTGAGGTTGTACTATCTGTTGCTGTTGTGTCATAGGATGTACCATGCCTACTTGTGGCTGATGAGCTCCCGTCATAGGTAATGTGCCATAACCTGAACCTCTTTCACTGGCACGGCGTGGATGGCCAATGGGATAATTCGGAGCGTAATGGCTAGGTACCTGCAAGGTATATAGATTTATAACATATTTGAATATCAATGGTATTTAACATAAATATGGCGACCAAAAAAATCAAATAGTTCGCCGACCACAAAATAAAAGTGGTACCTGTGGTGGCGCTACAGCTGGTGGTGTTCTATATTCCCGACTTCCTTTACTTAATGTTCCTCCAGACACTACTGACACTAAAACAAAAACATATATTGTGATTAAGTTTTAACAGGTTATTTAAATAAAAACATAACTCAGCATTATTATAATTAAGGATAAAATAATAGTAGTGAGCCATTAAAAAAATTTAAATTAAGACATACAATGCAATAAAAATGTAGCGGGTTGGAATTTTAATTCAGTCGTCAGAGATTTGACCTCTAAAAATCATACGAGCTGAATTTTGGTGAGAATGTCAATTTTGGGAACCCAAAAAGATGCAAAAAAGTTTACCCCTCCTATCCCCCCGACCCATTAAACGCCCACTTGTAAACGGAGAAAACGGAAAAATTCAGCTTTCGTATGTTTCGCTTTTGATCCTATTAATCAGACGAAAATGATGGAAGAGCTAGAGCATCTTGGAATACCAGAAAAAATTAGGCAGATGTTAGCAGTGAGTCTAAAGCACACCACAGCAAAGATAAGTTTCAACAGAACAACTTCTAATGAGATAAAAAAAGAGGGAGAAAGAAGAACGAAAACTAATGCCGGAATTGAAGAATTAAAGTGAGAAAATATAGTCAGCTACATAAAATCTCTTCACTTAGAATGGATAGGACATATACAGAGACACTCACACTCAGATATGCTAAGAAGGATAACTAACTGGACACACCTTTACTCCAGGTGTAGAAATAGGTCTAGAAGACGATGGCTGGATAATGTAGTGATATAAGACTAACGGATGTTAAAGACTGGAAAGTTCAGTGAAAGGAGAGGAAAAAATAGAAAAAAGCCACGACAGACAACTTAAGGGTTGTCACTGCTAAAGGTACTTTTTAAAAAAAGTACAAATAACAGAGTAACAGCACTTAAATTAAATTACAACTGACTTTAAAATAGACATTTAAAGTACTTATAAGAAATTAATTGTTGACGACCTGTTTGCAATTTGTGTCAAAACTGCTGATCGGCTGGACTATTGGACTGCAATACTGCTGACATCTATCGTAATTGACACAGAGACCCACAGACATAGAGGAATAATCCACCTCACCTAAGAATAGGATTTTGAACGCCACGGCGTTAGTTATGATCCCTAGAGATTGTAACGTTTAATGAATGGACGAATGAAATAGGAGAAATACTGAGGCTAACTGTTCTGTTTTCTTCAACAACTTTTCTTTCCTTACAATGATACACACAGTATATTCAATATATGCATTTCAAAAGAGGTTATACCATCTCAGTGGAATAAAGCTGTTATAGTAGTCATGCACAAAAAGGGAGATATAACAGAGCTAAAGAACTATAGACCTATTAGCTTGTTATCTCACGTTTATAAGTTGTTTATGAAGATATTAACTAATAGGTTGACATCAAAACTAGACTTCTATCAACCTTGCGAGCAAGCAAGACAGCTGGATACAGAACAAATGGTCATTTGCAAACCATTCAAGTCGTTAATTGAAAAAACCATTGAATATAATAGACCCTGATACTTGTCTTTGTCGTCTTTGAAAAAGCATTTGATACGGCCAATCAAAGTGAAATGCTCCAAGCTCTAACACAATGTAGAATAGATCACCGATACATGTCCCTCATCAGATACATTTATCAGCATGCTACAACCTGTGTAAGACCTAATGAAGATACTGTAACCTTTCGTATTGAAAGAGGCGTTCGGCAAGGAGACCACATGTCTCCTAAATTATTTACAACTTTGCTAGAATACGCTTGTAAAACAATAGACTGGAACGAAAAGGGCATCATTGTAGATGGAAAATTTTTAAATAACCTTAAATTTGCAGATGATATCATTCTTATTGCAGACAGCTTTGATCAGGTACAGATAATGTTCCAAGAACTCCATACTGCCACAAAGAGAGTTGGTCTTAAAGTAAATTGTTCAAAAATACAATTTATGACAAATTTAGTCCACAACAAAAACATCTCAGTAGAAGACAAAGATATTGAGCCAGTTGACTCCTATAAACACTTGGGCCATGAGATCAGAATAAGTCGAGGCAACAAACAATCGAGCTGAAAAGAAGAAAAAAACTCGCTTGGGCTGCATTTGGAAAAATGAATGATATTTTTAGGTCTAAGATTCCAATGTGTCTGAAAAGAAAAGTATTTAATCAGTGTATTTTGCCAGTGATTACCTACGGCGCAGAAACCATAACACTCACAAGAACAACAGTGAGTAAACTGCAAGTTGCGGAAAAGGCAATGGAGAGAATAATGTTAGGATTTCTCTATGTGATAGAATATCCAATGCTACTATACGCAAAAGATCAGGAGTAGCAGACGTTATTGCAAGGATAACAACACTAAAGTGGAACTGGGCAGGTCATGTAGCAAGATCAGTTAATGACCGGTTAATAAAAAGAATTTTTGGAATGGAGACTCCGAATACAAGCTAACAGAAATAGAGGTCGAGAGGTCAAATAGAGGCCTATGTTCAGCAGTGGACTTCTTCTTCTTTAAGTTCCATCTTCTATCGAAGGTTGGAAATTATCATGGCTATGCGGACTCTGTTGACTGCCGCTCTAAAAAGTTCTGCACTACTGCATTCAAACCATTCCCTTAAGTTCTTAAGCCAGGATATTCTTCGTCCAGCAGTGGACGTTAGAGGCTAATTGATGATGATGATGATACCAAAAAAATAAATATGTCCTGCACTGATACTGCTAACGAGGATGGCGAAATAACTCTCTTTAAAGATTTATAAGTGTGACAGAAGAAAATATCTGCTTTAACAATAGATGAGTCAGTAATAAGAGTTGCACATAAGTCAGGTGTGTGCCGGCAAAGTATTTATAATATTCTCAGAGAATATAAAAATACTCACATATTTTCAGGCCTAAAAGTTAATCGGAAACGTAATTAGAAACGAGATTCATACCGCAGACAAGTTTTTAAAGTTAATGAGAATAATAATCTGCCTAACCTTACAAGAATAACATTTTATAAACTCCTTAAGACACTTATGAGTAAAATATTAATTTGAACTTTTAAGTTTTTTTGTTTTATTTATTGTCAGATGTTTAAAATGCTTTTATTTTTGACGAATGATTTTTTCTGATCCTTACACAGGTTTATGACTTAAAACTTCGTCTCAGTTCACGATTGGCAATCCTGTTTCAACCAGAAGCTCTTAGATATCACATTGTCCATTACAATGAGATTCCTGCGACCATTATTTGGTAAATTTGGTATTAATGTGTCCTTAAACCACGACTCAAAATATGCGGCATCCATTTCATCGTGATAGTCGCCATCATTTTTCTTTGCCAGAAAAACACGCTGTGCGCCAGGAAGGAAACCTCCTGAAAAACCTGCATGCAATAAAACATATCGTGGACCTCGTTTAGTAGGTGCTTTTAAGCCAGTACTTAAACCTTTGAGAAAAGCATCATGACTGTTTTGTATCGTAGTATCGCACCATTCGTAATTTATAGATTGGCCAACATTAACCCACGATTCGTCCAAATATATGATATTGCAATGGTCTTTTCGCAAACGTCGTATAGTTCTCAAATAATTATGGCGCCAATGAATAATATCCTGTCGCTCCACTATGATGCGTCTTCGGCCACGTTTCTTATAAACAAATCCAATATCTTTCAGAAGTTTGTATAAAGTAGAAAGAGACAACGGCTGTATATATATTACCTTGTATGAAGTTATGTATATGCTTTAAGAATGGCGGCAAATTTTTCATGAAAAATTCACAATGAACAATTCTCCGTAGAATACTTCTTACACCCTCGTCATATGTGAATATTGTAGAATTTGATTGACACACTCGTTTTTTACGTTTTTTTGGCGATTTCAACGTTCCACTTTGTTCTTTTTCTTTTTTGAAATTGTAAATGCTTCTTTCGCTAACACCAGTCATCAACGACGTACGTCTTACAGCAGCACTTACATTAAGTTGTTCCGTATTTTGTAAAAAACACAACACATTAACACTACGAGTTTAGCGCAACCGTTAAATAATTCACCGGATTTAAACTTATGGGACTCCATGCTCTCTGTTGAAACTCGGACTAAATTTTGAAGTGTAATTTCGTTTTCCAAAAGCACTTTCACCCCCTACCCATCCTTAGGATGGGTAGGGGGTGAAATAGGGAAAGCTTGGAGTTTATCAAATACTAATTATGACAAACAAGTTTATGGCCATATTTAGGTGATTATGTTAATGAAGGTAATTTGTAGCAGAAGTTTTACAAAAGAAATGAAGACCTATTTATAGAAACAACATAACTGTATTTTTAATATTTTACATACAATAGAAAAAATCTAATTTCTATGAAAGAATTGGAAATTTGAATATTATATATAAATATCTATAAATAATATCATAAGTTTCCAAATTCTTTCCTAGAAATTATGTAGGTTTTTTCTATTTTATGTAAAATATTAAATCTACAGTTATTGTATGTTGTTCTTGTAAAGGGGTGTTCAAATGTTACTCTTATGAATATGATTCAATTGCATATCTCATGTTGACGTTTTATATGCAAAATTCATAGTTTTCGTTGTCAACAACTCATCAATGCCTTTTTATTCTACTGTATACGTATACATGATATAAAATATTTTACTCGTACTGCCGGCAGATGCATTTTATTCAAGCCGGTCCTGTGAAACAATGAGCAATCAACAGCTGGAGAAAACCGACAACCCTGTGCGTTTATTCTCCATAAGAAAATCATTGCCGTATCTTACCCGTACTGCACTCTCAGTGTGACATTTTCTATAGACGTGAACGAATTGTGTCTGTAGTTTGTGCGATGGGGTCCAACATAAAAGGGTTGATTTAGCCTTATTTGTCTACTGGGAACATGGAGATTCATTTTTTCCAATAGTTGGGGACCAAAAATAATAGAGTGTAGTATACTATACAATTCATCAGATTTCAACCCTGAGACAAATTCTAGAGAAAACACTGGAATATGGTGTAGACACGCACCACATATTTATAGACTACAAGGCAGCCTACGACTCTGTAAATAGAAGAGAATTGTTTAGAGCAATGATAGACCTGGGAGTACCAAATCAGTTGGTAAGTCTAACCAAACTAACCCTTGAAAAAGTTGAATGCAGAGTATGAATCCAGGGGGAACTCTCTGAACCTTTTAATACAAATAACGGACTACGTCAGGGAGACCCACTCTCCTATATACTATTCAATCTAGCTCTGGAAAAAGTAATACGTACGTCACAAATCACAACTACAAATAGTATATAACAAATCTGTGCAAATCCCAGCATATGTTGATGATATCAATATTGTTGGGAGAACGGAAAACGCAGCACGAGAGGCGTATGTAGCACTAAAGGAAGCGGCTACTAAAATGGGTTTAATAATAAACATTAACAAAATGAAATACATGAAAGTAGGTCCGCAACCACAAATACGACGGCCACTTGTTATAGAAAACGACGTCATCGCAGCAGTTAACGAATTTGTATACCTAGGAACGCTCGTCAATACTGAAAATGACATTACCGCAGAGATAAACCGCAGAATTTGCACGGCTAATAGATGCTGTTTTGGGCTTAATCTCCTTTTTAAATCTACAGCTATATCAAGAAATACAAAAGTAAAACTCTACAAAACAATAATACGCCCAGTCCTAACATATGGTTCAGAAACCTGGACTTTAACAAAAAGCAATGAAAACATGGAACAGGATGTTTCGAAAGAAAAATACTGAGGCGAATCTATGGAGCGGTAAATAAAAATGGTGTCTGGAGAAGACGATACAACTTCGAACTCTATAGAATATACCAGGAACCAGATATCGTAAAACACATTAAGATAGGACGTCTGAGGTGGGTAGGCCATGTAATGCGAACGGAGAAAACCGACCCAGCTAGAAAAACGCTCCTTCATAGACCTATTGGTCAAAGAAGAAGAGGAAGACCCAGAACAAGATTCCTAGATAACATAGACCAAGATATGAGAAATATGGAAATACGTGCTTGGTGGAGGAAGGCGATGGATAGGCACGACTGGAAGAGAATTCTTGGGGAGGCTAGGACCCACACATGACGATGTAGTATACTATAAAACATAGTGAGATCTTTGTGCATGCGTCGGATTTGAAGAGAAGTTATGTTGAGGGACCTTTCCATATTTGAATATTTAATTTAAAAGTAAAAAAACCATTAAGTGACACTTTTTAACATTAAGTTCCATTCCGTTGCTGTTACACCAAAAGCTCAACCGATCCAAATCAGACTGTAGTTTTTGATAGTCATCATCATTCTCAATTTTGAAATACAGTTTTAAATCGTCAGCAAACATTAGGAAAGAAGCAAAGAGGAAACAGGAGCCAATGTTATTAACATAGTTAATGAATAGAAGAGGTCCTAGATGTGATACTTGTGGTACTCCTGAAAGTATCTTAATCTCAAATGATTGAAAACCCTGAACAAGTACTATTTGTATTCTTTCAGTTAGGTAGGATAACAACCATTCTAAAAGTTTACCTTTGGATACTCAGACTCCTCAATTCTTGATTAAAATCTTGTTATTTACCCGGTCAAATGACTTTGTAAAGTCTTTGTATACAGCCTGAACCTGGAAATCATCTTCAAGAGATTCTATAAGAAAATCAGTAAATGTCAATAAATTAAGTTCACTGGAGTGGCTAGAGAGAAATCCAAATTATTGGCTGATAAAACAGCCTTTTAAAGTTGCTGACAAATAGTCACAGAGAAGGCTCTCAAAAACTTTGAGAATACAACTTAGAATGCTAATATGCTGATAATTGTTCACTTGAGAATTATCTCCAGATTTTAGTATTGGGATAATAAAGCTAGTTTTCCAGTAGACTGGGAACATCCCTGTCTTTAATGATAGGTTAAAAATGTGAAAAAGAGATCTACAAAGTAAACAGCTAAAGTGTTTAAGAAAAGAAGGTGGAAGACCATCTGGACCTGGCCTCTTGTTGCTATCCAAAATGGAAAGTTTTTCATATATAGACGAAATAGAAATGCTAAATTGTGATGGTTTGATGTCTCTTGTTAAAAAGGTTTCATCCTGCAAAATCTTTATCACTACAAGTTTTGGAAAAGTATTCAGCAAATAAATTGACAATCTCCATGCCAGAAGAGCCAAAAATATTATTATTATAGTGCATAACAGAAGGAATATTATTTCTGTTTTTTTTTACTGTTAATAAATTTAAAAAAATCATTTTTTAGAGAGGATTCAGTTAGAGCGACATAATCAAGATAGCATTGTTCTTTCAGTTGTTTACAATTAGCTCGTAATAAAGAAAACTCATTATAGTCAGCAAGTAATTGAGGTTTTAGATATTTTTTATGCAATTTCTTTTTATTTTGATTGTTTTTTTTAACTCTAGAGAAAACCAGACTGGAAACATCTTTGCTGAATACTTCTTCAGGGGAACAAAAATATCGGACAATGATTAGTTTAGAGCACCTTATTTAGAGATGTAGAGCACAAACTTATTTTTGACATTTAATGTAAGCTTAAATTATGTTAGAGTTACCATATCCTCAGAATATCCTTCTTCTTCCTTAAGTTCCATCTTCTATCGAAGGTTGGAAATCATCATGGCTATGCGGACTCTGTTGACTGCCGCTCTAAAAAGTTCCGCACTACTGCATTCAAACTATCCCCTTAAGTTCTTAAGCCAGGATATTCTTCGTCTTCCCACATTTCGCTTTCCTCGGATTTTGCCCTGCATAATTTCCGCCTCATTTCCTATCCTTCTAGTTACTTCCATGTTTGACATTCTTTGAATCCATGATATTCGTAGGATTCTTCTGTAACACCAAAATTCAAAGGCGGCCAACTTATTCAGATGAACTTGTTTTAGTGTCCAAGCTTCCAAACCATAAAGAAGAGTAGAGAACACATAACATCGAAGCATTCTCAGGCGTAGTTCTAACCTTATATCCCGACAACAAAGAAACTTTTTAAGTTTAATAAAAGATGTACATGCTATTTCAATACGTGTCTTAATTTCTTTGATTTGGTCTACATCTGATGTTATCCATGTTCCTAAGTATTTATAGTTATTAACACTTCCAATTGCAGTATCTTCAATAGTCAATTGGATATTTGCATGTGCAGATTTAGTTATGATCATGCATTTAGTTTTCTTTAAATTTATCTTCAGTCCGTACTCATGACAGCGTTCATTAAGGCGTTGCATTACGTTCTGTAAATCATTGTTGTTATCCGTAATTATTACTGTATCATCTGCAAAACGTAAGTTATTCAAAACTTCTCCATTGATAGATATACCTTCTATTGAGTCTGAGAGCGCTTCTTGAAATACCGCTTCACTGTAGACATTGAAAAGTAGTGGGGACAGCACGCAACCCTGGCGGACTCCTCTCTGTATTTTGATATTTTCGGTGTACTGGCTGTCAACTCTTACCTTGGCAGTTCGATTCCAATATAAATTAGATATAATTTTCAGATCACGACTGTCAATATTTTTGCTTTTTAATATATCTACAAGCTTTTTATGTTGAACTTTATCAAATGCCTTTTCAAAGTCTACAAAACATAAGTACATATCCTGATTCATGTCCATGCATCTCTGAGCCAGCACATTCAAGCCGAACAAAGCATCTCTTGTACTCATACCATTTCTAAAGCCAGAATATCCTTATAGAAAGATGAATTAAAAAAAAAACATATATAATAGAAATATATTGAAATGATATAAGAATTCATAGTTTTTAATTAAATTAAAATTAAAGATAAAAAATGAAGATAAACTAAACTTAAATTTATTTTAAAACTTAAACTTAATTTATCATCAGCTGAATTACCACAAATAATTTACAATGTTTAACTGCATTTAAAGTAAAAGAAAAATATTTATGAATGCTATTTTATACTTATTCTAAACTTATAGCTTCTCAACACAGATTATAATTTCGTCAAAGTAACTTTATATTTTTTAACCATTCATATACATATTTTACAAAAAAAATATGGCAACACTGTGGCGCAGTGCCTTGAGGAAAATATATTTGGTTATGTTGGGTGCTCTAAACTAATTATTGTCCAAAATATCAATTGCAAGGTAAATAACATCATAAAACATGTTAATCATATCATCAAGACTTTTATCTTTAAACAAATCATCCCAGTTAAGTTGTGAAAGAAAGTTTGTTACTTCCTGTACACTCATTGAGCGAAAGTCTCTATATTATATATAAGATTAAACCACAATAATTGGTTGTAATGAAAATTACATTTTATATATGTTTGACTTGATTGATTTTCAAATCAGCTTCCACAGAAATCATTTTCAAATATTTTTTAAAATAGAATAGTCATAGTTGAAAGTTGATGATTAATTCTGGTATTTAAATGTTAATTTCTGCGCTTCTTCCAGGCAAGGTTTTTTTGATAGCACAATTAAGAGTATTATAATAAGAATGACTATCAGTAATATATTAGTGCTTTCATAATTTTTCAAAAAATTATTGAAATGTATGAAAATTTACCTTTACTAGAAGTTCTTGATACTTGCGGTGGAGTAGGTGGCTTAGTTGTGGGAGCAGGACCAACCATTGGGTTTCCAGGCATTGAATTTAATGAATGAATACTTCCTTGGCTAGAACCTCTTTGCTTCTGTCTGGGTGTGCCTCCAGTTCTTATCCCATGGCCAATATCATCAAAAACTAAAAATACATACAAAATCATATTTATTATACTTCAATGTTGATTCTTGCCTTTAGCCTAACATCCCACTGCGGGATCACTATATTCATAACATTGTTAATCAAACTCACATTTTTACATATATTTAAAATTGGGAGATAGTTTGTTGCCAATCAAAAAGTGGCCGCAAATATTTTTAATTGAATTAATAATAGTATTTAACTTTTGAAAAAAAATTATTTCATTCATTTTTTTTTCTGAAAATGGAAATGGCTTTGGCAGAGCCAATTAGCCACAGTTGTTTTTGTTTATTGTTACAGTCTGAATTTTAACTATTATTGATTGCAGATTCATAGTCAAAATTTTCTTGTTATCAGAATGTTAGTACTACATATACCTAATATTTTTATGGATACATAAATTTTGTTTCAATATATTTTTTGTTTTTTTATTCTTTTATTATCTTCTTGGTTTTTTTATGTTTGTTTTGTTTTCTGTTCTATTTCTATTTATTTAATTATTTTGTTTTTTTTATTTATTTGTGGTATACATTTTTTTTCAAACCATATTAACAGATTCTGCCTATAAACTATTTACAACTTGTATTTACATATTTTAACGGGTTTGTAAATGCAATGAAGAATTTCCATATTATTTGAAAATATTAAAAGATTAAGGTTTATTGGAAAACAACACATAGAATTTATTAATTCCTTATAAAGTTCATTTATATTATTAACCCCTTAACATACACATTAATTTTGAAGTTATGGTCAAAAATGACTGATTCTTTTTTTAATGAAACTATTTTGTTTTAGTTATAATTGAATAAAAAATTTTCAGTGGCGTAGAACCTTTATTATATATATATATATATATATATATATATATATATATATATATATATATATATATATATATATATATATATATATATTATAAGGATCACTCAGACGAGTGGTGGGTTCTTATATCAGTCTCAAGGTGGAGAAATAAAAGACAAAGTTGATAGGCTACTTTATCTATTTTGAAGATGTTTCGCTTTCGTGTTCTGAAAGCATCATCAGTTCATCTAAAAAGTACAATATGAGAACCACACAATCATGGAGAAGATGTTATAAGTGTTACCTTAAAAAGACATGTAGCAGTCAATGATATTAACAGATTTGTGAGTAAAACTCAAGTAAATGGACATTCTACAGTAATATTGTATAAACAATCAATTAACTAACAACATTTAGCAACTTATTAAAAAATTAGCACAGCAATAGAACATGTGGTCTAAAATATATGTAATATTTTATTTTATATTAAGCAGTGAAAAAGAACTAAGAATATCATAGATTCACTTCCAACTATTTGATAATTATTTAAGCTTTGATTTTGACTTTAGGTAGCATTATTAAAGTGATTTGAATAAAATTTTTTAAAAAAATGTATTGTAATGAAGTTACCGCTCAAAGCCTCACAGCTGACGCCGGAAAATGGCGTTAATTGAAACGGACCGAACCAAACCGTGAAAAGACAGCCAACCTTGAGGTCAAAAATTTGACAGAACAGCAAGGTAGAAGTACCACCCCAAATAATTGGACATTTAAAAGTTCAAATGCGTTTGGATGACCACCCGCTTGTAAGAGACAAACCAATAAAAGAAATTGGTATTATAACAGCAATTCCTCGCATTAACCAGTCTAGAACGAACAAACAGGCGAAATTCATTCAACCTCATATATAATTAGTAAACGTCAAATATTATGGCTGGATAATCCGCCACTTGTGATCAACGAAAAATAATGTCCACAGTCCAAGGTTCATCCACTGGGAACTGTAATTTGTAAAGGATTCTCTGAATCAATTACATTATTTGTATTATAGTATTTAAGCAATAGACAGTTCACACTAATCTAAGTATGAGAATTAGTTTAAGTACATGCAATGTAAGTTGCATATGTTTAAATAAGTTAAGTGAAAATATTGAATTATTTTATTTAATTATTGGTTTATTTCTATTTTATATATATTTTAATTATTTAATAAACAAATGTGTTAAATTGTACACGTTACACGACACTTATATAGTGAATAGATCATAAAGCCTAATTCTGCAAAATTAACGCATGATATATTTGGCTCAAGTTATTTATGTCAGTTCTCTTATTTAGAGCATTCGGGTGTTTAAGAATTAAACACATTTCCAAAAACTGTCTTTTAACGAGATTGCGTTCAGTGCCAAGATTCTTAACTTCAATAAAATCCACTTTATGTTTGGTATTTATCGCATGTTGCGCCAGAGCACAAGTGTGTTTTGATAAATTAATGTCACTACGATGTGTAGTGAGACGACCTTTTAATGATATCCGAGTCTGACCAATATAACATAAATTGCATTCAGCACAAGGAATGTGATAAATCGTGTTAACTTGTTCCAAAGTGGACAAGGGTGTTTTATTTTTTAAAACAAATTTGTAACAGTTTTAGCATTCTTGACCGCAATTTTGACAGGTACGTTATTCTGTTTATACAGTTTAATAAGCTTCTCAGTAACTTGAGGGAAATAAGGTAAAGATGAATAATGGGTGGTAGGATACTCAAGATCAGTATCAGGCAGAACAATGCTATTAATTGAATTATTTGATATAGTTCTAAGTTGGTCACCATTGGGTATGTCATAAAACGAGGATCCATAGCTTTGTGAGTAAAGGTATTTATTTATGATAGAGGAAGGATATGAATTCTCTATTAGAATATTTCTTAATAACTTAAGGGATTCCCTTCTATTAATTGGATGTGTCAATTTATCGGCAGCTTAAAGCTTTAATAAGGTTTAATTTGTATTTCATAGGATGATAGGAATGGTAGTTAAGGAACCTATTAAGGCCATCGGTTTTCTATACCAACTTGTGGTTAGAGTGTTATCTCCCATTCTGATGACACGCATGTCTAAAAATCCAATCCAATCTAATCCAAAATTAATATTAATATATTAATAATATTAATTAATTAATGAATTAATTTTTAAATCACATTCCAATATAATATGTGTTAGGGCAAGCGCCCACCAAAGTGGCGTGGCAGTGGCAAGTAGCAAGTAGCACGCGTCTAGCATAATGTAACCAATCCTAACGAATGTTTGGAATGAATGACGTTACTGTCATTTTGGTGTAAACTGAATCATTCGTTTTCATTGGTTACATTATGCTAGACGCGTGCTACTTGCTACTTGCCACTGCCACGCCACTTTGATGGGCGCTCGCCCTTAGATTGCCTATTTTGCCACAAGTACAATTGGGAGTATTTGATAAGCTGATTCCATGCATGTAATATGGCATAAGAGCATGATTTGCTCTCAGCCGAGTTATAATGACAGAAGTTTAAGCTCATTCTCGGTAATATAAATGCCAATTATTTTTAAGTTTTGTCTACTAACAGTGTCAATATCTGTCACTGGAATTAAATTTTTATTTACTTTTTCTCCACACATATATGCTGATTTAGCCAAATTGTCAACGATTTCTTTGCTTTTTTATTCCCGAATGGCCCTTGATCCATGTAATTGTTACATTTAATCCTAATTGTATAGTTTTGAACATAATTTTAAGAATTAATTTTTAAATAAAATACTCTGCTCATGACGTACATGCATATTTTTTATATTAAAAAGCAAATTTTTTTCTAAATATGATGATGTAACAAACTTATATGTCTGATAAAGAATGGTCAAAAAGTAAGATCCCCAGCTGTTATAAATGTGAGGTATTGAAGATAAAATAAAAGACCGCTAGCACGCAATGCTACTGGTTTGAAGTGTCAGTTGTGTGAGTTCTTAAAGCATGTGTCCAAAGATATATAATAATATACATATTATCACTTGTCAAACCAGTGTCATTGCACTCTAACCTTATTTTACTTTAACTTTGATACCTTGTTTTTAATAGCTGACAACCCTAATTTTTGGCATTTTTCTCAGGCAACCTTATATCATTGTATTAGGAAAAAAACTAGCTTTAATTTGATATAAAAAACATGCTTATATGTCATGAGCAAACTATAGCAGATATAAAATATTTGTCAAAAACTAATTACTATTAATTGGATTAAATATATTTGTAGCCACTTTTTGACCTGCAACCTATTACCAATGTATTCTCCTAATTTTAAATGTATGTAAAAATGTAAGTTTGATGAACTAGATTATGAACATAGTGCACCTGCAGAAGGATCTTGTACTACGAGGTGTTTTTAATTTTTATTAAAACAAATAGTTACACAAGTGAGTAAAGTTCTTAATTTTTTTGTCAATGGCCTTTGTTATGGCTTTGTATAGCTTTGCTCCTAAATTGCAAATAAAATAACCATATCTATGTTGTGAAATCAACTATGAGACTGAAAAACTAGTCAACTCTGCCACTAGGAGACGTTGCACACAGGCAGGATCATCCTAGGACATTATAATTAAATTGCAGCACATCATGCGTGTGAATAACAGTTTGTGTACAATTAATATTGGATATGAGCATGTGTGCTTGGTTTTATAGTAATTTCCAGATACTTATGCTATGTTTGTCAAAAGATACAACTAACTTTGCAAAAAATAATTACTAAATTCAATAGACAGTTGGGACTGGGATCAGCGAACCAACTATTGTATGTTATTTTTTGGACATATGGGCTTCAACAAAAGTAACCAGGACTGTGTTATGCTTCAGGTACCTATTATATTACCACATGTTTTACCTAAGGTACTAATTTATTTATGTTTTTAAGCATTTATACAGTAATGACTCAAACGAAATTAAAATGTTTTGGATATGGAGACCATCATTCATAATGTAATTTAAGAAAAATAATTCTATAGCACCCAATCCAAATTTAAACCAAAATAAACTTACTAAAAAGTGTACTTACTTGTATAATCTATGGGTTTCCTTAAATACTTAATAGGTTTTTCAGGATTTGCGGGAGCAATTATTTTATATTGCCTATTGGTACTCTTATTAGCAGTCAAAACTCCAATTTCCCTTCTAGCTACTTTCTCCTTATGTATCATAACAGTCTGCGATATATGGTTCATCTGACTCTCCATCTCAGCCAGCTGAGTAGTCTGTAAATCAAGCAATTGCAAGAAATTATAAGCCAGAGTATTTATTTGATAAGCTACACTTGCTAAAGACTGTGTAGTGTAATTCTTTGTCTCTTCTAACGCTAATCGCTTGTTATCATTTTGAAAATAGTTCGCTTCACAATACTCAGCTACTCTTTGCAAATTTGTGTGGTTTTCTGAGAGACTGCTTCGCCCTTCTGGAATATCGGAACGCAATAATGCAGCAAGTTCAGCCATTGTATCGCAATCACTTGATATTCCAGGTTCTCTATTTAGTTTTTCTAGAATAAAGGTACCAAACAGTTAAATAAATATTTATTAACAGTACTTTGCAACTTACCATGGGCGTAGTACACATTCATAATAGAGGCGGATGTTTACTATTCTCCTTTCCAGTCATGCTCTTGTACACATTATTAACTATATGGAAACATGTCGACATTAAATTGTATAGAGTTCAACTGAAAAATGGAGGTTGAGGTGTAAAAATATGTTGAATAATTAAATTTATTAAGATTTTCCAAATTTAATTTCTGACGTTTATTAACTTTGACATGTGAATTTGACGTTTGACGGAATTGATGATTATTATATTAAAATTTTTTTCTATAATTAAATAGGTTGTAATCAATATTAAATTTGTAAGAATATACATAAAATTTAAAACAATTTAAGTATTAAAAATTATGTATAAAAAATATAAATTGAAAAATAAGTTTCCGACTTTTCCTTTCTTTCAAGCATTGAGTTATATACTAACTCAATGCTTTCAAGCATAAAAAATTAATAATTTAAGATATCTTCCGAAAGATGGCGCTAATTGATAAAATTTATTAAAAATTTAATTTTTAAAAGTTATTTTGTGCGATAACAATCGATAAAGTAAGTAATACTTTTTTTATCCCATCCGAATAGTATTTTTGCTTGAGCTCTTCAAAATAGGCCGAAGTTTCAGCGACGACTTCATCATTTGTTGCGAAACGACATCCTCCGAGCCATTTTTTAGGTTTAGAAACAGGAAAAATCGCTGGATGCAAGATCTGAGGAATAGGGTGGGTGTTCAACCAATTCATAGCTCAGTTAGTGTAATTTTGCCATGGCAACAGCCGATCGATGAGCCGGTGCATTGTCTTGGTGAAAGAGCACTTTTTTGCGTTCCAAACCGGGGCGTTTTATATGCAATTGGGCATCGAATCGATCCAATAATCCTGCGTATTACTCACCATTGGTTGTTTTTACTTTTTCCAAGTAGTCGATGTGGATGATGCCTTTCGCATTCCAGAAAACAGTCACCATCACTTTGCCGACCGAATGTGCACTCTTTGCCTTCTTCGGCGGCCCTTCGCCTCGTTTGCGCCACTGTTTCGACTGTTCTTTGGTTTCCGATCTGTAATAATGAACCCAGGTTTCATCATCGGTGATAAATCGGCGAAAAAAATCCTTCGGATCGCACCGTATCATCGCCAAAACGCCTCCGAAGTGGTCACACGGTTTTGCAATTGATCGATTGTCAGCAAACGCGGCACCCACTGTGCGGATAGCTTTTACATGTCCAAATGATGTTGTGTACGCGTTCGTGGGAAATGTTTGGGACCTCTATTAACTTGCGGAGCTTAATTTGACGATCTGCCATAATCATGTCATGGACTTTGTTGATAATTTCCGTCGTGGTGACTTCATTTGGCCTAAACCATAAACTTTGTCCAGGTCGGCTTTGATTTGCATATTCGTTTTACCATTTTTGTGAAGGAACTTAATCACCGAACGATACTCGATTTTTTTCATTTCTCCGAAAACACAAAATTCGCTTGCTTTTGACGGCTGTAAAAACCAAACTAATTGTTTTTAAAACTTAAAATTTTGACAGACGTCATGTCATGAAAGGCAAGTGTCAACACCGAAACCAATTCGGTATCAAGTAGCGCCATCTATTAAAGGCTACTTTAATATCAATCGATCATCGTAGTTGATAAATGGACATGGTACAATGAACACATGGTATGATATTGCGCATGATATTTGACAGCTGAGTCAGGCGTGTGACGTAGCAAAGATCTCTCGGGCCCATTATTTGTAATGATAGTTTAACGGCTTTTTTTGACATTGTAGTAACTTACTGCTTTTTTCTTCAGTTAAAGCATTATAGTGTTTTGAAAAGTACCTGTAGTGTTTAGCTGCTGTTTAATTTATTATATTCTGTAGTAGTTTTTTTGTAAAACTTGTAGTTTATTTGTTTTTAGTACTTTGATGTACGGCATCAAATTATATGAATTTTTTACATTTTTTCGTTTATGTTTCCTGCACATAATTTTATATTTTTGCAACCGCTCTATAATTGCTCTCAATGGATTGTTAAGAAGCAAAAATATATCTCGAAGGACAAAACTAAGGACATACAAGACCGTAATAAGCCCGATAGTAACGTACATGGGTCTGAAACATAGGTCTGAAATATAATCTGAAAAATAATATAATATAAAACATAAAAATAGAACATTATTCTTACAAAGTTTAAAACAAAATCTAAAAAAAAACATGGTTTTCAGTTCTATTAAAATGCTTTGGTTTTAGATTTTTTTGTCTTTTATCGCCAGGAATTAATTATGTTGACGTAGAACTCTTGCTTATCTTCTGGTACCGACCGGTTAAGGCTTTGTAAATGGCATATTTTTGTTTCCATAATTGGCACCATGTCTTTAGCATATGCTGGTATTTTGGGCCATTCGATACTAAATTGGCTGTTGAGTTTCGGTAAAGAAAAACAGAGACGTTTAACACCAAAAATTCTATTAATATATTCAGATGCCCTTACATAACCTGGAGTTTCGGAGTTATATACATAATGGTTCAAGGTCGAAATTGCAAAATGAGTTTTTTGAGATCGAAACATCGAAATTAGATCGGAACATTTATTTGTTGAGATTCAGTGGACAGGCTTGTCTTTTTATAATACTTGTCACCATTGCTTAAAATCAAAAATCTCAATACTTTGAACTTCTTTTACAGTACACTTGCTTTTGGCACTTGAATTAACAATAATTTCTGTTTACTTATGAATTTCAAATATTCTGTCAAATTTTTTAAGTACCTTTTTATGACACCGAAATTCCTGTCACAGGGCATGAAGGATTGCCCTGTAATGAGAAAATAACGTTCAATTTTATCTAAGCGCCTCATATCTGTAAGGGCCAAACATAATCTTATAATAGTGTGGTTCTTATTTTGTCCAGGGCAGTTGTCACCAAAACGTTTCAACTATTTTATGTTGGGTGGTATGTAATTTTTTATATAATTAAGCAAAAACGTGCATACTTCATTAGGGCCCTTATTGGCCAGTCCTTCTGTATAAGAAGACATCTTGTACAGGTATATGCGGCAGATGAACATTTTGCATATAGTAAAATGCGAGCCCTACCACGTCGTTCCTATCATGACACTCTTATCCTTTAAATTCGTATAAAACTTGTTGGTCCTTTGTGTACCAACAATGCTGTAACAGCTACTTTTTTGGGGCATCTCCCAGAGAGGGACCTTTGATTTTTAAATTCAACTCTTCACATTTTACGCATGTGTCTATTTGAGGACGGCCAAATTTCAACGTAAAGTTTTCGCGAAAAAATGTATAATAGCTGTATTTAATTTTTGTTTCAGGATACTTGGATCTAAACATTTCATACATAATTTTTATATTAAGCCTACTATCTAGATATTTACATTCTTTTTCCGAATAGTAACTTTCTTTTACTGGATAGCTTTGAATGTGCTGATGAGTTAATATGTTTTGATCTTCTGGCATTGCCCTTCAATATTTTTGCCACATTTATCTCTAGGAGTCAGATTAGTTTTAATCAATGATTTTATTCGCTTTATTCTTTTTCAAATAGAGAATGCAAATTTAAAAAAGCCCTAAGAGACACTTTTACTTTCAGATCTCCAACGCGAATAAAATGATCAAAAAGTAGTTCCGTTAATTTATTGTTTTTATTTTTTTAGCTTCTTCGTTTTGCTATATTTTTGCTCCTCCGATTTGCCTGGCACCAACCATCTTTCCTTTATATTCTGTATACGCAGTACCACTGACTCTATCTTTTTTGAATAAATTTCTGTGGTAATTATTATCATTTCTCACACCTCGCCTTTTTTTCTAAGATTATCTAATTGATGTGGCCCCCCTTCACTTTCAGTATTTTCATCCGAACTAGACATATTGCCAGAAACATGTCATTATATTGCACTTAACTGCACACAGTATCGAAGCCAGTAAATCACTGAAAATATTTCGCGACACGAGGCATTTTAAACCAAAACAGAGCGCAAGGTCAGATACAGTACGACACAAATTTAAATATTTATTTCTTAAACGGGCTAAGTTAGTTTACTAAGGTCTTTTCTGCGGTAAACCAATATTTTCTCACACATACATGCAAGTAAAGAATAATCGAATTTAGTTCATTTCTGCACCAAACGATAGGTTTTGCTTATTAAACGAAAAATGGTTGAAATAACACTTAAGCCCTTTCAGAAATAATCGATTTAATTACTATAATCAAATTGGCCATATTATATTAAAATATAACTATAAAAAGCTATAACTTTAAATTAAAAGTGTTTTCTATACAACTACATTCAACTGTTGAGTGAAGAAGGGATCTTTACTACGTCATGCGCGAAGCGAACCGATTTTGGTACATTGTGTATCATACCTTGTGTTCATTGTACCATGATAAATGGATACGTGAAGAAACTGAAATATCCGATAATCAGTTTGGTTTTATGCAAGACACATCAACAACAGATACAATTCTTATTATAAGTCGGTGGATAAAAACATACAGGAAAAAAGAGTCCATCGGGAGATTCTGTGGTGGCTCTCAATAAGAGAGGAGTTCCCGCTGAATATGTGAGAGACATGTATAAGGTAGTATGTTGGATCAGACAACATGGAACATTGATATTCATTGTACCTACACGCAGTATTATTACTGAAAACTTTTTGATTTCTCGGGTATTTTAATAATTCACAGGTTTTGGTATGTAAGTTTTGAGGAATATAATGAAACAGTTTATTACTATAATGGATTTATTGTTTGCCAAATACAATTATCTGAGTTTTAACAACTTTTCTCAGTACTTTTTCATCTAAGAATTCTGAAAATAGGGACATTCTGTTATCAAGAAGAAATATCATTTTTAAGAAAAAAAAAAAAAAAAAATGCTTTTCATAACCACACTTATGAAAGCTCACATTATCCACACTAAGATTTTTCTTCAATTTGCGATCTCATATGTTGTTTCAAATTAACTTTTTGCGAGAATTTAAAACAAATTTTATGCTTTTAAGGTTTTTTTTCTAGTGTGAATTTTCGTATGTTCATTTAAAGAACTTTTATTAACAAACTGTTTAAAAAAAATCTCACATTTAGGGTATTCTCCAGTGTAAACTTTTGTGTGTTCATTCAAAGAATTCTTTTGACTAAAGTGCTTTAAACAAATTTCACACCTGTAAGGTTTTTCTCCAGTGTGCACTATCAAATGTCTTCTCAAACTGCGTGGTGTAGTATACCGCTTAAAACAAATTCCACACTCATAAGGTTTTTCTTCCGTGTGCAATCTCAAATGTGTTTTTAAATTACCTGCTGTAGTAAACTGGTTAATACAAATTTCGCACTTGTAAGTTTCGTCTCCTGTGTGAAGTATTATGTGTTTGTTTAATTAACTTCTATGGGAATTTTGCTTAACCCTTTAATCGGCAAAATAGAAATCGGGGGTTTAACTTTCTGAAAATTTTGGTTTCGGGGTAATTTTTGTACGCGAAATACGAATGAAAAGTCAATTTCTTGATATCTTTATTGAGTTAGCCACAAAGTGAAAAAGAAGAATGCCGCCCATATGGCCGGTATATCGTTCTACAGGGAAAAATGAACTAGTGCTTTTTTGTTGTTTATAAAAACATTTAAATTTTTATTAATATAAACTTTGTAAAAAAATTAATAGATAATAACTAATAAATGAAATAAACATAAACGACGGACGTGGTAGTCTTTCCAACAATTTTTGGCACCGGAATAACATAAATGCAGTTGACATTTTGGGCAGAAAGTGTGTGTCTCCGATTTCTTGCAGTATTTGCAGGACTTTTTACGGCCTGGAATCCATTCAGGAACATGATCTGTACGTCTTCAACATGATGCACCGCCTTTCTACCAGCATTAGTACTATTAGTAGGGAGCGGTGAGTTTGAACGTCGACCAATGGGTCTTTTCTGAACAGAAGAGCACAGACCTTGAGCAATTTTCACACGAAATTGGAATAGTCTCATATTTGTTTCTTGTGAAGCTTCTTCTTCTCTGAAATCTGTTTTCTTGACATTTTCATTATATGATCTGCGATACAAAATGAACGCATTTGTGACAGCCATATCCAGAAGATGGTAAAAGATGCGTGTCATAGCATCCATTGTTTTAATGCGCATTCCACTTCGTCCCATATGAAAGTCCATGAGGTCAACTCCACCCATATGCGAATTGTACTCACGAATTATTTGGGGGTAGTCAACATTAATGTATTCTTTCTTTTTTTGTCGTAACGAGTCGTTTTTGCTACCTGTTTGTCTGAATTCAATTTCCGAAATAGTTTGACCCCAACGTAAGTTGAACAAAAAAGTTTGGTATCTTTCCAGAGGACAGTGGTAAGATCCACACCATATGCACAACCCATATACTCCACTGCATAACCTCGTTCCGCGTCTTTGATTTCTCTATCTGTATCAAGCGGAAGTTTACAATTGGGAATTCGATTTGCACGTATTGTCCCCATCCCAAAAATTCCACGAGCTCGTAAATAAACTAGAAGAGGCAAGGATATGTAAAAATTATTACAATATACAATATGGTTTTTGAAATTTGGAATTGTTTGTGACAACCGAATAACAGTAGCTGTAGCTCCGAGGTCTGATGTTCCTGGCACGATGATGTTATCTCCAGCACCATTATATATCTCAAATTGGTACGAATATCCTGTGGTATCGCACAGAACAAACAACTTAATTCCCCATTTATGAGGTTTGTTCGGCATGTACTGGCGTAAATGGTGCGCCATTTTTGTCGAACACATTTGCTCGTCAACACATAACTGCGCATTCTTTGGAAAGGAATTTAAGCGTGCATTTAAAATATTAACAAATTCCTGATTTTAAAAAGCAAATCATATCCAGGTTGTCCTTTTTGGATACGTTCTGCTTCATTAGCAAAACAAACATATTTTTTATCCGCTCAAATTTCTTCATTGGCATACACTGAGGAATTTGCCTAAATCCGAATTCTCCCCAGTGTTACTCCATATTGGGATAACGGAAAATGGACATGTACAATAGAATTCCGACGTATCGTCGAATCTGCACTGCATCAACGTTGAATTGTGTGTTTATGTATTTCAAACGTGCGTTCCGATTGGTTTCATAAACAACCAGGTCGATCAGTTCATCCGTAAAAAAATAACAAAAATACTCCATTGGTGTCTTCAGCTTTTTTACAGTATAGGGCAATGTAGTGTATAGGGCAAAGCCACCCGCTGATGGTACTATTTGCGGTGCCGTAGTTTCTACAGTTGGTAACAGGGATCTGGGTCTTTTCTTTGGTTTGAACGTAGTGGTTGTTGCTAGTTGTGTGGAAGTTGATGCAATTGGCTCTTTTGATATTAACGGTGCGGAAGATACTGAAACGTCTATTTGAGTATCTGGATCAGTTGTTGAAACTTCTGGTGACTACACCCACCCACTAAATATTCACTAACATTAGTGAGATAACTTAGTTCCAACGAAAGGTTCATGAAGAGATCCAAATCAATGATATTTTTTTCACGTAAACAAGGAGCAATCATCTCATCGTTCTCGGCTGTGAGCACATCCGCCTTGTAGTCATAATCCGGATCGGCTATGATATAATTATCATCTTCGTAAACTGACTCGTCATCTGAAGCAAGATTAGAGTTCAAGATCTCGTCGATCTGTTCATCGGTTAATGTGGAAAGATCGTATTTTGTTCTTTTTTCCGCTTCTCTCAGCTCGTGATACCTTTTCACACCATACTTTCTTGGTATTTGAGATCTATTCTTTTCCATGGTCTACGATAGAAAGAAAAAAATGTATAAATAATACAAATATGTAGTTTTATTCAAATACGCGAAGGAATTATTTTTACCGTACACCGACAAGCCGGCCAAAAGGCGGGTATCACTCAACACTCAAAAAGTAGCACTAATTTTACATTTCTCATCAAACACGCTAGCAAAGTATCAAACAAATACTATAAGTACTTACCAAAAAAATATAAAATCAATTGGACAACTAGAACTATTTTATTTTACGGTTCGATTCCACGTGTTCCAGAGCAATAATTTGTATGTACGATTCACTTGCTTGTTTCTACGTAACTGGCTATATCTCTCAAGTAACTGAACCTACAACTGTTAAACCGTTACCGTTGGTCGACTCTATTCTTGCCCAAAAGCGGTGTAGTCGATGTGAGATCAAATAAAATTTACATTTTAAAATAATTCGGTTATTTTAATGCCGGCCTTATGGCGGGATTACCGATTAAAGGGTTAAAACAAATTTCACATTTTACTGTTTTTTCTTTACAGGTAGGCACATAGGTCGTTTTTTATTACATGGGCGTACAAGTAATGTTTTCATAGTTTCCCATGCATTTTTCTATTCAAGAAAGCCTGAAATATGAAATAAAAACTAATTCTAAATTTTTTAAAAATTCAGTGTCAATTAACTGAAGTACGCTAAAGAACCTCGCACTTTTCTTACGTAAAAATGGTTTCAGTTAAATTGACTGAAACTTAGCAGAGGTAGTTTTGGCCATGCTGATCAAAAGTTCTCATTGCCCCAAGATTCAGAAATAAAATGTTTCAACAGGGTATTAGTAAATAAGTGCAACAAACTTTAGGGGGTGATTCTGCATGAAAAAATAATGGGTGTTTGTTATATAAATGTATATCAATAACGCTTCGTTTTTCGAGATACAGAGTGTTAAAATTTTTCCATACAATTAAGAAATCTATATTTATCATTGGCGCGCATACGGATAATGGTCTCAATTTTTTTTAAAGACAAAACAACAGATATTTCAAATGAAAATCATTTATGAATTCTTCATTTAATTTGTGACAAAAAATCTTTGTTGTCTTTTCTTAAACTAGGAGCCGTTTTTCTTAAAAAAACATTAACAAACAATTATTTTACAACAATAGCCATCTTAAAAACATAATTTATTACCATTGTAAATTCGTTAAGTGCATTGTGAACAAATATTGGTGGAAGTTTGCTGTCTCTTTCATTACTAATGTTCTTTGTCGGTTTGGTTCGCAAAGTCTCCTTGTTCGAGTGCTTGAAATCGGTTATAAAGATTTGTCTTCTGAACAAACTCAAATAATGTTTTTGGCGTAATTTTCTTATTGGTTTTCTGGACTTCTTCTTTTCTTCGTAGTTGAAAATCTTTATGGATGTAATATATGGAATGTTGTACCTGAAACCTGAGAACTTAAGTAAACTGCTTTAAGAAACAAATTTCACATTTGTGAGGTTTTTCTCCAGTGTGCAATCTTATGAAATTTTAAATAACTTGACGAAAATACATTTCGCACGTAGAAGTTTTTTGAGAAGGCCTTTGATCGATTAAAACATACTGAAATAATAGCCACTGTTCAGCAGATAGGCATCGATGATACAAACCGTATCATTAAAAACCATTACTGGCATCAATGTGCAAACATAATAATTGGCCAGAATAATTCTAAAGAGCTGCAAATACGAAGAGAAGTAAGGCAGGGCTGCATTTTGCTCCCACTAATATTTAACATTTATTCGGAGTTCGTTTTCAATTAAACATTGGATAGTGTTCAATGTGGTATCAAAATTAATGACATCAATATTGATAATTTAAGGTACGCGGATGACATGAATTTAATTGCAAACAGTTACGAAGAACTTCAATATCTGATTAATAGGATTGTCACAAGGTGTGATGAGATAATTCAAGGTGACCACTTTTAGCAACAATTTTTTTTCGAACTTATGACATAAATACTACTGCGTAATCGGATTCTCATGTATAGAATGGGAATAGAACTTATCTAGTTGTAGCATTAAAAAGAGCGTGTAAAATTCCATCGGTAACAGTAGATAACTCAAAATTAAAAAATCTTGAGTTACCTAGTTTTACTACTAAGGGGACGATATAAAAACATACAAGTAAGATTTTTTACGATTTAAACATACAAGTAAGCCAATGATAAATATAAAATTTTTAATTGTATATTAAAAAATTCGCAATAACTACCTCCTAAATCGCACTAAATTTCATTTGCATATCTCAACTGATTTCAGAGCAATGAATAAATCCAAGGAAGTAACCAAAATTTTAACACCCCTATCTCAGAAAAGGAAGTATTTGAGGACGTACGTTTATATAGCAAACTGTTATTTTTTTTTTTCATGGAGCCCGCCGTTAGTTTGCACTTATTTACAAACACCCTGTATATTATTCAAATGAACTAAAATCTGACACATTGCACCAGTTTCAACCAATAATTTAACTGAAACCAATTTTACATAAGGAAAGTACCGGGCCTTTTCACAACTGCATGGTTTTTATTTAGTATGATTTCTTAAATGTCGTTCCAAATTAGTTTTCGAGAAAACTACTTAAAACAAATGTCAACTTAATAACAAATGTCACTTGAACGGTTTTCTAAAGTGTGACCTTTCTTATGTTTATGCAAAGAACTTTTATAACCAAACTGTGTTAGACAAATTTCACACTTGTAAGGTTTTTCCCTAGTGTGCTTTCTCATATGAAGTTTTACATAACTTGAATCAGCAAATGACTTAAAACAGGTTTCACACTTATACGGTTTTTCCCCAGTGTGCAATCTCAAATATCTTTTTAAATCACTCGAATGACTAAACCGTTTAAAACAAATTTCGCATTTGAAAGGTTTTTCGCCCGTGTGAACTTTCGTATGGTCATTCAAATTGCTTTTAAAAGTAAACTGCTTAAAACAGATTGCACACTTGTAATGCTGTTCTCCAGTGTGAACTTCCGTATGTGCATCCAAAGAACTTTTATAAGTAAATTGATTTAAACAAATTTCACACTTGTAAGGTTTTTCCCCAGTGTGCAATCTCAAATGTCTTTTTAAATCATTCGAATGACTAAACTGCTTAAAACAAATTTCGCATTTGTAAGGTTTTTCGCCAGTATGAACTCTCGTATGGACATTCAAATTGCTTTTAGAAGTAAACTGCTTAAAACAAATTTCGCACTTGTAAGGTTTTTCGCCAGTGTGAACTTTCACATGATCATTCAAAGAACTTTTACGAACAAACTGTTTAAAACAAACTTCACACTTGTAAGGCTTTTCTCCTGTGTGAAGTATCATGTGTTTGTTCAATGAACTTTTATAGGCAAGTTGCTTAAAACAAATTTTACAATTTATTGTTTTCATAGTTTCCGATGTGCTGTCCTCTTCAAGAAGGCCTAAAAAAAATAGAATTTAAATATTTTTTCATTTCAGGAAAACATAATATAACAGAAATAAACATTTTGACAGCTCAGTATCTTGTGGCCGAAATACACTAAATCTGGCACAATATCAATTGTATGATTTACAAAATTTTGTTACGTTATTCTATAGGTACAGAGATTAAGTAAAGCACAAAGTGGTTTAACAAACTTTATTTAATTCTCTTAATGACAGATATCTCAATTACTAATTGAATTACTAATTGTAGGTTAGAAAACAATTCGCATTGATACGTACAATCGCAAATACTAATCTCAAAACCCGCCCGTACTAGTTTAAATAATAAGAACGAACTGTCTGGAAAGCATAACTAAATTCTCGAAGGCCATCTCTGTGTCGATAAAATCAATTCGTGGGAACATTTCGGCGGAAAGACAGACTTTGGGATTTATCGAACGCACATGACCGTAATCAGGGGTATGTGACACAACAATATTGTTTGAAATGAAATTAATAATTATAAAACGGACAATATAATAAAATATAGACTTTCAATTGACACCCATTAAAATAATTAAATGAATTTCTTTTTACAACAAATTACTTCTTTGGAGTCAAACACCTCTTTATTTATTTGCTATGCAACGTCTTTAGGTATAGATTATCTCTAACTATTATTAGATATTAAAGAAAAATCTTGTTTATTTAGAAACGATGAAATCCGACATTACTGAAAACATTTAATTATTTTTAATATTAAAATGCAGTGCGTTCATACAGCAAGACGGAGTCAAACTAGTTTTTAGTAGTAATTTACTATCATAGTACTAGTAATACTAGAGTATTTTTTTTTCTGCTAACAGTCGTTGGTACGATTTTCTATTGAGATATAAAAAATGTAAGTAAAATTCTTATGTATTATCTAAAATTAGGTGGATTTACAAGAAAAGTAAATACAAAAAGGTGGTACACAGCCAAGGGAGGCAAATTACTTTTAACGATTATTTATTTATGAAACGGGAAAACGATTTGGGATATAACGCAACTCATCTATATCTAATTTACTATTTTCACTGGGAATTCAACAAAATTATAGTTTAAAATACGTTTATTTTGACGTTACGATTTACACCTCGGTAATGGTTCTTATAATCTTCTTAATTCAGATTAAACAATAGTGGCGATAAGACGCAACCTTGTCGCACACCTCGTCGGATTCGTATCTTCGGATGTTGTGTGCTCTATTTCAATTGTTGCCGTTTGGTGCCAATATAGTTCTAAGATAATTCGCAAGCCTTTCACAAATACATTGATGTCTCTGCATCGTTGTGTTAAAGACATGAGACATCATGCTTAATATTCGATAGTAATCGCAGTGTAAGGCATTGGATTTTTTTGGTAATGTTAGAAATGTTGATTTTAGCCAGTCTGACGGTATTTTACCTGTGTCATATATCTTATTGAGTAGTGCTGTTATTAAGTCGAGGCTTTTACTTTCGTTGTCTGCAATTAATTTAAATATTTCGACATTGATATTGTTTTGACCCGTGGATTTTCCGTTCTTCGCAGCTTTTACTGCATAAATAACTTATCTTGTTATTTTTGAACCTTTTTCATTTATTCGACCACCCGTTAATGGTGAACAAGGTCTATGATCGTCAAAAAGTGTCTGAATGTATTATTTCCATCTCTCAAGTTTGTCTTCTGTACCTATAATTATCCCGTTAGTATTATTTCTCAATATTGTTTCTTGTCTCTTTCTGTACCTACCTATCATTTCTTTCACTTTTTATGGACAATAAAAGTGTCGTATGTTTCCTGAAGTTATTAAATTTCTAGACATTTGGTTGACATTCAGTTTTCTTTAGCTTCTCTGCACTTTTTTCTAATAATTTTATTGACTCGTTTGTATTCTATTGGGTTTGTTTTATGTTTTCGTCTTATGTCCATGATCTCTTGCGTTATCCATTCTTGTTTTCTGTTGTTTTTCGTTAACCCGATGTCGTCTTCTTGTATCTTTGTTATTTTTGTTTTTAGAATAGTCCGTGTTACTTCAACGTCTGTCTGTACCAAGTAAATTTTAAAAATACAAATCCGAAGTGGAACTTGAAACGTGAAAATAAACATATGTTAAACTAAAACTGTGGTTGCCAACAACAATAGTAAATTATATTAAAATGTCACAAGAAAATGGCTTCAGAACAGTCCTCTTTCTGCAATAAAGCGAGTAGCTCAAACAACTGGTGTGTGTATGGTGTCTCATAGAGTACGCTAAAGAGAGTAATTAAGGAAGGTGAGAAGAAACCATCAAATTTAAAATTTTGTTCACCCAAAAGAAGCATTTGCAAGCCCATTTGGTTAGGTCATTGGTTAATTCGTTTGAGTAACACATTCATCATCATCATCTTTGGCTCGACAATCCTCTGTGGATTTTGGCCTGCTCTAAGATTCGTCGCCATTCTGTTCAGTTTTTGGCAACATGTTTGCCATCTTCTGATTTTTAATATTCGTAAGTCGGTTTTTACTCCATCTAACCACCTAATTCGCGGTCGGCCTTTGCTTCTTTTTCCTACAGGTGTTCCTGTGGTTAGCTTTTTAGCAATGGTATTTTCTGGCATTCGTATCATGTGTCCAGCCCATCTAAGTCGTTGTGTTTTAATGAACGTTATGACATCTGGCTGATCAAAGAGCTGATACAATTCAAAATTATATCTTCTGCGCCACTGCCCTTGGTCGTTTACAGCTCCAAATATTTTGAGGAGTATTTCACGCTCAAATATTCCCAAAAGTCTTTCATGTTTCTTTGAGTAACACATTACATTTGCTAATATCTACAAAAGAAGACTTACCATGAACGCCGGTACTGTTTACGAATTTATTTGAAACGAAAAAATTGTAACTGGTAAAATATCTTCTTTTAGAAAAGGTGGCTGCTAAGAAAATCATCAAAAGAAATGGAGGGCTACTCAAGGGCAAATCCAGACTAAGAAAATAATGACCAATATTGGTAAGAAACTTTCAAATAATTTGACGAACCTCGATAAACGAGAGGTAAAAACGGTAAAACAAAATAGTGACTAGACATTGTCGTATAAGAAAAAGCCTATACAAAATAGGTAAGGTAAATAATATATGGTACTGAAACTGAGAAATGAAAGAAGAGAGTACCATACACATCTTATGCCATTAGAGTGTTTCAAGTGATACGAGGCAGTAATTCACTGGTTTACTGGGGATTGAACCAACCGGAAGAAATCCTAAATTTACCAATGAGGAAATTGTTGGTCTTCGTTAGGCCACGGGACATTTGGCATGAATAGTATTTATATTTTTTTATGACAAATAAAAATATAATTTAATTTTAAAAATGTAAATGATTTACCATTCATGAAATTACTCGTATAACTGCGGTATTCGTTTGAGCGCGTTTCTCATAGAAGTACATCAGTGCAAGTGAGTTGGATGTTTGCCTATGTTTTTGCTAAATATCTGTGTTGTTGTGTTAGTGTCTCTATGGTTGCCTACCATATAGGAGTACTATAATATGAGCTGGCTTAGTATTAGGTTAGGTAAGGATTTTGCGGAAGAACTTCATCATCATCATCTTGGTGCTACAGCCCTTGGAGGGCCTCGACCTTCTCAAGCTTTCTACGCCATTGTGTTCTGTCCCTTGCTTGAATTTTCCAGTTGCCGAATCCGATCTTCTCCGCATCTTGTGTTACCCCATCCATCCACCTCAGCTTTGGTCTACCCCGTCGTCTCATTCCCACAGGTTGCGCTGTTAGAATCTTTTTTATCATGTTCGATTCAGGGGCCCGGGCTACATGTCCTGCCCACTGCAGGCGGTTTCGCTTAATTATAGTGGTAATATCTTTACCACCAAACGTATGCTTGTAGATATTCTGCAGTTCGAAGTTATATCTACGCCTTCATATTCCGTTCTCACAGACCGCTCCAAATATCTTGCGTAGCACCTTTCTTTCAAAAATGGATAGAGCGGATTCATCTGTTTTCGTTAGCGTCCATGCCTCTGATCCGTATGTAAGAACGGGGACTATCAGTGTTCTATACAGCCTTATACGAGTTTTTTAAGACAGACGTTTGTTAGCTAAGTACTTTGATAGACCATAATAACACCTGTTTGCAATTATTATTCGCCTTTTTATTTCCTCAGATGTATTATTATTGGGGTTAACCGATGTCCCTAGATATATGAACTCATTGACTGCTTCGAAATTTTGGTCATTGATGATTAAATTTGTGTCAACATTTCCAGCTCTTGTGTTTGTGTTAGTCGCCATGAATTTGGTTTTATTTTGATTTATATGTAACCCCATTCGTTCTGCTGCTGCTACTAGCTCGGTTAGGATTTCCGCAGTTCTCGCCCTAGTTCTTGTTACAATGTCCACGTCGTCTGCATATGCTAGAATTTGGACTGATCTATTAAATATTGTTCCCCTGCTATCTAAATTAGCGTCTCGTACAACTTTTTCTAAGGCGACATTAAAAGCTGACACGCCAGCGCATCTCCCTGCCTTAACCCCCTATGTATTTGAAATGGGGTTGACGAGTCGTTTTGAATTTTTACTGCTGATAGCATCTTCGCCATTGTCACTTTTATCAAACGTATGAGTTTTTTTGGAATTCCTAACTCATTCATAGCGTTGTAAAGACTTGGTCTTAAGACACTGTCATATGCCGCTTTAAAATCGACAAAAATATGATACATATCTATGTTAAACTCTTGCGCTTTTTCGAGGATCTGTCGTAGTGTAAAGATCTGGTTAATGGTTGAACGTCCAGGCCTGAATCCTGCCTGATATTCCCCTAGAAACATTTCAGTATAAGGCTTTAATCTCTCGTGCAAAATATTTGATAATATCTTGTATGCTGTATTTAGGAGAGTTATTCCGCGGTAATTATTGCATTCCAGTTGGTTTCCCATTTTGTGTAACGGGCAAATTAAGCCTAAGCTCCATTCTTCTGGCATTTGCTCCTCAGACCAAATTCTACAAACAATTTCTCGCATCACCTTGGTGAGCTGCTCTCCACCGTGCTTAAATAACTCTGCTGGGATGCCATCGCTACCTGGGGACCTATGGTTCCTTAGTTTTTCTATAGATGTTTTTACTTCATCTACCGAGGAGGGTTCCACGAGTTCCTCATTTCGGTATTCCAGCTCTATATTGTTAGTAGGTTCTCCTTCCAGCAAATCTCGAAAGTGCTCTACCCATCGTAAAAGGATGTCCTCTTTGTTGGTAAGTAAGTTGCCTTCCTTATCATTACAATAGTTGATTCTTGGTTTGAATTTTTTTCTAATACTATTTATTTGATGGTAGAACTTTCTTGTTTCTCCGTGACTTATATGGCTTTCGAGCCGTTCTAACATGTCATTTTCCGAGTCTCGTTTCTTTTTTCGGTGTATGCGTTTTTCCTCTCTCCTTAAGTTTTTGTATCTATCTATTGTTGTTCTAGTTTTTCGTTGTTGCATGGTTCTAAATGCCTCGTTCTTCTCATCTGTTATTTTTTTGCAGTCTTGGTCGAACCAGTCGTTTCTTTCTTGGGTTCGGGATATTCCCAATGTGCTTTCGGCCATGATACTATGAATAACAAGATAGGATCTTCCCGTAGCTCAAAATCGGTCGGGTTCGCGCATGCCGTCATTGGAGACTAGAATTTGAATTCTTGTTAAAGTTAAATGAGATTTGTATGCATTCTGTGATGAAATAACTAGACGAAAATAAGTTAAGAGGTTTAATAATTACAATAATCGTACACATAAGGATATCTCCAAACTATTTATTAAAGATTAATTATTGATATATACAAAAACTGATATTTCGAACGTGCAAGTCTCCAATGACGTCACAAAAACATGCGCAATATCTTATCTTATAGTAATAGTATCATGCTTTCGGCTGCTAATTTCAGAGCCTCCTTGCAGTTGTTCCACATTTCCGTGCTTGACTGGTCGACTGCCCAGGTGTGTTCTAGGGTTTCTTTTATATGTGACTGGAACTGTTTCTCATTATTTTCATTTTTTAGCATATGTAAATTATATTTTACTTGTCTAGTGCCCCTTTCTTTCTTGGCATTGGAAATTTTGCGGAAGAACTAAGCATGTTAAAATTTTGGGGTTAAAATTAGAATAAATACACCTTAATAAATAGTGACTTAATTCGTAATGTTAATAGACAAGAAAATATTGCATTGTGGATGAAATTATAGCCAGTGTCAAATGTCTACTATTACTTCTATTATTCTTTGTACAAATTTAACGACTGCAACACATACTTAAGTTATAGTGAGTCCAGCACCTTTAAATGTTAACCCTCCTAAGGACTTTAATTTTTTGGCCCCAGCAATATGGCAAACATGGAGGAAACAGTTAGACGATATTTCGGCATCTGGGCAGCTGCAAAGGACAGAAGAACAAAAAAAATATATCCTATTATACCTTATGGGAGAAGAATCTGAAAATATTCTACTACAATTTCAACAAATTCCAGATACTTATGTCTTCTTCTTTAAGTTCCATCTTCTATCGAAGGTTGGAAATCATCATGGCTATGCGGACTCTGTTGACTGCCGCTCTAAAAAGTTCTGCACTACTGCATTCAAACCATTCCCTCAAGTTCTTAAGCCAGGATATTCTTCGTCTTCCCACATTTCGCTTTCCTCGGATTTTGCCCTGCATAATAAGTTGTAATAATGCGTATTTTTGCCCTCTCATCACATGTCCCAAGTACTCAAGTCTTTTAATAGTTAATATTATTTTCGCCTCATTTCCTATCCTTCTAGTTACTTCAGATACTTATGAGATACTTATGAGCGAGTCCTAAATGCTTTTGACAAATATTTTATCCCTAGATGTAATATTTGTCCTTCATACATATTTCACTAATAGGTTTGAAGAAATTTTAACTATGAAAAAACCACAGTGGATTATCAGCACATATTGTAACATGGCAAAAATGGGTGTCATAATAGTAGCACTATACAAGAACTAAGTCCAATTAGCACTTTTTTAGCCTGCTTTATTATCATCATCTTTGGCTCGACAATCCTCTGTGGATCTTGGCCTGCTCTAAGATTCGTCGCCATTCTGTTCGGTTTTTGGCAACATGTTGCCATCTTCTGATTTTTAATATTAGTAAGTCGGTTTCTACTCCATCTAACCACGTAATTCGCGGTCGGCCTTTGCTTCTTTTTCCTACAGGTGTTCCTGTGGTTAGCTTTTTAGCAATGGTATTTTCTGGCATTCGTATTATGTGTCCAGCCCATCTAAGTCGCCGTGTTTTATTGAACGTTATAGCATGCTTTATGGACTGTTGTAAAAAAAGTTTTTAATAGCTTTTCCATCTTCCTACCTAGTGGAAAGTGGTTTTAGCACATATACCAATTTTCTTCTACAAAAAAGAACTATATATTGTAAATCGCTGCTGACTCCAGCTCACTAATTTGGAGAAACAAACTGAACAATTGGTATAGTATTTTTCACAGTAAAAACGATGCATGTCACGAATTATAGAAAATGGCATCACTCGTATTTAAAATTTTCATAACATCAACCTTAGAGTTCAAGTTTCTGTAACACAGCAGATTTTTTTTTGAACCTATGGCCTATCTTTCCATTGTTGGATATAGGTCTCCCCCAGTTCTCTCCACCTCATCTGTGGTCTGCCTCTTGATCTCTTTGCATTGTATGGATGCCACTTTCCGATGGCATTGTTCCATCGTCCGCCTTGGAGACGTTCATTGTGTCCAGCCCATTTCCATTTCAGTTTTGCTGCTTATTCTCTGTTCTGGTTCTGATCCACTGGTTACGTTTTCTATCTCTAAGTGATACACCCAACATTTGTCTCTCCATCACTCTTTGTGCCTTCCTTATCCTATCCAAATTGGCCTGTGTAAATATCCATGTCTGTGCTCTGTAGGTGAGCACCGGTATTATGCAGGAGTTATATACCTTGCTTCGTAAGTATAGAGGGATTGTTTGATTTTTTAAAACGTAAGAAAGTTTGCGGAACGCTGCCCATCCCATTCTTACTCGTCTCGATATTTCGGCTGTTTGATTTTCTCTGTTAGCGTTTCACAAAATTGTTTACAATGTTGCCAACTTCTTAGAGTAAGAATTTTGTTTGATTTAAGTTTTTACACAATTTGATTCACAATTTATTAATAAATACATAGTAAATTTAGCTTAATAGTGACTGTGCTATGTCAAAATCAACTGAATAATCTGTAGAGAGTTGATTGCCTGTTAAATAGTTTATTTTAAACAAGAACGAAATTATGATGGACCGTTTTTACTATTAAATGCTCTAAAAGAGGTAAGTTAAAGAATTTAGAATGAATAATTTTGTATTAAAGTGTTTTCTTACATATTTTGCAGCAGTCTTAAAACTAACTGTATCTACTGTGAATAATATTTCTAAACTGTTAAACATTATGAACATTTTAAATCACCTCCTAAAATTTATTACAAAACGACTGAATCTAATAGAGAAGAGTTGAAAGTCAGTGATTATTTGTGATGTTATTTATAACATGTACAAAACAAGCAAGAACTTTTAAAAATTAGCAAATGTAGACAGAATGATTGTTCTTAAGAAGTGTTTATTAATCATAGTGCTTTCTTTGTAGAGAAAGATGTAACTTTAATATTAACAGACAACTTGGTTAAGAAGCAGATGTTCGATGGTTCCATTACATCATTAAAGAAGTTATTATTAAATAAATTGGGTTTCAGATGAAAAAAAAAAAGATTCTTCAAGACATGGACTTGAAGAGAACTTTATTTTAAGAAATTATATTGCAGCAAATTTTTTGTATAAGTTTGTTTTCTTTGGTGAAACATGGACTTTCCAATTTAGAACAATATGTCGATCATGGCAAAATGAAGACAAAAGAAGTGTCACAACCACAAAAACAGATGATAAAAAGGTTAGTCACATTAGTCGATTTGTTAATTATATATTATTATTATCAGCATTAGGGTTATTAAGTTTATCAAACCTCTGAGTTTTTTTTACAGATATATTATAATTAATGCTGGTAGTGAGTATGGATTTATGCAGGTGACACAAGCAATATATTCTTCAAAAATAAAATCTGATTACCATGGGAAAATGAATAAAAATATCTAAATATTTTTATTATTTATCCCACCTAAGGTATCTTCATTCTTCAAGTCTCCCAGATTAAGGGAGGTGGATGGCTGACTCCCTATATATCTTGGATCACCTTCAACAAACTCCTTCTTAATTTCAGTTTTTGTCCTATCTTAAAAAAAATTTAAACATTTAAGTGTTTAGTATTAATTATTATTGCTTATCTTACTTGAGTTATACTCATCTGGTTCAATCTTTAAGTCTCCCAGATCAAGGGAGGTGGATACCTGACTCTCTATATATCTTGGTTCACTTTCAACAAACTCCTCCTTAATTTCAACTTTTACTGCCCTAGCTAATAAAAAAAAATACGAATTGCATTTCATTGTTTAGTACTAATTATTACTTGAGTTACCTGCTGGTTCATTCTTTGAGTCTCCACCATCGGTTGATGTGAAAAGCTGATTCTCCATGTGTCTTTGGCTACATTTAACAGACTCTTCCTTAATTTCAATGTTAAATTGCATAACTAACAAATAAATTGAACACAAAATCGCATCGCCCAGTGATAACTCTTAACCTACAATCAAAGAATATATTCTTTGCCATTCGCTCAGCTGGGGATTATAGTGTAGTAAGAGGGTAGAACTTCTACGAGCCTAAAATTCATATCAACGGAATCTGCTTAAATTAGTGATTAATGATCAACGGTTTTCATTGAGTGCACAACGTTACTTCTTAACCCCCTCTGTGGCTCAGTGGTAAGAGCGCCTGCCTTTAAATCTAAAGGTCGTGAGTTCGAATCCCACCTGGGTGGAAATTTTCGTTTATTAAAAAAAAAAAAAAAAAAAAAAAAATTAATAAATGAAAATAATTTCTATCCTTGTGTGATCGGTACACACCGGAGGGACCGCAGACGTTCGGATACAATTAGCGTCTCTTAGCAAAGACAATGACGTCGACTTTGCTAAGTATCAAGACAATTACTCTACACACACACACACTACACCTCAAATTGTAAGATTGGCGAATGGATTTAGTGTCCGCAGTCATTTAAACACAAACAAACAACAACGTTACTTCTTATATACATTTTTCATTTAAAATGTTTTGTTTTTAAAAATCACGGACATGAAACAACAAGAAATGACAGTGATGACACATGACACCTGACAATCATTTCATATCTCAAGGTGTCTCAAGCTCTCAAGTAAGTCTATTCCAATGACGTATAATATATACACACAGAATAATAAACAAACAGAATACCCACTCTCCACGGAAAATTAAGTACGCGCATCTCCTCCACGCAGACGTTCCGCCATGTTTTAGGAGGATTTTAAAGAAATTAGTGTTGTTTATGTGGTGTGCATGGAAAAATTAACCAGGTTTATTTGACTTACGGCAATCATAGACATACTATACAATTATATTAACATTGTTAAATATAATAACATAAATATAATATAATTAAACATAAATATAAACAATTACATAACCACACAAATCATAGGTCTGTGTCCTCCTAAAACATGGCGCGCGTGCTGAAAAACTTCAAAGGCGGCATCTGAGAGTGGCCCTTCTGATTGTTTATTATTCTGTGATATAGACTAAGCGGTTCCCCTATTCTGGCTATATAATCGAGTGTCCGAAAGATCTCTGCTCAAGGTTGAAGGTATGTTTACAAGAACAGCGGCGTGCTCATTTAAATGTTATTGACAATAATTATTTTTTTAATTAAAATTAAATATTTATGATTTCTTTTTGTTCCCGTCTATAAGAGAAATAATTATTTTGATAAAATAGTATGGCATTTTACTAAAATAGTATGTAAGTAACTCTCAACAATTTAAAATAAAATTTGCTTGTCACATAAAATATGTAAACACACAAAATGGAGAAAATGTTTTCATACGTCCATGATGTTTTCAAACACAAGATCAACTTCGTGATGCTTCGTCACCGTTGTTCGGTAGCTTCGTAAGAAATCATGAACTTCGTTCATCGTATCAAAACAATAACAAAGGTATTCATGTTGTGGACACTTTTTAAAGCATTCACCGGGTCTATATATTATACGTCATTGGTCTATTCACTTGAGAGCTTTTCAGTGTCTATTCAGTGTCTATTCAGTCTATTCAGTGCCGCATGAATGGCTTATAGATATATTGAAAATATATAAAGTCGATGATAATCTTGTGACCTTTTTGAAGCATATAATGACGAAGTGGAAGACTAAAATTCACCTTCAAATACCTGGTGAAACCAATATCGAAACTGAAGATATCGCTATTAACCGGGGCCTTTTCCAGGGTGACTAGTTGAGTCCACTTTGGTTCTGCCTTGCGATGAACCCACTATCTCAGCTGCTGAACTCCACTGACTCAGGATTTAGCATCAAAAATAACAACACTGTTGTGGCGAAGCTTAATCATCTGTTATATATGGATGATTTGAAGTTAATGGCTTCCACTCGAAACCACCTAGATCAGATGCTAAAAACTGTAGAAACTTTCTCAAATGATATCAGTATGCAGTTTGGACTAGACAAGTGCCGTATATTAAATATAGTCAGAGGAAAGGTTCAGCCCGGAGGTTTCGATATGCAAGATGGCCAAAACATCGAGGCAATGGGTGAAAATGATATTTACAAATATCTCGGAGTAAAACAGGCGCGGAAAATTGACCATAAAGAGATGAAAACTGAACTAACTTCGGAGTTCGTGCGAAGAGTAAGACAACTAAATCGGTCATATCTTAATAGTAAAAATTTGTTTAAGGCATTAAATACGTACGCCTGTTCTGCGCTGAGCTACTCATTTGGTATTATAAAGTGGTCAAAAAACGGATATAGAGGGTCTTCAGCGGAAAGTAAGAACACTTCTCACAAAGTCGCAAAAACATCATCCACGCAGTGCAGTAGAGAGAACAACATTGCCGCGGTATCAAGAAGGAAGAGGACTTATGGATATAGGTGAGAAGGTTATAGGTGTTATTCCCAAAAACCTCCTAGCGAACATAAAATAACTGGGTTTAAATGAACATCTTTATAAACCCATGCAGAAAACTGTACTCCTCGCGACGTCCGGATGTGTACGAAAATTTTTGGGAGATACTCCAACATACCAAGTCACCTAGGGCTCGATAACCCAGAAAGAGTCCCACCAGAGCTCAATCCTTTTGATACCGTAGGTATCTGGGATGAGGGAATTTTCCCCTTAGACGGAGTTTGAGCCGTATGGCTAAATCTGGGATAATAATAATAGTATTTAATTAACAGTGGAAAATGGAAAGTACCCAGACAATACCTATTATTCTCTCTACTACTGGAGTCATTCCAAAGAACCTCCTAGAAAACATAAAAAAGTTAGGTCTAAATGAACATCTCTACAAGACCATGCAGAAAGCTGTACTACTCTCAACGTCCAGATGTGTACGAAAATGTTTGGGAGATACTCCAGCATATCAAGTCACCTAGGGCTCGATAATACGGAAAGAGTCCCACCAGAGCTCAATCCTTTTGATACCGCATTTATCTGGGATGAGTGAATTTTCTCCTTAGAGGGAGTGTGAAGCGTATGGCTAAATCTGAATAATAGTAATTAATAAACGATCGGCTATCGACAAAATCTGTATGCCGAATTTTGTAGAGAGTACCCAGAAATGCAAGTATCTCAACAACGAGTAACCGATCAATACCGGGTAATTATCAGAAATAATATCATCCCAGAGACTAGACGCAATATCATCAGAAGCGAAGTCGAACAGGAGATTCATAATCAGGAGATAGTTGGAAATCAAGCCCTTAATAAAATACAAGAGAAAATTCCTGAGGTTGTTATACAAGAACAAGAAACTTAACCTGGTAATACACAGCAGGATAACGAATGGCAGGATAGCATAGTGAACGAAATGGCACGCGCCGTACAAGAGTTTATTGGAACAAATCCACTTAGCAGACCACCGCTACCAAGAGTAAACTCTTGTAAGAGACTAGGTGTGCTGTTACAAATTGTGAACACTGAAGTCCTGCCCAATTATGTAGTAGAAGACCATACATTGGAATATATGCACACACTGATTAAACTGTGCAGCAACAGCAATTGCTAATGTTATGGGCATTAAGACCAGAACACGACGGGGTACTAATATCGGAAGAAAATATAACAGAGTGGCACCTTGGGAAAAACGACTTCTAACAAAAATTGAATCATTACGTAGGGGTATTGGTCAAATCACGGAATATGTTCAAACAACAACAAGTAGAAAAGTAATCAGAAGAGCTGAAGAAATAATGCTAACCACCGCAAGACACTCACAATATAATCCAGAAAACAATACAGCACAACAGTGCCTGGATACATTAAAACAAAAACTTTCCGTTTACTCAGGCTGACTAAGAAGATACAAAATTAGTAACAAAGGAAAATCCGACAATATGTTTTTTGAAAATGTTGAGAAGGCGTTCTATCGGGAACTCAATTCTACTACAGAAAGTGTAAATAAATCTTACCCAAGCTGAGAAGAAATCCATGAGTTTAGAGGAAATCAACTTTCGACACCAGCTGCTCTTAACACCAATGCTGAATGAATCGAAGATACAGCGCACAACTGCCAACATTACGTTACTGCTCCCTACAAACCCTTCACTACTGAAGAAGTTTCAAATATTATCAAAGAGCTTCATAACTGGAAATCTCCTGGACCAGATGGCGTTCATAACTTCTGGCTTAAGAAGTTCTGGAGTATTCATGAGTGCTTATCAACAATAATTAATAACACTATTTCTAATCCGCAGGAAATACCATCTTTCCTAACCCAGGAAACAATTTATTTAATTCCCAAAGATTAAAATAACACCCAAGATCCAACCAAGTACCGCCCAATTACTTGTCTTCCTACTCTGTATAAATTGGTCACATCCTGTGTAGCCCAGCGTATCAACCAACACGATGCTCTAAACAATATCATAGAGCCTCAACAGAATGGATGCGCTAAGGGTTCCATGGGCTGCAAAGAACAACTTATCATCGACTCTGTCATTTCTAACCAAGCGTATAGCATAAAACGGAATCTCTTTACTGCTTTCATCGACTACAAGAAAGCGTTTGATTCAGTGCCGCATGAATGGCTTATAGATATATTAAAAATATATAAAATCGATGACAACATAGTGATCTTTTTAAAACATATGATGTCAGATTGGAAGACAAAAATTCATCTCCAAATACCTGGTGAAAACATTATCGAAACTGAAAATATTGCAATCACCCGGGGCCTTTTCCAGGTGGACTCGTTGAGTCCTCTCTCGTTCTGTTTAGCGATAAACCCACTATCTCAGCTACTGAACTCCACTGACTCAGGTTTTAGTATCAAAAATAACAATACTGTTGTGGCGAAGCTTAATCATTTGTTGTATATGGATGATTTGAAATTAATGGTTTTCACTCGAAACCACTTAGATTAGATGCTAAAAACTGTAGAAAATTTCTCAAATAATATTAGTATGCACTTCGGTCTTGACAAGTGCCGTGTCTTAAATATAATCAAAGGAAAGGTTCAGCCCAGCAGATTCGATATGCAAAACGGCCAGGAACACACCTCACAAAGGCACAAAAACACCATCCTCGAAGTACAGTAGAAAGAACGATAGTACCGCGGTATTTAGGAGGTCGAGGACTTATGGATATAAGCGAGCAATTAGTAAAACAGATTACTAATTTAAGAACTTATTTTCAGGTGCAGGCGGAGACATCTAATCTTCATCGCGCGATTTGTGCAGTTTATTCCACAACTGGGAATACAATATTCTTACACCGATCAAACTGAGGGAACCAGAAATGTGCATAAACCATCTTACTAAGGACGAAAAAATGCGCACGTGGATGGGCAAACCTCTGCACGGGCGATATCCCAATGAGGTCAGTCAAGACCATGCCGACAATATAGCGTCGAACTATTGGCTGACATCAGGAAAGATGTTTCCTGAAACAGAAGGTTCACTGCTGGCCATTTAGTATCAGGTTATACCAACCAAAAATAACCTGAAATATATCATCAAAGACCCTCAGGTCCAAAATGACAAATACCGATATGGATGCCAAGCTCAGGAAACCATTCAACATCTTACCGGGGATTTGCTGCAACTGAATATAAGCAACGGCACGACTCAGTAGAAAAGATCCTTTATCAAGAGATAGCTATCAAAATGGGACTTCTTCAAACAAACCATCTTCCATATTATCAATACGTTCCTAAGAGTATACTTGCGAATGACAACTAAAAGCTATACTGGGACCGCACGGTGCTCACAGACCAAAAAGTGGCACATAATAGACCAGATCTCATACTAGTTAATAAACTAAAGGGACAAACAACATTAATTGATGTGGCGATACCCAACAACAATAATCTTCGTGTTAACCAGAACGAAAAAATCGCCAAGTATAGGGATCTGGAAATTCAAATATGAAGACAGTGGAAAATGGAAAGTACCCAGACAATACCTATTATTCTCTCTACTACTGGAGTCATTCCAAAGAACCTTCTAGAAAACATGAAAAAGCTAGGTCTGATACCGCATTTATCTGGGATGAGTGAATTTTCCCCTTAGAGGGAGTGTGAGCAGTATGGCTAAATCTGGTAATTATTAATACACACTAATTTTGTTCCAAAAAGAACAGATTTTAGTAAATAGATAAAAATATAAACCAAGAGGTATTCAAAATTAAAAATAATAAAGTACAAAAAGTTTTAACACCGCAACTGTCAAATAAGTGTTACCAATTTATGCCAAAATATTACCTTCGTTCGATTACAGTTACAGTGTGTTCCGAACAAATGTTTTTCATAAAAACGCTTTATAATGCATTTATACAAATTAAAAGAAACATATTATTGTGTATTTCTATAAGTTAACATTAATGGAAATCTTTTAATATTATTTCTACGCGTATATAATAAAATATGTCGAGTGGCTGTAATGCCAGTGTACTCGGCAAAGTAATTCTAAAAAAGAACACACCTACCGCCTAAATATTTCGTGTTGGTATCATGTGACCTTACGAGCTATGAGGCGGATGACGTGCAACGGTAAGTAAATTAGATAAACTATATACGAGCCAAACGGTATGCATACGATATGCAAACGTTATATTCGTTAAAGGCGCGTACAGATATGCGAGCCAAACGGTATACGTACCGTACGCGTACAGATATGCGAGTCAAACGGTATACGTACCATACGCGTACAGATCCTTGAACATATATCTACATCGTACAGATCGCATACTTATCTCGATCCATGGAAAGCGATGAAACCAATAACGAACACACATGTGCAAAATGATTCATTTTATTTATAATTTGGGTACTGATTTCTCCTGTTTATGTTTCTTACAAAAATAAAAATATGTACAATAATCAGTTTACTGTTTTCTCACGTCTCTCTAGGAAGGAACACGTCATTCACACAATGTCGATTTGAAGAGACAATAAAAATATTCGCTGCGTCTACTGTCCAAACTGAAAGACGAGCTTATTTTGAAGTCGTGGAATAGACCGCAACAATTTGGTTCGCGACGAGTCACTATCAAACTGTACGCATATAGTATGCAAGCGGTTTTTTTTGCCGTACACAGAAGCCCGGTATACATAAACGAGCCAAACGGTATGCAGACGGTATGCGAACGCTATATTCGTTAATGTGTACGCCAGAAAAAACCGCTTGCGTACTATTTGATCGTGACTCGTTGCGAACCAAATTATTGCGGTTTATTCCACGACTTCAAAAGAAGGTCGTCTTCAGTTTGGACGGCGCACTATAGACGCAGCGAACATTTTTATTGTCTCATCAAATCGACATTGTGTGAATGACACTATCTCATATAGAGGGTAGAGTATGTTCTGCAAAACCAAAAGATTCGTCTACAAGGAACAGACGAAACCAGCTGCAGGTAAATAGACTGCAAGCTGGGGAGTCGTGTAATATATGCAACGTCACTAGTGGATACAGTGTCAGCACAGGTAGCCAGAGAAAGTCTTATTTCCTCTCATAGAATATGATGATGGATGAATCATGAAAAAATGTGGTGTTTAAAATCGCACATGTGATATTGGAATTATATCACAGTGATATAATCAACAATTACACATACATTAGTAGTGTGGTGGCCAAGGGTTCACCAAAAAGTGATATCCTCAACCTAAGCAGGGTGCAAAGATTTGCTTGCCTTGGAATGACAGGAGCTTCGAGGGTACACCAACAGCAGCTATGTAAGCAATACTGGACCTATCCCATCGCTATAATGGTTAAGGCGATAATGGCATATTATAGACTGTGAAAAGGGGTATAGGTAACATATAACTTAGACTGCAGGGTTGTGCTTGATACAAAGGCGAATCTAAATCTGCAGAAAGGTCGGGTATAACAATACTCAGTAGTGGTAGAAATCTAAACATTTGTATTCTACTAGGATACAGACGTCTTTATTTTGGGAGAGTTTTATACAATCTTACAGTTTACAAGATAAATTTACGTGGGGTTGTCAACGTGAAACGAATCATATGCAGTGGCAAATATTTACAGATAGTCAAGCGACTATGGCTGCTACTAGAAGCACTAAGTTAGACTCTAGGCTAGTGTGGGGATGTCGGGTAGAACTCAGACTTTCGGAATATAACAATGTGACACTGTTACATGTGTTCCAGTTCATTGGAGGATACACCGCAATGAGAGATCTCATATACTTGCCAGAACACGATCAGCTACAAAATACTTCAGTTAAAAGCCTGTCGTAGTGGTGCCAAAAAGTACCGTCTACGAACAGAAAAGAGCTTTGATCCGAACACAACATAACTCTCAATGGGAATGTCTGCCTGGTCAGGTACATGGCAAAATTTATATAAGATTGTTATGCGTTAATAGGGTTGATGTATTGCGTAAAACAAGCAGGTATCAGCTCAGAGTTATAACAGGCTTTCACATTACATAAAAGACTAGACATGCGCCAGGCAAGAAACACCTTTATAAAATGAAACTAATTCATGGAGACTTAAGCTGCACAGTCAATCATATCTTGCATGGCTGCGGGGGGCCTTAGATCAAATGTAGTAAACACTTTTTATATACTGCTAATTGATTCAAAAAATATATCGTACTAATTCGCTATATCTGTACAGTACAAGGTGGCTAAGGGTTTTATTATTCTGGAATCTAATCCAGGATATGACGGTAAAAATAATATAAAACCTCTGCATTTTTAGCTCGAATTTTTGACACTAGTTTAAAAATTAGCTTAAAGATCAAAATCTACCCTATAACAATACATGCTTTTTCTCTGAAGATGGTTACCACCCAACTCGGGGATGGGAAAAGTTTATAAAAAAACCATGGTAGTCACTAGAATTGTGAATTTTGAGATAAAACTGTTCTTTGAAACGATTTTTAGCGAATAACTCCAAAAAATTAGTTTTTTTTTAAAATGTCTGGATATAAAATGGAGAACATAAAACAAAGAAATTCGTTTTTTATATTACCTTCAGGCCTAAACAATGGCCTGAAGACTGGACAAAATCTACAATAACGACCATACATAAAAAAGGCAGCTTCCATAAATGCGACAATTATAGAACTATCTCTCTTATATCCCATGGCAGCAAGATAATGCTACATATAATCAATGAGAGACTGAAAACATTTCTTCAAAGAGAAATTCCACAAGAGCAAACTGGATTTACCAAAGGTAGAGGCACTCAAGAACACCTGCTGAATATAAGACAGATAATCGAAAAATCTAGGGAATTCAACATCCTACTATACATCTGGTCACTATACAGGGTCAAGTGGAGACACTTATGGCGAATACTAAAAGAAGTAGGCGTACCACAACATCTAATTACGCTTATAACCGAACTATATGAACACACTACTGGATCAGTTAAAGTACTTGACACACTTTCGAACGAATTTCATCCAGAACGGGGTGTCAGACAAGAATGTATACTATCTCCACAATTATTCAACATATATGGGGAGTATATTATGCGAAGAGCACTTGAAGGATGGGAAAAGGGCATCTCAATAAATGGTCATAAACTAAACAACCTACGTTTCGCAGATGACACAGCCCTTCTTGCAAATAGTCAAGCAGAGCTGATAGAACTTATACGACTGATCGAAAATGAAAGTCAAATATTTGGTCTGCAATTAAACATATTAAACATAACGATCTTGGTGTTATTGTGAACAGCAGCCTAACTTGGTCCGATCATATTACCTCTATTTGTAAACGTGCAAACTCCAGACTGTATCTTATTTGGAGGTGTTTTTCGGGAGTTTCAATGCAATCATGTTGCAAACTTTACACTTTGTACGTAAGACCCATACTAGAATACGCTGGACCAACGTGGTATCCCGATCTGGTTCGAGACAAGAATCTGTTGGAAAACGTTCAAAGAAAAGCCACTCGAATTTCTTTGGGACCGAGAAGACCGTCTTATGCAGAAAGACTTAGTATAGCTAATCTAACCACTTTTGAACTTCGCCGTCAACGTGGAGACTTAATTACAACATTCAAAATACTAAAATTCAATTTTGGAAACCTCGATGAAATATTTATCATAAACCAAGATGAACGCCTCAGAGGTCATCAATATAAACTAAAGAAAGAAAATTTTTCTATAAGACAAAGACAGAACTTTCTTCCAAATAGAGTTTTTGAGTGCTGGAATAACCTCAACGATAACATTGTCTCCGCTTCTTCTACCAACTCGTTCAAAAACAGACTCGACAGTTTTATATTATAGTTAAAATATTGCTTTTCCTTTAAACCAAAAATTGTAATTTTATTTCTTTTAGTTGTAATTTTTGTTATTTACTAGTAGGTGATAAATGAAATTTCTTTGTTTTTGGGCATAATAGGGACTTAGTTCCTCTGCCCTCGCTTATTTTATAATAATAATAATAATTAAACATATCAAAGACAAAGATCATGATAGTGGATAGACTACACAACAATCATCCACATATAACCGCAATTGACCGGTTCGAGGTTGTGAGCTCATACTTATTTCTGGGATCATTAATCACAAACACAGGGTCATTACAAGAAGAGATTAAACGTAGATCTGATCTAGCAAAAGTTGCCACAGCAAAAATGACCAAAATATGGAAGGACTGTCAAATTTCAAGAGCGATAAAGATGAGGTTGATCAACTGCTTAATATTTCCAGTACTGACCTACGGATGTGAATCTTGGACTCTGAGACAATCGGAGAGAAGAAAGATAGACGCCACTGAAATGTTCTGTTGGAGACGAATGTTACGAAATCCTTGGACCGACCGCAGAACAAATAATTCAATTTTAAGAGAGCTAAAAGTTAGCCAACGACTCTCTAGTAAAGTCCATCTCCAACAATTAAAATATTTTGGGCATGTTATGAGAGCAAACACAGAAAACATGGAAAGACTCATAATACAAGGAAAGGTAGAAGGCCGAAGATCACGAGGAAGATCCCCAACAAGATGGATAGATCAAATTACAGGAATATGCCAAAGACCTATGCATGATTTAAAAGAAATGACCAGAGACAGAGATCTCTGGAGACGGACAATACACGTCATCACGTCGACCACTACACTCGCCCTGTGGGGTCGGGATTGAAGAGAGAGAGAGAGAAACTTAATATTAACAAAGTTATGGCTGTTCGGAAGTAGACTTTTATACATTGAATACAAAGATCAAACATATGATGTTGAATAACAGGAAAAAGTTGTTCATGGAAAACTTATAAAAACTTTTTTAAAGGTCTTAAAAAACCTTTAAAATGGTCACTAGTAAAAGTGATTTTAAAATTTAAATTTACGCAAGTTATAACTAAAATAAAGTCCGCTTATATTTTTTTGTGACGCAGAAAGTAAACTCACTCCCGTTAAAACCACCCTGTTGAAACTATTCGTTGTTCATTTATAATTTACTTCATTTATATGCAAACATTACATTCTGGAGGTTTAACTTGTTCAGGTTTACTTTTTAAGACGGATTTGCTTGAAAATTTGGGTTTAGGTTCCTTTGACCCTCTACTTTACTTTTGGACTCGAGTTCAGGGTTGCTTTTACTTGGGGGGTGAAAGCCACCCCTTCCAGACGTGAAAAATTTTAAGTTCGGAAATGGATAAATTGAGTAATTCTAAGAAACTTTTATTGCATAAAGTTTTTTCACTAAATCAATACTTTTTGAGTTGTGAGTGAAAAATGTCTATTTTTCAAAATAAAAACCACGTTTCATACGGTTTTTCTCAAATAACTCAAAAAGTAGCTATTTATCGAAAAATATTATTAGTAAAATGTAGCTTATAAAAGAACAAAAAAAAAAATGGTGTACTTATAAAGTCTGTACGCCCAGTAGAAGCAGAGTTTTAGCTCTCGAAAAGTAGGGTTCTTATTTATCAAATTCCAAATCGAATATTTCAAAGTGAAATAACCAAAAAATGAAGCACTTTACGGGGAAAACTCATCAAAACTTTTTGAATTTTAGTGTTTAAGAAAGCGCTATTTTTGTTTTTTTTTTCTATCATCAAAACTAATCGAGTTACGTTCAAAATAAAGATGGTTCCTTTTTTTTGGTAAAAACATCGTGAAAATCATCTAATTAGGAACCCAAATAAAATTAATTGTTACTGCATTACAATTTACTTTATTTATGTATATTGTTTATATGATTTGCAAACAAAGTGTTTATTTGAAAAAAGTAGTTTTCTGCCCTTTTTTCCAAATAACAAAAAGTATTAGTGATACAAAAAATCTTAAAAAGTAAAAACTAAAGACTTTGCTTTTCTGAACATCTTGTTTTTTTTTTGTTTTTTTTTGTAAGACAAAAATTGTTTAAGATATTTTGTTGTTCAAAGTTTGTATACACTCGTGATTAGTGACTTGATCAAGTTCGTTCAACGACAACTGTGTTTTCAAAATAAGGGTTTAAACAATTAATTTAGATGGTTTTATTGCACTTAAAAAAATTATAAAATGGTTTTTTACGTACTTCATAGAACAACAGCTAACCGAGTTATGAGTAAAAATCAATTACATATTCTAGGAAATATCAGAATGCGTATACTGGAGCATTGTAAGATATACATAATGTGCTATTAGGACACACTCATACTTTCACTCATCCTCAACTCAACTCCTCAACTCAACCCAACAAGGGTTGTTTTTTAAGTTGAAATACAATAAATTCATAACATTTTGATGAAAAAAATATTGTTTTTATAGTTTCAATGAAAAAAAAAACTACAACTATTCGAATTTCTTCACAAGGGGGGGGTTTGTATAAGGGTAAAAATTATGTGGCAAAAAATTAAAACAGTAAAGAAATCTAAATTTAATGTCACTGTAGAATTAAATAATACCTATTGAATTTAAAATTATATGATTTTTGTTTAATAGGCGTCATTTTCACACCTAAAAAATAAAAAGCAACCAACCGCACAAGTCTAATTTTGAAGTGGAGGCTAAGTATAACCTGAAAACAAATTTCCATGTAAATCAGTGAAGACAAGGTGTTCAATGACATTGTTTTAATTATACGTAATCTAAAGGGTGAGGTTTGAGGGTTAAACTGTAATAATAAACATTTTAAATTATGTTGTTTAATGTTAATTAAAAGGTGATCTGATGATAAAAATATACGATTTTTTCTAATATGGGTAGTTTTTACCCTAAAAATAAAAAGCTACCAACGGCACAAGTCCAATAGTAAAGTAGAGGATAAGTAGAACCTAAATGCAAATTTTAGTTCAATTCGGTGGTGACACGGAAAATTACGGGGTTAATATTACCAACTGGAAAAACAAAACAAGGAACAGAACAGAATGGCGGAAAATCCTAAAACAAGCCAGGACTCAGAAACGGTTGCTACTGATGATGATGATGAATAATAAAAAACGAATCTCTTAGATTATAAGCTTCATTTTATATCCAAAGAGTTTTCTCGATAAAATCTAATTTTTTGGGTTTATTCGCGAAAAATCGTTTAAAAATATGCTTTTATGCCGCGTCATTTGTTAACTTTCAGTCACGAGTAACTCCAAAAATATGACTTTTCGAAAAAAACACTAAAGAACAATTTTGGATCAAAATTCATCAATATAGCGACTATCATATTTTTTTGATAAACTTTTCCGATCCCCCAGATGAGGTGGTAACCGCCCAAAGAGGAAAAAATAGTCAATTATAATCTATGAGCTATTTTCTACCTTCTCCTTCTTCTTTCTCTTTATAAGCATTTTGCTTGTCACAACTCTATGGAAGGTTGTCACTCCATCTTTTGCGTGGTCGTCCGATACTTCTTCTGCCGATTGGTGACTTACCTCTTGCTATTTTGACGACACGGGTCTTCCCCATTCTGGTTATGTGGTTATTTTAATCTTTTTTTCTATTTAGTGTCTATTCGTTTATACACTGTGCGTAACATTTTCTACTAATATCGTCACTTCTGTTTCGATCTCTCAGCGTATTTCCTGTAATTCTTCTCAGTACTATTATCTCCGCCATTACCAGTAGCTTTTGTGTTGTGGCTGTGTCGGGTCTTGTTTCTGAGGCATACGTCATTACTGATCTTATACTGGTTTTATTAATTCATGACTTCATCTCAGTGTTAATGTGTCTGTTTTGCCATATGGTGTTATTAAGGCATCCTGCCAGTCTATCTGCTTTTTGTTTTGGATCTCTTACTTCTTTTTCCAGGTCTCCATAGCTCAACAGTGTAATTCAAAGAAATTTTGGTTCTTTACTGATTACTATTGTTTTAGTTTTTTGAGATGAGATTAATTCTTTTGCTCTTCTGTTAAAATCTGTGAAGTAGTCTTTACAGACTATCTTCATTTTGGGCTATCAATATCTACCTGCATTTTTGTTTTTGGGTGGATAAAGAAGCTCGAAAGAAATGTTGCCGATGCCAAGCCTGGATAAAGGGGGAGGGAGTCTACAGCTAGGTTAGCAACCGACTGATAGATTTTAAAACTATACAGCTCATAGACACAGGATTATTTTCTACCTACTGTCAGAATTTCAAGCAAATCCATGTATATAAAAAGAATTCTGACAAAAACCGTCATATCCTGGACTAATGGTATTATGATTCAATGAAATATAAGTTAATTTACTGCAACACAGCCGGTTTGTAACGGCTCTCAAAAAATCCCTGAGTACATTTTTCTGTGTTGGCTTTTTGGTACCCACTTTTTTTACCTATAAATTTTTTTAAATATTATGGAGATTAAAGTAATTGAGTTTCTTCTAAATTTCTCAACAAGCACATTCTTTGTTTCACAAGTGATGAATCTTTACTTTGTTTGATTTTCCTCCAAAACAATTGATTCTTTTCAAGATACTTAGCAGGATCTTTATGTGTGAAGTTTTTTAGCCATTCCATTACATTCAGTATTTCTTGAGTCTCCTTATGTTTTTTTACTTTTAAAATTTTTTACTATTTTGAAATTTTTTGAATACGCTCTCGTTCCAATATGTAAAAGGAAAAATAAACATTCGTTTTTTTGCTTAAAATTTTAGTTTTATTCCTTAATAATACATGATATCTCAACAAAATTATCTGTACTTAAAACTACTTTGGTACTAACAGTGTCACATATTTGAAAATTTCTTAGTGAAAACATTTCTTTCTACTACAAGAAACAAACATTTCCCTTATTAATTATTAAAAATCTATTAATTTTATCTACACCATTATCAACAATAAAATAGTATCTGGTTAAAGTATCCAGTAAAAATATCGTATGCAGTTTATAATAATAAATAACTGACGTACGTTTTAATAAAATCAATAATAAAATTTAGGGACCCGAAGAAAAACAAGCTAGGTTAAAAACATCAGTTAAGTCAATGCTATCTAGAAATAATTGGTGAAATACATTTTAAAGTATTAAACCAAAGTTGCAAGATTTGTAACATTAAATGTAAGGCATTTTTTTGTAAGTAAAAACTACCAATAATTTCCAGAGAAACGGTTCCCAAACCCGAGTTCAACACAACTAACAAATAGGTTTTCGAATTGTCTGAAGCTTAACTCAACAACAACTTTATTTGGTATCTGTCAAATTGATTTCTCAGTCATGTAGAGATGTCTAAATCGGTAATGGATGAATAAGCAAAACGATCATATGCAGACACTCCCCAAAATTTTCGCTTCTCTACGTTAGCCTCGATACAGTATATAGCTGACTGTCAGGTCTGTAATATTTAACATTTAATATTTAATAAAATAAAATGTAACTGTTAAAAAGTAAAACTGGAAAAATTGTCGCAACCTGGAATACCTGTTCGCCTACTTTCGATCACACATCAAGGTACGGTGCACGGAAAGAGAGGTTCAAGAAGAATCAGAATATCCCGGCTTCATAATCTACGAAAATGGTTTAATTTGACCACTACTGGACATTGAAGGGCAACACTCAACAAAGTCAAAGTCAAAGTTTAAAATAAATTTAATTTACTACATTTATTAAAATATTCACCAAAATATTCTCATGCCTAACCAAATATTAGTTTATGTGAATGGCCGACTTTTCTGAACCTCCGGAAATGCAAATTTATATGTAAAGATCAACACCATTCATTTACCTACCATTTATTTCGGCTACTTTTATTATTAATTTGTTTTAATTTCTAGTAAAACGGAATTACTATCCATCCGACTGCAAAATTTATTACCAAAAAGTAAGGCGAGAGAATTTATTATTTAAAATTTGACCTCGATATTTTTTGTTTTCTCCTACTATTCAGTTTGTGACTTACTGATGTTTGGACCTTACGACTGAAAGTGCCAAAAGTTAAGAAGATATTAAAAAAAATAAGCATAATTTATTATGTAGTGAAAACTCAATTATGCAATGCGAGAAATATACAGGATAGCCTAGTAAATGTAACAGAAAAGATCAGTTTCGAGAATAGTTTCGAGAAAAATAGAAAGAATATATTGAACGAGAATAAAATGAAAATTGTAATTTTAGAATTAAAGAAAAAAAGCAAGACAGCAGAAAGAAAACAATAAATAAATAAAAAACAGAATACGGTAGCAATACAAATAAAACAAAAAGAAGGAAATAAAAAATAAGAAAAATAAAGGGGTTAAAAAAAAACGAAAAAGAAAAACCCACTACGCTTAAATAAAAGAAATACAGAAAAATATTATAAAATAACAGATAGAAGTTAGAAATGTCAGAAAAGGAAAAATGGACCATGCCAAAAACGAAAAAAAAAAGACAATAGAAATAAGCAGGAAACAGAAAGGGAATAGAAAAGAAATGGAAGAAAGAACTAGAAATGCTATAAAAAGCGTATAAGAAGCCTTCTGCTATAAGAAGTCTTCTGCTTTAAGAAGCAGAAAGACAAGAAGAGAACGAAAGCTAGAGTTGAAATTATTTTTTAATAGAATATTAGTTTATTATTAATTATAAATAATTGGAAATAAATAACAATCGGAAAACAAATTATTTATTTTACCTTTTTATCTCCATATTGGAAGATATTGTGGTCGAAACAAAGGATTTGCTTTTCAATTGTGAGTTATGTTAAATTTATAAAATAGAAAGAAATAATAAAAAATTATGACAAAGAATATTAAAAAGAAATAAGTAAGAAAGTTTAGAGTGAAAGAACAGTAAAAAAAGAAACTGGGAAATGCCAAGATAAATTATGAAGACTTTAGATAATGTTGAACAAAAAATAGGAACTTTATTTTATTTAATCTGTAAATTTTAATAAATTGACACTTTTCGCTACTGCTAAGCGAAATACTGTGAAATATCTAGAAACAGTAGGTAATTTTACATGTAAATATAATAAATTCTCAAATATATATTAACATACAAATTGTATTTCAAGGTATAAAAAACAAACTACATACCTTACATGTTAGATGCATGATCTATCAAAATAAACTCTTTATTATTAATGGTTCGTATTTAATTGGAAGTCCTTACCAAAAGGTAGTAAATTTAATTATTTCGACATTTCGACAGAAACTTTAATCGTAAAGAGTTCATTTTTACATTTATATTTGACTTCTAAAATTTTTATAAATAAATTTTTGGGGTATATATAAGCTTTCGTATATCAGCTTAGCAGTTTTAAATAAATTAGCAATCTTGGATGCAACAAAATGAACTTCATGAATTGGAGTTTTCACTAAATCTTTGTGATGCAGTTCTTAACCCTTTCCGTTAAAGATATAATTTAATAAATATTTACAACTATTTACTTTAAACGGTTTAAATAAGTTTAGATTTTCTTAAAAACTAAATTCTTCTGCCAGTATTATTTACTACGAAGGTCCAAGAAGAAAGATTAGTGCACTTTATATCAAGAATGACTAAAACTTAACAACAATCACAGCAACAACGACCAACTAGTCTTCTTTAAGATTATTGAATTCCCTAACATCACGTATCTCCTCCTCATCCATATCTTTATCCCCCCAACCCCACACACATTCTTCGTGCGTGTGATGGTGATGATCTTTATTCGATTCTCCCTCTACTTTGCCATTTGTCCAGGATCCGTCTCCCGTTCGGGCCACTCGCTTCTTCACCATTTCCATGGAAGCAGTTTTCAAGTCGTAGGCTTGCCCTATTCGTGACATGAAGTCTAATACTGCCGTTGTATAGTTCAGCTTGTAGTCTCCTAATTCGGCTGCTTTGTAATCCCAGGGGAAAGTGTGATGGTAGTTGTGCCAGCCCTCCCCGAAGCCCAGAGCTGAAACGTATTTGTTTTCTGTGGGTCCGATGGTACTGCAAACAAAAATTAAGGTTTTAAAACATATTAGATTAAAGAAAATTTAATTTTAATATTTAATTGCTCTTATGAAATATGCAAAAAGCCATACAAAATAAAGCTAAACTGGGGTACAAGCTAAACAAAGCGAACTTGGTGGTCTGCGGGGGAACAGCGTGTGGTCTGCGCAACAGACCACACGCTGATCAGAGTCAAAATAAGAATGACATTAGCCACAAATAAAAACCGAAAGACTGGCAAAAGAAATAGATAAAACGTCAAAGACCTATAACATGAAAGTATAAGAAATAAATTAACTGAAAGTCTATGTGACAACAAAGTGAAGGGTCAGTGGAAGAAATATAGAAACATATTTAATAGAAGAGAATCTGCACCAATCAACTTAAATTAACTGAAAGTCTATGTGACAACAAAGTGAAGGGTCAGTGGAAGAAATATAGAAACATATTTAATAGAAGAGAATCTACACCAATCATCTTATAATTTCTAGGAATACCGACTTTAATTTGAGAAAGTTTAAGTCTATTTTCACTTTCATTTTGTAATAATTTGCAAGCAAAACATTATGGAATGCTCTAAAAGTTTTAGTGAAAGTGAAAAACCTGTATTAATAGTAGATTCTCAGAAATTTGCAAGACATAAAGGGTTAAAAAGTGATGAAATATGTTGGAGATGTGCGATTCACTTAAGTTTAACAGTCAAATACATTCACTAAATTCATAACACTATTTATAAAAAGATACAAAAAACTTTACTGGTTTTTTACTAAAAAAAATTACTATTAAGACAATAAAAGATAAAAATTTTATCATTACCAGCGATATTGAACAAATTATCGTATTTTGTGTCTTACAAATGTATCTCTTCTTTGCAAAAGTAGCAAATTTGTAGCATTTTCGTTTCATCCCGTATATGATAAAACACCGAAAAATATTCTTAATCTTTTTGCGTCTCTGAGATTGATAATCTAAACACATTTTGGAGTCTGTTTATAATAAACAAATTGTTCTTTCGATTAAACTTGGTTACGCCTAGATATTTACGCAGAAAATCAAAACCAAAAAGAGTTTAAAAAAATTTCTTCTTTCAAAAAGATATTCACGCTTAAAATTTTTTAGTTAACATTACTTTCTAAGCAGCTAGAGGATTTGTTTAAACTGCGTCCTAATTTTAAATAGTTTAGAAATTTTCTTATTTAGTGTTGCCCAGGACATCTCTGTAAGTATTTTTTGATTCTTTTTCGTAATTTTCTCTTAGCCCCTCTCCCCAAAAAAGGAATCCTTATCCACGACCTTGCCCTCGTACAAAAACACGAGTAGCCGTTGGCAAACGTTTTAATTTATTTGCTTACCCTATCTCCAAGCCCAGTAATTGTTCAGTTCCTCCGTTTAACCCTCTATAGCAAATTTAAATTGTTAAAAATTCTAATATCGATCGTACATTCAACTACTGTCCAAATCATTTCTTGCAGTGATTCACACTGCATATATTGGAAAATTGACATTATATTCCGCTTGCTTTTTGTTTAATACCACATAAGAAATAATGTTCTTACAAAAAACTTGTTTGGAATGAAATCTGAACCGGAAATGATTGTGGCAGACTTTGAAATAGCCATTCAAAATGTCATAAGAACAGTGTTCTCAAATTACAAAATAGTAGGCTGCAGGTCTCAGTTGGCAATGATTTCGCAGAATTTAAAATCTGAGCCTCGTTTATATTACAGGGACAAAAACAGTAAAACCGAAAAATGGCTACGATATGTATATTCGGTTTACCATTCTCAAATCCATCCGGAAGTAAGATTCATAATTTTACCCAGACGAGTTCATGAATTTATTGTTATTTACCTGATATTCTCGGGAATGAATTGATTTCTTGATGTTTCTTCAGGTAGGAGATTAACCAAATTGGTAATTTTTATCCCAGGACGAGTTAATGCATGTCGGCATCATTGATAACTAAAGATACTTTACATTTTATGGGAGAAAGGAAGAATATTAAAGAAGAAATATTGCAAAAGGAAGGATCAGACTAGGAAAGTATACTTGAACAGAAATATAGTGACCAAAATGCAGAAATTTAGAAACAAGCTATAAATGATAAAACATTACAGACATAATAAGATAAGAATATCTGAGAAAGCTGCGCAATAAAACAATTTACGAATACGATACGAATTGATCATTTCGAAGGTAAAAGAAAAGAATGTAGAAAAAGAAACATGGAGGTGAAACTAAAAAGCACCGAATTCAAAACTATTTAAACATGTAGAGTTAACGAAAACAAAATTAGGTAAGACACGTGAAGAACGTGTAAAACATCAAATCGCATTGTCTCATGTTAGTCATTCAGAATTATGTCTGCATTTTTTAATTTGTTAATTTCCATAGATTCTAATAAAGATAGCTTTATTTTGAATGTGGATAATTTGAAATTGGCCATTAAAAGAAGATTATGGTCTAGAAGATGAAGTGCGTACGTAGAATATATTTTTCTATTATTGAAAGCCTTTTATGTTTTCCTATACGTTTGTTAAAGTTTCTACCAGTTTGACCGTTGCAACTTTTTGAGCAGTCGTCACATTTAAGTTTGTATACACCACTAAGTAATTGCTTTTTCTTTTGGATTTTGCTGTTTTTAATGTATTTGCCTAAGTTGTTGTTTGTTCTGAAAGCTGGTGTTATTCCTTTCTTTTTATGTGTTTAGTTATTTTTGTTGATATCTTGCTTGTTTATGTAATCGAGCAGAAAATGCTGGGTTTTTTCTTTGGTGGTTGAAATAGTTTCAGGTTCAAGTTTTATCTTAAAGTTTTTTTGTGAAATGAGAATTTCTAATAATATTCTGTAACAAGCTATGGTAGGCTGCCAATTTATGTTGTGTAGGATGTAAGAACTCATCTTTGTTTTTATTCTCATAATTTTTAAATCTTGAAAATTTATGGATTGATTCTGTTCTGTTTCTACTGTAAATTCAATATGACTATGGGGTGAATAAATATACGATAAAAATTGTCCAAGTTGTCTGTTAGTTCCACTAAAACATACCAGTACATCGTTTACGTATCTGCAACAATATAAAAATTGTTTGAATACGGGATGTTTTGAAATCTTTGTTTTTAGATGATCCATAAAAATATTTGTTAACAATGGGCTTAGAGGATTACCAAGTCCTGCACTGTTATTTGTATATATTTGGTTACTAAATTCAGAGTAGTGCTGGTTTATGCAAATTTCTTCTCCTTCCTCTTAAAAAGCAATTCAGCTTGTTCATTGTTGGATTAATATCTCTATGGAAGGTTGTCGCTCTATCTTCCGATATGCAAATTTCAAGAAGATATAATGATTGAATTTGTAATATTATGGTCTAAAAGATTTTTTAGACTATAGTCTATTACCATGTTACATATATTAATAGAAATTCTCATGTTAAAAAACAATTTCAAGATAGAACTGAATATCATTAAGCAAATAGCAGTAGACTATTAGTACATAGAATATACAATAAATACAATTTTAAATTAAAAAATACATAAGCAAGTCCTGAAACTAGTATTTCTAACACCAGAGAAAAACTCAGTAACTCGATTTCATATACAGAGAAGATATTAACAAATAGTATGGTAGGATTGGTCAAAAAAAGACATAACTCCAACATCCAAAGTAAAAGTTTTTGTCCAACACCAAATTGTTCTATATGGTCTATATATTGTTCAATAAAGTTACACAAAGGGGGGGAGAAATCGGTAAATTAGTAGTTTTTTTCGTTTTTCGTCAATATTTATAAAACTATGTGGTTCAGCGTGAACAATTTTCGATACAAAATGTTCTACATTAACTTTGAAACAGGAAAGTCCTATTTTTAATCCTCTTAAAACAAACGGTTCCAGAGGTATGGAGGGTGTACAGGTACATGTCGACTATGCTACATAAGATTACGAGAAATTATTAAGCAAATTAGTTTTAAAAATTGTTAAAGTAAACTCGAAATATAAATCTCAAAATTTACAAACCGTAGAAAAAAATAAATAAGTACGAAGTAATAAAACATGAAAACACCTGAACCCTATTAATTATTAACAGGGGTTATAGGAGATGAAAACGTGAACTCTGATGAAGCGTGTGATGTCGGAATCCTAGCTGTGAAAGACATTTAAAACAAAACATTCAATGAGGTATAGAACTTAAGAAGAAAGTTAGGTCTTATGTTTCTTAGTTCTATAATAATACGCCTTTACAGGATGTGACACTGTATCAGCTATCCAGAAGAAGGGGAAAATTATGCTGTCTAGGAAAGTACAAGAAAACGACGCTCTTCGTAAAAAACTTCTAGTCTTCAACTACTCCAAAGCTGACTCCAGTGCACTAGCTGCCGCCGGAAAGCACTTCCAATTTGCGATTTTTGGAGCTAGCACCATGGAAAATCTAGATTTTATTCGCTATCAGTCTTACTTGGAGGCTATTGCAAAGTAGTCTATACTATGCTCAATTTAATTGCACTACCCCCACTTTAGGAACTTTCAGCTAGAATTCGTTGAAAACCTACCACCAGATACCGCAGCGGCTGAATGAGAAGAAGAAACCGCTCGAGTCGGCTTGGAAAAAGATTAACGAACATCTGACATCAATTACAACAGTACGTGCTGCAGTTCCAGAGGAATTACTTTCCCTCGTAGTGTGTACTTGCAAAGAAGAACCCGTAACTGTGAGTGCAGAAAAAGTGGTGTAAACTACTCAAGCATATGCAGCAATTGCTCAGGCCTAGGATGTGATAATAGGGACACACTCATCATAGACGAAGATGTAGAAGAGGAGGATGTTGTATTTGAAGAGGACTGAAACTGATAAATAAGTTTACTTGAACTGATAAATAACTTTACTTCAAACTCATTGCATTATAATTATCATTATTATGCAAGAAATATCTTGAGTATTTCAAATTATTTTGTTGGAATTTACAGTTTGAAAAGTATTCTTGAGACATTGTCCCTAGAAAGTTCAGAGTAAGTTTCTCCGTACCACAGGTTTCTATGGCCTATGCCTGTGGAAGCCTCTTTACCCTTAAAAAGTAGCGCCACTTGAGAAGGTGGTGAGGTTGACGTTCCTTCAACTAACATACCACCGCCCACTGAAATAGAAAATTACATTTACAAAACACAATCCTGTTAAAAAATGTTGCATAAAACCTTTTTTGTTTTAAAGTTGACGTAAAGCATTTTTGTATCTAATCTTCTTTACGCTTAACCGCATAGATTTTAAATAACGTAAAAAACTATCAATTTACCGACTTCTCCCCCACTGTCTCTCAAAGCGACGCTCGAAATACTGTAACGTTTTACTGAACTATGTGTGGACCATATAGAACAATTTTTATTACAGAATACTTTTTTACTTGAATGTCAAGATTTGGGTCTAATTATACTATACTAAAACATAACCAAATACATAAAAAGAAAGGAATAACACTAGCTTTTAAAACAAACAATAACTTAGGCAAATTTATTAATAACAACAAGAGCCAAAAGAAAAAAGCACTTACACAGTAGTGGATATAAAATTAAATGTGGATGCCCAAAAACTTACATCAGTCAAACTGGTTAAACTTTTAACAAACGTATAGCAGAACACAAAAGGACTTTCAATAGTAGAAAACCAAAGTCTACATACGCACTTCACCTTGTAGACCATAACCATTCTTTTAATGACCCATTCCAATTTCTTCAGATTCAAAATAAAGGCCTTAAACTGTTTTTATTAGATTCTATGGAAATTAACAAATTAAAACAGCCATGTATAATTGACTTAAATGACCAATTTCAAACAAATAGTTCTTCTCTCCCCAACTTATTTAACGGAAGAATATAAAGTGTAAACGCTTACTAAAAATAGATCACTTGAGAAAGACACACTGCCGAAACAGCTGTAGTTATAATAAATTATATTAAATTTAGTAGAAGTTTGCAAAACCAAATTTTCCAGTATTTTATTGTTGTATAAAAACATATCAACTACATACATTCCTCATCATACTAAAGATTTTACGTTTCGTTAAAAAAAAAAAAAAAATATTTCGCTTACAATATCATTGATTATATTGGTTACTTACTTGTCGTATGGCTTCGTTCCCCAAATATGAGCTGCACTATTGACCAACCAAGTGACGTTAAGCGACAAAGCATACCTAAATATGCACATGTACCAGGCTAGTAAGTAATTTTCTTTCCAGCAGTACCATGGAATGTGTGCAGGAATCAAAAAAGTTAACATCGTTACCAAAAATACGTAATATCTGAAAGTAAAGTAAATAAATATATTTTTTTCTCCAATTCCATATTTGAGAATTTAAGAGTAATAAATTTCGTATTTCTTATTATTGTTTATTTTTTTAGAAAACAACAGTTTTCAGTGAGTTATTCACAGAAATAATCATTTAACCTACTTTTTCTGGAACATAACTACAGGATCGGCTTCTACGTCACTCATGTCTACAGTCTTTCCTTTTTCCAAGACGTCCTTATGCTTTCTAAGCATTAGCCATCCTATGTGCGAGAAGAAGAAACCTCTGCTGGCATTATGTGGATCGGCGTCCGTGTCGGTGAATTTATGATGGACTCTATGATCTCTGACCCACTCGTGAATGTCATTCTGTAGAGCTGCTGTGTGGAAAAACGCTAGAAGCAATCTAAGAGGAAATTTGGCCTTGTAGGTCCGATGTGCCCATAGCCTATGCGCTCCAGCTGTTACTCCGAGACCCGCAAATACAGCAAACAAAAGATCTAAAAAAGAAAGTACAAAATACATATATATTTTTCGTAATGTTTTTTAATTTAAAAATAAATCGAATGACTATGAAAAATAATGTAGTAAAAACATAAAGATGAGTGTGCCGATAGAACTTGGTGCAATCAAAACCAACGTAAACATACATACACATTTTACACTGATGTGTATTCTAAAGTGAAAAAAATAATGTAAAACTTACTAAAAGCAATGGTGAATATCTTAACTCGTCCTAACAACATACAGTATATTCCATACGTTCCTACACCATGAAGTAACACAAAAGCCAACACGTTTCTCCAAACTATCTCCCATTTATATTTGGGTGCTTTTCTAGGGACAGACTGTTTGATTTGTTGTTGGTAGGTCTGATAGGACTGCTGGAGGCTCTCCTTGGTGGCGATAATCTGCACTGGCTCTGCCGATGTGGCTTCTGCCATCAGGAAAGACGAAGATTTTCCTAGAAGATTTGGAGCCATGTCTCTGGAAAGTAAAAATATACAGCGTTATTTATTGTGAATAGTACACGAAATAAAAAATTTTTAAATTCTATCCAATCGATATATTCAAGAAATTCTCCTGTTTTTAATGTTCCCTACTTACTTTTCATATTTTTCTCTGGATTGTCAATCTGAGCATATCATATAACTGACGCCTGACATACTCCAGATATGGTAACTCTATTTCTATTTTTATTATTTAATATTCTTTGTCAATCTCTCGCATCCGTATTTATTTTCTTTTGCATGTTATTTTAAGAATCCTCCTGTACCACCACATTTCAAATAACTATAATTTTTTTATGTATTCTAACAAAATGCACCTCTATGACTGTGATGCATATGGGGAAAATATCCATTTTGATATAGCAGATGTTAAGTGGTCTAATGTATTTAGGTGATCCAAGAAGTGATTTGTTATCTGTAAACTTGGATAAAATGGATACAATATTTGTTAGTTTTTAAGAGATAGTTGAGTTTTAACATTCAATAATGAAAACACACATATTAATCAAAGTTTATAAATTTCTTGTAACAAAAACCCTAAAAATCCCGAGAAAAAGTAAATTCATGCTATATTATTCTATTTATTGCTTAAATGTCTTCTTTCAAGTCGACATTGTACTATTTCAAACAGAGCTCTTACTCAAACATCTCAGAGCTCTTACTCTGTTTTAATATAAGGTCTTTCTAGCAGATAATTGTTTACATTTTTACAATTTATGGCCAATTCTGTTCTATCTCTTATTTTTGTTGTTTGATGCATTATTTTCTGAAATCGACGTTCCCGGGTAGTTGTATTTTTTAACTTTTTGTATAAGTACATAACTTTATCAGTTACATGTAATAGATGAATATTAAGAGTGTTGAGAGTAGGTACTAAAAGAACGGAAAACTCGTTTCCTATTAATTTAAAGAGGGTGTAACAAATAGTTGCAATTTCTAGGTAATTCTTATTAAATATTCAGATATTTGCGAACCATAAAATGTTACCTTGAAGTCTAATTTCTAAATATTTTCTTAGCTTTATGGTAGGTGAATCCTGGTGCTAATTAAAGAATATACTTGTAAAGGAATAATAAAAACGTTATTTAATCTACACAGCAAATTGAAATAAACAAACAGTATTTTACTGGGAAATATTTTGCTGTTCTGATGTTCTGAGAATAACAGATATTGTTAATTGTTTGATAAATAATTATAGATAAATCAATACTGTTAAATAATAATATTCTATTTTTGCAATTCTGTTTAATATAATTCTATCATCATTACAAAAAAAATATTCTTGTTTTTGTGTCGGTTTATTTTTATCCATTTTCACATTATTGGTTTGTCAACCAATATTTTAAGTTCAGTAAAATGTGAAATACGGCGATACCCTGTAATTTTCCTTGTCACCACCAAATTGCATGAAAATTTGGATTGAGGTTCTACTTACCATCCATTTCAATTTTGGACTAGTGCCGTTGGTTGCTTTTTTATTACCAGTATTTAAAAAAAAATCGTATAATTGTAAATTAAAGCGGGTTATTGATTCAAATTATCTTTTAATGAAGTAAATGAATGTCAATTAACGTTAAATGACATAATTTAAGATTTTATCATAGTTTAACCACTAAATCTCACCCCCTCAATTAGATATAATTAAAACAATGTCATTGAATATCTTCTCACCACTAATTTGTATGAAAATTTGGATTTAGGTTCCTCCACTTGAAAATTGAACTTGTGCCCTTGGTTGTTTTTTATTTTTGAAGGGAGAAGACAACCCTTATGAAAAGAAGGAGTCAGTAGGCGGTAATGTAGAATAGCGCAACTCTTTATATTAATTAACACAATTGCTGTTTTTACTATTCTCTTTACAATTTCATAATATTTTCAATCAAATTTCTATTAAGCGGCAGTTTTTTTGGTATATCTTATTTAAGCTTTTTAAATGCTGATCTATATGCTATATTTCATAAATCAAAATAACAAATTATGGTCAGTTTTGACATTTTGTATACCTAACGGCCATCCCCTTCTTAGGTACACAAATGGACTCTATACTGAACTATAAATTGGAAAATCTTTTACTTATAACTCTTTTTATCGATGTAATAACTTTAATACAATAGCACAGAATAATAAACAATCAGAATGCCCACTCTCAGATGCCGCCTTTGAAGTTTTTCAGCACGCGCGCCATGTTTTAGAAGGAAACACAGAACACAGACTCGGATTGAGAGTCACATTTGGTGTAATGAGTCTTTATTGACATATGATTTGTGAGGTTATGTAATTGTTTATATTTATGTTTCATTATATTATATTTATATTTATGTTATTATATTTAACAATGGTAAAATAATTGTATAGTACGTCTATGATTGCCGTAAGTTAATTAAACCGGGTTAATTTTTCTATGCACACCACATAAATTTTCATTAAACAACACTGGTTCCCTTTAAAACATGGCGAAACGTCTGCGCGAACGAGATGCTCGTCTTAATTTTCCATGGAGAGTGGGCATTCTGATTGTTTATTATTCTGTGACAATAGTCGAACTGAAAATTGCAAAAATCCAAAATTTATTATTATTATTAGAAAAAACAAATATATTATTATTAAAAGATATATGAAAACAAAATTCATATAAAATATTTATATGAAATTTTAAAAATATACGTAAATATCATTTGATAGTAAATTTAATTATTATATAAACCACAGAATACACCACCCAACAAGAAGTGAAAGCTTTGTCGGCACCTTTGATGTTCGTAGGATAAAAATTTCGGAGGGAGAATGACAGTTACACCACTTAGTACACTAAGGAAAGTAATGAGGAAGTCGTTCAAAACAGTAGTCCAGTTATAGTTACATTGAGAAACAAAGTAATTATTAAGACTAATGTTTTTTAAGTAGATCTGTTTTGTATAAATTGTATTTTCTTTCTGTAAAATTTAATATAACTCATATCAAATCTGCTAAAAAACCGATAAAAAGCGATTGAATTTGAGATTTAATTTCAAAATAGAGATGAAAATCAGTCTATTTCTATTACTTTTTATCGATTTTATTGAAGGTATTAAAATATGTATAATGTATATACAAAATATTTATAACATTATTATTCTTTTTTACTATTATATTATACTTTTTTTTATATTATTATATTTTTTTAAGGTATTAAAATATGTATATGTATATATAAAAATATGTATAATAGTATTATTCTTTTTTAATATTAATCAACACACACGAAACAATACTTCTCAATACGTAAATAAACTTCAGTTTTTATAGGTTGGCAAATAAACTATTTAGAATATGGCGGATTCGCACAGAAATTTGTTTGGTGGTGTGTGGTGTGTTCTGTGATATAAATTAAATATTATGTTTAAAAATAACAAGTTACCTACATTAAAAAAAAGAGAAACAGTTGACGGAACTGTAGACTTGTGCGGAGCTTCATACTATGTTTTCTGTATTTTTAAAATTTAAATAATATATTTAAAGTTAAATAAAGTCATTTTAGTATTTATTTACTTTTTATATTTTAAACAAGTTGAATCAATTATTATGTGTGCTCCGAACGCCACCTGGTGACAAAGCATACGTTGTTTACTTATGACAAACCTGTCAAATTCACACCAAATAATTCAGACCAAATAATTGGACAAACCAATCAACTGCTTATATCCAGAATTCTTTCTCACAAATATGACAAAAAAGAACAACATCACTGCGCTTACAATACATGAGAATGTGAAGTATACATGTGACTTCGAAAAACATCAACATTTAAAAACCGAGCAAACTAAAAAGAAGATGGAGATATAAAAATCGATAGAAATAAAAAGAAACACTAAAGCAATCAACGGCAAAAAATATACAAATAATCTAAATATAATAAATTTAAATCTGATTTAAATAATAATAAATATAACACCATAAAAAACTCTTTAAGTCATAACATATCTCCACTGTATCCTTTACGAAAACACCAACGATACGCTCATCGGATACCAATAATTTTTATTCTCTGTCTATTCATTAATAACAGTGTCTCGCTTTATTTAACAATTTGTTAAATAAAGAATTTTAAACGAAGCAAAGTTTGGAAATTTGATTTAAGAAAAAAGTCACTATTTAATCATCATTAGGTAAGCATCCGTCGCAATATGGATGCTTATCATTTAATCAACAGTATCGATGTTACACATTACATTGTAATTGCAAGTTGAAAGTATTTCTTCTTATGGTCAGTCATCTGTAATATGATGCTGGCATTATATTACACGTTACAAACGTGTTCGTTTTCTGTAATTTCTCTCGAAGAATTATTCTGTCGTTGCCCAATCACGACATTGAAAAAACGGTAAGTGCTATATAATCTGAAGTTAGTGAAATTGCGAGAGAAATGCGTCCTCTAACCTTCAAGCAATTGCAATGGATCACAGAGTAGGTGTCAGCACGTACATTATATGAGAGCTTTGTAATTTGCCATTGGAATAATACTATATTGAAAATATAAACTGATAACTATATAAGCAATCATTAAAACAGCTCCACAGACATTTACCAGAAAAATAGTACAATATTAATATTTTTAAGTATTAAGTTAAGTAAAATGTTAGGGTTGTTTGTTTACTGAATTCAATTTGACTTACCTCTGTTGAGTTAAAAGATTTTCAGAAAGAAATGTTAATTTTACACAATTAATAATTAGTTAATGTATTTTGAGACATCTTCTTCTTATTAATGTGATGAATATTGGCGATTATCATTGCACTCTCTATCTTATTTCCAGCAGCGTGGAAAAGCTGCACATATGTTGTGTTAAAGCAGGTCCTAAGTTTCTTTAACCAGGATGTCTTCTTACTGGACATCGCTTTTCAATGCAGGATGGCTTATACGAGGGGATATCTGGATTAATTCTGCTTAACGTGTCCTAAGTCTTGTAAATTTAGTGATTTGATAATGGTCAGTACTTCTCGGTTCTTCTTCATTTTTTTAGGACCTCCTCATTTGTGACTCAGTTTACATAGTAAATCAGGGATCCTAAGTATTCTCCGATATAACCACTTTGTCAGCATTGGCAGCATAGCATCTTTGGTAATAAAACATTTCCAACCACGTAAATTAAATTTCAGTATGTATTAATTATAAACTAAAAAGTCTCAATAAAATAGCACCAAAACTATATTTGATTTTAGTATTTTTTAAATATCTTTTCTGAATACTTTTAGTTTCTTTTTTCCCTGCTGTGAGAATACAAAAAACAATATTTCCTACTTTAATTATCATTTTAAAATTTATTTTATTTATCTATTTCTGTTAACAGGTGCTCATTCATATTTATTATTGGTACTCTATTTTTTTATTCAAACGTGTACGTGTTTTTTTCGTGTGGATTTCTAGTCCTGTTCAATTACCTTCAATTTCGTAGTCTACCATGGTTGAGATTTAAGCGTTTAGTTTACGTTTCTATTACTATTATATCATCCATAAAGCAGTAATAACCAAAGTAGTAGTAATCACAATATGTAATAGGTGAATTTACTGGTACAAAGACAATAAAAACATCGAAAAGAAGTGTTAATATGTCGCAACTCAATTTTTTAATCATTCACTAATTTAAACAACATAATTACCAAGATAACATCTTCATATACAAAAAAGTATCTAATTTGAAGGAGAATTAAAAATGTAAACGAACAATGTCAAAACATATAGGGTGTCTTGTATAAAAAAATATAAGCTGGTATTATATTTCCTTAGTGAGACCCTATATATATATATATACAGATTGAACGAAATAAATTCGGAACATACGAAATATTATGTATTTCGGCTCAATTTTGCTGTAGGTGGTTGGCCAACAAAAGGTTGTCAAATAATTATATTATAAAAATCCAATACTTCAGCGGGCTGCTGGATTCTAAAATCAAATCATAAAAATTGAAAGCTACACATAAATCTATGATTTTATTATGCTGTTAAACCAGTAATCGCTTCTTTAGACAAGCCTTCTTTGAGAGGTGTTGCCAACGTCATTCCTTTAGATGTTTCTCAAATAAGGTGTTATCCATAAAATATTTAGAAGAAAAAAGAAAATAACTACAAACCATTAAGTTTATTTTTGTTATTAGTCTGTTGTAGTAGATTGGTAAATACAATGAAAAATATAGGCAAATATCCGATTTATTTAAAGATTCAAAGAAGATATAACTCTCAAAGATCGGATTATTACACGGCGATTGGCAACATTGTTAGGCAAACAACATTGTTGCGAGACAGATAGTTGAACGATATTTTATACAATGTCTAAACCCAGGTAGTTTTATATTGGTCCACTATTTCAAATGCAGTTCAAACAGACATATATTAAATTGTATGATCCGTTTTAAATTCGTCCAATCTGTATATATATATATATATATATATATATATATATATATATATATATAAAAACTGTTTTGGATGGGTTGGAGTTAATAAAAGGGTTCTATTTGTTGACTATTTTTTACTCGAGCTTTCAATGGTGATTTCAATTATTATCAAGAGCTTCTAAAAAATACAAAATATCTTACAAAGTTAAACTAGAAATAAAAATTTTTTTTGTTAACTCCAAATAAAATTAGTTTTCTATATAAATCTGCTACTAACATTATTACAAAAAATATTATTAAAAAAAATGTCCTATTCTAATAAATGTTTCTCTGAAATAAATTTTGATAAAGTTTCTTAACTAAAAATTGAATAGCTACAAATCAGCCTAAATGTCATAAATATCAACTTAAAAATTTTTATTTTTGACATATTGTCAAAAATAAAATTTTGTTTAAAAAATTCTTTTTTGTTTAGTAACAAAAAAGAAGAATATTTATTCACCATTGATAGATGCTTGAAAAAATGTAACAAATACATGGAAAATTCAAAATGTGATATTTTACTGATTGCATATATAAATTACATAGAAATAATATAATTATAAATTTTGTTTAGATTTTGAATTTCTGACCTTTTGTTTAAATTATTATCACTTTTGCTAATACAAACCATTTCCAAAAAAATTCTTTTAAATTTATTACTTTCACTACATAAAATTTTAATATTATCAAAATCCATAATATGGTCTTTGTCTATTACATGCTCTGCCAAGGCACAAGATGGTTTCTTAATTCTGCAATCACTTTTGTGAGAAATAATGCGATTTAAGAGATTTCTTCCAGTCTCACCAATATACTCAGCTTCACACTGAGTACAACCAATGCTGTATACTACATTTGTTTGATCTAATTTGTCTATAGGATATTTAGTTTTGAAATATAAAGATGAAATGGTTTTGATGTTCTTTGTTGTTATTTTTATATTGTCAATAACCTTTAGTGTTTGTATTAATTTAGGTGTTAATGATGGTATAAAAGGTAGTGAATGATAATATATGTTCTGATTGTTGGATACAGTGTTTTGAGATTTAGCAAAACATGGTGTTAAGTTATTTATATTTAATAAATTAGAAAAAAGCATCCTATGTAGCATATCTGGAGGATAAGAGATTTCAATTAAAATATTTTTTAACAAATAAAGATCTTCTTGTAGATAGTCTGGATGAGAAAGTTTTAAAACATGTTCCTTTTATCCTGTTATAAGGTTCATTTTCATCTTATTTGGATGATGATAGTAATAGCTTATAAATCTATTACTACATATGGGTTTTCTGAACCATCTGGTTTTCAACATATTGTCTGTATTTCTTACAATTCTTATGTCAAGGAATGGTAGATAATTATCTACCTCTTCCTCAACTGTAAATTGTATATGTTGATTATCATTGTTGAAAATGTTGACTGTTTAGAGTTAATTTAGAATAGGAAGAGGTAGATAATTCTAAATTTTTTATATCTAGTTCAACTCTGTAAGATATTTTGTATTGTTTAGAAGCTCTTGATAATAATTGTAATCACAATTGAAAGCACGAGTAAAAAATAGTTAACAAATAGCTCCCTTTTATTGACTCCAACCCATCCAAAACAGTTTCATATTTTTTCCAAAGGAGTCACAAGTACTTCTTTTTTCTTATATATATATATATATATATATATATATATATATATATATATATATATATATATATATATATATATATATATATATATATATATATATATATATATAGTATTTAAGTTCCCTCAGTAAATTAAATTGAAAAAATAGATATATCTATTGTTAATTATTAAACCAACTCAATTTTTTTTAATACACTTTAACTGCAACAACTGTTAAGCAGTTGTAAAAACTTCAGTAATGGAGAGAGCATTTAAAAAATATATAGCAATAAGTTAACTCTAGTTTGCGACATCATACCAGAAGTTTTCTTTATCCTATACCTAAACACCATTAGTATCATAAATCATTAATCATTAGTATTCCTATATACCACAAATTCGCATTTAGAAGCCGACCCTGTCTTCATTACCAGCTCTCGTAAGAGTACCATTCTCAAGAATGTTAATACTAGACACAGTACAATCGCCAAAGAAAGTGAAACCTTGAACGTGGAGGAAACGTATGAGAACGGAACTTGTCGTACAGCAAACACGTTGTTATGAATAAAGATAATTCGAAGAGTTAGTGACCCAATAACCTCATGATCTTCGGTTTTTGTATATTTTATTGACAAAGGTACTTTCTATATTTTATGTTTGTAGAAATTATCTATTATTGTTATCCTTGTAAGGTAAGTTAGTATTGGGATTATCGAAAGGCAGAATTTACTATTTTTACTGGGAATAAGCCATAATTTTGCTTTAAAATAAGTTTATTTTATCGTTTCGATTTCCAGTTCGGAGGTAAATTATATATATATATATATATATATATATATATATATATATATATATATATATATATATATATATGTATATATTATTATATTGGCTTAATCCTAAAAAATAGTAAATTGTATTAAAAAGCCACGAGAAAATAGCATCAATAGAATGTTACGAAATGCAGACATTGTAGCGAATTTTGAAATTCTTACATTAGGCTTAATTTGTTAGTTAGAAATGTTCTATAACGATTATGGGACAAGAAGGGAAAAGCAAAATTAATTTATAAATTTTTATTTCTCAAAAGTAGTGGGAGTTTGTAAAAATGTAATAATTAAAATAATATTAATACCCCGACTTTTTTGCCAATTAAACGAAATCAAATATTTTTTTATTGTGGCCATCCGTTTTCTCTTTTTTTTTGATACTATCGTTAATTAAAAAGTTAAATAATAAAGTCGTAGATATATTTTCATGTGATATTAACGAAGGTTGCATTCAGTTGAGTTAAATAGTGGAGTATTTTTATTAGTTGTTATGAACTATTAAATATTTAGATATTCTTCATTTACAACAAATTATGAGTGGATCAACGAAGGGTTAACGCAACGTGAAGTGGCTCAACGTTTGGGATGTACAACAAATGGTGTAACCTCATATGTTCATGGTGAAGGGCAACAATGGAGTACCAACCCTGTTGATCACCGATATAAGCAAATTATTGCTAGACGGAACCAGCATATACTTTTTGTAGCATCAATAAAATATTGCGTAATGCTACCGGAACAATAATTTCAAACCAAACTGTTAGAAGGGAGTTGCATATGACTGGCTTAAGAACAAGAAGACATTCATCTCATCCAGTATTAATCAGGGAACATCACGGATTGAGAAGACTATGGACTGAAGAACACTGCGACTGAACAATCAACGAAAGCAGAAACTGTTTATTTACAGATGCGTCTAGATTTTATACAAAACAATTATGATGGTCGTATTTTGGTTTGGAGAGAACGAAGAGAGAGATATAATGAATATTATAGCGTGCCTAAAACTGTTTTTGGGGAGGCTCTATTTGCGTTTGGGGTGGTATTTGTTATGACAGCCACACCGACTTAGTGGTTCTGGTAAATGCTACGGTGACGACTCATATCATATCAACGATATAGAGATATCGTTGTAGAACCAATTATTGTACCATTTGCGGGTGCAATTGGAGAAAGTTTTGTCCTTATTGTGACACCGTGCAAGAACTGTGAACGAAAGATTACAGCATCATGGTATTGAGAGAATGGAAAGCCCATTTAGAACTACTTACTAAATCCATATAATCCGATAGAATTGGGAGGCAAGGTCCTATTTTTTACCTGAGTTACTGGACTAATATTCGCATCATAATCTTCGATTAATGATATCAGCCTAATCTTTTAATGAGAATCATTTAGCTTTATTTTATTTTAGACACTGTTTTGGATTTTGTGCGCTCAAGTAATTATAATTTTCGCAGATTTTTACTGTATCTCTGTGTGTATTCTTCTTCTTGATGTGCTTATCCATTACAAATGTTGTCGATTATCAGTGCAATCTTTATCTTATCTGCAGCAGCGCGGAAAAACTGCACATATGTTGTGTTGAGCCAGGTTCTAAGGTTCTTTAACCAGGATGCTCTTTTTCTTCCTGGACCTCGGTTTCCAAATAGTTTTCCTTGCAGGACGGTTTAGAAAGGTATATCTGAATTTACTTCGCATAATGTGCTCAAAGTATAGTAACTTTTCAGATTTCATGGTGGTTTGTACTTCTCGGTTGTTCTTCATTCTTCACTTATTGTTCACTTATTATACGGTCAGTTAATGGGATTTTAAGTATTCTCCGATATAGCCACATCTGAAATGCTTCCAATATTCTGCATATATTCTAGTTAAAAGTCCAAGATTCAACACCATAAAAATGGACAGAGAAGAAGCAGCATTCTTACTTTTATATCCAGATAAAAATTGTAACTCTTAAAGAAGGCCCCATATATATATATATATATATATATATATATATATATATATATATATGTATATATATATGTATATATATATGTATATATATATACATATGTATATATATATATATATATATATATATATATATATATATATATATATATATATATATATATATATATATATATATATGTATATATATGTATATACACTCACCGGCAAAATTAACTGAACACCTTAAAATTGGGACATGTTAGATGTCTCGAATTTCCTAAACCTGTTGTCCGATTTTAGTGATTTTTTTAGTATGTTATAGGTATATTATTTAAGAATATCGATGTAATAATATTGTTGCTAGACAGGTCAATGTCATTTTATACCAGGTGTAACAATCCTACTGTGTTTTTTCTTTAAAGTTCGGAACACCCTGTGGAATATTTTAGCATATATAAAATATTGAAATTAAAACTTAATTATAGCCTCAGGCTTTCTTAACATTTTCTTTTTTGATTCATTTGCTTATGTTTGATAATAAAAAAGGTAGGTACGTTAACAATTAGCCATGTTTTTCATCAATAAATCCTCATTTTCTGCTTAGTTTAAAAACAAGCCTAAAGTAGGCTATGAGAAGTTAACAATTTAATGCACACACCGGCCAATTTAAAGGAACCTGTTACTAATGCAATATTTCTTTATATTTGTATTTTATAGACTATATCTACATAGCTTTGAAAGCTCCTTGTCACAAGAAAGTCTTAAATGTCAAAACGTCAAATTAATTTGTTTATTTGTATTGTGTTTTACATTTAACAGTCATTCTGTCTGTTCATAACAAGTACAAACTTGTATATAATTGAGCGCACAATAAGAAAGAGACTTAAAGAAGCCGGTCTCAAGTCATATGTGCCAATAAAAGCTCCCAGACTCCAGAGACACCATCGTTTAGCACGACTACAATTTGGTCGAGTACATCAAAATTGGAATGATAACCACTGGACTCAAATTCTCTTTACGGACGAGAGCCGTTTCTGTGTAAATTACATCGACGGTAGAAAAAGATTGTATTAACGCCAAGGAGAACGTAATGCCCATTTCAATTTTACTACGACCGTACCTTTTGGTGGAGGTTCAATTATGGTGTGGGGCGGTATATGTTTGGGAGCAATAACAGAGTTAGTGGTGATTGATGGTGGAGCATTAACAGTAGATAAGTATATCAGAGATATTCTCCAAGACCATGTGGTACCTTTTTCACCATATATTGGCGAAAATTTTATTTTATAGTGTAAGAGTGTAAGTGTAAGATATTTCTTATTACAAGTGGGTATAACAACGATGAATTGGCCAGCTTGTTCCCCAGACCTAAACCCGATAGAGGATATGTGGGACATGCTAGGCAGAAAACTTAGGACACGGGTTCGTGCTATTCAAAACAGAGAAGAAGTCACAATTGCAAAAGATTGAGGAATGGGAGAGGCTGCCCAACAACTGATCGATAGCGTTATCAGAAGTATCAGAAGATGAATAACTGCAGTTGTAAGGGCTCGTAGGGGAAACACACGCTATTAAAGCCAAAAAAAAATGCATAAAAAAACAATTTAAGTTCAAACTACAATAAAGTTAATGCATTTAAAATCCGTATTTTGTTGAGTCTGACATCTTTGTGTTTTATTTCTTCTTAAACAGGTTTTATATTGTACTACCATTGTAATATAAATTCAAAATACTTCACCAACATTTGTATTAAGACATTATCTAAACAGTATATAGACTAGAGAAAAAATACTCAGATTTTATGGTTGTTCCTTTAAATATGCTGGTGAAACTAAGAAGAAAATGAGCAGTTATTGATGACAAACATGGCTATTATAGTTGTTAACATACCTAACTTTTTTATTATCCAACACAAGCAAATGAATCAAAAAAGAAAATGTTAAGAAAGCCTGAGACTATAATTGAGCTTTAATTTCAATATTTTATATATGCTAGAATATTCCACAGGGTGTTTCGAACTTTAAGGAAAAAACACAGTATGATTAAATAAATAATATGACCCGGTATAAAATGACGTTGAACTGTCTAGCAACAATATTATTTCATTGATATTCTTAAATAATATACCTATAACATACTAAAAAAAGCACTAAAATCGGTCATCTAACATGTTCCGTTAATTTTGCCGATGAGTATATATATATATATATATATATATATATATATATATATATATATATATATATATTCGATAGCGGCTTCTCGCTAAAAGATTTAATCTTTGACACATTTTTGCATAGCATAAAGGATACAGAAAACGATATTATCATATCGTTTCGTTCACCGCCGCCAAAGTAGGGGGCGCCTTTGTAAGCTAACTATGCTGTAGTGAAGTTTTGGGAGACATTCGTTGGACTTTCTGAGTTTGAATTTGTATCAGCCCAAGTGTCTGATGAGGCTGGGATAGGTCGAAATGATCATAACACTTTATTGACACCGATTCGAGCACGGAAGTTTAGCGAACTTGTCCTCCTAGGCCATATATTCCAGTCATATATTATATCCATTATATTCTTTGGAACAATAATTCTAAAAAATTTCTCTTTTGAGTGTATATGTTAGCACCAATTGCTTCACCTTTGACATACCCTATATATCTTCGAATTTGTACAGCAAACTAAGACATTATCTCCAAATTTATTTTTTAATTTAAATTTTACTTGATCGGAATTTTTTTTCTTCAAATAATTACTTCCTTTTAGTTCCAGAATGTGTAAGTGACAACTAAATTATTTTTTGTAGTCTATTATGATATTTGTTTATCTGAAAAATGATTTAGCTGTAAAGCGGGGCATCATCAAGCGATTTTTTGCCAATCATTGACAGTATTTGAGACATTTACGATATTGAAGACTTGAATATTTTTTCCGCCTTACGTACGAAAGCTGCAGTCTCTTAATTTAAAACGCATTTAATGTTTGTCGATAGAACATTCTGATCAAAAGATATTGAATTTTTACCGTCTAGTTAATACAAATTTTATTTAAAAAAATTGATTTCGCGCGCATAACTGACATTCAATTTCACCGGTCGCTAGCAAGCATTGTTTCTGAGAGTTTATTTTATACAAAAGTGCTAATTACTCATTTTTGTTTATCTTAACTACATTTCTTGTTTGAAACATTTTTTTCTACTGCATACATATTCTTAGTAAATCGATATTTTCCGTTTTCCCCTCTTCGATAGGGGGTTTTATAAGAAAGCCTAAGGATATGACTGGTAAACTTTTTTGCATCTTTTTGGGATCCCAAAATTTATATTCTCAGCAAAATTTAGCTTGTTTGTCTGGCTTTTAGAGATCAAATCGGTGACAATTGGACTAGTTTGTGAGTTATAGTAAAAATATTGAACATTTTTTTGATTTTTTAATGTTTTTGTAAAAAAAATATACAACTTAATAATTTACTTTTTGTTTTTCTAATTACTATAACTATTTATTGAAATTTCACAAACCGTTTGCACTTTTATGATTAGAAGAAATTACACCATGAAGATATTAAACGCTCTACATCCACTAAAACGGTAAAAATTATAATAATTGCACGCTATTACTTTCATTACTAATTAAACTTTACTACAAAACGTAAACTTTGAAGAAAAATTCTACTTTCGCTTGTACGAGTCGAAAAAGATCTATGCTACAAATACTTTTTATTCTTTGCTTTCATAAAGTTTTGTTTGGTTTTTAAAGTAAAATTATTGTATCACAATGAATTAATTACTGAAAAGTATATTCACCATGCCACTAAGCAGCATTCTAGATTAAAAACATGTCACTTTTGTGTTATGAATCACACAGGGAAAATTTTTGCCTATTTACAAATTAATTATCATCATCACGTAGACTGAAGTGACCACTGTTGAACATAAGCATTCCTTAATCGTTTCCAGGCCTGACAGTTTTGTGCCTTATGAATCCAGTTTGCTCGGAATCTCTTAATGTATTAGAGGTCTACCTATACTTCTTTTTGCATCAAACCTGGGACTCTACTTAACCATGCGTTTAGTCCACCTCCTCTCAATAATTCTTACCACGTATCCATCCCAATTCCATTTCAGGTAAACCATTCCTTATATAGCATCTTTGATTCCTAGTCTGGCACTTAATTACATTTGGGAGTCTATCTCTTATCTCCATAAACTGGGAGATTTACTAAAAAAGCATGACTACTTTAATGCATACAAAAAGATTAAGGAAGTCACAAATATGAAGAAAAAAATCACTACAACAACTTTAATAGATGATAACAACGAAATAGTAGCTAGCCCAGAAAATGTAGGAGATATGTTTGAAAGATACATCAAAGATCTGTTTAATGATGAGAGAACAAAACCACAAATGAATATAGTACAAGAAACAATACTTAATATATTAACATCGGAAGTTACAAAAACTCATCAATGCTTACAAAAGCTTATCAATGAAGAAAATCTTCAGACGTTAACAATATTATTTAACAAAATATATACCACTGGAATTTTCCCAGAAGATTGGCTTAGATAGATATTTATACCTATACCCAAGAAAAATAAAGCAAATATATGCTCACAGTTCAGATTAATTAGCCTGATGAGCCATTTTCTGAAAATTTTACTCAAAATTGTACATCAACGAATATACAGAGAATGCGAAAGAAACCTGAGCGACACTCAATTTGATTTTCGGATGGAGGTTGGTACAAGGGAGGCATTATTTGGTCTTCAGATATTATTACAAAAATACCGAGATCAGCGAAAAGACGTGTTTCTTTGTTTTATCAACTACCAAAAAGCGTTTGATCGAGTAAAACACACAGAAACTCATAGAAACCCTAATACAACATGGTATAGACCATAACATTGTAGCACTTATTAAAAAACTATATTGGGATCAAATGGCGTTGATCAAAATAGACAATCGTCTGACAGCAGAATTGCCAATAAAAAGAGGAGTTCTTCATGGGTGTGTATTTTCTCCACTGTTATTTAATATATATTCCGAAAAGATCTTTCAAAATGCTCTCGAAAATATTGAAGAAGGAATAAAAATCAACGGAGAATACGTAAACAACTTGAGATACGCAGACGACACCGTCATTATTGCGGGCAGTGCTGAGGGTTTACAACGAGTTTTTAATTTCATAACCAGAGAGGGAGATAGCTTGGGACTAAATATAAACACAAATAAAACAAAAGTAATGGCTGTTACAAGTGCACCAAATGTCGATATTAATATTCGTATCTATAACAAACATATAGAACCAGTACAAAGATTCCAGTATCTTGGTTGCTGGATAACAAACGATCTTGACCACGAGGTCGAAATATGTGCTCGTATAGAATATGCTAGGTCCGCATTTCAACGAATGAAAAAAATCCTAATAAACTCTACGTTATCGTTGGATATCCGATACCAATTTGTAAAAACGTTTATCTATTCCATATTGCTATACGGAGTGGAAACATGGATTCTCGGAATTACAAGTATGAGGCGTATAGAAGTCTTTGAGATGTGGGTTTTTCGAAAGATGCTGAAGATCTCTTGGACAGAGCACGTGACCAACAACGAGGTGCTAAGAAGAATGGGTACTGAGAGAGAACTACTAAATCTTGTAAGAAACAGGAAAATGAGTTATCTAGGACATATTTACAGAGAAGAAAAATACAACTTCCTACGACATAATGGAAGGAAAAGTGAAAGGAAGAAGAGGTTCAGAAAGAAGAAAATGCTCCTGGTTGAAGAATGTAAGAGACTGGACAGATATGGACACACATTCGATACTAAGAACAGCTCAAGATAGACAGCAATTTGCTGTAGTTATAGCCAACCTTCAGTAATGAACAAGGGACCTTAAGAAGATAAAATGAGTTTAAGACAACCGGAAGCCACTAGCTTGAACAGAGTAAAAGCATTTAATAAAGACGAAGTTGATTTGTTTTACAAAAATTTAGACACTGTAATGACTAAGTATAACTTTCCACCGAACCGTACCCATAATATGGATGAAATTGGAATTTCCACAGTACAAAAATCGGGAAAAATTCTTGCACCAAGAGGACAGAAGCAAGTGGGAGGAGTTACGAGTTGGGAGCGTGGCAAGAATATCACTGTAGTGTGTTATGAGCGCTTCAGGAATATATACGCCCCCAATGTTTATTTATCCAAAAAAAAAACGGATGTCACCTTTGTTGCAGCGAGGAGGACCTCCTGAAGCCATTTATAGATGTTCACACAATGGGTGGTCCAGAGAACCACTAAGTCAGGTGAAGAGGACTCTGTCCTTCTGTTAATGAATAATCATGGAACCCACCTTTCTTTGCCAAGTTATGACTTTTGCAGTTTAAACCATATTTACGTTGTGTCGCTTCCACCCTATTCCTCGCACATACTTCAGCCCTTTGATGTATCTTTCTACGGGCCTCTTAAGAATGCATTCAATCAGGAGTTTGATAATTTTATGAAAACAAATTTTCATCAAAAAATCACTTCATACAATATTGCTCCGATATTCAGCAAAGCTTACTTGAGGATTACCACCCTTGAAAAGGCAGTGGCAGGATTAGATTGGAAAAATGTGGAATTTTTACGTTTCATCCAGATAAATTCAGTGAAGAAGATTTTGTTCCTGCTCGTTTAGTCATAGAGAAAATAATTGTTGAGGACAAGGAGGAAAATTCTGAAAAACTGAAATTCCTCTACTAATGAGGCACCTATTAATGAAAATTCCTTCTGACAGTCATGCTACTGCCACTGCTATCGAGATTATTCATCGTAGTCAACCGGGGACAACGTCAGATAAAGTAGATTTTTCAAAAATCATTTTTGACATTTCACCAATGCCAATTAACAAGACCGATCCTAAACAAAAAGGTCAGGATAGAAAACAACATTCTATTATCCTGACTTCGACACCAATGAAAGATATCCTGCAAGATGCTAAAGAAAAAGTGAGTTGAAGCAAAAAGTGAAAGCAGTGAAACGAATTTTTGCAGATTGCGAAAATAACAAAAATATTGGAAAAAAATAAAAAAAAATTGAAACAAAACAGAAGGACGTTTATATCTGAAGACGAACTTTCTAAGAATACAAAAACAAAGTAAATGAAGAACTATCAAATCCAAATTCAATTTTGATGAAACATCGTCATAGAAGATTTTGATGATGACAAAATTTGTGATGATGATTCAAATGATGATATCTCCCTACCCACTGTGTTTGCCGATGAGGAGAAATGTTTTAATTTGTAGAGAATTTGGAGACACTGAACTTTGGTATCGCTGTAGACTTTGCTCCAAATGGGCTTATTCTCAATGCAGTGGAAAAGACAGTGCCAACAATTATGTTTGTGACTTTGTGAATAGAATAGCAGGTTATTTTTCGAATATGTTTTCTTTTATCTGAATTTTTAGAATATGTTTTCTTTTTATATGAATATTTTATATAAAATTAAGTCACAAAAAATGATGATCTCTAAAGGTACGCCATTACTCCCCCCTAATCATTCTCCACCGAATTACTTCAAAATATGCTTCACGAGTACAGCTAAACTACATTGAAGATACCAAAAGAGATAAAAAGTGTCACCTTAATCCGTTCACTGCGTATATTATAAATCAAAATCCTACACACGACAGATTAAACTCCAATAAAATGTATACTAAGTCGACTAATTTATTTTTTAAGTATATTATTTAATGATTTATTGTTCTGTACACCATAGAATGAAACATTATAAAAATAATTATTTATTTATCATCCATAAATTACCAAATCGATACACTGGACAATAATAATAAATCATTACAGTTTAATATCATTAGGTAGGTACTTTTTATCATGCCTGAATCATCGTCATCTTTTAAGTTTCATTTTTGTCGTATATTTTAATTACTTTAAATTATAATGTATTCATAGTCTAAAGGGAATATACACATACAATTTTTTTCTATTTAACTATATTCAGAAACTACTGTTTAAAAAAATATGATACCGTTGACAGATATTTTATATTTTAAAAGAGATACTGTTTTTTTAATAAATAAAAATTTGTGTTTAACAATTATAATATAGTGTATTTTCACCACAGGCATCGCGATCGATGCAAGCCTCTACTACTCCTAGGAAGTCGATCAATCATTTCCTGTGGTAGATTCTTTCATTCTTCTCTACAGGTAATTGTAAGTTCATGAGTTCCAGGAGGAGTCCTTTGGGCACAAAAAGCTCTGGATAGCACATCTCATGTATGTTCAATAAGGATAGTGTCTGGAGACATCGCTTCTTCTTCTTGTAGTACTGTCTCCTATCAGAGGTTGGCTACCATCACAGCAATCTTTACTTTATTGGCTGCAGCTCTGAACAACTGTATTCAACTGCAGCCATACCACTACCTTAAATTTCGCAACCAGAAAATCCTCCTACGTCCCACATTTCTCTTTCCCGAGATTTTTGCTTGGGTTATGAGTCTAAGCAGAGAGTACCTTTCCAGATATTCCAGTTTTTTCGTTTGTATTGGTTTTTATGACTTCGCATTCCTTCCCCATCTTCAGCAGAACATCTTGATTTGTTACTCTTTCTGTCCATAGTATTTTTCACATTCTCCTGTAACACCAGGAGTCTACTCGCAGTCTGACATCTCACTCTACTCCAAACGGCGAATAACTTCGGTTTCAAGATAGTCATTCTCCGCTTAAGTCCTATGTGGGCGGGCTTCCTTATCCATAAATACAAAATTTTCAACCACAGCTTCTCGCCATAATCTTACCTGAGACCAGAGTCCTGTCAATAATAACCAATACCGTGCGTCTACCTGCCATAAAACTTGTCAAAAATATAACACTGCCACCAGCGAAGGAAGTATGACACATGGCTCTCGCCAAACAAGAATTCGCAGGCTATCACTATTTAAACAGATTCTGGACTCGTCTGAAAAAGCACAAAATTCCAAAACTGTTTAGGGAGCAGTATGTGTTCTTGAGCCTACTGGAGGCGATATAATACATGTCTAGGCGGTAGCAGTGAAACTCTTATTGGTCAATAACTCCTCAAACCTGACTCTAAAATTCTCCTTCTTATTATAGCCAATGATACTGTAACTCTTGTAGCATGCCTGAAGTCTCTTTAGAGAGCTGTACAGATATAGAAAAATTTCTCCGAATAGAAATTCTGATATATCTATTCTGCTGCTCATTGGTAAATCTGAGTCTACCAGAGCGAGCTCTATTCTGTATTGAATTTGTTTCCAGTAACCTGTTCCATATCCGTGAGACATCACTCTGAGAAACACCCAATCTTTCCACAACGAACCGCTGTGAATGACTTTCTAAAACAATAATTCTTACATAATCCAGTGGCAGCCGTAGCTTAGTGGCTATGTTACTGGCTTAACAAGCTGGAGGGCTCGGGTTCAAATCCCGGCACCGACAAAAATTTAAAAATTTCTAATTTAACTGAGCTGCCACCGTTCTTCGGAGGGCACGTTAAGCCGTCGGTCCCGGCTACGAAAGTAGTCGTTAAGTCATGCTAGGGGCGCTTGCGCGACCTGAAAACCCTAACACTAGACCTTAGCCAGAAGGTTACACGAACTTTACTTTACTTACATAATCCAACCCAGAAATTAAATTACGATTCATTATAAATCGCGTTTTTCATACATTTTACCAAAATACATTTTTCAAATGTTTACAGTTTATAGCAAAACCAGATCAATTAAATGGGCACTGGACTAAAATAAAAACCCAAAAAGTGTATTTTATATGAAAAAGGCCTATTAAATATGTGATAAGCATACGGATTTGTAAAAGTGTAAAAATCGTGAATACTAGTTGTGATGCATAACTTTTAAAACTATGTATGTAATTTCAGGTTCGTTCTACGAAATACAGATCAACATATTATATTTTATTTATATATTATTTTTAAGCTAAAAGACATTTTTAGAGAATAAATCGATGCAAAACCGATTACAAATAAATAAAACACAAGCCATTGCAAGTAGTTATGTATGTCCTCCTTGAAATATGAAAATGGTGAAGTCATCGCATACTTCAAGTCTACGTTCCCACTAGTAGTTCTAACGACATAGAAATATGTAAAATGAAAAATGCTCACTTTGATATTGTAAGGGATGTTTTTTACGTTAAGATAGGCAAAAAACACTCAAAATATGTGAATCAAAGTAGAGTTTTAGCCTAGTCTTGTTAAAAAAGATCGGAACATTTTTCGCAGATATCTAAAGCTTTTAAAACATAGGTGGGGGTTACTAAATGACGAATAGATAAAAAAGTATTTGTATTTTTACCTTGCGTTTTTTTAAACAATAATTTTTGGTCACAATTTGATTTTTTTTCTATTATTTTAAGATGATTTTAATAATTTTAATTATAAGTTGTTCCCTTATATTTTATTTAAACAATATTTATATCATTATTTTGTATTAAGAATATATTTATTTTCCCGTTTTTTAAATTAAAATTTATAAATAATTTACGGAGCTTTTTTAATAAAAAACCGGTTTTTTGGAATTAATTTATAATTTTTTTTCTACAGCTAATGATAAAGCGTTGCTATAACAACTGTTTTGAGTAGATAAAGTATCATTTTAACCGCAAGGGTAGATAAAGTGACACTTTAACAGCAAGAGTAGATAAAATGTTTTCACTTTTTTTTATTCAATAAAATTTACAAATTCAAACACATTAAGGATTTAAAACAACTGAAATTTTACAATTAACATTATTAGAAATATCTATTTTTAGAGCATCACAACCTGTACTCGTTTGCTTAAACACTTGATTCGAGGTACTGGATTGATTTTATCTACCATTTGTTTGACATTTGTTGACAGAGTAATTCATATCCCTAGCAACGGAGCAACACAATTGCGATTTTTGTGCTAAAAATTACAATTTTCTTTGAAATTCTATTTTTCACCTGAACTTGAAGTCTTGCTATAGAAAAAAATGTTGTATTGCCCGAAATTTAATTTGTAAAATGTATAAGTATTATTACATCATTGATATAAAATGAAAAAAAAAATATATGTTGATTTTCCGGGATTTCCCGAGATTTCGCTAGGTGGGAGGGGTGAAAGTTATGTCATCATTATTAATACTGCGACACCGTATTCCAGCCAAATTAAAAAACAAGTATGTTTTTACGGTGAATTTTGAATGGACTCAATTTTTCGGATGTTTTCCATATTTTCCGGCCAGTGAAAACTATGTAGTTATTCATATTTCAACGAGCTACCCCAGATTAAAAAAAAGAGGCTTATAGCTTCAATGGAAGACGAGATAATGTATATTTTTCCTACTTGTTTCAATTTGACGTTCCGATCCCGAAAAAAAAAAAAACGGAGCTGAAACAGTTATCTCCTCCACTTTCCTATGTCGATCTTTCGAAACCACCTTCATTTCGAAGGGCTAAAAGTTTCGAAAAATTGGATACATTTTATAGCTATAAGTTTCAATATAAAGTTTAAATTTTCATTCAAAATTTATGCAAATTTTACTTCTTAATGTTTATAAACAATAGAGATATGATTTTTTAAAAAATAGTCCCTAACTTTGTTCCTATTGGTCATAGAAGGATTTTTTGTTAATGTGAGTTTTTTACCACGTATCCATATATTTTAATTTATAAAATGGGAAAATAAAGGTATCCTTGATATAAATATTTTTTATGTAAAATATAAGGGAAAAAATAATAGACAAAAAATCAAATTGTGCCCATAAATGATTAAAAAAACGCAAGATAAAATTACGAGTACTTTTTCATCTATTCGTCATCTAGTAACCCCCACCTATGCTTAAAAGCTTCAGAATCTGCGAAAAATTTTGCCGTGATATCGATGATTTTTGCATAACCAGACTGGGCTATTTGGCCTCGAAGAATCAAATGAACTAGGTTATAATGTTAGCATATTACCTACAAATTGAACATTTATACTGCATGGATTCTAAAAAAGCTAAAAATAAAGGTAGACATGGATAAGTCAAAATTGCCAAAATACCAAATAGATTACATAATATCGAATAAAAAACGCATCGTCAAGGACGTGTCAGTTGTAAACAACTATCAGTATAAGAAGTGAGTACCGTTTAATGTTTAATCAAAGCCAAAGTAAGTATCAACACGCCAAATTGGAAAGCAAATTCCTAGTCCATCAAAGACACCCTAAGAAAGAAGAACTGAAAATAAATGAACTTTGGCAAACATAAGCACATAAATAAAAGGAGTAATTAAAGAATCCTGTCTTAAAATAAAATTGAATAACAATAAATTAAATATCGAGGAAAGAAAATTTAACAAAATAAAGGAATCAACAAAAGGAAAAAAGCTCATACAACAAAATAAAACATGAAGATATTAAAAACCAGGAATTCCATGGAAACAGCAACAATACAAAAATTGAGGAATGCAAGTGGAGATATTTAACAACGACATAAGAAAAATATCTGAGATTGTCGAAAAATAATATAAAGAACTATACTTAAGCCGAGTACCAAAGAGAAGAAATATAGTTAGCCTCATTTATAACGAAAAACTGTCGCGCTTCAGGGAAGATGAAGTAACAACCGAGATGATCAAAATAGATAGAGAAGTAATTTTAGATACAATGAAAATCCTAACATAACCTTCTTCTTCTTCTTAAGGTGCCGTTGCATTTCTGCGTAGGCGTCCACCGTACATCGTCTAGTCAGGTGAGATGTTAAATATTCTGATTAAATAATTCTGTTTTTAGCAGCATTGCGAAGCATTTCATAGCTGTGGATTTCCTGTCCATTGTCGAATATTGCGCAGCCATGACATTTTTTTACGTAGGAACTCTCGTAGCCCTCTATCTTCCCTTCGAGTATCAGTTGCTGAAAAGTGTATCGTTCTCCTCGTATAATGTGCCCCAAGTATGCAGTCTTCTTACGTTTTACATAATTAAAAAGTTCCCTATCCGGTAAGCCCGCTCTTCTGAGTACTTCCTCATTTCTGACCCTGTCCGTCCATGATATTCTGAGCATTCGACGCAGGCACCACATTTCAAACAACTTCAAGTTTGTTAATGGAACTGGCCTTTAACGTCCATGCTTCCATTCCGTACAGGAAACAGGCCACATGTAACACTTAAGCATCTTGTATCGGAGGTTGAAGTCCAATTTGCGATCAGTCAGAAACTTACGAAGCCTCAAAAAAGCAATTTCTGGCTTGTTCAACTCTGCTACTTTATTCATTCTCGGGGTCCCCAACCCTCATATCAGCAAACATCCCAAGTATTTGAATTGCCTGACTTGTTCGATTTCTTCTCCAGAGACATATATCTTTGAGTTGGGGCAATCATTTCTACTTATAAATCATTGATTTTGTCTTCTTGATATTTATTTTCAAACCCCGAGCTTCACTTGCAAGAGTTAGATCATTTAAAAGGCATTGAAGATCTTCGATGTTATAACATAATAATAATATATACATAACCTTAAAACTTTACTACTAAATAAATCCCAGAGTAATGGCACAACTCACAAGTAATCTTAATGCACAAGAAAGAAGAACGAATGAACAAAAATACTTACCGACCAATTAGTCTATTACCACACCTATAAGTTATTAACAAAAGATATAAGAGATTAAAAATAAATTGGACTCTTACGAAGCACCCTATCAGTCTGGATTCTGCAAAGGCTAGAGTACAAATGTATCATCTTCAATCAATACGCAAACTCTTTTTCAAAAAAAATTCCACATTTCTGTTGGCGTTTGTGTATGATAATAAAGCTTTCGATTCCATAGAATAATGAGCAATATTTCATGTATTGGATAACGCCAGGATAGAGTGCCGATATAAAAAGCTCTTAGAAAACATTTGTAGGAAAGTATCAATAACATTCGATATGCTGACGATAATGTGATAATGACAAGTTGAAAGTATGAATGAAATATGTATTAACTACGGCATAAGGAAGAACTTCAAAAAACCCAAATATATGACCTTCAGTAAGAATCCAATACATGACACTAGTATGGTACAACAACGGTACTCAACTTGAAAAAGTAAGCGTATACAAATACTTGGAAACCCTCATTAACGAAACAGGTGACCAAAATCACGAGATAAAAAGACGTATTGAAATTGCCAGGTCTACCTTTATAAAAATGAAAAAATTATTTTGTAATCATCATATTAGTATTCATCTACGAACTAGAATGTTAAAATGCTATGTATTCAGTACTTTGCTGTACGGTGTTGAGGCATGGACTCTTAAACAGAGGAATATTAAAAATCTTGAAAGCTTTGAGATGTGATGCTACCGCCGTATACTAAAAATAAGTTGGGTGGATAAAATTACAAATGAAGAGGTAATGCGTAGAATAAATAACGATCCAGAAGTTATTATGAATATAAAAAAGAGAAAACTTGAATACTTGGGCCACCTGATAAGAGGACAAAAGTACACGTTCCTACAAAATATAATGCAAGGAAGAATCCAAGGACTCAGAAATCCAGACCGTAGAAGAATGTTCTGGATGAGAAATTTAAGAGAGTGGTTTGGCTGTAGAAAGTTCAAATGTAGAAAGATGGCCTATTTTGGACACGTAGTAAGGGGAGACCGATATAATATTCTTCAACTTATTATGATGGGTAAAATCGAAGGACGCAGAGGAATTGGTAGAAAGCAGGCCTCTTGGTTGAAGAATATCAGAGAGTGGACAGGAATAAAGAAAGCTGAGCAACTCTTTAGAATAGCTCGAGACAGAGACAGTTCCGCCATGTTAATCGCCAACGTCAAGGGGACTTGATAGGGCACGTTAAGAAGAAGAAGGTTTGGCTGTACCACTAACGAATTATTCAAAACAGCAGTTAATAAAATTAGAATCGCAATAATGATATCCAATCTCCGATAGGAGAGGCACTCAAAGAAGAAGAACATTTGAAGTTAAGATAACTAAAACAAACGCAATATTAATGGGGAGAGGATTCAGAAAAGGAGACACGATATAGTTAGTTATTTACATTTGCCTTGTTTAGGGGATATGAGGGAAAACTGAATATTGAGAAAACTAATTTAATGTTAACTGAAGAACATAATAGAAAAACTGAAAATGTAGAAAATGTGTATTGGGACATGAAATAAAACAAGAGACCCAAAATTTAACTTAAGAAATTAAAAAGAGAATAAGAATGACCGGTGTAGCAGTAGGCGAACTAAGCTTTATTATAAAAGATTCAAAAATCCAAATTAATTTAAAACAAAAAGTTTTTGACACATGTATTCTTTTCATCTTGACATGGAATGAAGACTACTTAAAAACCAATCTCTAAATAGTTTTAGAACAATTCAAAGGGCTATTGAGATAATCATGGTAAATGTAAGCTTAAAAAAATTATATGAGAAATAAAGATCTAAAAAGAAATACCAAAGCAGAAGATGTTATCGAAGCTATCACAAAATCTAAGTAGAAGTGGACAGGACAAATGACAAGCGAGAGCGAAGAAAAGTGGTCACAGAGCCTAAAACAATGGTGACCAAGAGCCCATAAACGAGGTATAGGAAGATTATAAATAAGATGCATCCACGAAATTAAAAAAAAGTCTGATAAAAATTGGCACCGAATAACTCAGGGTAGGCAAATATGGGACAAACAATAAAAGGCCTATGTCCAGAAGTGGTCCAGAAGAGGCTGCTAAAGAAGAAGAAGCTATTTCTAAAGAAAGACACACCAAAATTTGAAAATGAGTAATATTCTAGTAGTACCTAGAGTACTAGTAAATCCAGAAGACAATGTGAAATAAGTATAATCGTTTAAAAGAGGGATGCTATACAAAATTTGAAAGTCTTAAATATTTGACAGAGAAACACGTTTACAAATTTCTAATAGAAACTCAGGACTAATATCAATAAAAGAAATAAATAAGTTAATACTTTTTAACTTTTTTAAAACATTTTAAAACACTTTGTTGTAAGCGCAGCAGTACATATTTGGTGTTGCAGTATCTGCAGATACTAGATCAGATATATTAGAGCTCAAACGAGATGGCAAATAGATAGATGGCAGAAGTCTAAGGAAAACGATGCTTCTAGATACCAAAGACATATATTTACTCAAGTGATAAGTCCATAAGTAGAATTAAATAATAATTCTTTAAATTACATCTACGTCTAATATTCAGGGTGCAAATATAGTTTGAATTAAATTGTTCCCAAAATATTCGTTACCAGCTTTGACACTATTGCGAAATCCCTACTAAATAATTTATAATTAAATTATGTTTTTTTTTTCTGACTTTTAATGCACCTAAATAAAACATTTTTTGGTTTTATTTGGGTTTTTTATGTTTTTAAACAATAAACACTGTTTGCGCTTGCATAAATAACTTAATCTAAATTATAAACGTGAAGATATATTTAAACATTAATACTAAGTATCTAATAGTCAAAATTGTTTTGATACTAACCTTTCACCATTCATAATTTTCAACCATATTTTTAACTTTTTTCTTAAGGACCAAATCATTTTTGTTAGCTATCGACTAGCTAGAGAACGCGAAGCTACTGTTATAAAATTAGTAAGACGACAAAATTTATAGTAATAATAAAAATGTCATTAGCAATCGATACACAAGAAGTACCACATATATTCAATTTATAGTTTTTTTGCCCCCCCCCCTTAAATAACTGAAGACATTCTGCTTAGACCTGTCCATGAATCATTATTAAATACTGGTTCGAGAAAATGATATACTTTTATGAATATTCTGTCTCATTAAGTTACAAAGTGAATAACAAGTTTCCTTAATTAATTATTAAGGAATTTAAGATAAAGTAGGAATGTAATTGTATAATCCTTTAAACGATTTCAACAATAAAAATATTTACCAATAATAATAATTAAGTTAACAATAAATAAAAAATTCTTTAGTAGTTGTTTTGATTTGAATCGACAGATCAGAGGATTGAAACAAGAAAATCGTCTCTTTCTGTCGATTTAACCAACTTTTTGTGACTGGATGCGAAGAATCCAAAATGAAGAAGAAAAAGAAAAAAGCTCCTTACGAGATACAGGATGGTTTTAATAGGTGAAGTAGTAATTTTTTATAATTAGAATATCACACCATTTATTCAAGAAAAAACATTTTCAATAGGAGTTTAATGGTGAATTGTTTTTTAGTGTCCAATATTTATTCCAATATATTCCATTCTAAAGATTAATATTCAACAGCGTGTATTACCGTTGGAAAATAACACAGTGGGAAGTTGTCTAATGGCAAAAATATGTAATAATAATTTTATTGTAATCTACATGATATATCTAGCTCTAAGTTTCTTAACAATTAATAATAGACACAATTTAATACACATAAACTAAAGGGTACATTTTAATTTTCTATCATGTGAAATGTTGAGCAGATCCATGGCGAGTTGATTTGGATTGCGACATAGTCTGGTTTTGTATGCAGAGTTTACAGCTGAAATAGCTTCGCTAATTTTTGGTACCTGTTGATCGTAATGTAACGTATTAGAAAGCATTGCAGGTCTTGAGTTTAGATTAGAAGCGTTAAAGTCTTTGTATTTTGGTATTACTTGGTATAGAAGTTTGTTCTGAAGGCTAAGATTTGATTTTTTTGTATTCCAGTTTATTTATTCAACAATATAAAAATTAAATTTCAAATATATATTCATAGACTATGAGCTTTAGCTATCTTCATTTTATAAGTACTACATAAGTGCTATGATTACTGTTTTGATAGCGTTTGTAGCGATACTTGTATTATTGCTGGTTAGGAGATCTGATGTCTATATTAAGTAAAGAGTGGGTCCTAGTATGCTACCTTGTAAAACTCCAAAACGTATTGTAAACAGGTAAGTGATTTTACGACCTATTTTGGCTTGAAAAATTAATATCTTAGGTAAAATCTTAAGAGTGAGCTAATAAGATGAGATATGGATATAGATCTAAATGCAAATTTTGTCTAATACCTGAGAGATATCTTGAAAGGCAGCTGTACAGTAATTTTTGTTTAATGTAGCAAACATGGAAAATTAAATTTTAAATAAAATGGAGTTGGTTTCCAGTTTTAATGCTGAAAATGTTCCTAAATGTCTGGATAGGATATGAGAATGATCATGTTTGTATTTACTTTAAATCTATTGTTTGCTATACCTATTTGAGAAAACCTGTCGAGAGGAATTCACACAGCTGTTAGAAAATTAAGTTCTCAATGACAAAATGGCAATCACAACACCGTAACTCCTCGTTGTTTTCCTACTTCATCTACAGAATATTTCTTAAATGTTGGTGAATGCAATTTACATAACTCCGAAAGCTATTTTTTGAGTTTTCCTTTTAGATAGGTAAAGAAATAATAAATAAGACTTACTCACAATCAATTTAATTTAACTATCAGACGACCGGTTTCGCTTTCTACAATATGCAAAGCATCCTCAGGTCTCGATACAAAGTTAAACAAATGCTAAAATAATAAAAACCCATATTAGGGTGTTGTCTAATAACGATAAACAAAGTAGATGTTGTAAATTACAATAATTATGCCAATATTACATGTCTGTGGTTTTATTTAAATGAGTAAGTTGAATAAAAAGTATAAAAGTTTTAAAAGTTTACAGACAAGGTAAGGCCCACAAATTATTATAAAATAGTCTCTTCGATTGTAATAAATTAATAAATGAGCAAATAAATAAAATAAACATTACTTACATGCCGGTACTCTATTAATTGATGGATGGTAGAACATGGTTGAAATTACTATGTATTGTTGAATGGAGAACTCAATTCTATTATTGCAGTTGTTTGACAGTAAACGGGAAGTTCTTGAGGAGATAGATTTGATCCAATGAAGAAGAGATATGTGTATGATTGTTTGTTAAATGAAAGTGATGTAATATACCATTGTGTTATTAAAAGTTATTTATACTTATTCGAGAGATATATTTTTGAAATGTGTGTTATTTATTTATTTATTTATTTATTGAGTAATTGTTTCATGAAGGTGTTTATCGTTATTAGACAACACCCTAATATGGGTTTTTATTATTTTAGCATTTGTTTAACTTTGTATCGACACCTGAGGATGCTTTGCATATTGTAGAAAGCGAAACCGGTCGTCTGATAGTTAAATTAAATTGATTGTGAGTAAGTCTTATTTATTATTTCTTTACCTATTTGAAATGGACTCACACAAGCAACACATTCATGATTTTCATTTTAGCTTTATTTCTTTTCTTATCAACCAATCTAAGAACTCTCTTTTTTCCAGTTATTGTTTAGGTAATTGCTCCTTTAATATTATGTGATAACACTGGACAACACATGTTTTATTCCATCTATTATCTCCACAATTTCTTGTGTATTTTGATAAGTAGAATACAAATATGCAATCAAAAATAATCTATCACATAAGTTTTTTAATTCTACTTCATTTTTACGCATTCTTTGAAATATATATATATATATATATATATATATATATATATATATTGTTATGTTTCTTCTTTCCCAACCAAACAAAATAAATATAAAAAAAACCATCGAAATAAAATTTTAAGATATCAGTATTTACAAAATTGTATTTAGTAATTTAAGATAAGATTTAGTGTAGGATAAGAATAAAAATTTGTTTGGCAAACGACCTTTTCCGTTTTCAACAAAATTATCAAAAAACCTTTGTTTAGAATTAGAAGACATTTTACCTGTAAGTTAATCTTTTCATTGTTTGTATAATCGAGTATTAAGTGACCATATTCTAATCTTTTGAAATATGTATAAATTGTGTATTGACAAAACCAATTTTAAAGTAAGCTATTTAGTTTTTCTCTGAAACAGTAATTTGGCTTTCCCAAATGATACATAGAATTTTTAAAATAAATATTAAGAGTGGTAAACAAGATTGGAACTTTTGATTGGATAGTCGTTTTTGAGTGGTAATGGGGTTAGCCTGATGAGGAGACGGAGAGAGTCATTTATAATTTGGTCATCGAAGGAAACAGTCGTTTGTCTCAAGATAGGGTGTGGTTCGTGAGTTGGATACCGTCATTGTGAAAAAAATTAAATAGTTTTGCAAGTAGATTGAAAGACGCCCTTGTATCTACCGTTGGCATTTTGTGAAGATTTGTGAAAGTAGTTTTACGGCATCAAGTTGACAAAAGGAGGTCCTTGTGTCATTAATAAGTAGTTGAGTTTTTGGAGAAGTGAATCAGGTGTTTTTGGTTGGTGCAGTAGGTTTGCAGAGTCGTTAGGAAGGAGCCTAGGTGCCAAAAAGGAGAGATCACATCGTTGAGGAGACTAGATTTTTCTGGGTATGTTCCAACATACAACTCAATAAGAAAATAAGCTGTAAGTGTTTTGTACAATTGAATTTGATATTTGTGAAGGATCTGTTTGACATCATGGTCCTTAGCATTCAAATTTAAGAACTGAGGTTTTGTTAGGCTAATCAAAAGTTTAAAGTTTTGTTGTTTCTTGTTTCAAGTAAAGAAAAATTTAAGTAAAATTGGCTTTCACTTAATATAAATGTATGTAGTTTTAAAATTTTATTATTATAAAAATTTGATTTATTTTCTTGTATGCTGATTGATAAGATAACGGCAGAATTTGATAATTGTTTTATTCGTTCACATAAAATAAAGAAACGTAAATTTTTGTAATATAATATTTTTTTTATTCTTATCCTTCTTCTCTATCCCGATAAAAGACAACTAGAAAATCTTTGAATCCATCGAACACAGGTAATATTAGGAGTTTATTTTACTTTTGATAACAAATAAGTTATATTTTTTTATTGGCTCAATAAACTAAGATTAAACCCAAAATAAATAATCATAACAATATAATAACAATATAATAAAAGAATCACCACTTGATATTTAAATCAACAGTCAAGAATACCACCATTTTTTAAGTATCATATATATTTATATATCTATATTCAGAGAAGCATTAGACGAGATCCAAGGCGGAATTAAGATTAACGGAATCAGCATAAACAACATCAGATACGCTGATGATACCGTCTTAATAGCAAGCAATACACAAGAACTATAAAATATAATAAATGCGGTAGTTCACCACAGCGAAATGTTCGGTTTACATCTAAACGTTATTTTAGTATTTTCAAAGACACCAATAAACGTACATGTGTATGCACAGGTAAGTTTATTGGTCAAATAATAGAATAGGTAAATTCCATAAAATATTTGGGAGTAAATATCAATAGTCAGTGTAATCAAAAAAAAAAAAAAGAAATCCTATCAAGAATCGAACAAACAAGGAAAACATTCATGAGCATGAAAACATTTTTTACAAGATCAGACCTTAGTCTGCAGCTTAGAATCCGATTGATCAGATGTTACGTTTTTTCTGTCTTACTGTATGGCTATGAAAGTTGGACAATGGACGCTAAAATAGAAAAAATAATAGATGCCTACGAGATGTATATATACAGACAAATGTTGAGAATTCCATGGGTAAAAAGAGCATGTAAAAACCAAAAGAATTACTAAGAATAATCAAATAGAGGAAAATGCAATGCTTAGGTTATGTCTTGAGAGGCGAAAGATATGAATTACTTCTAGTTATACTGGAAGGAAAAGTACAGGTCAAAAGATCAGTAGGGAGACGCCAGAACTCGTGGCTGAAAGATTTGGGGAGATGTTTCGACCGTTCATCCGCAGAAATCTTACGCGCAGCAGTTTCCAAAACTACAATTGCCATTTGGATCGCCAATCTTCGAAAGGAGACGACGCCATGAGAAGAAGATATATTTTTATGATATACAGACACGTCGCAACACGCTCGCTTAGTTTGACTTAAGTTCAGTCAGTGCTGTGTGGTCTCTTAAATTCTCTTCATTAAAGTGACAGTGGTTTTAAATTGTATTGTGTATATAGTTAAATATGTCTCGTAGATGTTCTGTTATGTGTGGTAAGTTAATTTTTAAATAACAAGGAAGAAATTTTACTCCTTTGATGAAAGCTCCCAGACCCCAGAACAGAAACTGGGCCCCATATATATGTTGTGTAACGTAATGTATACTGTCGACTGGATGAGTCAACGATTCTCGTCACATTCCATTTGCAGTTTCAATAGTGTGGAGGGAACCGACGGAGCATATTTCAGACTTTTTTTTTAACAAATACAACTAAGTAAGCCAAAGCATACTTTAAAATATTACAACTTGCCTTCAGCGATCTGATCTGTCAAACATAATGAGAACTACCAATACCGACTCCTTCAACATACTTAGAAATTAGTGGCAGTACAATTCCTGTCCCTTATCAAGAAGAAAATGAGATATACAAGATCCTGGTATTAAGTTAGCCACTGAGACTCATTTATTATTTCAAGTTAGCCCTAATGGTTTGGTTCGTAATTTGAATTTATCTGAAATACTGTTGGAGTCGTGCCTTAAGGGGTTGTACTTAAAAAAGTACTAAAGTGTGTTACACTAGAGACGGGCCAGAGAATTTTGAAGATTTTTTCTACTAAAATGAAGAGTTAGTATATTGTAATAATAGTTTGGCAGTAATAAATACTTTGGGTTATAAGCATAAATCAGAAGATTGGCGTTTATTTATAGACTCATCCAAAGTTAGCCTTAAGGCTGTTCTATTGCATATCGGTAACCAATTCTCTTGGGTCCTTTTGCAATTCTGCAAACATAGAAGAAACAAATGACAATATGAAACTGATTTTAGAAAATATTTAATGCAATAGATATAGATGGAACTTGTGTGGAGATGGTAAAGTTACTGCTATGTTGCAAAGCCGAGACTGCAAAAACCATTATAAAAAGAAATCATGGCCTAAGCGAAAATCCATTGAACCTGGTAAGAAAAATGTTTAAAACATGCTTTTGGTTATCCTAAAAAAGTATATCTGCCACCACTGCATGTTAAGTTTGGATTGATGAAAAACTTTGTCAAAGCTATTAACAAGAATTATATTAGAATTAGAATATTATTTTAAATAAACAGTTAATTTAAATTAAAAATGGAAACTTATTGTAATAGTAGTATTTATGTAGCTACTACTAAATTTATAAATTACCCATGGCTACAGTACGTAACAATGTTCTTGCTTAGTTTTATAATGATTTTTTAAGTATAGGTCAAACTGATATTATTTGTAAATCTAGAGGAGGACACCGAAACCAATAGCTCATCATGTTTGCTCCTAATTTATTTCCTTTTTAACTTCACAATATTCTTTATTATGGATTTCTCTTATTGAACTGTTTCCAACATTCTATAACACATTGCTTTAAATTGGTAGTGTAGGGAAAAATCCAAAGTTCTTTATGAAAACTTAATGCAATGTTATATGTTAATGTTTTCTTACAAAAATATTAATAAAGAATCAACGCAATAAACAAATTAAATGCAATTATGTATTACTTACATAATGCTTTTAGTATACAATAATGCTTTTTGAATCAATTTTTTAAATACCATTTGAGATAAAACCATTCTAATCTAAGATATTTTTCTGTAAACATCTTTGGCTTGTTTATGCCTGTTTTCGTTAATATTATATGTTTTTTTTAATCTTAAAATATTATAGGTCTTTTTTAGTTCTATAAATATTATAAAACACATTCATTTAATTCCAAATGCTTTAAAAAGCTATAAAAATTGAACATACTACCTAGTTAAGGACAAACGGTTAAGGTCATCCACCAAAAATTTAAATATTTAAGTTGTTGATGGTCAAACCTTTTTTGCTGATCATTAAATCTTCTTGTCAACAAAACATAAAAGAGAATATATACAGGAGTATACAAAAGAATAGAAAATGGTGCAGGCGCTACAATTTTGAGCTTTACCATCTCTACAGTGAGCCTGACATTATATGATCCGTCAAAATAGACGAGCTACGATGGCTAGACAGTAAAGAAAAAATGAATGGAGAGAATGGAGAAATAGAAAGAGAAGAAAAAGTACGCTTAGAGCAAGATTTAAATGACAAGTGGAGGAAAACCTAAAATCATTAGGCGCTCGATTCTTAAAAACAATGGCAAATCAGTGAAATTGCCCTGGAACAGGTACCAAAATAACTAAATACCAAACTAATAATATTATAATGTAATAGACAGAAATATAGTACCACCGAGCAAATACATAGAATAGTTTAAACAGCTAGAGGTGTCCCTGAAAATAAGCCCTACAGTACAGCTGTCTTCTTAGACGTCTCGCATACATTTGACAAAGTCTGCAATGATGGTATAACTTCCAAATTTAACTGATAGGTACCTTATTCCATTGCCTAAATTCTACAGTCATACATAAATAATAAATCCTCAGTTAATCACGGCGAAGCTTGAACTTCCTCATATGCGATCTCGACAGGAGTCCCTCAAGGTAGTCTACTCGGTCCAACCGTATATTTACTGTGCACAGCTGTCATCCTTACCATAAATAATACTACGACTGCTACGTATACAGATAATATCATCATAATGGCCACTAATGTGGCCATGGCAATCCATGCCAATTCAAAACTAGCATCCGGAAATATACAAAATCATTTAAACTAATTAGAGAATTGGTTAGGTTAGGTTAGTTTAGAGAAAGCAGTGGAATACAATAAACCTCTAGTTCTAATATTTATCGATTTTCACAAAGTTTTTGACAAAGTTGAGCTAAGCAAAATATTACAGGCGCTTAAAGAATGCAGGCTAGATTATATATATACTAAATTATTATACAAAATATATCTGCAGGCAACAACCACTGTCAAATTACATACTAACAGTAATCGCATAAAAATAGAACGGGGGTTAGACAAGGAGACCCAATGTCACCTAAACTTTTTAATACGGTGCTAGAACATGCTTTTAAGAATTTGGATTGGATGACAAAGGGAATAAAAATAGATGGAGAATATCTAAACAACTTACGTTTCGCCGATGATATACTTATAATAGCTGAAGATCTAGGTAAGGCAAGAGAGATGGTACAGGAACTCGTTGTGGCTACAGAAAATGTAGGTTTAAATATAAATATCTCGGAAACAAAAATCATGACCAATTTGGTACCCAACCAGAACATCAGTATTGGTGGGAAAGAAATAGAACTCGTAGATAGATATAAATACCTGGGACATGAAATTATGATTGGCAGAGATAACCAGACTCATGAACTGAAGAGAAGAGTCGGCCTTGGGTGGGCAGAATTTGGAAAACTGAGAGAAACTTTTAAAAGTGAGCTGCCCACATGCCTAAAGAGAAAGGTATTTGATCAGTGCGTCCTCCCAGTCTTGACGTACGGAGCAGAAACACTTACCTTAACAAAAGCAGCAGCTATAAAACTGAGAGTCACGCAGAGAAGAATGGAGCGGTCCATGTTAGGAATAACTCTGCGAGACAGAATAACCAACGAAGACATCAGGAGAAGAACCGGAGTGACTGACATCATCGAGAAGATAGCCAGACTAAAATGGAGATGGGCAGGACACATAGCCAGAATGACAGATGGGCGATGGACAAAGAGGTTATTGGAATGGATGCCAAGGGAAAACAAGAGAAGCGTCGGTCGACCACCTACAAGATGGACTGATGATTTAAGAAGAATCAATAAAAATTGGATAAGAGCGGCGCAAGATAGACGGGGTTGGAAACATGAGGAAGAGGCGTATGTTCAGCAGTGGACTCTTGAGGCTGGATGATGATGAGAGAATTGCTTAAAACTATGGCGTGTCAAAGTCAGTGTCATTTAAAAGAGGGAACTGCCCTCTGGTATTAATAAACCGGAAATTACTACATATTAGGAACGATGTTAAATATCTGGGTATCCACATAGATAATCAAGTAAATTGGGAAAATATTTATGGTCTAAACTTCGATACTTGTATTATTACTGGTTAGGAGATCTGATGTCTATATTAAGTAAAGAGTGGGTCTTAGTATGCCACCTTGTGAAACTCTAAAACGTATTGTAAACAGGTAAGCGATTTTATCACTTATTTTGACTTGAAAAATTAATACCTCAGGTAACATCTTAAGACTGACCTAATAAGATGAAAAATTGATATAAATCTAAATGCCAAATCTTGTCAAATGTAGCAAACGTGAAGAATTAAATTTTAAATAAAATCTGCGTATCCACATACATAATCAAGTAAATTGGGGAAATATTTATGGTCGAAACTTCTTCACTTTCTTCAGTGAAGAAACCGTTACTCAGTGTACAAACTACTGAGGAGACTATGAGCTCATCCAAATCCACTCCCCAATGATTTCTTAACCCTACTACTCCTTAGAAGACTAAAAGTTCTCCTCCTCATCATAAGTGCCTTCTCTGTTGAGGTTGGCGATCAATATGGCAAATTTGTCTCTGTTCTGGGCTTGATGAATTAATTCATTTCCTCTTGTGTGGGTCCAATCTCTGATGTTTCGTAGCCAAGATTTTTTCTTTCGTCCTATGCTCCTTTTACCTTCAATCTTGCCTTGTAATATTACCTGGAGCTGCTCAAATTCCCTATGACGCATCATGTGTCCTAGATATGACACATATCTAGGACACATAGATATCTGTCATTTTTTTCTTTCTAATTTTGATAGTATTGACCAGATGTGGGCGTGTTTTCATTACTCTCAGTACTTCTTCATTCGTAGTTCTGCTGGTTCAGCTTATTCTTAACATTCGGCGATACATCCACATTTCAAATGAATTTAATTTGTTGACGTCATACTGTTTTAATGTCCAGGTTTCATAGTCATATAGCAATAGAGACCATACCTAACACTTTAGTGTTCTTAATCTTGTTGAGACTGATAGCTTGGGGTTACAGAGAATTCTACGCATATTCATGAAACCAGATCTTGCTATTTTAATGCGTCTTCTAATTTTTTTTGAGTGGTCTAGTTGACTATTTAGCTCCCTGCCCAGGTATATGAAGCTTTGGGAACTCTGAAGGGTGATACCATTTATTTGTATGTTAGGTGTAACTTGTTCATGGGGGTTTTTGTGGAATATAAGTATTTTGGGTTTGGAAAAGTTAATGTCCAAACCCAGCCTGTGACTTGTGACTAAAAATCAGAAGACTAAAAGTCATTTGTATAACAAAAAAATTTTGTTAAAATCCTTTATAAAAGGTATATAAAATTGCCTCAAACGGGCTATCACAAACACATTGCAAAACGTTTTCGGATTAAACAATCCATCATCAGTGCAAACCTGAAAGTATATAACCACTTTAATTAAAAAGAACGTTAAATGAAAATGTTGACAAAGGTTAGAGCAAAATGTGGTTAATACTTACGGTTGTACATGCTAGTAGCCACCAAAATATATGGGTAAAAACCCCTTAAAAGTTATAAATTTAACATTATTTTACATTATTAGTTTTTATAGTTTGTGATGGTTAAGTTACCGTTGGATAGGTAACATGGCGGCGTATGACTCTACATGAGTAAAATGGTCCTGAGACGAAGTGCCTACGAGGACCTGTTGATAACAACTGATTATAATGACATTGATGACAAGTTAGGACGGATGTTGTGTCAGAGCAGTCAGTGTAACTTATGGTAGTTGTCTAAAATTGACAGATGTCAGCCTTATTTAAAATTAAAAAAATTTAAAATTATAATAATGTAACAGTATCAACCATCAATATTGTAATCTGTATTGTAAATTAATCAGATAGGTATATTTGTAACATTGAAAATTGGTTTTTTAAAAATTAATGTAGGTCAACTAGAATTTATGAAATTTTGTGGGATTGATAGGCAACCAACTATACATGTGTAAGGATATATTTATTTTAAGCTAGAGATTTTGTCAAAAGGCCCTTTATGTTGTGAGACATTTGGTACCTAGAAAATGTTAAAAGACACATGTGGGAAGATGGGTCCTAAAAGATGTATTATTGAGTATTGATGTAATAGGTGGAAGTGTGTTTAGATCTGTTATTGAGCTGAAATGTAAATGTGACAAGAATGTGATCATAATATGGTGTTCATGTAGTACTCAACTTAAAACTTAAGTATAGAAGGCCCTTTATGTCAAAAAACTACATTTGGTACCTAGTAAAGATAAATAAAATAGATTTTTAAGTTATAAGTAAGTAAACATGAATTACTGGTTATGTGTGTAAAGTAAAGATGGTAGGTTGTTTGTGTATGTGGGCAAGTATGCCAGACTGAAAGAAATATGATGGCTGAAAGATGGTTAGGTGTGATATTGTTCCTACATTGCTCGAGTTATAACTCAAGAAAACAAAAGGCCCTATATGTTAAAAGAAACATTTGGTACCTAAGAAATATAAAAGTAAAAAGGATGAGTTATAAGTTAGAGTGTAGGTAGGTGAAAAGTTTACAGGCTTATGGAGTGTATTGTGACAATATGTGGAAATGTAAGAGTAATTGTGTTTAAGGTGGATCTGTCAAGTTTACTAAAGATGTGTGATGTTTAAATGTTATTATGAAGATGAATGGGAAAACTACAAAAGGCTGAGGACCACAGAGACCCGAAAACCAAACCCTGAGGGAAATTGGATGAGTGAAAAGAAGTTGTAAATGATAATGAAAAACGCAGTATGAAAAGGTGAAGATGTGTGATTGAGTGGGTGATGGTGTATATTAATGAAAATTGTTTTTGGAAAGAATGAGGCATGAAGTGCTCTGAAATTATTTTTGTTGGGAAGGAGCATGGAGAATATTGGTTATTAGGTCAGATTTGAAGTTTGAATGCCTAGACAGAAGTGAGGAAAAAAGAGAAAGAAGTGAGGAGTTGGATATATTGAACAAAGTTTGAGGGGGCTAAGGATGATTAGTAGGTGATAAGAGAAGGATGAGAATTTAAATAATAAAGAAGAAGTAAGTTTGATAATAAGTTATGAGAATAATTGACGGTGGAGCGGAAGAAAGTCTCGATTAAATGAAACATGGCGATTGACACAATTTGGACTTCTCTGTTTTTCTTTAATGATTTCTAGGTCTTCATATAGGTCTAATTTGAGGAAGTTTTTTTGTGGGATGTTGTGAATAAGTGAGACGTCTTCTGGGATATTGAGAGTGTGGTTGTGTTCTTTAAGGTGTTGAGAGAAAGTGGAAGTATTTTCTCTTTTTGTGTGCTCTAAAGAGCGTGAAAACAATGATCTACATGTTCTTCCTATGTAGGTAGCATCACAATCAGAACATTTTAATCTATACACACCACTACGGTTCATATAGTTGATGGGGTCTTTGGAATTGGATATGTACTGACCCAAGTTATTAGGTACTTTAAATGAAACATGAATGTTTTCAACCGAACGTTTAATTAGATTTCTAATATCTCCAGAAAGACTCTCATGGTGATAAGGAAGTGAAACATAATTGGGTTTGGTGGTAGGATCTCTGGGGAACGCAGTCTCCTGCAAGTTCCTACGACGTTTTCTATAAATGAGTTTATTGATGATGTTATGATCATAACCGTTGTTGACTGCTATTTGTCTGATAATGTTTAGTTCTTTTGTGTAGTTTGAATGAGAAAGAAACACACTTATTCACAACATCCCACAAAAAAACTTCCTCAAATTAGACCTATATGAAGACCTAGAAATCATTAAAGAAAAACAGAGAAGTCCAAATTGTGTCAATCGCCATGTTTCATTTAATCGAGACTTTCTTCCGCTCCACCGTCAATTATTCTCATAACTTATTATCAAACTTACTTCTTCTTTATTATTTAAATTCTCATCCTTCTCTTATCACCTACTAATCATCCTTAGCCCCCTCAAACTTTGTTCAATATATCCAACTCCTCACTTCTTTCTCTTTTTTCCTCACTTCTGTCTAGGCATTCAAACTTCAAATCTGACCTAATAACCAATATTCTCCATGCTCCTTCCCAACAAAAATAATTTCAGAGCACTTCATGCCTCATTCTTTCCAAAAACAATTTTCATTAATATACACCATCACCCACTCAATCACACATCTTCACCTTTTCATACTGCGTTTTTCATTATCATTTACAACTTCTTTTCACTCATCCAATTTCCCTCAGGGTTTGGTTTTCGGGTCTCTGTGGTCCTCAGCCTTTTGTAGTTTTCCCATTCATCTTCATAATAACATTTAAACATCACACATCTTTAGTAAACTTGACAGATCCACCTTAAACACAATTACTCTTACATTTCCACATATTGTCACAATACACTCCATAAGCCTGTAAACTTTTCACCTACCTACACTCTAACTTATAACTCATCCTTTTTACTTTTATATTTCTTAGGTACCAAATGTTTCTTTTAACATATAGGGCCTTTTGTTTTCTTGAGTTATAACTCGAGCAATGTAGGAACAATATCACACCTAACCATCTTTCAGCCATCATATTTCTTTCAGTCTGGCATACTTGCCCACATACACAAACAACCTACCATCTTTACTTTACACACATAACCAGTAATTCATGTTTACTTACTTATAACTTAAAAATCTATTTTATTTATCTTTACTAGGTACCAAATGTAGTTTTTTGACATAAAGGGCCTTCTATACTTAAGTTTTAAGTTGAGTACTACATGAACACCATATTATGATCACATTCTTGTCACATTTACATTTCAGCTCAATAACAGATCTAAACACACTTCCACCTATTACATCAATACTCAATAATATATCTTTTAGGACCCATCTTCCCACATGTGTCTTTTACCATTTTCTAGGTACCAAATGTCTCACAACATACAGGGCCTTTTGACAAAATCTCTAGCTTAAAATAAATATATCCTTACACATGTATAGTTGGTTGCCTATCAATCCCACAAAATTTCATAAATTCTAGTTGACCTACATTAATTTTTAAAAAACCAATTTTCAATGTTACAAATATACCTATCTGATTAATTTACAATACAGATTACAATATTGATGGTTGATACTGTTACATTATTATAATTTTAAATTTTTTTAATTTTAAATAAGGCTGACATCTGTCAATTTTAGACAACTACCATAAGTTACACTGACTGCTCTGACACAACATCCGTCCTAACTTGTCATCAATGTCATTATAATCAGTTGTTATCAACAGGTCCTCGTAGGCACTTCGTCTCAGGACCATTTTACTCATGTAGAGTCATACGCCGCCATGTTACCTATCCAACGGTAACTTAACCATCACAAACTATAAAAACTAATAATGTAAAATAATGTTAAATTTATAACTTTTAAGGGGTTTTTACCCATATATTTTGGTGGCTACTAGCATGTACAACCGTAAGTATTAACCACATTTTGCTCTAACCTTTGTCAACATTTTCATTTAACGTTCTTTTTAATTAAAGTGGTTATATACTTTCAGGTTTGCACTGATGATGGATTGTTTAATCCGAAAACGTTTTGCAATGTGTTTGTGATAGCCCGTTTGAGGCAATTTTATATACCTTTTATAAAGGATTTTAACAAAATTTTTTTGTGATATATGGTATACAGCCAGCTACAGGAACTTAGTTTCCTCGTGGAATTTCATTTGTATAAAAGTCAGAAATTTGGTAATGTAAACTAAATAGAAGTAAAGGATGCTCACCACTAGGGGTACCTCCCATTGTGTCATTTTGTCTATTTCTTTTAAATATATTGTTTATTGTAATGTTGATAATTGCAATATATCAAGAAAGTTAAAAAAATAAATTTATTACTTTCGTGTATTAGGGCATCTTTTAGACAATTTCTAAAAAGTATTACTTATTATCAGGTCCTGTTTTTTACAGAATTATACGACCCTATCATCACCTTTGTTGTTGCGAACATCAAGTCCACATGATTCTAAATGGATCCACATTTACCTTCTTTTATTTCTTCTTCTTCGCAAAGGTGGCCTAGTCCGTAAAAAGAATGCAAAATTTGAATTAAGGTCTGTCCTTTCTTGCAATGTTTCACAAAAATCCACTGTAACCGGTAGATCGTCTGGCAAGACGATCTACTTTTGAACTTATCTGTAATGATAAGGATTTAGCTGCTGCTCCTTAAGTATCCGCCAAGTACTTGATTGTCTTGCCATTTTCCTTACTTTAACTGTTGGATCTTAATCAAGTAAATTTAAAATAATAATTTCTTTATTAATTGTTTTTGTTGTTCTTGATCTACAATAATTTATTTTATTTAGTCTAACATTTCCAGTTTCTCGACAATGTCGTTCAACGGCTCTAAATGTTTTTTTTACTTGGTACGTGTCTTCTAGGAAACTTTTCTGCATAACGCGTAAAAGATGCATTAGACACTCGCTTGAAGTTATTAGCATGTCAGTGTATTCAACATTTGAGAACATTTTGATATCTAATTTTATAAATAATAAGGTTTTAAAACTCTAACAATAAAAAAATGTCGGTTTCCCGTGGCACACTTGGAGACAAACGAGATATACCTGTTAGAACTGTATCCTTACCAGCATCTGTTATTACTTCATAATTTTCAAATCCAAATCGTCTGAAAATGGTACACAGTGTCAAGTTTTACCAAGAGTACCTTTATAGAGTAAAATTTTATGATGTTTAAGTTCACTTGGAATTTCGATTAATAATTCTACCCTTAAAAAAGTTATGTTGAATAATACTTAGTAACGAACGGTTGCTGAGAGTTAGATATGTTTGTATTATGTTTTATTAGAATGATGCCAGTGGTTAAGACAAAATTGTAAAAAATGTGTAACATTTTTTTTTCTTCGACACCTTTCATCTTGAAAACGGATGGCGTTATAAAATTTTTTTACTAAACCCAAATTATTTTTCAGTTTTTTATCTCTTCTAGAGACGATGTTACCTTTTTTGACACACCCAGTAACTCCTTGTAGGACCAGAATATTGTGATAGCAAGAAGTTGATACATTTTATAGCTAACCTTGATCTCTGTTAGTTATACATAATCAAAAGTTTTTTTTTTAAATGTCAGAAAATTTGACAAACTACGTATTAAAACATATTTTGTTTTTTTCACACATTATGTTAAAAATAATAAAATTCTTTTTAAATATATAACAGACAAATTATATGGCTAAGTGCTTTCATAACAACTTATATAACGTAAGTAAGTACTTAGTATCAATGGAAAAAAGATAATTCCTTTTTCCTTCCTTTATATAATGGATAACAAGAATAAAACTATATTATTTCTCATTTTTTGTTACAAATAAAATACCAATTAAGAATCTTCACTTTTTCAATTATAATTGCCGCAACTAAGAAGGAACCACCGAGGAAGTTCCGTTATTCTTTTTTCCAATTCAAGCGTTTCTAATGCGGTTTTTTTTAAACCAGTAAAAGTTTGCCCTAAATAATCTTGAATAAGTCAATTTGTAGTTTATGATTAGTATATTTGGTCAGAGTAGTGTGTCTATTGTTTCGGCAGTTGAGAAGTTTCTAATTTTTTATGATTACATGACGTTTGTATGCCTCATTACTCTCCTTATATTATGAAATGAGTTGCAAAAAAATTGCCTTCCACTTCCACGTCCACCTATTCATTCATGTTTGCCCTTCGCCATATAAGGATAAGATTGCAATATTTTATGACAGTATAAGTAATAGTGAAGTTGTTTTCTCCTTTTATACTTTTAAGTTTTAAGCTAGAATTTGTACTGTCTTTAAATTTTGGGTGTCTTTACACCCCTTTTTGGGTTTGCGCCTATATTTTTTTTGCCCTACGATTTCCAATGTAAATATTTTGAATAAACACATGAATGCATTTTTTGTTAGTGGTATTTTCACTACATGCTGTTTTAGTTTTCCTATTTCCTATTATGGTTTTCCAAGCATTTGGTTTTTACGGTGTTTCCAGCAGCGGCTTAAATGTAAAAGTTGTTCATATTTAAATAATTCTGTATTGAATCTGCTACTGTGGTTTGTTAATTCTGTGTCTTCTTATCGACTTCTCTTTGATAAAGTGTTATTGTGATCACCTTCGTTGTCTTCGTCCAGTGTTTATTCAAATTCGTCTTCTCGAATTTCTTTACGGTAGAGTTTTCTATATTTTTTTTCATTGTTGTTCATGAACTATAGTTAAGCTGGATACATATTTCCCCTATAGTTTAAGAAGTGTATTTGCAATCTCTTCCAATCTAAATTTTGCCGATATCTAATCGTTTTTTATTAACTTTGATTGCGATTTCTGGTTAGGAATTGTAGTACCTCATGATACTATGTCCTACTATGGTAGATCACTGGTCTGTGTGACATTTGAATATTGGAAAGTTTTTAAAGAGGTTAGAATGGAAACACTACAGCAAGGGGAAGTTACTCTTGATCTAGTATTTCCATTTTAATCCTTTTACTTCCCCTACTGTTTATTCACCATTTTTTAGAATATGTTGGTATCTTATTCTATATCTATCACATCTAGCTTTGGCCATATGCTTTCCTCCTATTTTCTCAATCTTTTGTAATTGTTACAGCCCTTATATATAACATATTTTTTGTTAACAATACAGAGTGCGCATCTGTACTATATTTCTTAGCAATAGATTTAATCAACAAACAATTCGAGTTTTGTGAAAAGTAAATGTAAATATTTATTCCTTCATATATCAGACCCTTTTGTATATAAATATTATTTGCACAATATATCAAGCGCTAACTCTAGACCTAAGTAAATTTAGGTCATCGTTATCCAAATCAATTTAAAGCAAACCTTTTCTACACACCTGATTAATTTACGGTCCTATTTTTCACTCCTCAATAAAAGGGTTTTTTTAATAGCCGGCCACAAAACATTTTATTGTTTTTCAAATTTACAAAACTGCAAAGCCACAAAAAGATAATAAAGCATTTCCCATCTCTTAAAATTATTATAAAACGCTCGTTTTCTCCAATACATAATGAGACTTTTATCTGGTCCTTAGTAAGACAATCATATCGCTACTCGGTCTGCACATAGAATCATATCACATTTCGCAGCACTCTGTATTTATTAAACATACATACTTGTTGTCAGCGGCGGCTCGTGGCCTAAAAAAGTGGTGAAGATGAGTTTTGGTACCTACGTCGCGCCCAAATCTCATTAAAAATTCTATCTACTTGCCTGGGGTATTTTAGTTCTGAACCTAGACATTTCATTGAGGGTTTTTTGGCGATTAAAACACCACGCCTGCTAAAACGGGTTGGTGACTTTCGATTCAGCCGCCCACCCAGGGTCAGATGCTGAATGCAGCCGACCACTCTGAATCAGACGCTGCAGTGTTTACTGGTTTTGGTCCGTCCCGAGTATTTCATTTTCCCGGTACCACCTATATCTAGAAGGCATTCCCCTATCCGCCACCTGTGGAGGCGCCCGATAGAGGACCAACACAGAGAGAGAGAGAGAGAGAGAGAGAGAGAGAGAGAGAGAGAGAGAGAGAGAGAGAGAGAGAGAGAGAGAGAGAGAGAGAGAGAGAGAGAGAGAGAGAAAAACAGTGGTAAATTCGATACAGAAGGCACAAGATAGAGAACAATGGAAGAATATAGAGGAGACCTATATCCAAAAGTGGATGCAAGAGGCTGCGGAATGATGATGGTGATGATACTACAACCGAGGGTGAAGAGATACTTAAAAAAAAGCAGTATTAGATAGACAAATAGAACTGATTTACCTAGTTTTTATAAACAAAGTCGATCCTTCGGTCTTTTAGGGAAGGAAATCTATCAATAATATCCTCGTAGAAAGGATGCTTAAGTTTATTCCACAGTTCTTTATGAAGTGCGATAACAGTCACACTGGATAGTCTTTTTTTAAATAGTGTTTCTTGTAAAAGTTTTTAACCTTTTTAAGCACGAAAAACTTCTTTCTACAGATACGCTTGTCGATGGAATTGTCAGAATTAAACAAAACAAATTATAGGCTTCTGCAACAATGTCTTTAATTGGTTGTAACTTTATAACCAATTCTTGCAAATTCACATTTTTATAATTTTCGTCGGCATAAAGAAGGCTCGTATCTCGTATATCTCGTATAGCAGATACGAGCTACTCTAATGCATTTTGCAGGGTAAAATTGAAGGAAAAAGAGCCCCAGGACGAAGAAGAATATCCTGGCTTGCTAACCTGGGAGTACGGTATAGAAAGACCTCAACACAGCTATTTCGTATAGCAACCAACAAAATCATCATAGCCAGAATGATCGCCAACGTTCGGAACGGACAGGCACCCTAAGAAGAAGAAGAATAAAGAAGGCAGAGCTCACGTTTAAATCTTTGATGTTTAGTAAATTGTGTGCTATAAAACTCAAATAAATTTTAAAAAGCGTCGGAAGGGAAGGTCAAACTGTATGACTCAAATTTTGTTGTATCGGCTAAGCTTACGAATTTTAATTGATCACAATTCTAAAAACAATTATTTATATAAACAGAGCATTATTTCAAAAAATAATGCTCTTTATTGAGTAGTAAATTGCATTCTTTCTCATATCATCATCACACCTAAACCTTTTGGAAGTATTAATAACCGTCCTTGTGCTTGCTTTTTCAAAAATAAAATTAAAAAATTCTTTATTTCTTTTATCACTTATTAATTGACGAGTTCTCCTTATCTGGTTTAAACAAAAATTAATATCTAGGATCTTTTTTTGAAGAACATCATATAAAATATCTGTTATATCAAAAATGTCGCTAAAAACTGTTGCTAAAAATGTGAACTCAAAATCATTTAAATCTCTTAAAAAGCTTTTAGCCAGCTGAACTGATTTGCGGTCTGACTCTTCAGAATTCATTATATTATCAAAAACCTCTCTTAATTTTTCCCAATCTTCAATAATTACACTGATTAATTTTGAATTAGACGACCATCTTTTCTCTGTAATTGTTGGCATACGTCTAGCCGATGTAGATGCAAGAGCGTACGATCGTTTTGCTGAACTATGAAAAAACGATGGGATTCCGGTAATAGTTGCAAAAAAAATTCGACATTTTGATATTTTCTTAAAGCTCTGTTGCAAAACAAGATTAAGTCGATAGGCTAGAAAATGCACAAAAATTGCTTGTGGGGCATGCGATTTAATTTTCTGCTGAAACCCATTTAAGTGTCCTGACATCACACTGGCTCCATTGTAACGTCCAACAAGCTTATGTCGACATTCCAAAGGCTCTAAAACTGTCACAGCCATAGTGAACAAATGCTCAGCTGTTCTACCGGCACTTACATCGTAAAATCCCATAAACCTTTCAATTAATAGTCCATCTGCGTTATGTCAGTAGTATCATCAATTTGGAGGGAAAAAATGGACTGTTTTTAATTTCAGTTATAATATTATCATTTATGTAACCAGAAATGCACTAAATTAATTCATTTTTAAATTTGTTTTTGATTCTCCACTAAAAACATTTTTGATTTTTCGTAATGATTTTTAGTTTGCAAAGGGCTTTGAACAATTAACAGATTTAATAACTCCTTAAAATGACCCCTGTTGCCCGAGTCACTTTTCTCATCATGTCCCGTAAAAGACCTCTTCTTTGCTGAGGTACAAAACTGCGTCAATAACTGTCCACAAACAAGTCCTTTTTAGTCGAACATTTTTATTAAAATTTAGTTTATGTAATCTACCGTTTTCATTTAAGGCATTAGCAATCGTATTTTGATTTTGTTTGAAATATTTAAACATTAATTGGTTTTTTAAATGCTCTCCAGAATCTGTGTGCTTATGTAACGATCTAATAATATTAAAAAAATTAACAAAACCGTCTCTATTCCACACAGACTGTTTATTTGAAAAGAGGAGACATGGCCAACAATACAATTTTTCCAACGCTGTGCTACTACACAACTAATTGAATTCTGTGAACTATGAAGAGTTAAAATTAATGTTATACGACTTGCCTGTTTTTTAACTTCCTATATTTAGAATACTGGTTGGTCGACCATGTAAAAGAACATCCCTTTTATCTTCATTTTTCCAATGCCTAAACGGAGTCTCTAATATATTACACACCAAGTCATTAATTGGATTCATATCTGTCTAAAATTATTTCTGTCCAAACGAAATCCACGAGAATACTTTATATCGGAAATCCGAAACAAGCCACAGAGAAATTTATTAATAAAGTGCACTAAACAAATAAACTTAATTCTGTGACTAAACTAAAGAAATAAATACTATATTATACACTATACTATATTGGCCAGTGGGTGAAAACGGATAACATTTAAATGGCACTGTACTTGCTATTTTTCTCAACTATCACTAGCGATAGGCTGACGTCACGTTACCATGGCAACCGTGAACGCTTATGCAGATGAATTTCGCATTTCAAAAATGATATTCACCTATTCCTGAATCATACACAGCAAGTGACACAAGTCAGGACTTGACCGTCAAGTACCTACCGCACCGCTAGCTGTCTTTTTTAATTTTTAGATTAATTAAAAGAAAATAAATAAGTGGTTTCAGAATTTGGATATAATAATGTTGCTTTTATTTTTTATTTTATTTGTCTCAATTTAATTATATTTTTTTGGTGAACCCCACCTTCACCTACTTCACCTGGCCGGCCGCCGCTGCTTGTTTTACTTAAACAACTTATTTATTTCATGATAAATTGTAATAATAAAATTATTTGTTTAATCAACTGATGTCAAATAAAATAAAATACTTAAATCACAGTTTACAATATTTTTTCAACATCGAACTATACCTTGTTCGACAAAGATTAATCAATCAGCGTCTTTTATATTCAACCAATATAGAAGTTGCTCCATATAGAAGTGTCATCCTTTCTTTACTAGTTTCAACACAAAAAAGGATCATTGAAATGCAAAAGTTTTGTTCGGCACAAATTTGAAGAACTGTCCTCAATGGTTCTTTAAAATTGAAAACGTTTTTGGCTGGTAGTGTGTCAATAACTTTTCAAAATAGTTTCTGACCTCGTCAAGGGACGAGGTCACAGATCTCGTCCCTTGTACTTTCACGAGACAGCGTTTTAAAAATTCGCATTTGCCAGGAACAGAACCATCTTTCACTAGCTTGAAAATGATTGTAGTTAAATCCTTTAGCAAATATTTCGTCTGAATTCGATGGTCTGTCAGAAGTAAACAACCTATGCTTTGTTAATATGGTAGCAGAGGGCGTTGGGAGCAAACAAAACAGTTTATTGAATTATTTTAATGTAATATAACTTAAAATATAAATAACAAATAAATAATAAAATTACGGCAGAATTTCACTTTAAATTATTTAGCTTTACAGAATTTTTCACGTTTAGAGTTTTACTATATAGAACTGTATATATATATATATACATATATATATATATATATATATATATATATATATATATATATATATATATATATATATATATATACATCTGTGTTAATTTTTTGGAGGTGGAAGAAAATGTTGCTATATATTTCCGGATGTTCCACCATTCGGAAACAGTTTTCCTTATATTTCTTGTCGTAAACAATTGATAAGCCAGGCAGAAAAAAATATAAATACTGGTTATTGTTACAACAGCTTTTTGTAGGACATACGTCACTCTGTTTAACACAGGGTCGCCAATTAAAAAAATAATCACACTGCAAATTAGTTAATGTTAATTAGTTATTATTACCATCGTTAACGACTAGGAACACTACTTAAAATCCAAATTATAAATTAGAAAGACCCGCTACGTTAAATTAAATGTTTACATAGCTGTATTATAACTACTGTGTACGCCTTCTGCTGACCAAAGCCGGCATAGGGTAATTAAGTTGTTGAACATGATATGATATTATCGTGACAGTAGATGAAGGTAGGTCGTAATACCTCTAAGATTTGTTACATGACGGATATTTTGTAGCAAAGAAAAAATTTCCATAATACACGTATGGAGAAAATTAGTGAGAAAAAAGAGACAAATTAAATCGACATTTTAGTTAAGTTTATTAAGCTTTTATAAATACTAATATTTATGATAAAAGAATAAAACATACACACTAATAAAAGTAATACGATCTTTTAAAGGATCATTAATCCTTAACATTTTTATTCCATCATAGTAAAAATTGAATGGTATAGTATTTTTCATATAAAAAAGCTTGCATGTCATTCAAGATTTACGTCGTCAGAACACCACAGCGTTGCCAAAACATCAGAATATACCATTTTTCAAACGAAAACACTTGCACGTTACGATTTATACAAAGTGATGTCACTTGTATTTAAAATTTCCAGAACATCAACCTTATAGTTCAAATTTTCCTAACACAGCTAATAATACGAAACCCATACGAAACTGCTCCATCTTTCATAGACGTCAACATGGTGTAATAATCAGAAAAATATAATCATCATTATATTGGAAATTATAGAATTATATTAATTAAATAACCAAAAACATTTATTATTATTAATAATATAAATTTTATGAAATAATATAGTTTGCCACACTTATTGGCTTTATTTGACCTTTATCTTTTTAGCATTTTAACAATGTTCTAAGATAATCAAATTTGGGCAAATTGATTTAAATGGAAGGTTACTGTTTGTTACAGGGAATATGCCACAATTTTACTTTACAATAAGTTTAATTTAACATTTTGGTTTCCACTTTGGAAATCGTTTTATATAAATAAAATTTATTATTGTTTCGTATTTTAAGTACGATTTCCGAATTGGAAATCTAAACATCAAAATAAGCTTACTTTAAAGTCACATTGTGCCTTATTCCCAATAAAAATAATAAACTGCACTATGACGCCACAATAAAAAAGCTTCATACAAAATTATTTGGCAACGTCGCGTCCTCAAAGTAATGAGACTTTGATTTTATTACTGTTGTAACGAGCAGAATAGAATTAGTTTGATATGCCATGCATAAGAAGTAGATGCATTATATTAAATTTAAACTGGATGAAAAATTGCGTCTTTTAATTAAACACAAGATATTATTTGGTATTTTTCAAATATTATCTTTGAAACCCTATTTGTATTTAGATATTTTGGAGATAGTAGGTGTGAAAATAAAAATTAGTTCAATAAAAGTAAATTCAAATAAAAAATAATTCCAACACTACTGTTTAAATTAAAAATAATTTCAAACAATTAGAAATTCTAAACCAAATTCTTAAGTAATTAAATGTTCAAACAGACCACCAAATTGTAACGAACAGTAACCAAATCTAATATACAACGCATTTCTCATGGCGTTGAGTTCATCTGCCGATATGTTTTGGCTAAGTTGGATTATCTTTTCCTTCAGTTCCTTCAAGTTGGTGGCTCGCTCGAAGTGATGCGTGTACAATTTCGTTTTTAGCATCCCCCAAAAATAAAAATCGGAAGGAGCTATGTCGGGCGACCGAGGGAGCCATTTTATTATACCGTCTGTACTAATGACACGTTCAGCAAAAATTAACGCTAAATAGTCTCTAACAGCTTTTGCATTATGTGCAGGACAGCCGTTTTGTTGAAACCAAATTTCGTTGAAGTTAATTTGAAGACGTTGAAGTGCAGGAATAATTTGATTTTGCAGTAATTGGAGATATTTGACTGCGTTTAAATTGCCTTCAATGAAAAAAGGACCAATACTATGGTCTCCCAAAAGTCCAGTCCAAACATCCAACTTTTGTTGATATTGCTTACGCACAGACACACTCAAATGCTTATTCTCCTGAGACCAATAACCTAAAACGGATGTATCATGTTTCTTGTGAATTGTGAAGGAGGACTTATCTGTAAACAAAATATTTTTCAAAAAATTGTTATTTGCATGGTATCTTTCCATCATAATTTCACACAATTTCATCTGTTTAAATTGATTATCAGGAAATATTTCTTGAGTTGTCTGCACTTTATAATAACGGTAGTTGTTTCTTTACAAAATATTCCTCATTGTTTTGCATTCAAATCCACTTTATCGGCAATTTATTTACTTGAACACGGCGTCGCTTCAGCCAATACATATAGGTAATGGATTTTAACAAGAGCTATGACCTTGAAAATAACAGGTAAACTTGTGTACTGAATCGGCATGACTCATAGCTCCTGTCAAAATCCATTACTTCTAAACTTGAATTTCTATAATTTTTCGTTCTTGAGAAATTTTCTCTTCATGAGGTTGATCTGATGGGCAGCATTTTTTACATCTGCCATTAGTACAGCTAAACTTTTCAAATTGATGAATAATGGCCAATACAGTTTTTTCTATAGGTATTGGCCTATTTTCAAAAACCATAATTAATAAATTAATAGTTTCTTGTTACCTTCAAAAAGAAATATATGGCATATCGTTCAGCCTGTCTCGTATGCAGTTTACCATTGAAGAGAACGGGCGAATGGCGAATTGCCAAAATTATTTTGTTTTATTGGAAATTATGTTACAATTTCGTAAAATAAAAATGCGAATCTGTAAATTTCTCATAAATTTAAGAAATTTTGTACCGGTATTTGTGTCAATTACTTAGTGTTTCATTTTTATTATTATCATCCAGTTTTAATGGCAATATAAACGTGCCACTGATGATCAATTTTTTCTTTCATCATGGAATGAAATCATTCTGCACGGTATTACTAAAATGTAAAAAAATGCACATTTTCAATTAGATTTAAAGCTGTAGAGGCTTAAGCAATACCGTGATCAGGCTCATGCACAGTGTTCCCCACAAAGGAGAGTGGGATTATTAAATTTTATCGCATTAACCCTTAACCGGAGACACCTCGTCTGTCAGTCGACGCCAAAAAAATAATGGCTGGGTATTAACTGGTCAGACCGCCCACTGGCGTGTTACTTTATCTATTCCTTCTATTGGTCAGTCTTAACAGGTAGTCAAATTTGCGAAAGGAGATTAGTCTATATTGAGAAGTTATAAGAGTTGGTATATGCAGCGTAGTCTGACAGACAACGCGTCTCTGTTTGTGTGTGTGGTTATAGTACTCGTGTATACAAGAATATGGCCGGGCCGTCAAAGAAGCGTGTGCGATTCGGTGATCCAGATTACGTAGAGACTTTAGAGAAATGGTACCAGGAAGATTTCAGTGATACTAGTGATATAGACGACGTCTCCGACGACTATCGTATAGAATCTGAACACGATACAAGTTCAGAGCAAAGTGCTGATGAAGGTAATGAAAATGACGAGACTCTTCAAGAACGTTCATCAGCTTACTTTTATGGCAAGAATCGTTATAGATGGTCTTCTTCAGAAGTTCGTCCATCATCAAAGACCCGAAACCACAATATTGTCATGAAAATTCCCACATTGACCGCCAAATCACGAAATTTGGGTGACACAGCGGATCCTCTTTCTGTTTGGGGTTTATTATTCAGCCAAAATATTTTAGAGCACATTATGGAGTGGACTAATAAAAAACTTAGTACAATGCGTATGAGCTACAAAGCACCGAATAAAATTGATCTCAGGGACGTTGATCTTATTGAATTAAAGGCATTTTTAGGTCTACTGATATATTCAGGGATATTTGATTCAAATCATGAGAATCTGGAGACTATATTCGCTACTGATGGAACCGACAGAGAAATATTCAGATGCGTGATGAGCATAAAACGAATGTCAATTTTATTATGTGCTCTACGGTTTGATAATCCTGAAGACCGAGAAGATCGAAAGCAGAATGATCCAGCGACTGCAATTTCCTTTGTATTCAATGCATTTATACAAAATAGCCAAAGTGCTTATGGTCTTGGCCAGTCCGCCACCATAGATGAAATGCTTGTGAGTTTTAGAGGACGGTGTCGCTTTAAAATGTACATGCCAAACAAACCGGCCAAGTATGGCATTAAAATACAATGCCTGACAGATGCTAGGAATAACTATTTGTATAACGCTTACATTTACTGTGGCAGAGATTCGGATGGAAGAGGGCTCACTGCTGAAGAAAAACAACTCTTAAAACCCACTCAAGCAGCATTATGTCTCGCTAAACCACTTTTCAATAGCAATAGAAATATCACGGCCGACAACTGGTATACGTCCATACAGCTAGTGGATATTTTGCTAAAAAATAAATTGACGTATGTTGGCACAATGAAAAAAAATAAGGCCGAAATTCCACCTAATTTTTTACCTGACAAGAAAAAAGAAAAGGGAACTACAATTTATGGATTTAGAGAAGAAAAAACTATAATATCTTATGTTGGAACAAGAGGAAAGGCCACAATACTGGTACCCTCAATGCATGATAGAACTACCACTGATAATAAAGTAAACAAACCAGAAATCATTGCTTATTATAACGGAAATAAAGGAGGAGTGGATAGTATTGATGAGAAGTGTTCCAAGAGTTCTTCGAGTCGCCGAACTCGTAGGTGGCCAATGGCAATATTTTTTCGTATTCTGGATATCTCCGTCGTAAATTCCTACATTCTACACCAATGTTACAAAAACAACGCACAAATAAAAGAAAAGAGTAAGTTTGCCCTACAATTAGCTAAACAACTAGTGCAACCACATATGGAGAGACGAATGATAAATGTGCATATACCACGAGAAATACGTCAGACCATAAGCCGTATCCTTGGCTCTACAGTAAAATCACCGGCACACCCAAATATCCATATTCTGGAAAAGAGAAAAATATGTCATCTCTGTCCGTCAGCCAAACGTAGAATGACCAAATATTTATGCATTGAGTGTCGCAAACCAACATGCCTTCAGTGTACAAAGCCAATTTGTGACAAGTGCATTGAAGAAAAACAGTAAACTTTGAGGATTGCTAGAGGAGCCCCAGGACATCATATTCAGTGTTGTTTCACATTTTTTGCTTTAGTGATTGTTGTGTTATCTTTTTTATTTTTTCAATTTTTGTTGTTGTTAATATTACGGTTTGTAAAAAAATTTCTTTAAAACTTGTTCAATACTCTTTCTTTTTAGGTTCTGTCAAGATATTACTATTTTTCTTTGTTTATAATTGGATTTAATTTAATTTTTTCATTCTACTTAATCCAAAAGGGTTACGTTTGTCCATATTTATTAAAATATTACAGACTTTTATAGTATTTTATTTATTTTCGCCAACTAAAAAAAGTCGTCTCGTAGACGATGCCTCTCTGTCTACGTAACAAAGCTGACATGTCTCCGGTTAAGGGTTAAGTTTAATAATGTATAGTGGTTATTAATTGTTTTTATAAAACTATTAAATTAACAGTTCAGTTTAAAATCAATAGATTATTGAAAATCTGATTACTAACTCGTGATTGGTTTAGATAAAGGCTCATAAAAAAATTGCATTTTAAATGTCCATGGTATAAAAACTTGGGAGTCTAAACGTATTAAAGTTTACGCCTATTTTTCAATCACAACTATTAGAGCTGTTAATGAAGCAGAACAGACTTTGAATTTATAAATAGTAGAATCTCGACCATCTTAACCATTGTCTTAAGTCCAAAGTTAACCAAGACTACCAAAATTTTGGTACTCTTTTAGTACGTATTGAGGCGAATTGTCTTTTTCGGTGTAGTATTTTCATCATCTGTGGTTCACTCATATTTTGACCAATTAAACACGAGATCTTGTATCAACTACAATTTTATTAACTTTGGTTAAATCTTAATATATACACATACACAATATAAACAGCGAATAGAATATCGATTGTATAGTAACTAGTTCACATCACACATGAAAATATGAGCATTTCTGTCAATCTGACAATTAGAATGTAGACGTGATTTAAACGGATACAAAAAAATAATTGTTCAAAACGTAATATTTTTATTCGAAAATAACAAAGCATTAGGACAAAATGAAATTCTATTCACACGGAAGCTTTAAACCTCATACAAAATGAAGATAATTCCAACTGATTGTCTGAAATCGACTCTTATATTGATATAATAGGAGATAAGAGAACTATTTGTCGAATACCTCTTTTTTGGCAGGAGAATCATCGTCAATGATATTGAGTCACTACAATGAAACTTTTCAGAAAAACAGTACGTAAAGTTCAAATTGCAGTGAAATTAGCCATCGTTTTATGAAAGCAAGGTACTGAAAAAAAGAAGAGGGATTGATATTAGAGTAGAGGAAAATAATAAATTGTGAGTAATTGGCCAATTTGTTTGAAATAAGTTAGCAGCAAACTTAAGCCTCATTTTGGAAAGAGATAAGATATCTACTCACAACTCTGAGATAGAAATGGTCAAAATTATTTTTTGTTTTCAAACCAAAATGGTTCAGCGTTAAGATTTTTGTCCAATCGTCAAAAGTAGCTATTTCGAATGCTTCAAAATATCCATATAAAATGCAGTCATAAGTAAGCGGAAGACTATATAAAAAAAAACTTTGTCAAAAAAATGTTAATGCTTTTTTTTGTTAACTCAGTATTTTGATCGGACCTCGTATTTTACATTTTAACTAAGGTCTAACATTTTTGTTCACTGTTTTGATTTCATTCTCATACAATTTAAACAATTTGGAACATTGCCCGTTTTTAATGTGCATAACGGTTTCTTTTTAATATCTTTCACTTTAAATTTAGTCAAATATTCAAAAAGATTTATAGCTATCCAACATTTGAAATCATCTCTTCGCGCTATTTCTAAGTATCTCTTATTTCTTTCGAGGTCACGAAAATCACATTCTACAAATTGGTTAAATTATCACATTAATAAAATATTTACGATGTTTATTTTTAATTTTAATTTTTAAATAAGATATTCGGCTCTAATTAACAGAGACATCCTATTAAATATAGTTCAGAAAAATTGTGTTTGTACGGGGTGTTTCTGAACGTCCTTTACAAAAGTAAATGTCAAATAGTGGAATTATTTTTTATAGTGGCTATGAGGTAAATACATTTATAAACAAATCTAACAATAAAACACTAAAAACTTTTGTTTTCAACACTTCCACAAAATTTATTTTAAATTATTATCACTACACCTGTTTCAGCCAGAGTGACTTTCTCAAGTGATCTATTTTCGTTATGTGTTTAACTTTATAGTCTTTAGCCGAATAAGTTAAGAAGGAGAGAACTGTGTGTATCACGTTGGTCATTCAAAATTGTGTCTGTATTTTTTAATTTGTTAATTTCCGTAGATTCTAATAAAGATAGCTTAATGCCTTTATTTTGAACGTTAATTTTTTTTTCTATTATTGAAAGCTCTTTTATGTTCTGCTATACGTTTGATAAAAGTTCTACCAGTTTGACCGATGTAAGTTTTCGGGCAGTCGCCACATTTAACTTTGTATACACTGCTGTGTAATTACTTTTTTTTGGGCTCTTGTTGTTCTTAATATATTCACCTAAGTTATTCTTTGTTCTCCTGGTGTTACTCCTTTCTCTTTTATGTGTTTGGTTAAAAATAGCTCACTTGAGGAATGCACTCTGGCCGAAATAGCTGTAGTGACACACTACTTTAAATTAAATTCTGTGGAAGTGTTGAAAACAAAAGTTTTCAGTATTTTATTGTTGAATAAAATGAATTTCCATCAAGTAACAGTCGAATTCACCACTTGTTATAAACAAATGCGTTCTAAGAAAGACAAATCCATTTGAAAATTTACAAAAGTGTAACAAATAGTTTTAGTTAGCTAAGAAAGTTAAAACCTTTGAAAACGCTAAAAAAATGGTACGTCTAATTTTAGTTATAACCCCACAGTTGTAGGATCCACCTAATCTACATATTTTCTTGGAGAAGACAGATTCCATACATATCTAGATATTGTAATACTACTAAACGTGGGTCATGAGCATAAAATACAAATAGTAAATGAGGATGAAGCAAACCCCAGCCCAATAGTACTGATTCTGGGAGCAGTAGAAATATATTACATATAAACCTAAAAGGAAAGTGTACAAGTTGGTCAAACTACAACAGAATTATGAATGAAACCATTGGAGCATTATCAATGAAAAAAGTGTAGTAAAATTAGAAACTAAAAGAAAATTAGGAAAACTAGAAAAACCAATAATAAAGAGGAGATTTGGTGATTTACCTATTTAGTATTGTACTAAATAGGGAAGTTAAAAACAATTACAAGTTCACTGAAACGAAAACTGTAACAGATATATGCAGTAGCTAAAGCCAAACAAATCTGCGTTGTAAAAACTATCAAACATTTTAGGAAAAAACCAGTTCCACGGAGTTTAGTGGGAATTAGATAAAGCGGAAGTTATGAAAAACACGATAGAAAGTTGATGTATGAACAATTACCATCTTGACAATAGAATCCATAGAAGTCCTTACCATCAAGACATATAATTCATAGAATTCATTTAAGTCGAAAGAATATATAGAATTCTAAGAATAAGTAGGAGAAATATAGGTATTGTATTGCAGACACCTCCCCATAAGAAGTCAAGCTTTGATAACACTCACAAGCAGAAAAAAAGCACCAGGAGCAATTGAAGTCACAAGCATAGCGCTGAACAATCAGTCGGTGAAAGCATTAGTGTATGAAAGAAGCTACTTTTATAGTGACGGCAAAGCTTGGAAAAACTTTTTATTTCTTCAGAATTATAGGCTAATCACCAACCTTAAGCAGAATAGCAGCACGAGTGATACTAATAAGGCTAAAAGAAAAAACTGAGACAATCAGAATGATACCGAAAACACAGTCCGCACAGATTTAGATCTGAATACTAATAAGAACTCCAGATGATACAATTAGCCGAATACATCAGCAAAGTATTAAACGAATTATACAGCAACCGCCTTCTTAGATATCTTCTTTTTCTTAACATGTCATACACCAAAGTGCGTAAGCGACTCTCTCATTACTAGAATTCTGTTCTTCGCGGCGTGACACAGCTCACCTGTATTGTGTATTCCTGTCCATTCTTTAATATTCCTTAACCAGGATAATTGTTTGTGGCCGGCTCCTCTCCTACCTTCGATCTTCCCTTGTAGGATTAACTGTGGTATTTCATATTTTGCTCCTCTCAATATGTGCCCAAGGTAACCAATCTTGCGTTTTTTAATTAATTCAAAGAGTTCTCTTTCCACGCCGGCTCTATTAAGGACGTCATCGTTTCGAAATCTATCCACTTCAAGTTTTTTGATATATGTTTTTTTCAAAGTCCATGTTTCCATGCCATAAAGCAAGATGGACCATTAACTTGACCATTCTGGAGCGTATTTCGAAGTTTAGGTGTTGATTACATAGGAGCGGTCTGAATTTCACAAAAGCTTGTCATGCCATTTGTATTCGGGTTTTTATCTCGTGTTGTGGATCCGATTGGTCATTGATTGTGGTGCCAAGGTATTTAAAAGTTTTCACGCGATTTATACGATTGTCACCTATGCATATTATCGGGTTTTCTGGAGGGTTTCTGCTAATGACCATATATTTCGTTTTCAAAATGTTGATTTTGAGGCCATATTTTTGACCTATGCTATTCACCCTATCAAGTAATAACTGCTGATCTTCCAAATTATCAGTTATAATCACTGTGTCGTCCGCATAGCGTAGGTTGCTAATTGGTATGCTGTTCACCTTAATGCCTAATTCCGTATCTTCTAATGCTTCCGCAAATATATTTTCAACATATAAATTAAAAAGCATCGGAGAGAGTATGCAGCCTTGGCCGACACCTTTCCGGATTTTAAATTCATCCGTATATTGGTCTTGATCAATCCTCACCTTTGCCATTTGGTTCCAGATATCAGTAAAAATAGTATCATGGTTTAGATATCAGTAAAACTTTTAAAAGAGTTTCCCATGAATATTTGCTGTAAACGATTAGCCAATATAGCTATAGTTAGGCAATGCCATGCCTACACTCGCCGCATCTAGCCATCCGAAGGTTTAGAGTCAAGATAGAGCCTACCGTGTCCGAAGTCGCACCATAGAGGCTGGAGTACCCCAGAGAGCGGTACCGTTGCCATATCTATAGACCATATATACGACACAGCAGACACAGCATCAGAACCAAGAACAATGCTAAATTTACACGCATACGACACAGTACAAAACACAATCCATCATGAACTAAAAAGGGAGCTGCTTACACTCGTAATTATTGCACTTTGAATTAGAAGTATTATTTTGTAAAAAAATACCCAGTGGTAACCTGTTTATTAATAATAGCCTAAGATCCCACTGCAGGATCACTAATTTCATAACGTAATTAATCAAATTCACATTTTTACATAGATTTAAAATTAGGAGAATAATAGATTGCCAGTCAAAAAGTGGCTGCAAATATTTTTATTCCAACTAATAGTAATTAATTTTTGACAACCATTTTTTTTTTCGTACATTTATTTTTTACCAAAAGTACGCTGCTCATTACGTATATTCAATAAATTAAAACTAATTATTTTGTTAATATGATGATATATTATCCTAAAAAATGGTCGAAAATTAGGGTAGTCAGCTATTTAAAACGCAAGGTATCAAAGATAAAAAAGACAGCTAGCGCGCAACGCTACTGGTTTGAAGTGCCAGTTGTGTGAGTTTTTAAAGCATGCGTCGATAGATATAAAATAATAAACATATTATCATTTGTCAAACCAGTGCCGTTGTGCATTACATTTTACTTTATCTTTGATACTTTGCATTTTTAACAGCTGGCAACCCTAATTTTTGACCATTTTTTTTAAAAAATACACGAACGAAATAAAATATTTGTCAAAAACTAATTTCTATTAATTAGATTAAAGATATTTGGTGCCACTTTTTGACTTGCAAGCTCTTATCAATGTATTCTTCTAATTTTAAATGTATATAAAAATGAGAGTTTGATGAACTACGTTATGAACTTAATGATATTGTACTATACGTAGTTCAGGGGTATGATTTGTGTTTATAAATAAGTAAATTATAATTCTTGTGCTACAGTTAGACGATATGCATAGTTAGTTATAAAAATTAAACGCAAATTTAGCCGAAAAAGCTTAGTTTCATAACAAGAACATTCGCGGTCGATCTAAAAGAATTTTACTAGATGAAGAATATGTATCTAACAATGTTCTTAAATTTTACCGGATCTTAAACTTTTGATGGTTTGGTGATTTTTTTAGGATGGAGGAATCCTGGAAGAAATAAAAGAGGCTAAGTCAAAGAAAGGGGAATAAATCGTGCTATGATGCCTCACGATTAAGAAGAAGACCTGGCACAGCAACGAACAACATGGAAGCGGACTGGGACTGGGAAAATGGTACACCAACTTTCAGATAATGACTCCGACCGAAGACTGGAATTCTGTGAAAATATATCCAATCAAATTAACCAACAGCCAGATTACATAAAAACAATTTTTCTATTGACAAAAGTACTTTCCCCTCAATGGAAATATTAATACATATAATAAGGTATTGGAGTGACACAAATCCTGACGTCTTTCGTGAAAAACATACTCAATTTTCAGAAAAAGTAAATGTTTGGGTAGATATTTTAGGAAATCACATAGTTGGGCCTGTATTTCTCAATGCTAACTTAACCGGTGCATATGTTACAGACGCAATTGAGCCATTCATTCTTGAAATGCTGGGAGATAATCCAGATGAATTCGGCAACTTGGAAATAATGTTTTAACAAGATGGTGTTTTGTACGCTATTATGGTGCAGTAAGACGTTACCTAGATAAAAAATATCGTGGTAGATAGATTGAACGACGAGGATCAATAAAATGACCAGCTCGATCACCAGACCTCACATCATCAGATTTTTTTTGTGATGTTACTTAAAAACCAAGGTTTCCGCTACAGCACCCGAGAGTATTGACATTTTGGAACAACGAATTGTTAAAGAATGTCAAATTCACCCGACACATTTGGATGAGTACTACAAGAGTTAAGCAATGGGATGCATTACTGTCAGGAAGTATATGGAGTACATTTTGAACACTTAATATAAGAATTTGTTCTTGAATCTTTATTAATTAAATCTGAAACTATAATTTTAGTAGGTATTTAGTTAAGTTATTCATCAAACTCAGCTTAAACTCAAACAAAATTAGTATGATTAAAATTTTCGATACCTTTTTTTAATCTTAATTAAGTTTTCTTATATAAATATGTGGTAGTTCTTTCATGTGATGTGATGATGAAGGAAATCTACATTTGATAATTTAGTTAATGCTCGAATAGGTAATCAAGTAATACCCGGAATTAAGCAAAAACATAACGAGGATGTCAAAAACGATGGAGAACTGATGACAAACTTCTGCACGAATAACGAATTAAGAATAAACAACACATTTTTTGACCACAAAGACCAGCACAAATATACATAACACCTGTGAACAAAAATCTATAATAGATTTCTAGATATATTTCTAATAGAATTTTATCTAGAATAGATATTATAATCAACACAGATATAAATCCATCGAAAATAATCGACGTAAGATGCCTTAACTCAGCAGATGTAGGTAGCAACCATAGCATAGTATTATGTAAAATAAGAATCATCCTGAAATACTTCCCACCCAAGAGAGCGGCGCCAACACAAACAAAAATCAAAGTCGATGGACTAAATACGGAATCCACGGAATACTTACACAGGAAAAGAATATCAGAAAAGATCTAATATGAAATAGAAAACGATAACATCGAGGAAAGCTGGGAAAAACTCAAAAATAACATAATTAACGCAGCAACAGAATCACTTGGAGAGAGGAAAGTAACGAACACTAACATATCAAAAAAGAAAACATTATGGCTTAGAGAGAAAGTAAAAACAAAATGTAAAGAAAAGAAAAAAGGCTTTTTACAATATAGACAACAAACACAACAGGCATACAACTACTAGAAACGAATCAGAGATGAAACGAATACTTAACTTAGACAAATAAAAAGGGAAGATTGGCAGAGCTTCTTAAAACAGATGGAACATGACTTCTACGGAACACAAAAAGAAATGTAAAGAATGATCATAGGACAAAAAAAGAGAGATGGATGAACTAATAAAAACGTAACACATTTACAAGGAAATATGGGTAGACTACTTTCGATCCCTATTTGCTAAAGGTGACGATAATGAACCACCAACACTAGAGGTGACAACAAACGAAGAAATAAATATTGAGGAGGTAGAGGTAAAGCAAGTTTTGAGGAAATTAAAAAATAGAAAATCACCAGGAAAGGACAGAATACCGAACAAACTCCTTAAGTACGGAGGACCAGATCTGACCAAACAACTATTAAAACTAATCCAAAAAATAATAGAACAAAACAGAATTAACAAAACAGAATGAAAAATTAAAGAAGAATTAATTTATTAAACACTTAATTAATTAAGTTAATTTATTAAAATTACCAACCAAAGTGATAACAAATAAATTAAATGAAATTATAACACTAGCAGAAGAACAACAAGGTTTTAGGTCAGGAAGATCATCCACCGATGTTATATTTACAATGAGGTAAGTGCAAGAGAAATCATTAGAATACAACAAACCGGCATATCTATGTTTCGTGGACCTTGCAAAGGCATTTGACCGAGTCAAATTAAAAGACGTTATCCACTTACTGCATGCAAGAGAGATACCTCTAGGAATAATCAAAACGACCGAAAATATCTACCAAAACAACACAATAAAAGAAGTAGCAACGAAAAGTTCGAAATTAAACTGGAAGATCGAGTAAATAGAGCAAACAGAGCCACAGGCTGCCTAAATGAAATAATATAGAGAAATAAAAATATCGGAAAAAGAAACGAAAGGGAGAATTTACAAAACAGTCATTAGATCAATAATGACATACGCGGCAGAAACAAGACCTGAGAGAGAGAGGACAAAAAGAATATTAGAAACAGCAAAGATGAAAACACTTAGAAAAATTGATGGTAAGACACTATGGGACAGAGCTAGAAGTACAGATATACGACGTAGATGCAAGGTCAAGGTAAAGAACATCAAAAACTGGGTAAGAAATAGAACAGTAGAATGGGACAATCATATAAGCCGAATGACAACAAATAAAGTACTGAAGGCACATTGAATAGTAGATAGTCATGTCTATATTAAAAGAAGAAGAAAAAGATAATTTAGTTTGCTACTACATTGTAAATTTTTTTATAAATTGGATACTAGTACCTACTTTTTTATAGTAGAGCATTTTTTATAAGTAAATTTTACTTGATGTAGGGTAAGAATGCCTCTTAGTGTTGCAATCCATTATGTTGTAGTAGAATTTAATTATTTCATTAATCAACCTTTAATCGAAAATCGATCAAAGGTTGATCGATGAAGAGATAAAAACGATAAAAATGAGAGCTAACGATGAAGACTTAACTGAAGATGCTGATGCCCAAATATTGAAATACAGGGTTTATGGATGATGGTGTTTCTGGTTTTAAGTGTCTGAACATGGAAGCATCAGGTTAAAGCCTTTTTGTTTTAAAGTAACTTCCCATGGCTTCTAGAACTTCAGTAAGAATATCTTGATGGATATGGATTTTGTTTGACCAGTCTTCGGAGTAAACGTGTTCTTTAGTAGTAGTAGTACTATTATATATTATTTTGAATACTCTGTCGTTAAGTCTATTAATCTGGCTGTGAATTGACAAGGAAAATTGCATAACATTTAATATCCTATTCTTTATTAGTTATTTACTGAGTAGACTTGAGTTGACAAGCATAAGAAAGAAGCAGAACTCTTCAATTTTTTTGTTTGAAAGTTTAAATTCAAACCAAAAGTAAATTTGGTTTAAATTCTTGTAAAATTCCATCGGTCTTAACAGTGTTCGTAAATAAACGCACTAGCCAGGACGTTGAACCCTGGGGCTTTTCCGGTTCCGGCTGCTTCTTTAACATTCTGTTGATTCCGATTTTAAGGTTTTAAATGTTATTTTATGAATTTGAAATTTAAACTTATATCAGATTCTTATGGAAAGGATGTTTGAAAGTTTTCTACAGTCTTAATCTTACTAAGTTTTCGCTTGATCTATTTTGGATTCGAAACTCATCGGGTACGGACATTTTTTAATGCTCGATATCCGTCGGACGGGTTCTCGTCCGAGGCGCAGCAGTCGTTTGGGTATTATATGCGTCATTTTATTAAGACAAAGAAAGCAATTTTACTCAGTAACACGCTATCTACTTAACAAAAAGAGCTACTTAAAAATATCTAGATATGTATTGAAAAAGAAAATATAGTGCAATACACAATAGAGTAGAATTTACCAAATCAAGTAATGTAGTTATTAAAGATTTTTCAAATGTAATAGAAGAGATGAAAAATAGAGATAAATCCTAAAAGATCAAAAGAAAGCGTCGTCCTGTAGATATTGCGCTTGGATTATTAAAATATTTCTAAAACAACTGCAAAAAAAATCGTCGAGACCCAAATCCAGAAAAAAAACTATATAAGCCTTTAAGGGTCTTCAAGACATTGGTTTAAAGGGATTCATCATATCATGAAACTAATCGAAAACAGAGAACATAATTAGTCCAGTCGTCAAAGAGTTGACCCCTAAAAATCACACGAACAAGCTAAATTTTGCACACAATATTAATTTTGGGACCCCAAAAAAGATGCAAAAAAATTTACCATTTTTACCCTCGGGCTTCCCCCTAAAACCCCCTCACAGGAGGGTAAAAACGTGAAAAAGTCGATTTATCAAGATCTGTACACCGTAGAAAAATGGTTTAAATAAAAAATGTAGCTGAGATACTTAAGATGTTTTTAAGCATATTTTGTGTAAAATGAACCGTTTTCTTGCCGAATAAATGAATGTAGAATGAACCGAAACAACGCTTACAGCGACCGTCGATTTTGCATGTCAGTTACGCCCGCGAGAGTAAAAATCGATATCTTTTGATCCAAATGTCCTATCGACAAAAATCAAGATGCGTTTTAAAGGAAAATAGTGCAGGTTTCGTATGCAGTTTTTGTATTTTGCCGAAAATAAACTCAGTTTTTATAAAGGTGTTAAATAGATTACCGTGGCGCAATTTTTGCCATTTTTATGATTTTCGTGAGATCAATAAATTTGATCATTTTCATTGACCAGCTGTAGTAAACTTTTCATTTTTAGAGATGAATCTTTAAAACCTATGACATAAAATTTGAATTTTGAGTTGTGGTAACCAATCTGAGTCATTTGAAATATGAATAAAAACGCAGAATTTAATGTGTTACATTACAAACGATCAAACGTCATGGAAAATACATTACTTTATGTAATGGATGTAGATGGATGTAGAATATTGCAGTAGTTTACTTTTGAAAAACGTACTAGTGTAATTGAAAAAAAAAGCTTTAAATGTTTTAGGTTGTTTATTGTGTGAAAGTTTAAATCCAACGTTTTTTAATCATATTTCAAATGCATCACATTTGTTGTTAAAACGCCGAACTAAAATTTCATGCTATAGAAGAATCAAAAAAAATGGAGTTTTTATTATTGCTTAAAATATGCTCTGAAGCCTCTAAGATACTTAAATGAACAAAAATGTTATACATCCATATTTTTACATCCCCCAATTTGAGATTCGTAGATACGTCGCGTCGTGGACGAGTGTAGTTGGATGAACTAAATTTTGATTTTTAACTTCTGACCTAACTTCTAACTAACGACTACAAAATCTTGCTTATGAGTTGGCATTCGATTAAAACATTTTGAAAGGAAAGTATTAGTTTAATTAGTTTATAACTTGTCCATAAGGTACACTAACAATTTAATGATTTTTTCATGAAAGATTTTTTAAAACGATGTGCAATCACATACAAAATATTGGCATCAAATTTAGACAATATTATTTCAATAAGAAATACTTACAAGAAAAATAAGAATGACCTTTACCGATCTGTTGTTGGTAATGGTAATGGAGGAAAATTTTTTTTTCAATAAGTGCTCGTTGTCTTTTTTCGCAGAATAAAAGTGTGATTTTTGCATCATTTACTTTGTTGCAGTTATTCATTGGCATCAAATTTAAACAATATCTTTGTAATAATATTTCAACAAGAAATACTTAGAAGAAAAAATAAGAATGACCTTTACCAATCTGTTGTTGGTTATAATAATGGAGAAAAAAATTTCATTTTTTTTCAATAAGTGCTTGTTGTCTTCTTTCGCAGCATAAAAATGCGATTTCTTGCATCATTTACTCTGTTGCAGTTATTCATGGCATAAATTTTCGAGGTAAACTCTTGCACATATTCATTTTTTCATCAATGAATATATCGACTTTATCAGTTAACGTTGTAAAAACAGTGTGAAAACTTTCATTCTGAGAAAATATTTGAGTGTATTAATTTTTCCTTTAATATTAAAAACTGCTTTTTAATCGCAATCTGTATACGCATGGAAAGCAGGTAAACTTTGACATAATTTTAAACCCAACTTCAGAGTCAAGTCGATGCAGTTAATGCAATCAAGTTGTTGATTATATAATTTTTAGTTCCTAAAGAGGTTAGCCAAATTGTGGATTGTGAAATTTTGTCCTTGAAAGAATGGACCCTGGAGACCCCCAAAGACAGATATTCTATCAAGAGCCAATAGAAACCAAGAGGAGAGGCAGGCCAAGATCTAGATTCAAAACTTAAGTCAAAGATGACTTGAGAAATCTAGGGGCCAGAAATTGGAAAGCCAAGGCAAAAGATAGGGGGAAATGGAGACTAATTCTTGAACAGGCCAAGACCCACCCAGGATTGTAAAGCCAAAGATGATGAAATTTTGTGCATCTTTCCCAGTAAAATCACCAAAACATCAGTATTCAAAGTTTTAATTAAAAAACTTCCAGGTGCAATTTTATGAGCGTGAAAAACAATCCTCGTATCTGCTTCTTTGTGGTAATATGTAAAATCAGCTTCTTCAATTTTTTAATGTAATTATTGTGAGCTTGATACGAGTAGTACTAATGATCAACGGTTAATTTTGTTTTGTTTTATAGATAATTGTAAGCAAATTTTTACTATCCCAATAATCAGTTAAAAAGCGTACCAGTGCCTCTTTAAAACAATAGTTTTTAAAGCTTTCCAAAAAATCTTTGGTCTAACTTGTTAAGGTCCTGATATGGAGTATCGAATTCTTTACGTGCATCACGTTCAGAATCTTTGATTGAGGGTGACAAATAGTGGTTCTATTAAATATTAAATGGATTTCTACAGAATTTGTAAAACAGATTTTTATTAGTTTCAATTCTGCAATTTTTTCAAATGTTTATGACATAAAATTACCAATGAGGTGTTAATAATAAAAGCTGTATATTAAATTTACTTTAATTAAAGGACTCAACCATTTCGGTATTTGATTTCAAAGTTGTAGCAATAATTGCTTTAGGAGTTTTCAACATTTCACCAGTATATGAAAAAAGTGCAGGAAGCATGGGTGTGAGTGGAAAACTCAACAAATGTTTTAGAATAATTTTCTTTTGTATGCTAGCTGCTAGAAGTCGTTCAAAGATGTCTCGTTCCATTATCATCAACACCTCCTTATTTTTATCTTAAGTCATGAGAGCTTTTGTGATGTTTTGAGAAGCAAAATTAATGTTACATTTTATAGGATTCTCAAATCTTTTAGGAATTAAAAAGCAATTTGAAATAAACTCTAATTTTTGTTGACTGTCAATTTCTTTAAAGTTCAACAAAAAATCGGCAATTTTTTAGATGTAGCTTTGCTATTCGATAATATTAAACGATGATCACAGACTACACTTTTTGACAATCTTAAATAATTGCAACTTAGTCAAAAAAGAGATAGGTGGTTCATGTAAGATTAAGCTCCGCCTTATTGTCCTTTAATAGTACGGAACCATCTAGATCAGCAATTTCCACATCGTTGGATTGGCAGAGATGGTGAAGTTCCGTAGCCGCCTAGAACACCCAAATATAATCCCTTAGATTTTCATTTCTGGGGTCATAAAAAATCAGTGGTATACTCACAATAAATATGAACGTCGAATTAATTAATCGTGGTTGGTGATCAATTTTATTATAAAACGTCATTGTTTCTTTTACTCCCTTTATGATACTATCCAAGTTTATTGTATGTGAATTTTACTTTTTTGTAAATAATGTGAAGTATTATCTTTATTAGTTATTCCAATATTTATTGTACAGTTGATAATATTTTTGTCCCAATGCTGTGACTGAGTACTCATATTTTGTTCTTTTAGTGTTAAATTTTTTTTGTTAAACTCACTCGTAGAATTTATAAAAAATTATTTTTTTTAATCATTAATTAATTATAGTCTGGACAAAATTATATTGGTCTTTGTTATGGCGAATCCCCTACTAATTGTAACATTCTTGATTAACACCCAATTGCCAATTTTTTGACTAAAATTTAATTGATGACTTGAAATGCTCGCCAACGACTGAGACATAAAAACTGAGAGCGCCAAATTAAATATGCCTCGATAGATTATTTTGAATTTTATTTTGTAATATTCTTGAATAAACATATTTTTTTAAACAAAGCAGATGATCAATAAATGAATCCTTAAACACAATTATCATCCTAATTTTTCTTCCAAAAAATACCTTATTTAGATTTCTAGACTGTCGGTCTGCAATAAATTATTAATAATTAGTTTTATTATAAACATGTATTATTTTGTTAAATTGTCAAGAAATCAGGGATTTTGCTTTGGTGTTTAGTATTATAAAAAAATAGTATATTTATGATTTTAATCTATATTTTATTCTGTTTAACATTTTTGTTTATTATTATTATTATTATATTTTTTTTACTGGAATAATTATTTTTAAACCAGTTTTTAATACTTATTTTTGTTTAAATTATGTGTTACAATCATTTATACTTTATAGTTTTTGAATAGTACGGCACCTTTTTTTCAATAAATATTGAGGTACATTTAAAAATTAAATTTTAATAAACCAATAAAATTTATAAAAATGTATTAATAAGATAAAACTTACCTTTGTTTCGCGCAGAAATAGCCGCACGCAAAAATGAGCAAAATCCAAAGATATACCTAATACCGTCGATTCAATAAAAATGCAATTACTATTTCGGTGACCGTGCACTTTATTCACATCACTTCCGCGGCACTGAACTTGAGATCCGTTCTGGCAATGAATAATATTATCGCGAAGAAATGGTACTTGCTTACCCATAGCCGGCACCTGCCCCCCGTCGAACCATTCGAAAGTTTTCGTAGTACCAATGAAATTTTCAGCGAATATTTATTGACCTACTATTAACGAAATAAAGTATTTCGTAAGTATGGTCTTCCAACTTTTACTCAATTTTACTTTTCAATTTGGTGGATTTCGTGTTGTAAGATCATGCATGGCTTAAGATGATTTGCAGGTGTTGATGAACGACAAAGACAAAAAGTTCGGAATTTATGAGTATAATATTGTTTTAATGTTAGTTCTTTGTGGCATCTCGGTTAATTTTAATATATTTTTTGTCTATGACAAATCGTCAAATAAATGCTTTATTTGATCTGTCGACTTAAAATAGTTTTCATATTGATTTTCAAAATGTGTGTACAAAAGTGTCAAACAAGACGTCATACCATTTATTTAATCAGGCCCTCAAATACAGATTTAAGCAACTAGATTAACTTTGTTAAATAAACACAAACGGATAGTATTAAATTATCTTCGACACATTGATGTATTTGTGTTGGTAGGAAATAAGAAAGCCACAGCATAAATGGAAACCTGACTAGTGATTGGGTGGAATGTTTTAAAGTATTTTGATCAAAAGATCTCTTACATTTTTTTAGCTCAGAAAAGACTGTCTTTTGTACTTGGTCATCATATCTTTTTACCAAATGATTTCCCTTCGTAAAACTCCACACAAATGTTCTTTTTTTTTAAAGCCAACAACTTTCTTATAGGCAGTTTAAGGATTTCTCTTGGTCCAATATATCTCTCAGCACTGTACGCTGTGTAGTCTATCACTAAGAATACTACATTCACCCATTTAACATAACCTGTCTCATGGTTAACTAATTCTATCTATCTTGCAGATATATTTTCTCAGTGGTGAGTATATCTGTGATCTTTTGTAGCTCTAGTCTACTAAATTTATATCAGAAAGACACCAATTATCTTAACAGATAACAGCATTCTGTCAATGTAGCTAATAATTTTCTTCATTCTTTGCTCTTGTATAACTCACCATTTATTGATATAACTCTTTTTAAGCCACCTTATTTCTTAAAATAACTTTCATAATGGTTTCAAAAGGTTCTGTACCTACAAAAGATTTTTCTCTCATATCACTATCCAATTACTTCCTGGATGCAGGTTATCAGTGCAAATACTTCAAATTGCAATGCTTCAGCAGCTCTCTTGCTTCCTTAACGTTGATTGGTTGACATTTTAAATGATATATATTGATTTTAATTTACACGATTTTGAAATACAGACCTGTGAAAATGAAGCGATTTTAAAGTACAATAAACTAGTTATATTTCTTAATCTCTTCTTATTCTTACCATTCTTCTAGTTTCATCATATTTTTGATTGCCCCATAATTCGACCGAATTATTCCAGTGCTTTCGTTTTTTATTATATTAAACATTTACTGTGTTTGGTTAAGCGGTTTAAATGTTCTTGAACTCCTAAGTGGAGCATAGAGCTTCAGTGAAAACGCGCCATCGGGTTCTATTTTTCGCTAAGGCCTGCACCTCATTCCAAAACTTTCCTTGGCCTCTTATCTCATCCATGATGAATCTTCTCCAAGTTTGTACTGGGCGACCTCTTTTTCTTTTCCCTTGGGGATTCCACTCTAGGACAGTCTTTGCGATACTGGAACTATTTTTTCGGAGTGTGTGACCGATTCAACCCCACTTTCTGATTAGATTTTAATTTGATTTTGTACCCTCTTTTGTTCGGTCAGGTGTAGCAGATCTTCCGTTTCTGATGGTTTTAGGCCAGAATATATGGACAATTCTTCGTAGACATTTGTTAACAAAGACCTGCAGTTTGTCTGTGAGGGTGAGTGCACATTTTCAATCTGCATATTGTCGATAGTAAATAGCGTGTTGTTCCTTGCATTTATTCTCATGGATTTGGTTTTACTAGTATTAATTTTCAAACCTATTTTATTGGCTTCAGTAAAAAGTGTTTCCAATTGGTAAGCCAGATCTTATAACCTCTGAGCTAATAGGCAGATATCGTCCGCGTATTCTAGATCGCTTAAACGTGAGGTTAACGTCCATTGTGTCCCTCTTGTGTCGGAGTCTAGTTTGAAAAGAACATCTGTAGCTATGTTAAAAAGAAACGGAGAAAGCACGGATCCCTGTCAAACTCCAGTAAGTACGTCGAATTCGTCACTGTTGATCCCATTGTGTGTCACGCTGCATTTCGCATCAGTATAAAGTGACTTTATAATAAAAATTATTTTTTGCGGGATGTTTCTTAGCTCTAAAATTTTCCATACAGCAGCATGAGACAAGCTGTCAAAGGCACGTTCGAAATCAAAAAAAGCATGTATAGGGGTGGGTTTCATTCAACCGATTGTTCCATTATTACCCTCACAGTATTAATGTGGTCTTTGCAGGAGGATTCTGGTCTAAAGCCTTTTCATTGTTATAAATGTTGGTAAAGTTCGTTCTGTTCAGCTTTGAATTTCTATGGTTGCATTCCAGCTTTCACTGAAATTAGAGCTGAGATACATGACTTTCTCCACTATTTCCAATACTGCAGCTATGGCTCTAATACCCGCATCATGCATGTCATTTTGTTTGCTCTTGTATATTTAGTTTTCTTAACGTTTAGTTAATCTATACTTATCATAGGTCTGCCTTATTTTGTTTTTTAGAATGTGAAAGTCTTCACTGCCACAACATATCTTCGGCAAATCTTATATTCTTCATAGTTACGCCATTCGCTACAATACGTTCTATTGTATCGATCAAGGATTTTCTAAACTTATGTTAGTCTATCTTTCTAAAGCCCGTAATTCTCACAAAGCACTAGGCACAAAGCCGGTGCTATAGATTTTTATTACACGATTGGTAGTTGAGTGGTATTTTCACTCAGAAAGTCTACCGTACAAATGTGGATTACCAGAGAGACTATCCACCACATCATGACGGACTGCCCAATTTGCAGATACAGTGGAAACTTCCAGGATTTTGCAGAATGTTCTCCAAGTGCAATTGAGTGGCTCTGTCATTTGTATACTGATGTTTAGGTTGTAAAATAACATGTCGTCTTCTTTTACAATTTTTGTAATACCTATTGTTTTATTGGCTATATGTGTTATTTTTTAATGTCGTATTGTAAATGATCCATATGCTACATAAAATAATTTCAGTGGGTTGAGCCAGTTCAGTTGACGTTGACTTCGGATCCCAGCAGACTAAATTAGTAACTGTACAGAACTCTTCTCTTAGGTATATTTTCTTATATTTACAAAGCGATTTTGACAATTTGATCATAATTATGCTACTTTCAGTTTATATTATGTTATATTTTATTTGCAGATTTAAGATGAGAGGTTTTAAGAAAAAGCAGGCTAAATTGTTTATCGTTTATGATAAGGTACATACCGATAAACTTAGGTTCAGAGTATGAATATGATTCAGAAAATGAAAAAAAAATTTCAACATCAACAAGAAGAATACCTAGTAGAAGATATAACTGACTTCTACAAAGAAACGAATTCTGAAATTAGTTGGGATTATGATCTATATTAGGTACTTGGGAAATGACAAACTTACAAAATGGTTAAAGATGCCCAAAAAATCTGTCTACAAGAAAGTACTACCGTAGAATGGGGATACATTGATCATTTTTAAATTTTAATGTTACACAAAACTTTTATCTAAAATCGTCGAGTTAAAATCGACAAAAAAAAATCAGTAATAATCGGGTTTCATTTATCAAGACACACAATAAATATTAACACTAAATGTTTGATACTTTTCAAGAAAAAAAAAATTAAAGGACCTGATCAAAGATATACTGTAGATGGGGATAATTTGATCACACATGTAATTTTAGTTTAATATGAAAGTATCCCCAATGTTATTCACTTTGAAAACATATTTTGACAAATCTTATTTTAATATGACTTTTTAGGGTAAAAAAAATTATGAAACTTACAGAAAATACTGTATTTGATGATAATGAAATGAAACTGCACTTCAACAACTTAAAAACTACGAATTTTACAGAAAAATAAGGTATGTTAACGTGTTTTAAATTAAACTAAACTTCAACTACTTTAATGTTCTTTTTAAAAATGCATTTGGTGCTTCCATCTAAACACTCTATAGATGCGGGATTTGGTAAAAATTCAACTATATCCTCCCTACTAATTTGGGATATGTCGGCATCAATCATCTTAAATTCTGTCTTGCTGGGTTTTATGGATTTATAGCCTATGACTATTACTTCCGGCTCTACCTCCAAAATTTTACAGACATAGATATAAGTTTTTTTTCCTCTCTGAGATAAGAATTTTGCTAAAATATATTTACCTGCTTGAACCTTATCTACTTCAGACTGCACTTCGTAGTTTTCTTCATTTTCTAACAAGTCTGATTCATTTTCGGACTCGTATTCACCTGTGATATGTGGCTTTCTTTATCTGAACTATCTCATGATTGCTGCTCAATTATTGCTGTTGACACACTAGCTCCGGGAGCTACATCTAGTTTCTTTTTTCTCTAGTAAGAAAAAGATTACGAGGATTTGTTATTATATTATTGCTTTAAGAGAAAGAATACACAATCATTGTACTTACCTGGACCGGAAGAAGGTTCTTATAAAATACTGTTGAAAAAATTTTATTTACTTTTTGGTAGATCTCCGTCCAAACATTTTTTTTGAGATATGAATTTTTAAAATTTCCATTTTTGCAGCCGAATAAACAGGGATATTTAGACACTAGATCAATAACATAATTACTTCATATCACGATATCAGTATTGTGTTTGTTCAAGTGTGTCGTCTGCTCAGTAACTGACGTTTTGTCGGATAGCAGATGCAGTCAAATGTCGGAATCAGTCTTATACAAATTAATACTACAAAGTAATGACGTCTGCAGACGTTACGTCTGTTACATCTGCAGTAGCTATCTGCCGTTTGCAGTAATTTTTAGAGTCCTACGTTAAGCCGATTACCAAAAAAGGTTGATTTTAACTTTATAATGAATTTAAAATTTTACCACATCTGAAGAGATAAGAAAAAATCATCCAGAGTTGGAAATGGTATCAGATGCAATGTAAAATAAATATAATTTAGAAAAGCTCTTTACCGTCGTCTTTTCAGGAAGGAAAGAATTGGAGTCAAATAAAACTAATCTCATACTGGCAAATCAATGCTGATATACTTCTTATGTTGCCTATTCGTTACTTCTTCTTCTTCCTATACCTTCCCCATTAACGGAGGTTAGACACCACGTTTCTAAAAGTTTCTCTGTCTTTTGCAACGTAAAATAATTGATCTACAGTCATGTTTGTCCAGTCTCTCCGTCGTTGAAACGATTTTAATTACTTTTTGGTCGATCTCCGTCCAAACATTTTTTTTGAGATATGAATTTTTAAAATTTCCATTTTTGCATCCGAATAAACAGGGATATTTAGACACTAGATCAATAACATAATTACTTCATATCAGTATTGCGTTTGTTCAAGTGTGTCGTCTGCTCAGTAACTGACGTTTTGCCGGATAGCAGTTGCAGTCAAATGTCGGAATCAGTCTCATACAAATTAATACTACAAAGTAATGACGTTTGCAGACGTTACGTCTGTCACGTCTGTAGTAGCTATCTGCCGTTTGCAGTAATTTTTGGAGTCCTACTTTACGCCCGATTACCAAAAAAGGTTTATTTTAACTTTATAATGAATTTAAAATTTTACCACATCTGAAGAGATAAGAAAAAATCATCCAGAGTTGGAAATGGTATCAGATGCAATGTAACCTAAATATAATTTAGAAAAGCTCTTTACCGTCGTCTTTTTGGGAAGGAAAGAATTGGAGTCAAATAAAACTAATCTCATACTCGCAAATCAATGCTGATATATTTCTTCTTATGTTGCCTATTTGTTACTTCTTCTTCTTCCTATACCGTCCCCATTAACGGAGGTTAGACACCACGTTTCTAAAAGTTTCTCTGTCTTTTGCAATAATTGCAAAATAATTCGCCTACAGTCATGTTTGTCCAGTCTCGAATATTTCGCAGCCATTACTTCCTCTTTCTACCTATTTCCTTATTTCCATCGACTCTACTCTGCACTATGACCTGCAGAAGACTATATTATTTATCATTACTCAGTACATGTCCAAGGTATGCAGTCTTGCATACTTTTATTGTTTTCAACAATTTTTTGTTGAATGTTGAGAATTCCATGGGTACAAAGAGTTAATAATGTTGAGGTACTTCGTCGAATATGTAAATAAAAAGAAATACTAAGAATTATCAAAGAGGGGAAAATGCAATGCTTGGATCATGTATTGAGAGGCGAAAAATATGAATTACTTCACGTTATATTGGAAGAAAAAGTACAGGGCAAAAGATCAGTAGGAAGACGCTAGAACTCATGGCTGAAAGACCTGAGGAGATCGTTCGACCGTTCATCCGCAGAAATCTTTCGAGCAGCAGTTTCTAAAACCACCATTGCCATTTGGATCGCCAACGTTTGAAAGGAAACGGCGCCATGAGACGAAGAACAATTTTTTGTCTTGACCCATCCCTCTCAGCACTTCCTCATTGGTGACCCTGGCAGTCCATGGAACTCGTTACAGATGGCTATTTTGACTTTGTTGACTGCTACCCTAAAACGTCCGGTATTGGTCAAGTTAAAACAAAGTAGTTGGTATCATTATGTATTACGCGTTATATGGCCAATATGTGGCTGGTTTGCAGACGACCCGATAAGAGTCCGATAAAAGAATCGGATCTAAAGTATATGAAGGGAAACAAAGTTAAACCTTAGTGGGGGCCTAGGTAATTACTCTACTATCTTTCAATAGCAGAAATTTATGCTACAGAGATGTGCCTTCAGGAACTAATAAATACGAACTGCAGGGACAGATCTGTAAAAATAATATCGGATAGTCAGGCGGCAATAAAGACACTGGCATTGAATCAAATTGACTCCAACCTAGTTTAGTACTGTTTTCAGAATCTCATTTTGATCAGACAAAGTAACAAAGCAAGTTTACTCTCAGTGCTTGGACATACTGGTATTGAACGGAATGAAAAAGCAGACTCATTTGCAAAGGGAGAGGTAAACAGAAAGAATAATAGGCCCAAAACCAATCGTTGGAATAGCAAGAAGTACAGCAAAAAAACGATATTGGACTGGGTGAAATAGACTAAACGTAATCATTCGTACAGAAAATGGGTCTTAAGCATTCGAATGCCTTTATACATAAACCTTCAAAGAAGAGATCCAAAGATCTACTAGATGCGAATTAAAATGATCTGCAAATTGTCGTAGGTCTCCTTAAAGGTTTTTGTTGCTGTTACTGGGCATATGAATAAAATCGTACTGACGGAAAGTGTGGATTGCATATTTTATCACGCTGAAGAAAGACACTTTCTGTGCAACTACCTAGGGTTTAATAGAATAAGGCTCAATACATAATACATAGAAGTATCACCAAAGGCCATAATAGATTTTGTTAAAAAATCTGGATTGAAAGCACAGCTTTTACCTAAAGATGGACCGGAATAGACCTCTCAAGTCGAGTGGAAGGGTGGTTAAGCGGCCACTCATATTGGGAGCGGGTAACCTAATCTAATCTAACATTATAGTCTAGATATGATGAGAAAAAATATTAAAGTATATATATATATATATATATATATATATATATATATATATGTATATGTATATATATATATATATATATATATATATATATATATATATATATATATATTGCTTTTCTACTAATATATATATTAAAAATAGTCATGAATCAATTTTTATTAATATCTGTTTTTTCTTGTTCTGTGATTTTAATTTATTATTTTTATTTCCTTCTCTTTACCTCTAGGTAAAGTACTATTTTCTTAACAAATGCACTAGGTCAATACCTTATTACCAAATTCAATTATTCAAATACACTATCGTTGCTGAAGGGATCAAGTTTTCCAAAAAAAAAATATTTCCCTTTCTTTAATTTTGTGGACTTTTATAGAGGACTTTTATGTAGACATATTATTATTATGTTATATTATTACTTAATATTTATATAACCTTCTCCTACTTCGTCTTGGACGGTTGATTTTTTTTTTGGAAATTATATTATTAGCATAATATGAGCATTATATCTTCTTTTAAATCATAGAATAATTTCACCTTTTTCCTCAAATCCCATTTTCAAGTCTAATATACACTGTAAGACGCTGGCTGGTTTAAAACTTGCTTCAGTTAATACCATATAGATAACTACTAATCATAAGGTATTAATTATTTTAATACATTATTTTTAAAGTTAAATAGGTAACAGTTTTATACACCATTAGGTCCACTTAGCCCATAATGGGTAGGTACTAATGGTATTGATAAAAAATAACTACCCTTCCTATGCTAGATAATAAGTATGATTAACAATTTCGTGATAAAGAACAAAAACATAAATAAATACATGTTTCGTTTCAATAAAAGATAATACATCACTTAATTTTTTTCCACGTAAATATGCATCGTTTATTTCCTTAAGTAGTAGTAGTAATAGTAAAACATATTTGTAACTTATAATACCTACTAAAATTAATTACTATTTAACTGGGAATAAGCCACAATTAAAGATAAAAATACGTTTATTGACGTTTCATTTTCCACTTCGTGGAAAATAAACGAATTTTTATCTTTAATTGTGGCTTATTCCCAGTTAAATAGTGATTATTTTAAAATGCCACAAGAAAATAGCTTCAGAACACCTACTAACATTATTTCAATAGCTATGTATAAAATATTTTATCGTATCGCTGCAAAAAATTATGATTCACTTGAATAATAAATAAAAAAAAAACAAATTTTAAAAATTGTCCATTTGAAGCTGGAGTGACAAACTCATCTACTTGCTCTCTGGTGAATATATATGAATATTTACATCACTTTCCTTTACTTTTAAACATTGTCGCAGTATGGAATATTATGACCACAAACAATATTGAAATACTGATTTGTAAGATACAGGAAATACGCCAATAAAATGTTTTTTGAAGCTCCTTTAAGCTTTTCTTGTTCACGCGACTGATAAGTTTGAAGATACTGTTTTCACATTAAATTTTAGATTTGGTTGTTGTGCTAGCCAAGCGGGCAAGCAAGCGATAGTTTAAACCAACCTAAGAGACTTGCACACCAGAAAGTATGGCATTAGGGTAATACAATTCATTGGATCGAGGAGGATTAACTCGTGTAAACAGGAATCACTCCACACCTCCCCAACGCTCCAGACCATCCATTTCACCCCAGATAGCCGCTATAGATGCTCTCTTATCAACAAAGTACTTCTCATGTGAGAGTTTTGGGTATAAGGCCACCCACACGAAATCCATCCCGAACAATGCAGGTCAGCGTAAGGCGCTCTATTTCCGCTATCTCTACTGATTTATCTTCGATCTGTATTGCTTGATCGAGCCTTGAGTCTCCGTTATGGGCTACTCCCAGTTCGGTGACTCAGCGTTCGAGGATGTGGGCCCCTTTTGCCTGTTTTTGGATTTTGTTAATTTAATTTGATTAATTTTTTTTGGTGGCCAAAGCCATTTTGTGTGTTTTTTGTAGATTTTTTTGAGGGCTGTTTAAAATCAACATTTATAAAAACAATGTCATGCTAAAGGTGAGTGCGTTGTCTTTTCCTGATAGAGTCACGATTATCTAGATTTTATTATATGTTTGCTAATGCTAATTTTATTTCCATGAGATTCCGTCATACCTTAGGTATGATATCTCTCGCAGGATACGGTTTGGGTGGTCTTCTAACTTAGCGAATTTTGTTCTGGCTTTTTCTTCCATCATATCCAGTACCCTTATTTGTTTTAGGTCTCTGAATAGGAACCTATCAGCGTCATATCTGGGGACGTTTGCAGCGTCTCTAAGGCAGTTGTTGTGTGCTGCTTGAATTTTTTTTGTTCCTGTGACTTGTATGCCTCATGAAAGAGACGCGTATGTAATTATTGATAGTACGATACTATTTATCGGTATTAATTTCGCTTTTGCAGCTAATTTACTTCTTCTTTCTGCAAGTCCTCTTATTGCGGCACTGGTCGTTGCTGTTTTCTGGACTGTCGCATTATGTGGTGTGAATGCTATACCTTGATCCATTGTGACTCCTAGGTATTTATCTTCGTTTTGCTATTCGATGGGTCTGTCTTGCATTGTAAGCTGTTCATCTAGGTTATCTCTTCTCTGTTTGAAGATAATCGTTTAAGTCTTTACTGGATTTATTACTATTTTTTATTGGATACTCCATTCTTCTATCGTATACACTACTGTGTGTAGATTTCTTACAGCGATATTTAGGTTCCTATATTTTGCCGCGATTGCAGTATCGTCGGTATAAAGGCTGACTAGTGTTCCGGATGTTTTTGGCCGTCTGATGTGTATATGCTATAAAAACGGGGAAATAAGACTACCTACCCCCTGTGGTACTTTATCTTCCGGGATTCCGTTTTCAGATAAAACTGGTACTATCTGCACCCTAAATCACCGGTCGCTTAGGTACGAGGAGATGAGTTTCGTTATGGCCCCGATGTATCCATAACATCTCATTTTATATATCAGTCCTTCATGCCACTCTCTGTGGAAGGCTTTGCTTATATCCAGGAAGGCTGTTTCTGTACATTTCTTGTTATGGAATCCAGTATTCTGTAATTCTGAGTACTTGTAGTTTGCTAGAATTTTAAGCTCTGAATCCAAATTGTGCTTCTGGGATTAACCGTAGCCTGTCTGTATCTGATTGGAGTCTGGTTTTGATGACTTTACTCTACTATCTTACTGACTGCTGAAAGTAAGCTAATTGGCCTTGCGAAAACATGTGGTTTTTTCCTGGCGTTCGTATCATGATTACGTGGGCTTCTTTCCACCGGCTTGAGAAGAGCCTGTATCTTAGTATTGCGTTCGTTATGTTTTTCAGATACACACTGTGTCCGTAAAGTATAGAACAAATTCTTTTTTAGCTAAACAGAGCATTTAAAAAAATAATCCTGAAACACGTCGATTTTTGATTTTAATTTACCGTTAAATGTCATTATTTGTTTAATAACTCAATAATATTAATAATAATAATAATTTATTGATGTTCGGTGACAGTTTAGTACTACAATATTTTTGGTATTTGTGAATGTTTTAATTATTGCTTAGTATGCTAATGACCATTAGTTGTCGACGCATCAAACAAAATAAAAAAAAATATTGCTTAGATTTAATTTGAAGTAGAAATGGAGTTAAGTGTAAAGCAAAGAATTGAAATACTTATGATGATTGGGTATGGAGATAGATCGCGAACTCAGATGGAAGTTTGCAATTTGTTTAATGATAAATATCCAGAAAGACCTATAACACGTTCAACAGTCAGTAAGATTGAAAAGAAATTTCGAGAATCTGGTACGGTTGAAAATGCACGGAAATCAGGTCGTCCCTCTGCAAATGCTGGTACAGCATTAGATGTTTTACTTAGTTATGAAGAAGATGCGCACACTTCTGTGCTTAAAGTTAGTTGCAATATCGGTGTTAGCAAAACACAGGTACACAAACTATTAAGCTTGAAAAATGGCATTTTTATAAAATCAAACTTGTGCAGGGATTAAACGAAGATGATCCCGATAGAAGAATGCAATTTTCCGAAGCAATGATGGACAACTGCCACCGAGACCCTCTCTTGGTACAAAACATTATTTTTTCTGATGAGGCCACTTTCACGTTAAATGGCTAGGTTAACCGTCAGAATTGTAGATACTGGGCAAAAGAAAACCCCCACTGGATGCGTAAGCATCATACACAATACTCGCAAAAGGTAAATGTATGGGCTGCAATTGTAAGAAATCGAATCATTGGACCCTACTTTATCGAAGGTAATTTAAACGGGGCAACGTACCTTTAGTTTTTAAGGTGGTATCTCGTACCTACTTTACGTAATTTCTTTCCCATCAGGCGTAATCCTGGAGGTTTTGATAAAAGTTTATGGTTTGCAACAGGATGGAGCACCTCTACATTATGCTGTAGATGTTAGAAGGTACCTAGATAAAATTTTTCCGAACAGGTGGATTGGTATACGTGGATCTATTGAATGGCCAGCGAGGTCACCAGATTTCAATCCTTTGGATTATTTTATGTGGGGCCATCTGAAGAATGTTGTATATCAAACGAAACCAGCAAATGTTTAAGAATTACAACAGAGAATTCGGACAGCAATAAACAATATTTCTCAAGACACAATAAACAAGGTTCAACAAGAATTTGTACAACGTTTGGGTTACTGTCAAATACAGCAAGGGCTGCAGTTCGAACATTTTTAAAGTCATGTATTTTATCATATTCTGTCCGCTACACAATAAGTAATTTTGATAATATTGTTAATTTAACTAACGCGTTACTTTATGAACACACACAAAACTATTGTATTTTTGTCCATCCTGTACCAATTTGAATCAACATCTGATACATTTTTGGAATCAGCTTAGCTAGAGTAATCCGAAAATTGAGACAAAATGGGGGTGTTCCATTAAAAAAAATGACGGTGACGTCATTACTCGAAAGTAATTCACCTTGTATATTAGAATATTATTTTAAAATACGATAAATTAAAATCAAAAATCGACGTGTTGCGAGATCATTTCTTAAAATGCTCTGTTTAGTTACAAAAGAATTTGTTCCATACTTTACGGACACAGTGTATAATTGCTTTTAAAAGAAAATACTTCAGTGCTCTATTAGTGATTTCATCTGAGCCAGGTGCTTTCTTTGGTGAATTTTTTTTATGAGTTCACTTATTTCTCTTGGTGATGGGAATTTATTATTTCTTCTTGTTCTTCGAGTGTTTCTAGCTTTGTTTCTTTAAGTCTATGTAGGTAATAATTCAATGTCAACTTTCTCTCTAGAGTCCTTCTCATCACCTTGGCTTTCTCTTCTGCAGAGTAGACGACTCCGTTTTCTTCGTGTAGTAGGGGAATGAGTTTGTTTCTTAAAGTTCTTTGGAACTTCCATTATTCTAGCCTATTTTGGCCTCCTCCTTCTTTATTTCTTATAGCCAAGCGGATTAGGTGGACGATGCGCTTTCACTTCACTGTGAGAGGTCTAGGGGAGTGATGATGCGCTCTTCAGCCAGAAAATAAAAAGTTTACTGTTTCATTATAAAATGCAAGTAAAACTGCGACTACTAATTGACCCATAAATGGCCAGTACAGTAAGGGATGGGGGCTTCTGCCTCGGTGTTACTCTCTCCAAAGTCCATACCAGAAGACCATGTATGCTCAAAAAAATCGAAATATGTATGAATTTTAGATTTGTCTGGTATCTGACCTTTTGTGATTTGGTGTTGGTTTAACCTATTCAGAGACTTCACAATCTTCTTCCATGACGAGTTTCTTGCTGAAAAGTAACGACATTTTTTATGCAGAAAATAAAATTAAAGTTGTTTATTTTAGCAACGCGTTGCCAATAATACTATAAAGCTTTAAGGATTTAGTTAAGATAATTCGATATTTTGTTGTGTGCGGTCTGTCTGACTACACAGACACAAATACAGAAAAACTAATGATGTGTTACTAGAACTAGAGCTTAAACTAGAAAAAAACGTATATTCTCGTATTACTTATTATATGATATTACTTACTATAAACCAACTTACCTGAAGCTGTGGTGTCCAAAATGGGATAGGAAATGGATTTGGACTCAATTGGGCTCTATGTGTATAGGTTCAAATCCTATCCAGAGTACATCAGTTTTTGATTTTAACTTTATACAAACGTTTGTATTTTCTTTTTATACTAAACGTAAAAAAAGAAAACAGTAAAAGCTGCACAAATTTTGATAATTTTTTATTCACCGGCTTTAGAAAACGTGTCTCTATGTAATATTTTACTTCAGATGATGTAAATGATTAAGAATACTTACAAGGTTCATCTATGTAGGGCGACATACTTATGTTGATCCATAAATTTTTGTAAAAGTTAATATTTTCCCGTGTTGTAATGTTGACCATTATTATCATTATCATCAACCTGATTGACTCGACAACCCTTTTTCGGTCTTGGCATGTTTCAGGTTTCTTCTCCATTCTGATCTGTTTCTTGCTTTTTCTCCATTTTTTTATTTGTAAGGTTGTTATATCATTTTCTATTTGTTATATGTATCTCTCCTTCGGTCTTAGTCTTGTTCTTTTTCCTACTGGTACTTGTTTGCTTATTTTGTTTGGTATTTCCCCATCTACCATTTTTTCCACAAGCCTAATCCAACGCAGTCATCCTATTTGAATAAAATTTACAATATCCGGATCCTGATATATTTTGTATAGTTCAAAGTTGTATCTTTTGCGCCAAATTTGTCGTAGGGAAGATGGCCAAAATGTGAAAGGACTCTAAAATTTCAGGAACTCTAAAAATGCGGTTGATCAACTGCTTAATATTCCCAATATTGCCATACGGATCCTACGACAAGCGGAAAGAAGAAAGATAGACGCTACTGAAATGTTCTGTTGGAAAAGAATGTTTCGAATTACGTTGACCGACCACAGGACAATTAAGGGGGTCTGGATTGAATAGAGAGAATGTTGTATTCTCCTATTCGTAGATTTTGTAGCAGCTCTATTTCTGCGTTTATACTTGCAAGCATATATTTTGTTTTTCCCTAATTGAATCTAAGGCGACTATTTTGTCTAGTTTGTTTTATTTGATTCTATGCCTCTATCATTTCTTTTTTGACCTTGCGATTATGTCAACATCATCTGCAAACGCTAGTATTTGCAAATTTTTATTAATTCTTGTTCCTTTGGTATTGATTGTTGAATCTTATTATTATTTTCTCGAGCATGATGTTGAAAAAGATGCAGGATTGAGAGTCTTCCTGTAGTAGTCCCTTTTTCAGGTGTATTGTTTCCGTTAATTCGATTTGTAACCGAATTTGACTTTCTACTTTTAGCCTTTTCTTTATCAATACTATTAGTTGTGTTGGTATTTTAAATTATTTTGCTATTTATATTAAGAATTTTCGGAGTCTATAATTTTCTTCTCTTTACATCATTATTCTTGGTTTCAATTCTTGTCTACTTTTGTTCAGTTTCTGGTAAAACTTTCTTATCTCTGTTGGCTTTGGGAGAATCTGGGAGAGATGACCCCTGTATTTTCTAACATAAATTGATCTTTTATTATTTGACTTAAAGACACACATATTTATCCCTATTGTAGCCTGATTCATAATTGCTATGCTGTATTTTAAGATAACCTACAAACCTTTACACCTTCAATATCACAGCAACAAACTTAATCTGAGAATATCAGTAGAAAAAACTAATTGTATAGTGATCAGTGAAGATCCGCGTAGATGCAAACTAAAAATAGACGGCAAAATTGTAGAACAAGTAATAAAATTCCATTACCTATAGTAGTAGAGTAGAGATCACTAGTGACAGGGATATAAGAACAGATACCACAAGGCAAGCGTCAAAAGCGACAAGAGTAAGTGGTTGCCTCCGAGAAACTATATGGAGAAACAAATATTTGACCACGGAAAGCAAAATGAAAGTATACAAGACAACATTAAGACCAATCCTAACATATGCAGTGGAGATAAGGACCGATACAAGAGAGACAAAACAACAAATCAACAATATCGAACTGAAAGTATTAAGATCAATAGCGGGTATATCATTAAGAGACAGACAAACCAACAGAAGTATACCCGAAGAATGCAGAATTCAAAATAATAACGGGTGGATAAAAACAAGAAAAAAAAAACTGGAACGAACATGTAAACCAAATGGGACCAGATGGATTAGAGAACATCTGTAAAAACAGCAAGCCGTATGACAGAAGACCCATTGAAAGGCCACCAAAAAGGTGAAAAGATAATGTATAGTCAAAAACGACTGAAACAGAATAAGAGGCAGACAAACAGGAATAATCCTAGTCGCACGAAGAAGAAGAAGAGTCAACCCAGAACAACGACTACACTCTATAACGGTCACTGCAACATTGCTTTTCATATATATATATATATATATATAATGAAGATATTAGAAGAAGGACAAATACTGTATATTCCAGTGTAGATAGAATTAAAACGAGACAACTAGTGTGGTATGGTCACGTGAAACGAATAAATGAAGATAGATGGCCAAAGAAAGCTTTAGATTACATACCACAACAAAGAAGAAGAAGGGGAAGGCCTTCAGTTGCCTGGGAAGAAAATGTACGGCACATAATGAGAGATAGAGCCATCAGAGAAGACGAATGGATGGACAGAAAACGATGGCGGTCGAAATGCGAGAAACGGCAGAGGCTGTAGGAACCTCGCTTATATATATATATATATATATATATATATATATATATATATATATATATATATATATATATATATTATTAACTGACGGAAAATTATTATGATTTATTAGCCATAACATATCGGCAACTAAACTAACACAATATTTTTTACTTACCTGGAAAGTTTCTTCAATAACTCTTTAAATCTAGAAACGAACACAATCAATAGCACAGAACACAGTAGTCAGCCATGACACTCTCACGCAACTAGTGCTGAACTCTGATAATAAGTTTGCAAAATGTACTGATTGATCCATCTCTCCATGACTTACCTACTCAGTTCGTGTATTTCTTGGAGTTTTTAGTTTATATTTTCTCACTTCTTTCATCGGTGGATTTTTTTTCTTTTGAACGTAGTTATTAATATTCTTCCTCTGCTCGTCGGGTTGAGCGCCCCTGTTGCATCAGTAGATATGCTCTGTTTTTTCTTCCTGTTATGTTCTGATGTTCACCTGGATGTCTAGACCTAGACCATATAGTAAATGCATGATTAACATGTCTTCACCATACTGTGGGTATCATCTTCTCATTCTTGTGGGAAAGAAGCTTCTTCTTCTTCGTATGTTAGACCTTAAGGCCTGTGGTTTACGCTCTCATTTAGCGGTATTTGCGATGTTGGTTGCCAGCTATCTCTCCATCTTTTAGGAGGTCTACCTTGTGGTCTTTTACCTTCTGGTTTTCCATCTCTTACTATTCGGGTATGTCTCTCTCTCTCTCTCCCCATTCTGTTAATGTGTTGGTTCAATTCTGGTCTTCTTTGGCCTGACTGGCTGGCTCCATCTGACGATATCATGTACTTTACACAAATGCCTCTTATTTGTATATTAGGGATTCTGTCTCTTAATTCTTAAGGATTCTTGAAAGAAGCGGATAGTAAAAAAACTTGTGGAGCACCCCGATCTCTAGTAAGAGAGGTCTATGGTGCCTTTTGCTTATGATTTTTATTAGTCATTGTTTTATTATTAATATCCAATCACTTGCAGCCTAGTTATCTCATTGAGATTAATAAAGTTTATTTCGTGGAATCCAATGAACTATTCTTGAATACAGTTGTCCTAGTAATACACGTTAAATATACTGACAATTCAATTTTAAAGTCTTCTCCTTTGAACTGCGTATAATAGGTCCATTTTATTGCAGCAGCTACAGTTAAGTTATTATATAAATAATTAAATTATTACATACACAATTAAATTACTACTATACACAGATTATATATGAACGTAGCTCTAAGTAATATAGACGAGGGAATACTTATTAATAGATAATGACTTAACAATACTAGATACGCTGATAACACTGATGTTATTTTTGCAGACAGTCTGGAAGGTCTGCATACACTTATATCAACAGTAGCAAAAGTAACTATCAAGTTTGGGCTTAATTTTAACCTTACAAAATACATGTTTATAAGCAAAAATAGGATGACACCGGCACAGTTATTAGATAAACAACAACCGATATTACAAATCGCCAACTTTTGCTATTTAGGTGTAAATTTAAATAAATAGGCGACAAAAATTAAGATAAAGATCGAAAAGAAAATATCAGTTTATATTAAAATGAAAAAAATCTTTAACAGGTAAAGTGCATGGAAAAAGAGGTCCAGGAAGAAGACTATCCTGATTGCACAATCTACAAACCTGGTTTAACTGGACCGTTACCGAACTCTTTAGGGCAGCCGCCAATAAAGTCAAAATTGCCATGAAGAAGAAGAATACACAGATCTAACCTGTATCAACATACTTATTTAGTTTGGATCCAACATAAAAATATCGGCTTGATTTTAAGCATAATTTTAATTCGTGAGTCACAGTACATCTTATCTTTAATAGGTTCACGTATACTGTTTATTACTTTTTAATTTTCACTCTAATAAGGTCTACGCAATACCGGAAATGGCTATTTTTTTATAGCTAGCTGTATATCAAATTTGTGTTTGATATTTAAATCGATCTTACCAGGACTAAATTATATATATTATTCTTAGCATAGAGGAAAAAAATGATAAAAAATATTTCATAATACCTATTGCTTTAAGTTATAATATTTGTTCCATTATGTCCGCCTAGAAAATATCCGGAATTTTGTATTTTTCCTAATTTTAATAGATTTTCTTTTTGTAACATTTTAAGACAAAAGTAATGCATCAAGTAGGTTTTGCCGATAGTAGGTTATGAACAAAAGCGCATAACAACATCTGCCAAATATTGATGTTTGTAAACACACTTAGATTTGTGAAATAATGTCGAAAGTAGGAAAAAGTAAAGTGGTGGAATATTTGTATAGAAAGTGTGTCCGAACCGTTAAAAAATTAGTGCAATTGACTGAACTCGGAAAAAGTGCAGTTCGAAAATTAGCAGACAGATTTGGAAATCAACGAAGAATAAAAGTGTGCCCAGAAACTGTCCGCATGCCACTGAAAATGCAAGGCATATATCAAGGAATAAAAAAATCTCTACAATGACACCTCTGCAAAGGCAACGAAGAATATATTTTTGTCAACGTTTTCGAGAAGATAATTTTAATAATGTCTTTATATCTGATGAAAGTTGTTTCCAGCTTGATGCAAATCATCTAAAAGTCCTATCAAGGAAAAATGTTACCGTTCAAATTTCCAAATTCCCCACTAAAATAATGGTTTGGGAAGCAATATCTCAGCATGGTGATACACCTCTCTGTATAGTTAATGGTGCTGTCGATAGTGCTAAATATTGTGACATCCTAAATGGTTTTCTTCTTGAAACGGCTAATGTTTTATATTTAGAGGGGTGGCGTTTTCAGCAAGATAATGCAACATGCCATACTTCTACTTCTACTCAAACTTGGACGCAAGAACACAAATTGGCAACAATTCAGTGGCCAGCAGCATCTTCAGATCTTAGCCCCATTGAAAACATATGGAGACTGATGAAGATTTAAGTGGAACGAGCAGCGTCACGAGATAAAGAAGGTTATATTCGGTCAGTTTTACAGGCCTGAAACACCATTACCGAAAATTATGGCCTTGACCTAGTTTCGGGTGTACCTGAACGTTTAGTTAAGTGTTTAGATTTAAATGGAGGTTGTATAAGTAAATGAGATGAATTATTTGTTAAAATTTTATATTTCAAGTGATAGAAATAAATACCGTAAAATTATAATTCTGATTTCTCTTTTCCAGATACTTTCTAGACGAACTATATCTATCCACTATCCTAATATTTAGCAAGTCTCGAGATATGGCATTGTTTTAAATTAGGTAAGTGGATTTTACCAAAAAATATATCGGTTGATATAGACGTCGAAATGTAATTAAACATTTTTGTTGGGAATAAGCCACACTATCAGTTTAAAAATAAGTTTATTTTTGACGTTTCCATTTCCACTTCGATTTCTACTTCGATTTGCACCGTACTGAAGATGACCAATAGTCAGAAATACGTATTTTGTCTTTTGTTTTCCTGTTTTGCGAGACATGCCATTACATTTTACTTTTATCATTCACTCGCATTAACCTTTTCTATTTGTTTTAAACGTTTTAACGTTTGGCATTCCTTTCCTCATGTAGCTGTAGCTGCCTCCGTAGTTACTGTTAGTTGTTGCCCTGGAAACCATCAGGGTCATCCATTACATTTTACTTTTATTATTCACACGCGTTAACCTTATCTATATATATATATATATATATATATATATATATATATATATATATATATATATATATATATATCTATATTATATAATTGATATGAGGCAATTATATCGAGCACAAGTTTAATTAAATCTTGTCCAAGTACTTTCGTTTAATATAGCATCTTCAGGAGCATTTCGTCAAATATGGGCTATCCGGCAAGCGTAAAATGTCATGAATATGAATGATAATATAAAATTGTACAAACAGTACACTAAAAACAAGGACAAATAGTTTAAAATTAGTTAAAATATTACTGCGCTCTACATTCTTTGGCGGTATCAGGAGAGAGAGGGCATGTATATATATATATATATATATATATATATATATATATATATATATATATATATATATATTTATATATGTATATAGATAAATGACTTTGGTTTAAAAAAAAAAACAATATTTTGGTGATGTTTCATTAAAGTTATACTTGCCATTGTCCAGTTAGGTTAGTCCCACTTCTTCTAGATGTTCAAATCTAGGCTGAAATCTAGGCCGATGGCGAACAAATTGATTTGCCCTAGAGGGGAATATATCCCTCCCAAAGATCCTTATAGTCTTTTATCTCTTCAAGGAATTTGAGCCTTGTTTGGATTGGGATGGGTACTGATTTCCGGAAAGATGTACGAAAAACGAACAAGGACCGAGAAGGTGGTTGTACGTCAACTTCTGGTGGTATCTCTTGGCGGATCAGCGGTCAATCGGTAGAAACACCGGAATTGCACTTTACAAAATACATGATTTCTTTCACAATTGCCTCCTTTCATCGGTAATCGCGTAGAGGTTAGCTGTGGCTAGGTCCTCACCTAGGATAGGTATAGTGGTGCAATGCGATTGGAAAACCACAGACAACCAATCTACCCCTGTCTTTTGCGTATTGACTAGACATTAAAAGACGGTGTTGAGTGCGCTCACTTTTAACATGTAGATTCGGGGTATTGTGTGTGTTTAGGATTGTAGATAGTGGTTGGCGTGTGAGTGCCTTCTGGAAGCTGGGTGCTTGAGGGATGAGTGTAACAAATCTCGTTAAAGAGAAGTGCGACGCCACATCTTTTTTCTGTGAGGTCTTTTTATGAAAGGAATGATAAACATAACGTAAATTAACGAATCATGAATGTGTTGCTTGTGAGAGTCCATTTCAAATAGGTAAAGAAATAATAAATAAGACTTACTCACAATCAATTTAATTTAACTATCAGACGACCGGTTTCGCTTTCTACAATATGCAAAGCATCCTCAGGTTTCGATACAAAGTTAAACAAATGATGCCAATAGATACAACATAAAAAAACTCATTGTGCCCAAGACTACGATGTAGTGCATTAAAGTCCTTCCCTCTTTTAAATTCAATGTTTGTTTCCTCCCTTCTAAGTGTTTTCTGTTTTAGTGTGTCTAAATTATCCTTAATTGTTTGTATTTTAACATTTTATTTACTTGACTATTCCAATAATTAACTCATTGCCAATAGAACTTTATCAAAGTAATTTGATAACTACAAGTTGGAAAATAATTGCACACCCACACAATTTTTACATCTAAACTTATTCATTGTCATAAAACTGTCACCTTCATAAAACAATTACTCAATAAATAACACACATTTCAAAAATATATCTCTCGAATAAGTATAAATAGCTTTTAATAACACAATGGTATATTACATCACTTACATTTAACAAACAATCTCACACATATCTCTTCTTCATTGGATCAAATCTATCTCCTCAAGAACTTCCCGTTTACTGTCAAACAACTGCAATAATAGAATTGAGTTCTCCATTCAACAATATAAAGTAGTTTCAACCATGTTCTACCATCCATCTATTAATAGAGTACCGGCATCATTTGTTTAACTTTGTATCGAGACCTGAGGATGCTTTGCATATTGTAGAAATCGAAACCGGTCGTCTGATAGTTAAATTAAATTGATTGTGAGTAAGTCTTATTTATTATTTCTTTACCTATTTGTAAATTAACGACTTCATGTCTTAGGTGAGTTTATATGTTTGAGTTTTTTTTGTGAGTAGCTATCTGTCGAATTAAACAGTTGTCGGAGCTTTTCTGCAGTGCATCTGGAAGAATGGGCAGGATGATTTTCTTGAGGGTTTTGACAGATCAGAGCATTTATGTAAGGTATGCGAGTGATTTGTATTGCTATCCTCAGTTGGGACAAATAGTTGCTTTTGGGGGAATTCAGTGTTAAGATATCCAGTTTAGTATAATATCGAGCAATACTTAAGACGTAACGGAATTACATTGTTAAACTAACAATGCAATTTTTTCCTGTCAGTCTAAAATGCTTCAGAAAAATTTAAATTTTGAGTTTTAAGTCCATGAAAACTTGTACAAAATTGGCTGGGATGTTGCTGGGGCGGGAAATTATGCGGACGACTTTGGTATATAGATAATTTATTTCGGACAAACTGTTTTCGATGTCTTTTTGAAATTTGGATAGGTCTTTGTTCACGCCGGTCATTACTAGATGGGTGGTTTTCGTGTTTGGGAAATAAGGTCATTTAGTTGTCCCCAATGATATGATATGAGCTTTGATTGAAGTTCTTAAACAGGTATGGCTGTCGTTTTAAAGAAAAATTACACGCTACGATTTTTCTGACACATATTTTCAAATTAAAGTTAACTTTATGTAATCGAATAAACAATCTTCCAATAAATTTTCTTCTTTACAAATATTTGTTTTGAAGTTAATAGATAATCAATGCACTATCGTTTTGTTCCGAACCTACATTGTTGTTTTTTTTTGTGTTTCATATTCATTTTGAGTTATTTCTTTTCCGAATAATCTGTTAAACGTTGGTAATGTTGTAGTATCCTTTTATTTATTGCGAATGTCCCTTTTTTATTAATTGATGTTAAATCTCCTATTTTCAATTGTATTTTCAATAATATTATTTAGTTTAAATTTTGGAGTTAAATATTTTTTTATAATTGACGGGCGGCAGTATTTTTGTCTGGTGCTTTTATGTCATTTCTAATTTCGCAGCGAGTTTATATTTTTTTACATTGCATACCGTTTATATTGAGTTTTCGAACTCATAACATACACGTAAGTTACTTACGTGTACCTACTTTAAATTTAAACAGCTTCTGTATTGCAAAAAAAACTCCTATTTTATTAGTTCTCACTCTAGCATATCTTGGTAGTGGTATACGTGACGATCTTTAAATAATAAAGTAATGAAGGCGAAAAGCAACAGTAACATTCACGAGATATTTAAAGCATTACAAGCTATACTGTTCAAGTGGACTGGGTCAAAAATAATTGGTTTAATATGAAATTTTGAACGGCACAGAACTTTCGAATTTTTGGGTGTATAATACTTACATACAGTAAGTACGTAAGCATCCAGCGTTTAATTTTTTCGTCTTCTTTTACAAATTGTGTACCGACGAATTTATTTTATGCTATAGTTCTCTTATTCTGTAAATTAGATTATATTTACAACTTTATAGTTTGTTCTTATTACATAATTTGATATAATATGTGTCTTACACTTAATTTTTAATTTGCAAGATTTTTTTTCAAATTTTGTTGATAATACTTATCTAAGGCTACAACTTCGTGCAAAATTTGAGGCGAAATTATAAGTTCTTTCTTATTGTTTATTTATTCTAATTTATTTGTAAAAATACGTTTGTTTTGCCGTTTAATATTATATTATAATTAAAACAAAATTATTTTTTTTAATTTGTATTTGCTAACGTATTAACGTAATATTAAGAATCAGGGTGCATGTTTTGATAATTCTGTAAAATTAATTAAGTATAAAATTTGTAAATTAATTAATGAAAGCAAAGGTGAACCTTTCAATCTCTTTACCTGTAAAATTTGCCGAGAATTCCGAGGCGCTATTAAAATATTGACAACTTTAAAGTGATAAATTAAATACTTTGTCCTTAAAAAACGAGATTCAAAAACTTAATCAAATTATGACTTGCGTTGAAAAAGATAGAGACTTCAATTATTTCGTCTTGTCAGTATTTAGAAACAGCGTATTCTGCATTTATCTGTGATTCGTATTATTGCGACACTTCTTTTGTAGCTTTAATCTATGGTAAACACTTTCTTCTTCAAACAATTATTCATTTTTGGTTTATCAAAAGAGAGTTTCTATTTTTTGTTCATACTAAAGTCCCACTTATTTCAAAAGTTTCTATATTGTTATTCTAGAGAATTTTGAATAGTCCATATTGTCATCATTGTTAGTTGGACAGTTCGGACTAGCAACTAGAAACGAGAAAGGAGAAAGGCTTATAGAATTCTGCCAAGAACAGAATATGTTAATTGCCAATACTTGGTTCCAGCTTCCTAAAAGAAGACTATATACATGGACGTCTCCTTCACATACAGAAAACCACATTGTCAGAAACCAGATAGAATTTATACTCGCAAATAGCAGATATAAAAACTCTATAACCTCAGCTAAAACGTATCCTGGATGTTAACTCAGACCACAATCCGTTATTGGCTGACGTGAAAATAAAATTAAAAAGAATTGAACTCAGAAAACAACAATCAAAAATTAATGTAAGAATGCTACAAAACGAAGAAATAAAAAATGAATTAAAAAATAATGTGAATGTTAATATGCAAAAAACATTAACTGACGACAAACAAATTATGGATGTAAATAAAAAGTGATATAATATAAAAAACGGTTTACTGAAACCAGCTCAAGAAAGTTTGATACAACATACGTCAGAGTCTAAATAACAGTGAATGACAGAAGAAATACTACTACAGATGAAAGAAAGAAGGAAATATAAAAGAAAAGATCTACAGAAGTATAAAGAAATAAAACGAATACTTAAGGAAAAAATCACAACAGCTAAAGAAATCTATTTGATGAAACAATGTAAAGAGATAGAAGAACTAGAAACAAAATATGATGTGCACAGAAATGAAGACGATGGGAGGAGTACGTTGGAAAACTTTTCCAAGATGAGATGTAAAATGCAGAAAATACAAGAATTACATCCTTTAGAGAGACAGAAGATCACGATAGATGAAATCAAATATGCTATCAAAAACTCTAACGACAATAAAGCAGTTGGATTAGATAAAATACAAGTAGAACTGTTAAAACTAGTGGAAGAGGATAACTTGGAAGTATTGGCAGATTTATTTAACACGGTGTACGATACGGGAATAATACCACAAGAGTGGCTGAAGTCAGCATTTATAACCATTCCTAAAAAGCAAGCAGCCAAAGAGTGCTCTGGTTATAAAACACTGAGCCTTATGAGTCATACGTTAAAAGTACTACTAAAAGTAATACATAAAAGAATATACGAAAGGCTAGAGGAGAATATTAGCGAGACGCAGTTCGGGTTCCGAAATAAATGGGTACTCGAGAAGGACTATTTACCATCAACATATTGGTTCTGCGATGTCGGGATGTAAACGTTGATCTACACTTGTGCTTCGTTGACTACGAAAAAGCTTTCGATACAGTAAGATACTATATCAATAAGTTGAGTTGGAATATAGTTTAAATTTAGTTCATGAATAAAATAATTTCTTAACTTTCAAACACAATAAATTATAATTTAAGTTTAATGCTAATTTATAATCTGTATCTTCACTCAAAGAAATATTTTAAATTATCTGATGCAAAGTCAACAATCTCCATTTGCTACCACAATAAAATAAACAATATTTAACGGTTGATATCAAAGTTTCCAATATCCATTATATTATTGTGATTTTCTTTTTTATTACCGAGAGTACAAATTATTTATTCTCTATATTTTAATTGGGAATAAGCCACAATTAAAGATAAAAATACGTTTATTGACGTTTTGACGTTTCAATTTCCACTTCGGAAATCGTTCTCAAAATACAAACAGTAAATTAAACAAATTTTGTTTTTCGTTACATGGTGAAAAATTCTTCTAATAACTTAATTTTATCTGACTCATTTATATTGACAATTCAGACATACATTATGCATTTTAAAGTAGACGACTTTAAAATGATATTGCCAATATTGTTGAATTACGCTCCTGGGACGACTTTACTTATAAGATAGTTCATTCGATTACACGAAATCAACTTTAACTTGAGAATATCCGTCAGAAAAAAATCATAGCATGTAATTCGTCTTTAAAAAGACAAAAACATGATATGATGACAGTAAAATTCTCCTGTCAGTGATTCCATAGTAAATTATGAGGGAAAACCAGGAAAAAAAACTCATAATATTATCCCGACATTGTAAGTATTTGTTCGTGAATTTAGTTTACCTTCAACAAACATCAAAATTCTGATTTTAAATGTTACGTTATTTAAAAAACATAAATGATGTATCCTCTATATGTTACTAACTTACTAATACTGGTATTTTCTTATTAATAACTTCCTCTTTTAATATTGGTAACCAGATCCCACTACATTCTGCCGAGGAATTTGCGACACAATTGGCCTCATTTAGCATTTTAATTAGAGCCGCTTCTTTGATTTTTTTTACCATCCGTTTCTTTTAGGACTACATTTGAATTATTCCATTGAACCCTATGTTGATTATCCCATGCGTGTTTACATATTTGAGATCTATCAAATTCTCTATTTTTAATATAAGATTGATGTTCACTTATTCTAACATTTAATGGCCTTGATGATTCACCTAAATAAAACTGATCGCATTCACAAGGTATTTTATAAATGCAATTCTTTGTCCTTTCTTGTTCATTGTTAGGTTTGGTTTTGGACAAAATAGATCTCAGCGTGTTTGTTGTTTTGAATGTTGTTGAAATGTTGAATTTATTTCCTAGCCTTTTAAGTTTTTCTGATAGTCCTTTTATGTACGGTATTGTTATTTTCCTTATATTATTCCTTGTGTATGCTGTAGGATCTCGTTCTAAGTTGTTCTGTTCTATTCGATCAATTGTTGAAAATTCCTTATTTATAAACGATAAAGGATAATCATTTTTTAATAAAACAGATGTTAACAAATGTTTCTCTTCCAAGAACGAATTTTCGTTAGAACAAGTAATTTTGGCTCTATCGTATAAGGATGTAATTATTCCCTTTTTTACATTAATATTGTGATATACACCTGAGTCTCATATCCAGTATCGTTCTTAGATATTAAAACATACAGGAAAGGTAGCGTGTTATTATATTCCTTTTCCATGGTAAATGTTATTGTCTCTTCTTTATCGTTTATATCATTTAGGAATGTGTCCAACAACTCTGATCCATGAGGCCATATTGAGAATACATCATTTACATACCTCCACCATACTGTGGGTTTGAAATTTTGTTTAGAAATGATATTTGTTTCAAAATCTTCCATAAATATATCGGCTAAGAATGGAGATAAACTAGAGCCCATTGCTAGACCAAAATTTTGTTTATAGAATTCATTATTTAGTTGAAAATATGTGTTATCAGTACATAATGTTAATAACTCCATTATAGCCGATATGTTTAGTCTTGTTCTAGTTGCCAATGAATCATCACTCTCTAATTTTGTCTTGACTATACTTAAAGTCTTATTTAATGGCACATTCGTAAATAAACTATTTATGTCAAAACTTACCAAAGTATTATTTGAATTAAATTGAATATTTGATAATTTATTTAAAAAATGTTGTGTATTTTTTATGAATATGTCATTTTTATTTGTAAATGGTTTTAAAATATTTAATAAAAATTTTGATAGTGACAAGGAGAATTCATGGTACTACAAATGGGTCTAAGTGGTATATTCGTTTTATGAATTTTCGGTACTCCATAAAAATGAGGAGTCTTACTGTAATGGGGTGTAATTAATCCTCTCTGATAACTTGTAAAAACATTTTAAACTTGAATAAAGTTCTATATATTTTGTTTTCCAAAGGCTTTGTTGGATCTTTTTTCTATGTCTGAATTGTCAATATAAATGAGTCAGATAAAATTAAATTATTAGAAGAATTTTTCACTATGTAACAAAAAACAAAATTTGTTTAATTTACTGTTTGTATTTTGAGAACGATTTCCGAAGTGGAAATTGAAACGTCAATAAACGTATTTTTATCTTTAATTGTGGCTTATTTCCAGTTAAATAGTAATTAATTTACAATGCTACAAGAAAATAGCTTCAGAACTCTATATTTTAGTTATGAATGTTTAAATGTTTAAATTTTTATATTTATACACCTCGTGAATAAAAAAATATATGACATCGAATATAACGGCAATAGAACTTTTTTGAAAAAACACTAAAACCCAAAAACTATTTGGTTCTCAAAACACTTAAAAATAAGCTAATTGCTAATAAACTTCGTGGGATCCCTTATGTGTGTGAGTTACGCCACTTTGCTCTAAAACTAATCAACAACATTATCAAACTATTAATTTTCTCCAATCTTGGTGTGAATATATAATTTCACAATATGGCAAATGCAACTTTCCAAGGCAAACAATTATCGCTTCTTCGTTTGTTAGATTCCTCATTTCGCAGATGCATTTAAATATATCTGTCATCCATTCTAATTTTTTAATTGTAGTTTTAAGTGGGTTCTATTGTCGTTTCATTTCATTTAATCCTCGCAAATAGTCAGGTAAAAGTGGGTTCTCACCAACAAAACTATCATAAAAGAATATATATTGTGTGATTTGCATGTGATGCATGGAAATGACTTTTATGTTTTACTAATTTTTTTTTTTTAGAAAAAGTCCTCCTTTATTATTGTTTTACATTACGAATATAAAGTGGAACTTAAAGATTTTACGGTATTAAAAAAAATATTTTAGAATGTAGATTTTATTTCGATGTCTGTAAGAGAAAGGACGAAATAAATGCAAATGATATTCTAGTTATTCTGTGCAACTGTGGATAACATTTTAATGTTTATTAAAGTTTTTGTTCAAATTCTAGCTATGTAATACCAAAATCTACAGATGTTGTAACTATAAAGGTAATCAATTTATAAAATAAAACACTGCAAAATGATATGAATATTACATACACGTCTTTTTTTGTCGATAGCAAAATAATGTTCGCAAAAGATATATGTATGGAAAAAACCAATAAAGAAATGGTTAAGAAAGAGGCATCTTAGAATATCAATGTAGAAAAAACTCACGAGACAAGACATGAGACATGACACACAATATATGGCTGATGACACTGTAACGAAAAAGCTAACAAAAGTAGATGAATAAAAGCTGATCGTTCACCAAGACTTAACGAAGACCACGTTGCTAAGTTTCAAAGCTTTATAGGGTGTGGGTAAGGATATAGATGATACAAAAATAATAGATCAGAAATATTCAGATAGATAAATAAGTAAGTAAAGCTAATAATAAATAGATAACAGACTGACAAAATAAAAACAAGAAACCCTGAATACAGCAACTGCAACGGAAAATGGTCGCCAATGACTCTTAACCTGAGAGTAATAAAGAACTCGAGATTACATAAATGAAACATTTCTCTCAAAGACATCAGAAAAACACGTCAGCATGCATTTCGATATATAACCAACAACTGACTGCTTCGACTGAAATTGGGTTTTGCTCTTTTATAACTTTTCAAAGCTTATTGAAAAAATGGGTGGTTCTGATCCCATAAGAATATCTTATACCTTCTAACTCTAATTATAAGCCAAAACTAATTACAATTTAAGATTGATTACGTACGTTAAACGCTTGAATAAATAAAGCACGTGCATGAGAAAGTATGAATACTTGTTGTCAGAGGGTTAACGTGACAATATAGTCACAGAATAATAAACAATCAGAAGGGCCACTCTCAGCTGCCGCCTTTGAAGTTTTTCAGCACGCGCGCCATGTTTTAGGAGGACACAAACATATGATTTGTGAGGTTATGCAATTGTTTACATTTATGTTTAATTATATTATATTTATGTTATTATATTTAAAACTGTTAATATAATTGTATAGTATGTCTATGATTGCCGTAAGTCAAATAAACCTGGTTTTTTTTCCATGCACACCACATAAACAACACTGGTTCCCTTTAAAATCCTCGTAAAACATGGCGGAACGTCTGCGCGAAGGAGATGCGCGTACTTAATTTTCCGTGGAGAGTGGGCATTCTGTTTGTTTATTATTCTGTGATATAGTCTCGTCAATGGTTTTAAATTTATAGAAATTGACACGTCACAACATCTGTCACCACTATGATACACGACAAATGAGAAATGAATAAATATATCGATTGTAAATATAAACGGAAACCTCGTTTTTTTAAAATAAAAATAAAAAATTAACATACAGGTGCTGGAAAAGCTCTAGAAACAAATGTTGACGGATTCAAACACATTTTTTGTGCTAATTGTCATCCTCTAATTTCTCCTGCATAGTTAATAAGATCTTCACTTCATCTGAGGTTTTTCTCTTATTCCTTTATATGAGATTAACGTCAACAAATTATCTGCTTATTTTAAAGTCTTATCATTTTTTGTAAATACTTTTGTTCCTCTTTGAATTATATCCTATAGTTTTTTGTGAAATTGTAGTTATGGTTTACTTTCCATTGTGGTGTAAGTGTGTTACTGCAACTTATTTGATTTACAACATAATTGTGGCTTGTAACAATATTTATAAACATCTTTCCAATACCATTGTTTTCAAAAGAACATTACACTGATATTTCAAATTTTGTGTACAGTCCACAATACTTTTTTAATCGGTAGTCGTCTTTTAATGTCTTCCATCTTTCATATATTTTTTATAATAGTTTTGTATTCAGTATTATGTAGTATTGGTGTAGATATTATCTTTACGAATAGACTTTTGTAAGATATTTATATTTACTTTTCATTCATAACTTTATTTAATTGTAATTTGTATTCACTAACTTGTAATTCTTAGATAATCCTCACATTTATATCATTAACGTATTTTTCTGTTTCAACGTTTTGTCTTCTCTAACTGTTTATTAAGTTCCTAGTTTTCCTTGACTATTACGAGCAATTACCAGACCGTGTTATAGAAGCACATAAAGTACTATTTCGAAAGTGAATTGTTATTATTTAAAGAAATTAGCAGAACTGTTATCTTGTTATTCTATTTAGGATAAGAGTTAATGTACAAAGTTTTCGAAAAGTACAAAGATAAGGAGAAAGTATTTACTATATATATATATATATATATATATATATATATATATATATATATATATATATATATATATATATCATCATTCAATCTTCGCTTATCGATTGCTGGACATAAATCTCCCTCATAATTTTCCATCTATGTCGATCTTGTGCCTCTTGCATCCAATTTCTATGACAACGTTTTAGATCGTCAGTCCAACGTGTTGGTGGACGACCTCTGCTTCGGTAGGTATCATCTCTTGGTCTCCATTCCAGCATCCGCTTTGTCCATCTATTATCTGTCATTCGATCCACGTGACCTGCCCAGTTCCATTTCAGTGTTGCTACTCTCTCTACTGCATCAGCTACTCCTGTTCTTTGTCGTAGCTGGCGATTTGGGATCTTGTTGCGTAGTGAAACGCCCAACATACCACGCTCCATCGCCTTTGACACACACGGATCTTTTGAACTATTCTCCTTGTCATGGTCAACGTTTCCGCACCGTAAGTCGACACTGGCAAAACACACTGATTAAAGGATTTTCTTTTAAGACATATTAGTATATCAGACGATTTGAAAATATGGTTCAGCTTGCCGAAGGCTGCCCAAGTCTGTCTTGCACGACGGAGAAGCTCAACGATTTGGTTATCTTTTCCTATGCTGATTTCATGACCTAGGTATTTATAGGCCATTACCTGGTCTATGGATTTTGTTTCTATGCATATATCTTCGCTGACTACAAGATTTGTCGTCATCTGGTTTTAGATATATTTATTTTCAATCCTCCTTCTAGCGAGGAAAGGTAGAGCTGATTTAAAAGTTCTTTGCTATCAGCTATTAGTACAATATCATTTGCAAACCTTAGATGGCTAAGCTTTTCTCCATTTATGTTTATGCCCTTGTCGGTCAGTTTTGCCCTTTTACATATATATTCCAAAAGCGTAGTGAACAGTTTCGGCGATGTGGTGTCCTCCTGGCGTACTCCACGTTGTATAGGGAATTTCTGGGTTTGACGATCACCTACTTGAACACTGGCTGTTGCGTTTTGGTATATGTATTATATGTAATTATATTTATATACCGATAGTTAATTCGGCATTCTGTCAAGGCTTCCAACATTTTTTGTTGATTTTCGGTGTCGACGGGGTACCCCGCAAACTTTTAGGTTATCCAAGTTTAGTTTTTTTTGTTTTGGATATTTTTTTTGTCTGTCGACTGATTTTACATCTAAACTGTGTCAGTACTAGTAAATAGTCTGCATCGCAGCTTGCTCCACGCATGATTTTTACATCTAACATACTTGTAGCTATTCTTTTTTAACCACTATTACAATCTTTAGCTATGAGAAATATTTTTTGAGCCAAAAAATGCTCTAGACTTTAAAACCATTTTAAAATATATTCTTCAAAGATCTGAAAATTCCATATTCTATATCTGAGAATAGACAACGTTTTTCATATCTTTCCCGTCTAGCTATAAAATATTGTCGGAACCACCCTCTATACTTATCAAACGTTGTCTTATCAAAAATGTATACTATATTAACTGAATATAGAAATAATAAGGCCATCAATAAAATATTTTTGTAAGAAATAAAAGTGAAAGACTTATTCGTTACTAAAAATATCTAGCAAGGAAATGTCGATATTGTTCAAAAATGCTCGTATTATTATAATACTATCCGAAAGAAAAATACTTTAAATATTTAAATACAACATTTATTATGGAATGTTGAAACAAAGTCCAAAAGAAATGTAAAAGCTTTTAAAAAATATTTTAAATTTCTTCGAAAACTTTTTTATATATTATCACAAACGGCAATATATCATACTGACAATTCATTCTTATCACTAAACATACTTTACGAATTAACGTTTATAAACTAAAATAATTTAAATATATATTATCAACACGTGGTGTTTATAAGTAAGTAAGTTGTACGTAACCCATAGCTCATTATTTCGTATTTGCTCTTTTGTTATTCTAATATTACTTTGTTAGGTACCTATTCTTTTACTAATTCCTAAATAGTCAATTTGATTTTTCCTAGCCCATGCACGTATTATTACTATTAATTAATGCGAATTAACAATACTTAATGCTTCAAAGACAAAATTTGATAAAAGATGTAAAGAAGAGAATATATGACATTTGTAAAAATTGGTATGTCAAGAAACGGATTAAGGATTTAAAACTATTAGACACATCGTAGGAAATTAAAAAATAAAAAAGTAGACGTGGTAGACAACATAGTTATAAAATATTTCTAGTCAAAATTAAAATTTTAATATTGAATTTAAAGAAGAAGAAAAAGAAAGATAATAAAAATATAAGGAAGGAAAATAAATGGACAGGATAAATACAGAAGAAACGGAATCAAACCAAAAAAAACTTCATTACTCAGTATGGATTCATGAATAACTTATGTGACTTGATGCCAAAATAATATTAGCTATGGGTTACTAGTTTTCTTTTTGTTTCAGTTAATGAATAAATCACAAACCTATGATTGCTTATTTTTAATGTTAGCATCTTTCCTAACATCTTCAGCCATATCTTTGTCGTCCCATCCCCAAACGCAGTCGTCATAGAACTGGTTTTTGTCAAGGTTTTTCTCTACACCAGCGTTAATGTCGATCTTACCGTCTTTCCACGTACCGTCACCGGTTCTGTGTGCCCTCTTCCTTACCATTTCGGCGGAGACAGTTTTCAGGTCATATGCTTGACCGATGTGTGCCATGAAGTCCAATAAGGCGGTGGTGAAGTTCATTCTGTAGTTGCCAAGTTCGGCCGCTTTGTAGTCCCAGGGAAAGGTGTGGTGGTAGTTGTGCCAACCTTCTCCAAAACCGATGGCCGAAACGAAACGGTTTTCTACTGGATTGATTGATCTAAAAAAAACATTACTGTTTCAAAGTGTACTATTACTTTTTTAAATCTCTAGAGAGTCTTTTCCACCTTCAACATATATTTTATGTTCCAAAACTACTTAAATTATTAAAATTTTGAATAATTAAACTAACTTCTACAAAGTTTTAGCATATAATGTCGTAAATTTGTTTTAAATGGGATCATATGACAAGTAGTATCTGATTTGAAGTGTATGGTTATACAGACTACTACTAAAGATAAGCTGGGTAGATACAGTTAAAATTAAAAAAGTCGTTCATTATCATTAAAGGTGTTACAGCCCTATAGTAGAGTTTCGATCTTGTAAAGTGTATTTCGCTAGTCCCATCTCCGTCTACACTACCATTTCATCTAAGTTTTGGGGTACCTATCTGTCTACTTCCCCCAGGCTTGTAAAAAAAGGGATCGTCTGGGAGAGTTGGTCTGCTGTGATCTTGCCAGATATCCTGCCCATGTTAGCCTTCTTATTTTTATGATACCACATTTTTACCACCAAATGTATATATTTGTATTTATGGTATGTATTTATGGTATATCTCATATCTTCTCCTTTAACTACCATTTTTACAAATGCCACCAAGGTGATCAGATATGTTTCTGGCTTTATTGCTGGATATTTATGCCATAACTTTGATTTTAGATCTATCAAAATTGGGTCTAGATCACCTGCGTGGCAAAAATTTGTAAACATTGATTAAATAGATTTAATCTGTTATCTATTTTGGACTCTTTAACCGTCTTTTCCAAAACTGTTTTGAAAAGAAGCATGTCCATCTGCCTTGTCGCAGTACGATATGTGTTTTAAACCAGTATGATTGTTTGTTCTGTACTTCTATTTTGCAAATAACGCATTGTAGCCCTTTGTCTATGGCTCATACAAGTTACATAGTAAGGTGGTAGATGTCGATATAATATGCACTTAAGCGGTACTATAGCATATTCGAAAATATTTTGTAATCTTTATTAAGGAGAGTTAGTCCCCTATAGTTTCTACGTTCCAATTGATCACCTTTTTGTGTAGTAAAGAAGCAATTACAGTTTACTACTCTTCTGGGATTTGCTCTATATTCCAGACTATTATGAATACTTTCTGTATTTTATAAGTAAGACTACCGCGTTTACAATGAATAAGTTGTGGGTGTAGCCCCTTACTTCCTGGGTATTTGTTATCTTTTAGGTAATTTAGTACATACTGTACTTTAAGAATTAAAGAAGTTATATTGGTGTATTGTTTTTGCTTCTGGAGTTAATTGATTTCGATCTACTTTGTTGGAAAGTAGTTCTCTATGGTGTTATATGTCTATAGTTTAGTATGTACCTCATTATCATTATGTATGTTTAGTTTTAGTTTAACTTATTTTCTTGTATTATCTAGGTATTCTTTTATAACAATTTCTGGTTTCATTTTAATTTTTTGAGATCTCAACTTCTTTCAATATTCCATTTTTAACACATAGTTTTTTTTTCGATGCAGGTACTTCTCTTTCCTCCTAAGATCTTTATAATTTTTTTGTTTTTCTCGAATTTTTATTTGATGTATAAATTCCTTCTTTGGATAATATCCTTACATTCAGCATCGAATTAGTCATTGGTGGTACTGAAATTTGACTACATCGTTATTTAAAGCTACTCTCAATAAAGTCATGATAAAGATTTTGAGCCATGATGCTCTTTTTCTATTTCTATTTTTCAGACTGTTTTATAATGTGATCAAAATATCCTAACTTGCTTTTTTTAATACATTAAGCAGTTGTGTTGTTTAGTACATTCGTCTAAGGACTCCCGTACTTAAGCTCTCCTACACCAAAATGATATCAAATGATTAATAATGATCATGGAACTAGAAGAAAAGATATTGAATAGATTTCTGATAATGTGGAGTAATTTGGAATTCATGCATACTTTTTTTATATCTTCTAAATTCATATTAAAAAATATTGTTTATTGCACGTGGTCATTTTAAACTTTATTTCTGTACATATATCTATATGTGAATGCAGTTTTCGGAAAGTTGAACCATGTTTTCAAATCATCCGACCTCCCTTAAAAGAAAAACCTTAAATCAATATATGTTGTCGGTGTTGATTTACGGAGCGAAAACTTTGGCCATGACAAGCAGTACAATACAAAAGATCTATGTGTCTCCAGGGTGATGGAGCGTGCTATGTCTCTCTACAAGACAAAATCCCAAACCGCCAGTTGCGACGAAGATCAGGAACGGTTGATACTGTAGGGACAATGACAGCACTTAAATAAAAGTGAGCAGGTCACGTGGCACGAGTGACATATATAACAGATATTCAAAGCGGACACTGAAATGAAGTCTGAAACACGATGGACTGATGATTGAAAACGCTAGAAAAACTGAAGCAAGGGGCACAAAATTGAAACTGATTAAAAATTATACGAAAGATCCAGATCCAGAATTTTGTTGTTTTATATTTCGTTATTAGTAGAATATTCAATAGGTCAAAGGCCACTATACTCACCCATCATATGGCTTGTACCCCCACAAGTGTGCAGCGCTGTTGACTGACCAGGTTCCATTCAATTGCAACACAAATCTGAATATGCACACGAAGAAAGACATCATAAAGTCTTCATTCCAGAAGTAGTATGGCACATAGGTTGGCATTAGGAAAGTTAAAAAGGTTACCAGTGGGATATAGTATCTGAAAACAAATATGGCGAGTTATTATACAGCTACACATTTAAATACGTACAATTACATACGCCCTGTATAAGAATATAGTTTAAAAAATATAGTTAAATATTACAAAAATAAATCAAAGTTTTCTATATAATTTATGGACTCTGGTGTGCAAGCAAAAGCAGACTATTCTCCGTATGGTCGTTGATTGATCTATTATGTGGTTAAATGTTTAGACATCTCCGTAATCATATAAGGGATATTGTAATTTTTAAATTTGTAGAGTATATTTACCCGATAACATTAATAGAAACAACAAAACAGCTATATGTAAAAACAAAACTAGGAGGAACTACGGGACAGAACTAACTCAAACTCTTAGTGAGTGTGTTTATCATTATTTTTGTATTTAGTTATTGAAAATGATTAAAGATAAAAGTACAGTAAGAAGACAATAAGCAAAATCAAGAAAAAGAAAACTATTAGGTAAATAATCAAGCCATGAAATAGAAGACCTTAGAAAAAATAACAACTTTTGGGAAAGCAAGACAAAATGTGCAGAAAACACAGAAAACAAAAAAATTCATTGTCATTGTCAAAACATCGACATTCATATTGTCTTAATTTATTTTAAATAGACTTGCGACTGATTTGGGATAAACCAGTTATATAGCATTTCACAAAGCTTCAACAAGCCTTCGAAATAGATCTTCAAGCAGAAAACTTTTAAATAGTGATAGGGTTAAATAAGGGTATAAGCTAGCCCCACTATTCTTCATCCTTGCTTTTAAATAACCGATTATAAGACAGCTGAATAAAAGAAGAGCCAATTTTCTAACAAATAAATCAATATATGTCGACAACATTAACATCATGTTCTGGAGAGCAGAGACGAAACGAAAACATATTCGCAATTAAAAAGAGCCGCCAGGGAAACTAAAAATAAACACAAAAAATGCCAAAACATTAACACTGACAAGATAATGGGGTAACCAGGTCCTCAAACAAAAGAGAAATACGAACCAAATAGAGTAGACGATATTTAAATATGAGAAGTACAACTAAATACTTGAATAGAGAGAACAGAAGATGCAGAAATGCAAAAAAGAATATTCAACTGCACTTAAGCCTTTCTCGCTGACTCACATATTGAGCTTTCAAAGTGTACACCGGTAATTGAAGATTAAGATTTATGTATCCATCATGAGACGTAATGTAGCACCTAACGGTATTATTTTATATACGCGAGACATGGTAAAACAAAAAAAACTAAGAACTTGTGAAATAAAAATGGTTAAACATATCTGTGAGTCAATCACAGCAAATGGAATAAAGAGATTCATACACAACCATAAACTTTACAGAATGTTGAAACAAAATAGCTGTCTCAGATCTAATAACCGAATTGCCAACAAAGCTGAGGTGGCGGGTTGGCGGTCTCATTAGTCTAGTCCCAGATTCTTAATGTGTGGTTTTTGTTGTATAAACATCGTTTATACAAAATGAGTAATTCTAAAGGTAAAAATAGTGCTAATAATGAAAATAAACAAATAAAAAGAAGAAAAATGCGGTATTAATCGTTTCAAGTATAAAAGTAAAGTAATTAAGAAGGCTAAAATAAAGGGCGAGGTACATATTAATCATGTGGGAAAAAGATTATGGCGCGAAAAACTGTAATTAATTGCAGCTGCCACAATAACTGTGGCAAATTACTCAGAGTTAGACAGAAAAAAATGCTTTATTTGTGTCTTTACACCAGTTGGATGACAAAAATTCCTAAGACTCTTAGTTACAAGGTATGATAGAATTATCATCTATTAAGAGAATCAAAAAATTCTTCTTCTTCTTGTAGTTCCTTCTCCTATCGGAGGTTGGCTATCATCACAGCTATCCGTACCTTATTGGCGGCTGCTCTAAAAAGATCTACTGAGCTGCAACTGTACCACTCTCTTAGGTTTCTCAGCCAGAAAATTCTTCGTCTTCCTATGGATCTTTTACCCTTGATTTTACTTTGCATTATGAGCCTTAATATCTCATATTTCGCACCTCTGGTAATGTGACCTAAATATTCCAGCTTTCTTGTTTTGATGTGCTTTATGACCTCGTAATCCTTTTGTAGCCTTCTTAATCGTTTTGCATTTGTAACTCATTGTATCCATGGTATTTAGAGAGACCCCATACCCATACCCCATTTATAAGAGACCCCATACCTTTTTATTTCATATTTGTTTGAACGGAGTCTGTAATAAGATATACAGATGAGCTTTTTTGAATTTATTTGGGGTTGGTGAAAAGTATATTTGACGTTTATGTCACCTACTAACTGCTGGAACCACTTTAAGCGATAATATTGGTAAATCTGTGAAATCCCGTCATCAATTGATATCAGGAGAGGTATGTTTTCAAATAAAGGAACACGTTGAATCGTTTGATCTGAAAGTTCATTATTTTAATAATGTATTGAAAAAGTATATGCCTGCTACATTAGATGTTAAACTAGTTTTTACTTACAATATTTTCATAAAAATTTAACTTATATTTTTGGTCGTCCTCAAGTTAATGTTTATTTTACCTGTTAAGAACTTGACCAGAAAATTAAAACACAACCTTTAATGAGAATACAAAACGAGTTGCTACTGCAGAACTTTTAGTTCACAAAAAGGACTAATAAAATTAAAAAAAAAAGTAGAACACACCAAACAACCATCTTTAGAGAACGATGTAATACTGGAAATTACGATGGACTAAGTGCAAAATTTTTACCTAACATACCTGTACAGAAAATTTTCTATTATCGCCAGCTGCGGTATTTCGAGTTCAGTATACATAACTTAAAAATAGGAGAAGCTAAATTTTTCTCTTATCATGAGAGTGAGGTTCACAAAGGACTCAATGAAGAATGCGCATTTTGAAAGATTATTTTGAGAATGAGATCCCTGAGAATGTAAAAGAAGTTCACATATTTTCAGATGATTTTCTTTTAGCCCATTAGCTATTATATTAAAATTTCCACTATTTTCCAATAAGAGGGCAATCATTCCTTTCCTGCGACAGAGATCTTGGTGTAGCTAAAATACATTCGCAAACATGACCGCATTTTTCTTCCTGAAGAATATTATGACCTACTTGAGAAATCCTCTAAAAAAGCTTTCTTCCCATTACAGAAGCAAAAAATGATAACTTTTGGGTTTTAAGGCTTAGGATTTAAGAGGTAGTGGCCCAAGTACTACATATTGTCCCTCGACTATATGAAAATAAGCAAAAGATCAAAAAACGACTTTTAATTTTTCTCAGTATAATGAGTTCGAATATGATTGCAACAAATCTGGGATTGTTGTACGTCCGTTTATTGATGGGCTTATTTTCTAGGAATTTTGGCAAGAGCAGATTAAGTTTGTCCTAATCTACCAACAAAGCCTTCTTACGCAGGAAAAATCTCTATTAATTACAAAAAATTAAAAATTTGAAGAAACTTGTGCAGTATGTACCAGAAGAAAAGATTTTTTTTATATCAAGATGATGTTATGGCCTACGACCATTGATGATGAGCCACTAGAAGAGGACTACTAATCTACTAACTGCAAATCTTGGAACTTCTAAATATGTTTTTTCAAGTAATATATTATTCCATTAATAATGCAAGAGTTTTAATAATGATACAATATTAATAAAAGCACAGGTATTTGTAAATGTATATAGAAATAGACAAATGATGAACTAAAAACTAATTATCAAAAGCATTAATAGAACAAATAATAAATTAGAAGAGAAATTTCTGAAAGAAAATAGAAATTGGCAAAACAGGATTTAAAATCCTACATCTAAATGTCACAAAATAAATAAAAAAAAACAAAAATACAGAATTTTGAATTTTTTCCGATTTTACACATTTGGTTTGATTATTACTTTTGTTCAAAGAGCTTTTTATTTCAAAACTAAACAATTTCCTAACGCTTAAAAATAATCGTAAAAATTGAAGTTATACACGTATCGTATGCAGATTTTTATGATTTATAATAGTCATGCAATAACGTTTTTAATTATTACGAAATATATGAAGACTACATCATGTTGAGGCGTAAAGACAGTAGTTGTTTGATGTATATCTACCTAAATCATTTAATGAGACAGGAGACTATTACACTAATTGCTTTTGATTTGTTAAAGCGTTTATTTATACCGGTTTTTGCAATTCCTTCATCAGAGAAGTAAAGTTTAAAAGCACATTGGAAATAACGATCATTTTCTGAAAGTAGTAGAACAATAATTAGTGTGTACAGTAGAAAAAAATAACACAATCAAGAAAACTATAGAAATCTATAATATAATTAAAATTGTATGAAATAATTTGAAAATATTACATATTTGTTGCTGATAGCAAAAGGAAAGCCCTAAATTAATTCCAGTGACGTAAGAGAAGATGTGCAACTGGTACATGTTCATGAGCCATCCAGAATGTTAACCCTTTTATTTTTACTTCGTATGAAGCATAGTATCTGGAATACTCAATGAGACAAGTCGCTGTCGTTATTTTTAAGTCGATATTATTTTAACTATGTCTATAGACAGACAAAAATATTGTTCGCTCTGTCGCTTTCCACCTAATCATTTATTACATTGGTTCATCTGTGACGGTCATTTTTTCATAATGTTTTTTGACAAATAAAATAAAACTACGAAAGCAGTACGATAAACATTATTTTTTCTGCCTTTTCTTTTCCATGAACCCACATTCACCCACTCCTGGATACATGTCTATCATACTTTCCTCCACTGATCTCTATTATATGCATGGCTTAAAGAAGAAATTATCTTGGTTGAGGAATATCAGAGATTTGAATAACCTCAATGTTGAACAGATATTTAACGTTGAAACAGATAGGGAAGCGTTTAAAGAACTGATCGCCAACCTTCGTTAGAAGACGGTACAAGAAGAAGAAGACATCATGCGTAGTAGCGAGTTAAAAATTTCGAAGTGCTGAGACGACTACAAAATAATTGCCAAATCATAAGAACTAATAAAGTAAGAACATTAGAATGCTTAGACCATAGTACCTTGTTCTTTATGTACCAGAAGGTTGGCGACCATCATAAGATATCTTAGTCTATTTTATGCCGCATGTATTATGTTTGCAGCTTTTGGTATTTGGAATCATTCCCTTATGTTTCTCAGCTAGGTTTTTCTTTCTTCCTAAACCATCACACATTCCATCATATCAGTTCCATATCTTTATTCATTCGTCTCAATACCTCTGCATTCATTTTGTTTGTTCAAGGTATTCTCAGTATGCGTCGATAGAGTCACATTCCTAAAGCATCGAAGTTTCATATAGTTGCTACCGTTATGTAATGTTTACCAAAATTTAAAAAGGAAATTCCGAGTGGTTGGTTGTATACGATAGTTTTTAAAAAAAATACTATGAACTAAAAATTTCTTTGTAAAATGGTATAAAATTTATTAAAAATTTTAAACATTATCCAAAATGGATTTGTAAGTTTTCAGAATGTTTTTAATTCTATAGAATCATCATCAGGGAAATACCTACAAATAAGTATTACTGCTTAAAAATGAGAACAAAAGTGTAAAATTTTAATAAGGGATGATAAGAGATTACATTTTTTAGGAAAACAAAAAATTCCTGGCTCGAAAAAGGACTTTTCCACTGAATAACTAACTAATGGCAGAAAGAAGTAAAAATTGCTTGAAAGTGATAAGACCTTCAAGATAAGTGATAAATAGTTTTTAAAGTGTGATCAGATAATGTATATTCATTCAGGGTGTTATTTTAAATAAAATTTAAATTGAAGTTTTGTTATTGTTTTAAATGCTATTGGATTGTATGTATATTAGTTTTTAATGAGTTAAATTGAGGTTCAGTGTATAATACAATTATGTTGTTGACAAGATAATTGTATTGTGAATAATTGAAAAGTAAGATAAATATTTGTCTCCGAGACATGTCGTCACTCAATTAACTGAATTATTTAAGTCAGAATTTTAGACTGAATAACAATACTAAAACAGTTTGTATTTAAATAATATACTGTTGATAGTATGAGATTTTTATACTCATCATGAAGAATAGGGGTTTTTATAAAATTTAAAAGAGTGTTAATGGTTGACTATGTGTAAGTATCTGTGTGAATACAAGTTCATGTGTATGGAATACGTGTGGAGTTTCAAAAACAGAAAAAGGTGTATGAGTAATGTAGAGAGTACGTAACATTTCGTAGCGCGCCGTAGGATAACGGTTGGGTTGCGGTTGCATAAAAGCTTTTTCATGTGTATTAATCTATATCGTATACTTATTATTTACTGTGTATCTAGATATTTAAACCGGTGTACTGCTTCAATTTTCGGTTTAAATATGCAGGGCGATATTTTGGTTGTTCTTTTTACTAATCACCATAAATTTGGTTTTCTTTTTGTAGATCTAAGTCCAAATTGGTTACCTGTAGTATTTACTCTACTAAGTATCATCTGTAAATCCATGATGCTATCGGCCAGTATAGCCCTATTGTCTGTATGTCGAAGATTGCTTATTGGTACGCCATTAATCTTGATACCTTTATTGCAATCTTCCATTGCCTCAACAAATATTTGTTTCAAATATAGGTTGAATAACAGTGACAGAAGAATGCAGCCCTATCTAATCCCCTTTAAAAAGGGTTATGTTTTGACCCACCATATGCCCATACTTAATGTGGGCTGTTTGATTCCAATACAGATTTTTAATAATCTAGATGTTCTTAGTGTCAAGTCTTAAAAGATATATTAGTTCTATAAGTTTGTCATGTTTGCTATTGTCTAATCTTTTCTCATACATTTACTCTCATGTATACAACTTTCTGTTGATCCAGGAATTTTTAAACCAACAGTTGCGTTGCAAAGACGCTCTCACGTTCCAGATCTGCATCTAAAGCCTACCTGTGTATCGTTCGTAAATATGAGTACTAAAACCTTTCATACAAGGAAGATTAATCGTAAAAAAGCATATGCCAAGCAAGTATTTTGAGAAACCCTTGAAACTAATATAATTAAAGCTCAGTTGACATTTTTAGAACGGCTGCCAATAACTTGCAAACTAGGGAGGTGTAGTTCACCATCGAAATAGTTCTAATGAACGGTTCTTTCAACTGAACTAATTGAACTAGTTCATTAATTTTCATAGAACTATCTCACTGCGAACGATTTGCATTATAAATTATGTCTCGACTTCTAAAGAAGAAAATAATGAATGAATTAATTAGAACATATATTTATTATTTTGTGAATGGATGGACTAACTAGTTTAAAAAAATGCCGATTAGCCTCAGATAACAGATTCATAATTCTTATGAATGTGACAATAACATAAAGTCTTATCTTAATGTCATAATGGTTCGGATCTTATGCCCATGTATTGGCTTGGATGTTGCCATGATGTGTTGTTTCTTGTATTGTAATTTTGAAATAAAAATTTTAGTTGTGGTTAAAATGATTGAGGCATTTACATAAAATATAATTTTATGTAAAAGTGAGAATGAAATTGTGTTATTTAATGTTCCTAGAAAATTCATTGATTTTTTTTTGTAAAGGTTCTTTTAGAAATAACCTAATTATAAATTACTATGAGTTTAAATATACGTAAATATAAAAATAAACCATACTTGAACCATATTTATATTTAAAACGGTTAATAAAAACCAAATCTTAATAATCTTTTGCAAATAAAAACTAACTAATCATATAATAATTTAAACCATTTAAACCTAAACATACGATCGAAAGAAATAGTTCCGAACTACTTGTACGGTAGTGAACTAGTGAAAGACTGACTGAAAGAAAGAAATAGTTCCGACTTCCGAACTACTTGTACGGTAGTAAACTAGTGAAAGACTGACTGAAAACCGAAGTAAACGGGCGGCCAGCGCCGAGCTTGTGTGATGGATGATTGAGACGAGACATCTGGCAACCAGTTCTGTTAGGGTTGGATTTCGATGTCGGTCCTACAAATAGTTCTTTCGCGAACTAGTTCACTGAACTAGTTCATTTTTGTGAAATAGTTCTGTTGAACTAGTTCGTCTAAAAGAACTAATAAGCACACCTCTAATGCAAACAGCTATGGTAGTAAATAACCTCGAATAGGGGAAGGAGCCCTTTGAAGATTGTACCATTCCAATGGAATTTTTCCTTTATTTAGACATTTAATCAACGGAACCTTTATAGATTATCCTTAGAAGTAGTATATCCATTTGCTTAAATTTTTTTAAAGTAATCGTATTTCAGATCCATTTTTACTTAAATAAATATAATTTCAAATCAAATCAATAGATGCTTTGGTCTTTCCACGTATATTATTCTTATTCTTAATCAGAAATACAAAAGCTACCAAATATCCATATACCAAATATGGCAGTTACAGAGTAATCATTTGAATATCAATTGTCCTTACATTTAGTGTTGTGTTACATAAAAATTTCAATCAAATTTAAAGGTAAATTCTATAAGAACTTCGTACCACTAGCTATATTTTAAGGCATTGTGTATTATTAAATTAAATAGAGATAAGAACAACGACTATATGTTGCAGAAATGAAAATTCTTTGGTGAATGAGTAAAGCGATAATCATTTGTTACTTCATTCGTTCACTTGGATTAATTCCAAAATAAGAAAGCATTTGTTAAAATGGTTCCCAATGGTAATCACCAAATATAGAGAATGGCTGAGTGGAAAATTGTTGTAAAGCATAGAAGAGAAAGGCTAAAGAAGACATATTAAGAGAGGGTTATTTGGGACATGTTTGTAAACAGAATTATTATTAGTATGATAGCAAGATGAAAATAGATGGAGAAATATATTTAGGAAAACCTAACCAAAATTGCAATTTTCTAAAAACTAACAATTTCTTAAGATTTATAACATTACAAAAGGCCTTTTTAGGAGTTTAGAAGAATTTATGGACATTTATCATACTTTTTTTGTCCTTTTTAGCATTCACTTCTCTTTTATGTGCATCAGTGCTACAATCACTTCATTTGATATCGGATCTAAGTTTTGATATATCTATGTTGAATCAGGATAATATAAATTCCCTTTTTCTGCTATCGTCTCCTATTTCTTCTAGAAACTTGAGAGTTAGTTAGTCATCATATTTTCATTGTGTCGTTTCTATATTTATTGTATAATTTATTGTTTTAGTCTAAGTAATTTATTTTTCTCTGCATATACAAATTGCAATTGTCAAATATTGGTTTATATCGCGAATTTAGAATTATATTATACAATTGTATTTTCTTGTAATAAACTTAATTTGAATGGATAAAACATTATTATACTTACTTTCTTTGCCACCTGACTACAGGATCAGCAGCTACGTCACTCATATCGATGGTCTTTCCTTTAACCTTAACGTCTTCATGCTTTTTCATCATCAGCCATCCTACGTGACAGAAGAAGAATCCACGACTGGAGTTATGAGGATCGGCATTGGTGTCTGTGAATTTGTGATGGACTCTATGATCCCTGACCCATTCGTAGATGTCGTTCTGCAGAGCTGCTGTCTGTCCCAACATCAACCATATCCTGAAGGGCAGTTTCGCTTTGTAGGCTCTGTGCGCCCAGAGACGATGTGCTCCTCCAGTCACCCCTGTACTGGCAAATGATAAGTAGACTGCGCCTAAAATGACAAGAAGGAGAACCCAATTAGATTTAAAATTAATTATCTTGTGGGTTCATTTAAATAACATGTTGATGTATAGAAATAAAAAAATAAAAGGTGGTGTACTTCATGTAATGATCATTTCATATCATAATAGAGCATGGAGTTCTAACAAATGCATAAATAAGAAGACTGAATAAAGATCTCCATTGAACCTGACTTTTAATTTTATTATACATTATATCGTGAGTGAGCTCTTTTATATTATACATTATATTATATTCTTTTCTATTATACATTATATCGCAATTTGCAGTGAGCTCTACAAGAATGGTGGCGATGCCCTAATACAGACACTGCATAAGCTTTTACTTCTTGTTTGGCATAATGAGACCATGCCTTGTGAATGGTCTCAAGGCGTGATATGCCCGTTACATAAAAAAGGTGACCAGCTCCAGTGTGACAACTATAGAGGTATAACCCTGTTAACAACTGCTTACAAAATACTAGCAAATATTCTCTACGAAAGGTTGAAGTTTACACAGTGGGCATAATTGGTAAATATCAAGTTGGATTTACTTCAGAAAAATCAACAATTGACCAGATTCATTCAATAAGACATATTCTCGAGAAAACATTAGAATTTAATATTGAAACCCATCACCTATTCGTCGATTTTAAGGCCGCATACGAAAGTGTCAAGAGAACAGTGCTATACCAATCAATGCATGAGTTTGGTATACCAGAGAAACTTATCCGACTAACGAGAATGACAATGTCTAACTTAGAAGCCACTGTTAGAATACAGGGAGAGAGTTCTAGATCCTTTGAGATAAAGGATGGACTCAGACAAGGAGATGCTCTGGCTTGCCTCCTATTTAATATTGCCTTAGAAAAGGCAGTCCGAGATACACGAATTAGGGATGGCGGTACTATTTACAAGATAGATGTTAGATCGATACAAGTCTTAGCATATGCTGATGACATTGACATAGTAGGGCGTAGCAAGCGAGATGTTGAGCAATATCTCCTAGAATTGGAAACAGCGGCGAAACAGGTCGGTCTAGTCATCAACGAAGACAAAACCAAGTACATGTTAGTTACAAAGGATCCGATAGCAAATGAGGAACGAGAAACAGTCTTTGGAAGTCATACCTTTGGACGTTTTGACAACTTCACATACCTTGGGTCGCTATTGACTGCTACCAATAAAACAAGCGAAGAAATCAAAAGACGAATAAATCTTACAAATAGGGCATACTCTGGACTCCAAAAGCATTTCCACTCAAGAACATTCAAAGAAAAACTAAAATTATTATATACAAAACATTGCTGAGGCCGGTCCTCACATATGGAGCAGAAACATGGACTCTAACGCAGAAAGATGAAAGATTTTTGGGAATATTTGAGCGTAAAATACTCCGCAAAATATTTGGAGCTGTAAACGACCAAGGGCAGTGGCGCAGAAAATATAATTTTGAATTGTATCAGCTCTTTGATGAGCCAGATGTCATAACGTTCATTAAAACATAGCGACTTAGATGGGCTGGACACATAATACGAATGCCAGAAAATACCATTGCTAAAAAGCTAACCACACCTGTAGGAAAAAGAAGCAAAGGCCGACCGCGAATTAGGTGGTTAGATGGAGTAGAAACCGACTAACGAATATTAAAAATCAGAAGATGGCAACATGTTGCCAAAAACCGAACAGAATGGCGACGAATCTTAGAGCAGGACAAGATCCACAGAGGATTGTCGAGCCAAAGATGATGATGATACATTATATCGTAGGTTATGCAGTATGTGAAAAATCTTTCTTCTCAATTATTTTCTGAACTGTTTAATTTAAATTAATAAATTTTAGATGAAATTATATGGTAGGTAACACATTATTTAAGAGTTCTTATGCCATTCCAAGTATGCTATGATTGTGTGTAATTTTGTTGCGCTGTTTCTAAATGATCCTGTAGCATAGTAAAACAGTTTCCATAGAACTTCTGTTAGAAATGGACGGTAGGATATAATGTTGTCTTGATACAGAGCTCTGGATATACCTGAGCCAAATAAAAGGACCATCAAGTATTGGCGGATAGCTTATATATAGCAGAATTTCCCGAGGACGTCTATATTATCTTATTCCAAATAAGTGTGTATCGTTTTTTGTGTTGTGTTATTTAAATTAGCAAAGTTTAGGTAATGATGTTAATTTACTAGATATTTTTACCAATACATATCGTCCCGATATATTATGTTTTACCGAAAATGGGACATCCCGTGATAAAATTTCTAATCTTGAATTATGCAATTATGTTTTATTTATTTATTATTCGAGGAGTTACCACGTTTACATAAGTTGGTAATATTAAGGCGTTTTTTGTGTAGTTTCTGAATATCTAAATAGAATAATACGGATATATGCGAAGGTGGTCATTTGTGGAGATTTCACTAGATAAATGTCTAAATTAGGCTATATGCCGACGAAAACACTTACAAGAATCTATTTATAAATTAGAGATATCTATATAATTAGGTCAATGTCAGTAGGCGTGCAATTCTCCCTACTAAAAACAAAATGCATGCTTTTCTCAAGAAGGCACCGGCCACAGAGAACATCTTTAAAACTGTATGGCGAGCCGCTCAAATTCTCAGAAAAAATTAATTTTCTCGGAATGGTATTTGACCAAAAACTAACATGGAAACAACGTATTTTAGAAATAAAAAAGTCTTGCCTGCCAAAATGGATTAAATGTAATGGAAACAATATCAAATACAAAATGGGGATCCGACGAAACCACGTTATTAAATATTTATAAGTCACTCGTTAGATCAAAAATAGATTATGGGGCTATTGTGTATGCCTCCGCTAAAAAACATGTTACCAAGCAACTTGAAGTCATTGAGAACACAGCACTTCGCATTGCCATAGGCGCATTTAGAACCACACCAGTTAAGAATCTCCAATGCCTCACAGGAGAGCCACCTCTTAATCTACGAAGAAATTATTTATGCCTTTTGTATGCAGCATCAGTCGCCAGCAACAAATTCCACCCAGTATTTCAAAATGCATTTACTGACCGTTACCTAGAAGCTTATAACAAAAGTAGGTTCGATCCACCATTCTACGAAAGAGTTCGAAGAAATGTAAAAACTCCACCTTCCTGGTTAATCATGATTTTTGAAATCAATACGACGCTACTCCAATATAACAAATCAGATACCTCACCCACTGTAATCCGACAGTCATGTTTAAAGGAACTCGAGACTTACGGGAAAAGCTTTTGCATTTATACAGATGCCTCCAAATCTGCAAATTACGTAGGAGCAGCAGTTGTCACTCCATATTCCTCTTCCCAATTTAAATTAATGCCAGCCACTTCTATATACACAGCAGAATTATATGCAATATTACAAGCCCTCATTCGCATCAAAAGTACAAACCATTCTTCTTTCGTCATTATCACAGATTCTCTAAACTCCTTAACAACAATCGGTCAACTATATACTAAGAACCCTGTAGCCTTACTTGTCAAGAAAGAACTTGCTGCCTTACAAGAATCTGGTTCAGAAGTCAAATTTATGTGGGTTCCATCTCACACGGGAATACATGGTAATGAAAACGCAGACCTCCAAGCAAGAGAAGCTACCAAAAATGATCAAGCCATAATAGTGTCAAAGACTATCTGCAGTGATATAAAACAGTTCGTTAAAGAAAAAGTGATTAGTGCGTGGCAAAATAAGTGGAACTTATCGGAATCTAAATTAAAATAAATTAAATCGACAGTGAAACCGTGGCGCCTAGTAAACTTAAAAAGAGCTGACCAAGACAAAATTTCTCGACTTCGATTAGGTCACACCAATATTACTCATAAGCACCTAATAAGTAAAGAAGACATTCCAGTGTGTGATTACTGTCAAGTCAATATTACTGTTAAACATCTCCTAACAGAATGTGGAAAATATACAGTTAACAGACAAAATAACAATATTTCCAGTGACTTAAAAACAGTATTAGGTGAACATTTAAATACTAAAAACTTAATTAGATTTCTAAAAGAAACATCTTTATATAATTTAATATAATGTAGTAACTAATGTAAACTAATGTCGCTAATGATCCAGGTGGTTGAAGCGACTTTTATTAGTAAATAAAAAAAATGTCTAAATTCAAAACAGGTAAATTGTTTTTGACTTGCTAGCTCAAATCTCACACATCCCCATCTACCCGAGTTGCAAAATATGGTAATACTTTAACCAAGTCATCAGTTGACTATTTAATTACAAACATAGACTTTAGTTTAGTTTGTTTTTAACGCTTCATTTACACAAATATTGTAAAAATAAATCGAGCAAATATTTAAATTTAATATTTAAAATGGAATACTCTAGAGTTGAAATATGAGATAGAAACTCTTAAATACGAAAATTGGATACCAAAAAGCTTTGTATGTGTGGAATTGAACTAGAAATGAAGAATATAAAATTAACAAAAGTAATACGAACTGTTAAGCTACATTGCAAACTTATTTTATTTTTATTTATTTTATCTCAAAATAAAACAAAACCAACTTAATAATTCATTAACACAAAATTAACTAAAAAAAAACACGTCATCCCAGAACAAACTGAATTTTATCGAAAATGACAATTTTGAGACTTCAACCACTCCTACCCCTGGCTTTCGCCTAGAACCCCCCCTCATAATTGTGAAAAAACGGTAATTTAATGTCATTTAGGCACGCGAAATCAAATTTAAACAAAATTTGTATCAACCCGACGGTAAAAATTCGATATCTTTTGCTCAGAGCGTCCTATACACAAAAGTAAAAATGCGTGTTAAATGCTAAAAAAAGGTAAAGATTGCAGCTTTCGTACGCAATTTTTAAATTCTGCTGCAAATTGTTAGTTTTTATAAAGATGTTAAATAAATAAACGGTTCGTGATGTTTGCCATTCTTTACGGTTCTCATAATATTAATAAAATTTATTACTTCCATTGACCTGTCACTATGTAATTTCCTTTATTAAAGCCTAATCTTCAAAATCTGTGGCATGAAATTTCGGATTCGAGTTTTGGCAACAAATCTGAATGATTTAAAATATGCCTTAAAACGCTGAATTTAAACTTTTAAATTAAAGACGATCTAAAACGTTAAAACTGCTTTTTTTTCGATTACCTGATTTATCTAAACTTACATTTTTGATTTTTTGCTGTTTGTTTTGTTTGAATTAGGTATATTTTGCTAATATATTGACATTCTATATTATCTTTTACTTGGCTGATCTTTGAGAATGGTTACTGACCTAACAGATGAAGAGGTTTGATGAGGAAGGCCAGCGATCGAATTGGGTTGTAGCGCCATAGAATAGCTAGATGGATCTTTTAAGAAACAAGAATTGTTAATTTGTAGCAATTATTTGTTTATTACTCTCTCATAATCTTCCTTCCTTTTGACAAAACAAGATAATTCTGATAGGAATGTAGATGGACAATATCAGATACGTGTGTTTATTTTATACGTTATCATTTTTGTAGAATCTTTATTAAACTAATCTTTCAATATGTCAAATTATGTCAAATGTCATTCTTATAGTGGCAAATTCTGATATTTCCATTGGCACGTTTTAATTCCCAATTTTTTATCTAAATATACCCCATTATACTTTTGCTCTCAGAGCATCTTCAGGAGCATCTGAAATAAGCCAAAAATATGATGGTTGATAAAAAGATTTATAATATAGCGTTTTAGATTTATTTCGTCAAAAATGTAGGCTATCAACCACGTCAATAAATGTTTAGCAGTAGATAAAGGACAAATAGTTTAAAATTATTTAGAAGCTACATTGTACGCGACAGCAGGAGAGAGAATTGCTGCTGGTCTTTTACACTGGAACCAGAATCTGACAATAAGTTGAACTGTGTTATATATATATATAATATATATATATATATATATATATATATATATATATATATATATATTGTAATCTTGATCTCGCAAAAAAGAAAAGCTTGCAGAAAAGCTTGCTTATTCAACACAATGCTTGCTTTAACCTAATGCCACAAATATCATCAGGTTCTTCTCCTTTCCCTATATCAGTAACATTTCAAAATATTCCTCGTCACACGACACTTTAGGTTTCCTTTTAATTAACACCAAAGATAGGATGAACACTCTTGACAAAAGTGGTATTTATAAATTGAGATGTGATGATTGTAATGCCTCTTATGTAGGTAGACCCATCCCAAAGTTGTCTACCAGAATCACAGAATATTTGATTAGACCAAACTCTCAAGTTTTGGTCAGTATTTCTTATCAGCGTTTCTACGAACGGAAACCTGCGTCATAAACAATGCCTTATGATATGATGTCCGATATCATTTCGTAAAAATCTATAATTCTCCTTCATTACTATAAGGAGTTAAAATACAGATTTTAGGAGTCAATAATATAAGAAAACCAGAATTCCAAACAATGCTGAAAATCTGATGGACAGTACGCAAAACACGGTAAAATTAAAAAAAAATCGACAGACAACTTCCGATATACAACCTGGTAAGTCTCATAAAAGACGAATATTAAAAGAAAAAGGCATCTGGGAAAATTAATCTGCTTTTATTACTATTAAGAACTGTGTAGGATATTAATGTGTCTTAATAATGATCATTTTTTAGCAGTGAGCAAATTGTTTCTTTAGATGGTAAATGTGTGTACTTTTCGTACTTTCATATTTTTTTGCTTTCATTTCGTCATGAAAACCGTGTGCGTGAATTCGAATAGTTTATTTATTTGATATTTTCCCGACTCTAATAAATAGCAGTTATTCTTTTAGGAAATTATTAAAAGTATTCATATTTGTTGTTAAGATTTTTGTTTGGTACGATTTCCGTGAAAATTATTAACTTTACAAAATAAGTACAATAGAATAAAGATTTTGTTAATATAGATTACTCAGCTGGACAATAAAACATAAAAATGTGTATGTTAAATAGCGAAGAATTAAAAAAATCAAATTTTTACCGAAACAACAGTTATATTCAATAAAGTGATTAATTATTTCTAATACTTTTTGGCAAAGAAAACTTTAAGATACCGGACATATTTTAAATTTCTAGGTTTATTAGTAATTTATTTAATGTCCAGATTAATTACCTTTTCTTTGAGATGGTGTATTTTTTGTAACCACTGCTTTCCTTTCATGCTCACTAACCCAAATTGTCAGTTTAACTACCTCTTTTATTACTTTTAGGTATATTTTTTGTTTTCCATGTATGTACTTTTAATCTTCTGAATAACGAAAAGGTTTTCTCATTTTATAGTTTATAACGTCTTAAAAACGAAATAAAGTTAATTTTACACAGTTAACGATAAGAAAATTATTTATTACTTTCTTAATTAATTTTATTGTTTTATCGTTGTTTTATTAGAAATAATAAATAATACTTCTACAAATTTAAGTTTTGTGATAGTTTTTAGTAGGAATTCCCTTCATATCACCCTAATAGATCACTTTTTTTTTAATTTCATTAAAAATCCGTGTATATTTTTCTAGTTCTTTTTTTAATTTCATTAAAAATCTATGTATATTTCTCTAGTTCTTTATTTATGTTAATAAACAAAATGCCCTGGTTTGCGTTATTTATTTCATATATTTATTCTATTATATTTATTTTCTGTACATATGTGTTAACCGAATTTATTTTGGCCTTACACTCTTTTTTACTCTACTCTTGTTTACTCATCCGTAAACTAAATAGCGAATGGGTCCGTTCGAACAAGAAAAAAGCGAACTTTTTTAATCTTACAAACATATTTCAAACAGAGCCAGCATACCTTGATAAAGAAGTAGAAGAATTAGTTAGTGCAGCATGTCAAATGAATCAGCGAAATGAGATGGCCATAGTCAGAGTCATGTATAAAGGACGGAAGTATATTATATTTTTCTGGTAACAGCACAGAAGACCCAAATACAAAAATGTATGGTGTAGGTATATTAGTAACATCAGAACTGAGTGAATATGTGACCAATTTCGTACCAGTCTCGGATAGAATAATATTACACCAAATAAATACTCAACCATTTAAAACTAACATACTTCAAATCTATTCCCCGAATGCAGATAGAAAATATAACGACGCAGTCGAAAAGTTGTATGATCAGATCCAAGACATCTTACAGAAACTTAATAAACACGAAATTTTATATACTATAGGCGACTTCAATGCAAAAATTGGGGAAGCTCGACGAGTTCAGAGTAGGTCCTTATAGTTTAGGTCAACCTAACGATCGAGGGCAGAGATTGTATGAATTTTGTTAACAAAACGATGTGATCATTGCAAATAAATGGTATAAACTACCCAAGCGACGACTATACACTTGGAAAGCCCCATTTGATGGTGGCAATAACCCAGAGTCTTCAAAAAATTAAATAGCCTATCAATGCCGTCATAAAAATTACTACATATCTTGGGGCAGATATTGGATCTGATCATCAACCTCTTGTAGCAGATATTAAACTAAGGTTAAAACGAATTCAGCAACAAAAACCAAAAACCAATGTACTTAACTTTGACGATATAAACATAAAACATAACATTCAAACAGAATTTAATAATAGAATAAAAAACATCGGAGAACAACTAGAAGATCCAGAAGAGCTATAGAGTGAATTTAAAAACCAAGTTAACGAAATCTCCACAAACAATGATTATAGAAAAAAACCTTATCAAGAAAAATAAATGGATGACAGACGATATCTTAAAATTAATAGAACAACGTCGACTAATAAAATCTAATGAAACGGAATATAGACATCTGCAGAGAAGAATAAAAAAGGAGATCAAATTAGCCAAAGAAACATGGATGAGAACAAGGTGCGACGAAATGGAGGATGAAATATCTGAACACGACTTGTGCACTAATGTGCACAAAAAACTAAAAAAATGAGTCACATATTTAAAAAACGAGTTCCCTCTATACTCGTTTGCAATAATAGTAAAATTATTGTACATGAGCAAGAAATAAGAAAAGAATTGCAGCTCTATATAATATCAGAGTTGTTTGAAGATGACAGGAATAATATTGCCGAATTCTACCAAAACTGTACTGACGGCCCAGAAATTATGAAATGCGAGGTAGAACAAGCAGTAAATAATGTTAAAATTAGAAAAGCTTATGGTCTAGATGATACTCCAACTGAGTTGCTGAAACACAAAAGTGTTTCATTTCACTGTAAGTAAGTGTGTTTAAACTATGCTATACAGCCAACATCTGGGATTCTTGCCTTTCATTAGATACTCATACTTACATTATTGATTACCACTTTTACTAGATTTATTAATTTCTTGGCATTTCTAGATATTTCTTTAATTTCAGTAATTTATTTTGGTTGATTGTGTACTCGGAGGACATTTTTGAAGAAGCCCTAAAAGATATTGATTAAGGCATCTGGAGTCAAGCTCAATAACGTGCGGTATTCAGATGATACAATAGTGTTTTCCAACACCATAGAAGGGCTGCAAAACTTAATTAACAGAATAACGGAAACAAGTAGAACATATGGACTGGATATAAACACCAGCAAAACCAAGCTAATGATCATCAGCAAGCAAAACATAACTGGACCAAATCTGTATGTGAACCAAATGAGAATTGAACGTGTCTCACAATACAATTACTTGGGAACTATAATCAATGAGTCGTGGTACAATGCCCAAGAGATTAAATGTCGCATCGGAAACGCCAAAAGTGCATTCTTTACTATGAGTTCTGTGTTCAAAAGCCATGACCTCACCCTGAAAACAAAAATTAGGCTCCTTAAATGTTACGTGTACTCAGTGCTTCTGTATGGAGTAGAAACGTGGATATTGAAGGCAGAAACTATATCAAAACTTCAGACTTTTGAATTATGGTTGTACAAAAGAATCCTGAAGATACCATTTACAGACAAAGTCACCAATAGCGAAGAACTGCGGAGGATGAACACAACCGCGGATTTGGTCAACATTGTTAAGGGCCGTAGGCTGCAGTACTTGGGACATATAATGAGAAATCAAGGCAGATACGAGCTACTCCAATGCATTTTGCAGGGTAAAATTGAAGGAAAAAAAACCCCAGGACGAAGAAGAATATCCTGGCTTGCTAACCTGAGAGCATGGTATAGAAAGACCTCAACACAGCTATTTCGTATAGCAACGAATAAAATCATTATAGCCAGAATGATCACCAACGTTCGGAACGGACAGGCACCCTAAGAAGAAGAAGCTTGTGTCATATCTGTTTAAAATCTACGATGATGCAATAGATAATAATATTATATTTTTTTTTGTTTATATAATATTATATTTGCAGTGTATTCTTTTCGTTTGTCTCAATTTACCATGTTTTTAGGTTAAGGTTGACTTCATTTTCTTTATAGTAACTCGCATATTATATCCGAACGACTACGGCATCTCGACCGAGTATAAAAATGTTCGTACCCTGTCGGATTCGAATTCACTGCTCACCGAAAGAAAGCTTCGTAAGTTACTGCTCTGATCACTTCGCTACTGAAGCGGTTTGGAGTTCTTATTGAGCTGACTGTTGAAATTTTTATTTTTATTTTTACGCACAACAGGTCATTAAGCCTAGGGCATTTTTTTACAGCATGTCCCAACCATCTGATTCTTTGTGCATTGACGAATTTGGTAATGGTAGGTTCTTAGTATAAAGCCATTAATTCATTGTTGGTTCTTCTCTTCCAACCATCTTCTGTCTTCCATCCTCCGAATATGCGTCTCAATTTTTCCTTTCCCATCTTTTCAGAGTACCCTCTTTCTTCTTATTTAATTTATATGTATCGCCGTCGTATGTTACTGTGGGTTGAATTACTATTTTATATATTCTGAGTTTACCTTGTCTAGAAACGTAGTTTGAGTTCAGTAGGGCTCTTAAACTACCTAATTTTTTATTCCCTTTTGCTATTCTGGCTTCGAGCTCCCATTTCTCTTTTCCATTTTTATCGAAAACTACACCCAGGTATTTAAATTTGTCCACCCTTTTAAAACTATAGCTTTTACCAATTACATACCTCACACTAAAGTCTTCTTTTTTCCTTCTGTCTCTCCCATGATCATATATTTGGTTTTGTCTTCATTTAGTTCCAATCCAAATTTCTGTGTTTCTTCGATGATTTTCTTCACTTCTTAATTCTTTCTCGGTTTTTGCTAGGATCGTTAGATCGTCAGCAAATGCCAAGCACTGGTGCTCATTTTTCATGATCGTTTCTTCCACCTTCATGCTGCATTTTTTGATTACAGTTTCTAACACTAAGTTGAATAATGTAGTGGATAAAGGATCTCCCTGTCTCAAGCCTTTTGCAACCGTAAATTGATCTGATATGTGACCCTGCCAAGCAATTTTACACGTAGAGTTATTTAGTGTCATTTTAACTAGCCGGATCAGTTTCTTTGGCATACCCAAAGGTTCCATTGCTTGATACATTTTGACTGAACTTTACCTTCATAACAAGTCGTTTATATCTCCTTTAATGAGAAGATTTGGTCTACAATAGATCTGTCCTTTCTAAAGACAGCCTGATATTTATGCAGGATTCTTTTCGTGTAGCAATTTAGTTTATTTCTCAATATTCTTGCCAAGATTTTGTGTACCGTATATAATAAGGCTATACCTCTATAGTTGTCACACTTCAGTTTGTCTCCTTTTTTATGCAGAGGGCATATGCGGGCCTCATACCACTCTGATGGCATTATTTCCTCTTCCCATACTTGCACTACTTACATATATTTTTCTTTGTAGTTTTCCTCCACCAAACTTGATCATTTCTATGCATATCTCATTTTTACCAGGACTGTTATTTTTCATTTCTTGTATTGCTGTCACCATCTCTTCCTCTGTAGGCTGCCTTTCAACTATCGTATCTTCTCCAACCGTCCAGTTGTCTACTGCTTCGTGGTTTACCTCAACATTTAATAATTCTTCAAAATGTTTTTTCCATTATGTCATTATTTCCGCCGGATCGCTAATTAAATTTCCGTTTTTACCTTTCATATAACTACAGTGGCTTTTGTAACCTTTTCCCATTATTTTAACTTCTTAATAGAACGACCTCACCCCTTTGTTTTTAAACTTCTCTTCTATCTCTTTTAATTTCAACTCATTGTGGATCTCTTTTTCGTTCTACACAGAGCTTTCAATCTTCCTCGAATTATTCTATATTCTTGTTTTTTACACTCTATTATCTGTAAATATTTTTTGTTGTTTGATCTTCTTTTCCTTTGCTATCACCTGACACTCTTCGTCAAACCAATCTTTGTTTGTACTTCTTTTGGAGTCGCCCCTAACTATTCTCTCGCTAGCTTCTACTAAAGTCCTTAAGACTGTTAAAATGGCTGAATTATTAAAAGTCCAACCAAACCGACAATAGGCTTATTTGTAGAACAAATGATAATTCCTTCATAAACACTACTGTTATATATCAGTTGATCTTCATTGTATCTTGGAGTTTTCTTTCAAAGCTAGAACTTATTGTTTCTTATGGACTAGAAATACATGATTTGTTTTTCGTACATGAATATGTATGTGTATTTAAAGAAAGAATATAAAATAACGAACGTTAATTTTTTATTTTGAAAGACTGTAGAAATGAGGAGAAACAAAACCAAATAGCAGTAACCCCATATAAAATAGCAGTCTGTAGTACTGACCATTGTGAAAAGGTATTTCGAAATTACCATAACGTAGCCACTAGATACACGTATAAATAAAATGTAGAGTTGTAATAAAAGACTTAACTTTTGAAAATTAAATCATTTCTTTGCAATAGTTATCTCAATAAAGAACCAAGACAGTAAAATACAAGAGAAGACTCGGAATAGAAAGGTAGGCACTAAACGAGTCAATAATAAATCGAATAAAGGTATTAGAAATACGGATTTATTACACATGTAATAATGCAGAATTACTAGAACAAGATTAAATAAGAATAGGGAGTTATTCTTTCTTCCTAATTCTTCTTAATGTGTCAATTTTAAGCATAGACAGCTTTTCTGCATATATGTATATGTTGCAACATTAAGTGTATATAGATATACAGGACCTACAGCTTATCATACGGGACTTCTCCGAGGAACTATATGTAAAGAAGCTGTAATAGACAGATTACACCTTCGTGGTTTGTCAGGGCTAACGGCAATCTTGGCAGTTATTTTTGATTTTGCAGTGGGAAACAAACTGACATATTTCGGTACCAAAGGTGGTTGAACTTAGTTTTGAGCTAGCTCAAGTTAAACCAAGTTTTATTAAGCACTCTTAACTGTAGAAAAACATGTTATTTAGAATATTTATTAAGAGAAAAACGATATTAAATACTGTAATTGTTACTTAAAAGAAAATATAATATCGAAGAGATATCAACAGAAAACAATTTCTTGTCTAAAAAACGTTTAAGAATGGACCAAAATAATATAACTTGAACACTATTAGAAAGAAGAATGGATTTTTGAAGAATGCATGGTTAAATATATTGATATTTTGTTAAAAACTATACCTAAAATAAAATTCCAATTTTTCATGATCACATTTCATTCAACAAAACCATAAAACCCAAAATCATCTACTTACTCCACACAAATGTCTTCCAGGAAGTTTGTAGGGACAATATCAACCACAATCCATAGAAAGCCGCAGAATGTAACACCACAAATACAAATACATTAAGCCATACTATTTCTGATCCATCGACGTTTTTTTCTTTTTTAGTAGGTTTAGCTTGAGTGATCTGTGTCGTTTGATAAGTTTCTTTGGGCGATAGGTGAGTCTTCTGGGTTTCGTTAACTTCGGCAAGAAGAAGGTTCGTGTTGCTGAGCAGATGCGGAGCCATATTTCTGTAAAATAATAGTAGACTGTTAGACTGTTAGTTCAATATTTATACACCTGACTTAAATATACCTTTTTTTAGTTATAAAATCTCAATCTTGCATTGTAAAAATTGAGAATAAAAAAAATACAAGAATAAAGGGTAATCAAAAGAGAAAAGTGCAAAACTGTTTAAAAATAGACATAAATAAAAATATAATTTTTTATAGCTACTTAAATGCTTATTCCTGCTAACGAATGATTTTCATCAGTTTCTGGAAAATCAGGTTAAGATCAGCTTTTAGAAAAAAATAATGCTAATCACTTTGTTCAATCTACTTCCGCGGCCTATTGATGTTTAATGTATGCTGATAATATTGTTGGTAGTAATACTAGAAGAGAATCGGACCAAAGACTGTAAGATTGAAGATTGACGGTTGAAGAAAAAAACATTTATAACTTAATAAATAAAACCGATGTTTTTTTAATGTGATGTGGAGCTCAGACTTGGACATTAAAAAAATGCAGTTTAAAAAGAATCGAGGCTTTCGAACTTCGTTTTTACCGCTGAGTAATAAAAATATCATCGACAGAATTACAAAAAAAAGTACTGAAGAAGGTTTGTAAAGAAATATAACTAATTAGCACTATATAAACAAGAAAACTGGAATACCTAGGCCACATGATGGAGGGTTCAAAATATGAAATATTGAGACTCATAATAAAGTAAAAGATTCAAGGAAGAAGATCTGTTGGCCAAAGGCAGAATTTTCGGTTAAAGAACCCACGTGATTGGTATCAAGGCAAATTGACTGATTGGTATAGAGCAGCAAGTTCAAAAATAAAAATTTAGCGCCAAGCGCCGCCGTAGAAAGACTGCACTCTAAGAAGAGACACTACCAAAAATAAAAAGAGAAATACAGAAAACCAACGTGTGCCATACAAAGAATCGTGGATCAATCACCTCCAAGAAGTTTCTGAAAGTTGTATGAAAACTAAACAGCACATGCAGGGAGACAATTTGATAAATCATATCTCTGCATATACATAAAATTAAATTGTCAAAAAATTATCGCTATTGATTAAAAAAAATAGGGGTCTTACTCTTCGTTACCCATAGTGAGTAAAACTTTATATTCTGTAAACGGAACAAAACTTAAACAGAACAAATACTACGAATTGTAGGTTAACAGAAAATAACTACCAAATTCTGAACGTCGAAAATATTTATTGTATGTAATATTTTGCATATCTTTCAAATACTTTCAATAAAAAAATAATTTACTTTATTATCATTACATTTTATGTAATAAGTACGGAAATTTTTGTAAATTTCAATGACTGCATGGTTTTATTGTGTACAGGGATATATGAAAAGAACAGATAAAACGCGATAAAAATGAAAACATAAATGACGATAATATAAAGGAAAATAATATTATCTGCTTATAAATATTTAAAAGCTGAAGAAAACATATTTCTGGTACATTAATAAATCTCCTTCTCGAAAAATTCGCTGTTCTATTTCCAGATGTACTTCTTGCATAATCTTTCTCTTTCTTATGTATCCGCTGAGAAGTCGTTTTTATTCGACATATTTCTTCTTCTTCCTGGACATTTCATTACGACTATTTTTTCTTACATCACTGCAAGGTGATATAAAATCTAAATATAACAGACTGTACTTTTCTGGATGCTTTATTATGTTCGTAAAATTCGTCGGAACGGTGTTGACAGAAGAATGTTGCACGTTTAAATCTTTTTTCCTAGTACAGAGATAAAATAAGCGCATTTTTAACTCTGTGTCTTATGTTAAATGGTTCCAAAACTTCTTTTGATTAAAGTACAAGTTAAAAATAATTATTGTATCTTTTTAGTCAATGTTTAAAGTTTAAAATTTTTATATTATCCTCAGTATTCAACTTTAGTTTAGAAAAATATCTGCGTTTATGTATTACGCTACTGACTATCTTTCTTGTAGTTTTCTAGTTTTCTAGTTTTCTAGTTTTCTAGTTTTCTAGTTTTCTTTCTAGTTTTCTAAATAGAGCTGAAAATATCTTTATAACCCCCAAGAATATTGTTACGTTGTCTTAGAAACGAAAATTTATTTAAATATAGATTTAATAATAATAAATATATATACACATCGATATTAAACATAAATAAGCTTAGAGTGGACTCTGACTACATTGTAATCGTGATCAGGAGCCAATTCGCCCAGGTTGTATCTGGGAAAATGTAAGTGGCCCTAAATATAGTTGATAACCGGTATAAACAATAAAGAATGACATTCAATGCGTAAAAACACAAATCATCACCTAAAGCCTCCGATGCTGGGATAATAGAGATTTCATTTGCTAAGAACCAAAATACCTAGGGATATATTTTGATCATAGACTTACGTGGAATATGGTTTATATTGACTTACTTACTATAGTTTTACATAAGGGTTATACCAATGATAACCTATGGGTCTATGGCATGCATGTGGCAAAGACTAGCATGCCTGTGTAATGCGAGGGCCATAAAAACAACTCCTGCTGAATCTTCCACTACTTCAAATCTTTATATAGGTCGAAGTTAGATCTGTGATGCACAGATAAATAGAAGCAACACGTAAGGCAGGTGCATAGTGCTGACAATAGAAAGGAGATTAAAGCAGCTATCGTAATGGGGAAGTCCGTCGATGTAACAGCTACGAGATATACTTAAACAGGGAAGAAAGGTGTACCCATACAAGCAAATGCTATCTGGTACACTGATCGCCCAAAAACATCGGAGAGTGTAGGAGCCCTAAAATGAAGTATTTAAAATCAGACGTTATATTGGTTTTATAACATGGTAATAAAACCAAAAATAACATATGCATCAGTGTATGGTAGCCAAAGACGCAGCCAAAAAGTGCCATCTTCAGAATAAGCAAGGTGAAAATACAAATCTCCTTTCTCTACACATCGTTATAAAGGGAGGCGAGAATGGGATATTATAGACAACGAGAAAACCTAAGTAGCGGAATTGTTTGATCATAGCAATAAACAAAATTAGGACAGTATGCATGATGAGTTCTGAGGATACGGTACCTAAATATGTGTCCAAAGTACCTTTTTAGGTAGATATCCGTCCACGTGAGGGATAAAAAAAATGGAACACATAACTTAAGTTGCAGAATTACAGCTGGTACACAGGCAAGTCAAAAACTGTCTAAAACTTCGGAATGGTTGCGTATAGATATTGATAGTGTTATTGGAAATGTAAGCATTTCTATTTCACTAGAAGAATATACGTCTCCACTTCAGGTAGAGATTTGTGCAATCTTAGACTCTGTCAAAGAGATCTTCAGAACTTTTGAACTTAAACAGATAAATGTGTGTACATATACTCAAAAGACTTTGGTAGCTCTAAGGATTTCCAAGCTAGTATCTAGGTTGGTGTAGGAATATCGTGGAGAACTCGAGCGACTGGTGGCTTAAAACATATCATGATACTAGTATCAATGTCAGTTCATCAGGGAAATTACGGCAACAAAAGAACTGATGAGCCAGAAGAGGATTTGCTACAAAATACTTCAGTTCGAAGACGGCTTTTGGTTTACTAAAAATATTGTTCACTATCGGATCCCAACAGAGTTATTCACAACTACCAGTGAAAAATATACCCGGATAGGCACTTGGCAAAATGTATATTGGATGAAAATGTGCTAATAGGACTGAAATATTGAAGAAAACAGGCAGGAATTGACTTAGAATTATAGCAGGTTTTCTTATTGAATATGCGGCATTTAAGAGACTTATACGTAATGAAGCTGTTTCATAGAATATATATAGAATATCAGCTGATTCAACTCAAGCAAATCTGATTCAGCTGATTCTGATAAAGCAAAATTATTTAAGAACGGTTAAAAAAGAACAGCATTCAAAAATGTGTAAACTAATTTTATAATTCTTTCCATATGTTATAAATTTGAAATCCATAATACTACATATAAAATGGAGGAAAGAAGGACATGTTTTTTAGAGTAAGTCAAATTTAAATATATTTAAAAATCTCCGAATAGATTAGATTTAGACTTGTATGTGTTTGTTTTATTGACACTGGCTTTGAGATTTAGACTTGAATAGAAGAGAAATTGATTATTTAAAAGATGACAAACACTAGAATACTGCGTTTCCATTATATATTTTATAATAACACAATCAAACTGAATGGGGGTTATAAAAATAAGAGAATATAGTACTATTCGTCATTTTGAAAATAAACTCCGCGGCCAGCTATGCAATTTAATAAAATCCAATGAATGTGAAACTCTCATAATAATTAGATGTCGCAACACTTTGTTACCTAACAACAAACACTCTCGTATATTAATTTTAAATTAATGACAGTCCGAAATTATCAAAACATCTACCCATAGGTAATATTGTGCTAGTAAAAGTGAAAAAAATAGTCAAAACTTTCTCCTTTGGCGAAATAATATAATCTATAATCTTTAAATCATTAGTATATTTAATAATTATTAGATTTTAATATATACTTCCTCTAAATAATTTTTGTAATTACAGTTTTTAGTGCAGTTCCTGGAAGAACATGTAAATATAACAAATTAAACATGTCAAAGGTTTAATACGCTCCAAAACTAAAGACACTGAAAATTGAAGCTTTACCAAGTATAAAAAATTAAAGAATAAAAATTCAAGTTGTGTGAATTTTAAGATTTTTGTAACGTAGTTAAGTTTTGCTTATTTTGTGGTAACTCCCATTACCCACTGACCCTCGTTACCCCGGCTGATAGACTCATAATAGTGTTTAAAAAATTTTCACGCTGTCAAGCATGGTTTTAAAATTAGTCTTCTAAAAAGAAAAAACAGCGTTTATTAGAAGTTATCGGTGGGATTTCCATAAAAACTGATTGCTTTAGCTTCATACGTGTGTTATAAGCAAGCAAAGGCTGCTGGATCAGATGGAGAAGGTTAAGGCAAGTTCACATTACGAGAGATTTCGCGGTCTCCGAAATTGTATTGGATTATATCTAAGAATGTTTTCATAATGTGGCAAATAGGTCCATGTTATTGAAACCATTGTATATTGAGTTTTCATTTTTCATTTTCATATTTCATTTGAGCATTGAGCATTTTCTTCATCTTGTAGTGCCTATCCGTTTCGGATATTGGCGACCATCATGGCAATCTGTACTTTGCATACTACTGCTCTTAAAATATTTGTGGTTGTTTTTTTTGGCTTCCTGGACCTCGTTTACCCTGTAAAATTAATTGCAGCAATCCATATCTTTCGTTGTTTGTCATGATGTGACTGATTTTGGCTGAGGTATGCGAATTTTGTTTTCTTTGTTAGGGCAAAAAACGTCGGCTTCAGCCATGATATTGGTATTACTCAATTTTAATATTTGTCATTAAATATTTTTGTTAGGCGTTGAGTACCGTCGGTGTTAAATGGTTTTATGAATTCTGGAAATTGTCAGGACCATGTTTTAGTTGTGATACTGCTGTTTCCACTTCATCTGATATAAATGGTAAGAGGTTATTACATAATATATAGGATGGAGGTTATTCGAATTTATTGCCATCAAACAGTTTTTGTATGTATTGGATCGTTAAGCTATTAAAAACATGCTACAACTGTCGATATATTATAGGAAGAACCACCGATCTTTTAAAACATTCCTCCAATAGATTTTTCCTCAAAACAATGTTTAGAGATGTTCTGCAAAAAATTCTTTGTGGAGATTTCAACACCCGTTTTAAATAGTTTTAATTGAATTGTATTCGTTGTTGTAACGCTTCTTGCACGTCGAAATTGTGCAACGAGTTTTAACAACACCTAATTTACCCGTGGTGGTTTCTGAAGTTCTGTCCAAAATTAATTCACAACCATTAACAAATGTTAATGGCGTGGACCTTATCAGATGCGTTATACTTTATAAGATAGAAGATAGAATATATTTGAAATGTGGATGTTGAGAGGAATTCTTAAAATCTTGTAGACTGACCGAACTATCAACGAGAAATTTTCCAGGCGAATGAATAGTGCACCAGAACTAATGTTTACAATAAAAAGTCAAAAGCTAAAATAACTTGGGCTTATTATAAAAAATATTATTGGAAGCAAGGTAAAGTATGGACTACTGCAGGTTATTCTCCAAGGAAAATCGACAGCACGTTGGGTCCACAAAGAACGAATTTGAATTAAACTCCTTGTTGCATTGATGGTCGTCATCATCCGGAATAGATAAAGCACCTCAAAAAAAAATAGAATTGTATTACTTGGAGGTTGTTAAAACCAATTACTCGAAATAGCTACTTGCGGTAGCTTTCAAGACGACAAACTTTATTTGGGGATTATATGAGTAAATTCAGTCCCTGGGTGTGTACAAATCATCACTCCTCCTTTTTTCGCGATACCGATATAAGTCGGAAATATATTTCATTTAAATTTATATCACATTTATTTTTTTTAATTATGACTCTGCTTGATGTAAAAGATGGTATGCAAAAGGTTTAACAACAAATCTCAGTTATATATTAATTACATATATAACTGAGTTTAAAAGTTAAAAATATAACTTTTTCCTTTATTATGAGATTGAGACGAGCTTTACTATAAAAATCATAAATTGCTGCTTAGGTTGCCGACTCTACACTTAGTAGTTCGGATTCGATTTAAACTGTAGGTCCTGTATATCTGTCGTACTCAACATTTGATATGTAGTTAACCAATAGCGGATAGATAACCAATACTCGGTTTTGGATAATTCGTAAAAGGATCTTAAGTATCAAAAGTATCTTAGTGTGTGGCTTATCAAACTAATTAGTCTAGAGTCTCTACATTTGATGGGCCTGCTTTTCTTTTGTAAAGTTATAAATAGTCACTTTAATCAGTCATCGTATTTTGCCTTCGTTTTAAATTTTGTTGAAGAAACTAATTAAGTAAGTAATATCTTCCAAAAGTTTTAGTAGCTCAGCAGGGATTTGATCTGGTGGTTTAATATTGTTCGCTTGTTGTACTGGTTTTCCGACTTCTTATTTCAGTATACTGGGACCTCTGTCTAACTAGTTGTCACAGGTGACATGTGTATGTGTAGCATCTTCTCAAGAAGAGTCGTTAAAAAGATCAGTGATATATCTCATCGATTCCTTATTCTATTGTTCGTGATCACAATTTTTTTCCATCTGTGTTTCTAAATACGTGGACATTTTTCAGATTTCTAAATCCAAAGTTATTGAGCCAAAATTCTTTGGTTCTATTTTTGTATTTCTGTCAAACTTCCATCAGGTCATTTCCCGTGTCATCCACTTGTTGTTTGCCTATATTGTAGGTGTTTTCAACGACACTCTTACTTCTCCTCAAATTGAGTTTTGAATGTCGTACCAATATTAGTTGATCGTTCTGTCTTCGTTTGGTATATTCGATATTTTGTGTATTTTTCTATTTAACTGCTGTGATATGTGTTTCAAGTAGTTGAGGGTTTCTAAGAGAGTCGAGATATATCCTACTAGGCTTATTTGACCTTGATTCAGAAAATTCATTTGAAACAGTATTTCCTCTAATGTTTAGTTTCCTGTCTGTATTAACATCAAATTCTATTTTATTTCAAACTTTACAGAAAAAATATTTTCTACATATCATCTTCTTTGAGTACCTTGTTCTCCAAGAATATTAACGACCAGTCACATAATCTTTACTTTATCCGCAGCGGACCTAAATAGTGTTGTGAAGATGACTTCGAACTAATGGCGGAGGTTATTAAGCTAGGATATTTATCGTTCATTATTGCGTTTCCCTTCTATTTCCCCATGAATGATTCTTCTATTAAATAAACGGTGAGGTACCGATATATTTGTTTTTCGTTTACTAGTTTTTAATTCCAAAGTTATTTATATCTCAAATAAAAATTTAGAATGTGTATGTGCTAAGAAAGTATATATGTCTGTGAAATTCTTAATTTAAAACTGTAATTAATCATTGCTGGTCATAAAACATCTGGAGTGTTAGTCATTTTTGTATTTAACTAATGTTAAATATAATATCCGTATTTATGGCTTGAGATAAAAAAAATACGAAAGTTCTCCTATCACGATATAATAAATACTGATCTATCGAAAGTAATTGTCAAAATATTCGCAAAAAAAAATTAAAAGCGTAACATCTGTAGTTGTGGTTATAATTCTTCCTACAATTTATTCTTGTTTTAAATGGACCTTTCATTACATTATCAGATATCAAACATTCAAGATTACAAGATTACAAGATATCAAACTTTCATTAGATTAAGGGATATTAAATATACTACGAAAGAAAAATACTGTCGTCATATTATTATAAATCATAAAAACATCACACATTTTCTAAAACATCCTAATACTCCAGTCGTCAAAGACGAAAATGCCACTAAGACACGAAAAATCATACAAACAACTTGAATTTGGTAAGAAGGTAAATTTTGGAACTACAAAAAAAAATGAAAAAAGTTTACCACTCTTACCTCCCGGCTTTCCGCTAAAACCCTCCTCGAAGAGGAAAACAACGAAAAAAATCGATTTACCAAGAATCTGAAGGTCTTGGAAAAAAATGTTTCCAATAAAAATGTAGCTATAATAATTTTGAAAACAAATTGATACAAATGAAAATTTGTATCAACTTGTGTGTAACAATTCCATTTATTTTTGATCAGAGTGTTCTATCGACAAAGATCAAAATGCTTTTAAAGGTGAAGAGAGCAGTTATTGTATAATATTTTTGCATTTTATCGTAAATAAAGTCAAATAAACGTTTAGCGATTTTCACCATTTTTTTCGATTCTCATGAGACCAATAAAATTTATCACTTCCATTGACCTATGTCGGTCTATATAAAATTTTCATTATAGCCCAATCTTCAAAACGTATATTCCGAAATTTCAAAATTTACACCTTCATATTACAAACGATCTAAAACGTTTAAAACTGCTTTTTTTGATTAAACAAGTACATTTTTCGGAATAACACAACTTTAGCTACAATTTCCACCTAATACTGTCTTCGTGGAACCATTTCCCGTAACGGGCGATTGAGTGATCATTTGTGATGTAAATGTTTGAATTCAGCGTTTTATAAGCATAGTTCAAATGCCAAATTCATATTTGTCGTAAAAACTTAAAATCGAAATTTTATGTTGTATGTTTTGGAGATTAGGGTCCAGTAATGAAAATTTCGTAGCGACCGGTCAATGGAAGTGATAAATTTTATTTATTTGAAGTCCTAAGTTCTCATGAGAATTCTAAAAATGGAAAATTGCACAAACTTTGTTTATGATTTATCAATCAAACTTTATTTGCGAGAAAACACAAAACTTTTATAAGAAAACTGCACTTTTCACCTTCAAAACGCATTTTAATTTTTGTCGACAGGATACTCTGATCAAAAGATATCAAATTTTTACAGTCGAGTTGATACAAATGTTATTTAAAATTAATTTCACCCGCGTTTTTGACATTGATAACCACCGGTCGCTTCAAGCGTTGTTTAAACTTAATTAAAATAAATATTAATAACGAGGAACAAACTAGGGAATGATAAAACAGTCCTTAGAAAACTGGAACAAAATTGAGTTTTCGTTTGTTCGTCATAGTTGCATTGCAATTACATTTCATGTTATCTCAAGATTTTCTTCGTTGGTATCGGATCTTTGTTAATTTTCGTAAACTATTGATATAACATCTTTTCCACTTTAGTTGTTATTTAGTATGGAAATAATACTGTTTGTTTTATTTCTTAGTTTTTTAAGAACTGTTTTTTAGACACTACGACAATCCAATCATAACAAAGTCTATTTGGTTCCGTATAATCTACGGAAATTAGGTAGATCAAATAAGGAGTTTTGTAGTAACTAGACTTTTACTAACAACACTGAACCAGCCTATTAATACTTCGTCTCTTTCTTCTCTGTACAATTTTTTTTGCATTAAGATGGTTGCACTATTAAGTTGGTACACAAACGACCAAATTATGCCTTATGTGGTCATTCTTACTGTTTCTTCTTGGGTCAGTTAATTCCTACATAGAGAAAAAATATCATTAGAACAAAACGGGATTTAACTATACTGCATATTTTGTTCTGGTATTTTTGAACTCAACAGTTTTAACTATAATCATGTTAAAACCAGTTAATTCTGCTAAATGAGTATCAAATATTCTCTACGAAAAACTACAAATTTACACAGCCGGTACAGTTGAAAAATACCATGGTGGATTTTCTTCAGAAAACACAATTGACCAGATTTATTTAATAAGACAGATCCTCGAGAAAACTCTAGTATTGAACATTGAAACCCATCACCTCTTCGTCGAGTTCGATGTGACGTATACACAGTGTAAAGAGAAAATGCTATATCAAGAAATGCGAGTTTAGTGTACCAGAAAAACTTATCCGATTAACGAGATGACAATGTTTAACTTAAAAGCCAGTGTTAGAAAACAGGGAGGAAATTCTCGATTCTTTGAGATATAGGATGGAATCAGACAAGGGGATGTCCTGGCTTGACTCCTATTAAAGACTGCCTAGGAAAAGACAGTCCGAGACACACGCATTGGAGACGGCGGTACTATTTAGAATAAATCGATACAAATAGCATACGCTGTTGAAATTGACATAATAGGGCGTAGCAAGCGAGATGTTGAGCAATATTTCCTAGAATTGGAAACGTTGGCAAAACAGGTCGGTCTAGTCATCAACGAAGTTTGAACGAGTTGACAGATTCATATACCTTGGCTTGCTGGTGGCTACTATCAACAAAACAAGCGAAGAAATTAAAGGACGAATAAACCTTACAAATAGGGCATATTATGGATCCCAAAAACAGTAAACATTAAACAAAAGAGAAGACATTGAAAATATTAGTGCTATATACAGTTATCTTCTTTTAAAGAAAAGAACAACAACTATATAAAAGTTATTTAAAAGTTACACAGAAAAAAGGGATTATTTCAAGTTCAAATAAGATAAAATTTATTGTTTATTTGTGTTTGGTTTTTTCCCTTCTTAACTACTTATTAACATAAACTGTGTTGCTTGTTTAATAAGTGCAATCGAAAAAATTTTACGTACATATTATGTCAAAATTTGTAATAAAGGTTTGCGTAACACTTCCTCTGTCAAACTAACCTAAAATGAATTTAAAAAATTGAAGGGACATGGTAGCCATAGTAATAAGTTTTGACTGAAAGAAAAAGAAAATAAAATAATATAATGTCAAATATTAAGTAATTCTGCTAATTTTATAGTACAATCTTTACAAGGGTACCTAAGCCTGTTGAAAATACAACTTCATTGTTTAATGTAGTTTTTTATTTTAAGTTTTAGTGTGTTTTGAGAAAGAGTTAAATAAACTAGAAAGCTTAACGACAAACCTTAAAAGGTTTTACTTAGGCAGTATTTGACTACAAAATCCAAAATATCTATTTATATATATATTTATATATATATATATATATATATATATATATATATATAATATATATATATATAAAGTAAACCACCATGTGGAATCGCCTATAGATATATTAAATTAATTTAAAAATAATTTTCTTTTACTTATATGATTTTTTAAACAAACTTTTCGTATAACAGTTTTTGTCCATTATTTTTATGTTTGCATACAAATTACAGGAAAATCGCGACAATCCAATCTAGAAACCTAATTATGTTTTGTCGACTACTCAAAGGTACCTAGAGAGTGCTATTGCAGTAACTGACGTTAAAAGGTCTAATCTTACTATTACAGCAACTGATAGTATTCTCACTGGAAAACATCTCTCGAAATTTTTACTACACTGTCCTAAATTATTCTATCCACATAATCTTTTTTATTTATTTATTTACGTGTTCTGTTTTACATCTAGATTCGCTTTCTACCTTAGTTTCTTAGCTTTCTATCATTTGATACGCATTTGAACTATATCTGTATTATCACTTTTTCATCTACCTTTTATTAACACCTTAGCGGATCATTTGACACAATCACTCATTTTGCCATTTCTCGTGAAATTTTCGTATTATACTTTCTAGCAGCTATATTATATTTGTGAACTATTGTTGTAACTTGTCTTCACTTTGTGCCATTAACATAATATCATCTGCTTAGCATATAAGTTCTTTTCTTTTCATCTGGTATCCTTTCTTGGTTTCTACTGTTCTAATAATTTCATACATAATAAAGTAAAATAGCAGTGAACTCAAAGAATCTTTCTGTGTTATTCCAGTGACAACTTTGATTGGTTTGTTCTTTTATTTTTGCCTTTACTATATTGTTTTGCTATACAGATTGAACGAAATAAATTCGGAACATACGAAATATTGTGTATTTTGGCTCAATTCTGCTGTAGGTGGTTGGCCAACAAAAGGTTGTCAAATAATTATATTATAAAAATCAAATACTTCAGTGGGCTGCTGGATTTTGAACTAATTCAAGAACTCATTCATAGGTAGTCAAACCACCTATCGCTTCCTAAAGCCGGCCACTCACGGTACAGCGGTGTCGTTCGACATAATCGGATAGAAGCGTTGTTCAATTTGTTGGTATATCTGGTGCGCCCACACACCATACTGCCCCGCAGCATTTGTTCGGTTCTCGACCATGTCAAATTAAACAATCATTTTAGCGTCTCTTACTTTGTGTATAACTAAGCGTAAAAAGAAACGTAAAATAAAACGTAGATTCTGGTGCAAAGAATCCAATTTACTGGATTTACTGGACTGCACTGCTAATTTTAATTCTCTTTTATAGGATGTTCTAAAATTGTTAATTTTTTTTCTTACATACTCTTCATTCGCATCTATGTTTACTTCTTGAAACTTTAAAACTAGAATGTCCATTGCCTGTTTTCGGGCGTTTCTATCGTGATACGTTTTACCTTTTATTCGCTATAACCATTCTTGTTTTTTATATAATTTAAAAAACTCTCTTAAAAAATTCTCGATAAATCAAGCCATTTCGATTTTCTATAATATGATCAAAGCAAGTGTGTAAAAAACGAAGTTGAACAACGCCGCTGTATCGTGAGTGGCCTCCGTTAGGCAAGCCCCTCTTTCGTTTATCGGAGATGGAGATTTTGAGCGGTGTTGCCAATATCATTCTGAATTAACCAACAAACTTCTGAAATAACCACAAACCATTAAGTTTATTTTTGTTATTAGTCTGTTGTAGTAGATTGGTAAATCAATAAAACAATGAAACAATGAAAAATATAGGCAAATATCCGATTTATTTAAAGATACGAAGAAGATATAACTCTCAAAAAGATCCGCAAATCGGATTATTACACGGCGATTGGCAACATTGACTTTGAGCTGCGCTCTAGACTATGGTGCGTTCTAAAAGGAGACGGATAGTTTAACGATATTTTATACAATGTATAACACCGGGTATGGATTTATTTTTGTCCAAGTTTTATATTGGTCCACTATTTCAAATGCAGTTCAAACAAACATATATTAAATTGTATGATCCGTTTTAAATTCGTTCAATCTGTATAAGTGATTTACGTTTTTTCGTTTTGGCTCGATTAAAAGTCTTTCTTTTAAATCCATCAAATATAGATATACTTGTCTATCGTATTCCATATTTTTTTTACTTGTCTGACTATGAACATTCACAAACATTGTGAATAGCCGTAAGCTGGAGTACTTGGGACATATTATGAGAAATCAAGGCAGATACGAGCTACTCCAATGCATTTTGCAGGGTAAAATTGAAGGAAAAAGAGCCCCAGGACGAAGAAGAATATTCTGGCTTGCTAACCTGAGAGCATGGTATAGAAAGACCTTAACACAGCTATTTCGTATAGCAACCAACAAAATTATCATAGCCAGAATGATCGCCAACGTTCGGAACGGACAGGCACCCTAAGAAGAAGAAGTCTGACTATGAAGATGGCATCGGTATCTGGTCTTTCAGATATAAAAATTGTTTGTATTTTGCTAATTTTATACATTTATTTAGTATCACTTTTTCTGGTAGGTTTTAGCTATGCGTTTAGGAAGTTCTTTCACTTTCTCATTTGTTAAAGATATCCTTATCGATAGAAATACTCAATCCCCATTTTTGCACTATTCGATTGTGATTTACATTTTTCTAAATTACAAAAATTGCAAAATATTCTTCTTTAAGTGCCATCTCCGCGACGAAGGTTGACAATCATCACGGCTATTCTGACCTTCGAGACAGCTGCTCTGAACAATTGCCTTGATCTGCAACCAAACCACTCTCTCAAATTCTTCAACCAGGAAACGTGTCTTCTTCCTACGCTTTTCCTACCCTCTATTTTTCCTTGAATTATGAGTCTCATCTTGTATCGTATTATATAAAGTTGTATCTTTCACCTCTCATCACATGTCCGATATATTGCAAAAATATTAAAACCCAAAAAAAACATTCAACATCGCCACCACTAATACTAATACCATAGAACAAAACAAAAGCCTAAAAGTTCTAAAACGAAAGTTGAAGACCGAAACAAGTAATATTTATAAGTTAAAAAATAAACAAGGACATGCTCTGTATAAACAACAAGAGATCCTCAAAATCATCAAAGAGTACTACAGAACAACATATAGTCGAGATGTTCACATTCCAGAGGTACTTCTAGATAGCTAAAGAGGAAATTAAATCAGCGTTAGAAACTAGGTGGCGAATGAGTCATAAAAACTTTAACTTTATAATGCCTGCCTCTTTGAAGAAATTACACCAGAAAAATGGAATAGTGCCATTATGATAATATTGCATAAAAAACGAGATGTAACAGAAATTAAAAATTACAGACCTATTAGCTTGTTATCTAATTTATATATAATTTCTTTATGAGAATAATTACCAACAGACTGGGACCTAAGCTAGATTCTCGCCTACCACTGGAACAAGTCGGATTTAAAAGTAGCTTTGGGTCGAATAACCATCTATAAGTAATAAAATCCTTGATAGAGAGATATAGAATATAAGCCATTGATATTATTATTTATAGACTTTGTAAAAGTATTTGACTCAGTTTAGTAGAGCTCCATATTAAGAGCTCTTACATGGAGCAGTATTGATCATAGGATAACAACTCTTCTTCAAAATATATATAATATTGCAACAGCTGCAGTGAGAATGAACTACGGCGACGCAAATACATTTTCTTTGACAAAGGGTATTATGCATGAAGACATTGTCTTTCGTAATATATTCCCTGCTTTATTACAGATTGCTATGAGAAACAATAATTGGGGAAATATTGGAGTCAACATAAATGGGGAGTTTCTGAACAACTTGACGTCTGTAGACGACATAGTCTTTATTGCTTGCGGACTGTATAGATCATACCTACCAACTTTTTCAAGGCACACACGGATCTTGCACATAAATTTGGCCTTAAAATTAACTTTTCCAAAACACAATACATGACACACATTATACTACCCGAGAACATTTCAACTAATGGAACGCAAATCGAACAAGTATATACCTATATACAAAGTAAACAAGTGTGTTAAATATACAAGTGTATATAAGTATGCGGGCCACGTGATTAAATTAGACAGAAATAATCAAACAACACAGTTAAACAGAAGAATAGGACTAACATGGGCAGCTTACGGAAAACTGAGAGAAGCTTTAGATTAGATATTCCCTGTGCTTGACAAAGAAGGCCTTTGATCAGTGTATACTCTCAATTCCAACGCATGGAGTAGAAACATTAACCCTTAACAGAAAAGTAATCAATAAGTGGCTCAGCAAGCAATGAAAAGGTTAGTGTTGAATATATCCCTTAGAAACAGAGTTTCAAATCAAATAGTTAGGAGAAAAACTCGTATTACGGATGCAATTAAACAAATTATAACGCTAAAATGGAACTGAGTAGGACGTTATCAGAGTCAGAGATGAAAGATGGATCAAGACAATTTTAGAATGTAGACCTAGACCTAATGGTTATTGTAATTAAGGATGTCCTCCAACAAGATAGTCGGGCGACATCAAGCGCATCCAACACAATTGTATTAAGATGCTTAAGATCGGATGCAATGGAATTATTTACGGGAGAAATATGTTCAGCAGTCGACTCGAAACGGCCAATGATGATGTATATCATCGTGGCATAATATATGATTATATTAAAAAAATAATTTTAAATGTTCAAAATGCTCGCCGTTCACGTCCTGACAATATGCCAGCCTATTAATTTATTTACTAGTCTAATAAGAGTGAGACATAAATTCGTGTCTTTGTTTTTTTTTGTATTAAAACAATGCCATAAGAAATAAACGAGTACATTATACAGTATTCACAGTATTAAGTTGTAGAGTAAAAATGGTTAATTTAAATAAAAATGATCGTATTAAAATATTAATAATGATCGGTTATGGTGATCGTGTTAGAACAGAATCCAAAAAAGTTGAATGATTGAATGGACATTGTTTAAAATAGGCTTATAGACCCATTTTTTCGTAAACGAAAACTTAACTGGTTATAAGTATTTATATTTACTAAATAAGCAAATTATTCCTGCACTTCAACAGAATGGCGAGTTACCACAAAATTTTTGGTTTCAACAAAATGGAGCGCTTTCCAACTATTATGAACAGCTAAAAAAATTTTCAATGCGAATTTTCCAAATCGATGGATTTAATGTAGAGGGTTCGTGGCTTGCTCGTTCTTCAGACCTTAATCGGTTAGATTTTTTTCTTTGGGGTTATCACGTGTTTATATTAGGCGATCAACATCTTTACAGGATTTAAGACAAAGAAATATTGATGAATGTGAACTAATACCTTATAAGGTATTGGAAAGAGTGACTCACGAATTTAATAATTGCCTTGCACATTTTCAGGAAGTAAATGGAGAGCATTTTGAAAATTTGAAGTGATTTTTAAAATCAGTATTTTCATCGGTCTTACTAAATATATTTACCTATTCTTTAATTGTAAAGTGATTTATTTTACCAAATTTTTTTTAACAAATTTGATATTTATTAATTAGGAATAAGATTTTTTTCAAATATGCAAAAATTTGCACGGTGTCCTATTTAAGTTTTCTATAAGTTGACGGTATTTCCGGTAAAATCTAAAGTAAACTAGTAACAAAAATATGGCGATAAATTCATTATATGTTGTTGTCCTTGCGTGCAAAGTTCCATTAGTAGCATTTTCTTTTTCAAAGATATTTAATAAACTTTATCCCAACCCTGAATATGTATTCCTTAAATTCTTACTTATGGGTTACAAGTATGAAGTTTTATAAAGATATATATATTTATAGAAAAAATAAGTACATTAGAGAAAAAAACTAAAGTAAAAGACGCAGGAGGAGAAATAGTAAAACTAAAATGATAATTTGCAGGACACAACATCAGTTATGAGAATAAAAAATTGAGTGATCTAATTATACTATATAGATGAGGACAAAGAATCCTACAGATACGATGGACAGACGATCGCAAAAAAATCGCAAGCCCGAGATGAATCAATATAACAAAAAACAAAGTGTTATATTGGGAGAGTAAAATTGGCATAAAAATACTTTTAACATTTCTTTAATTTACGTTAAAATCTATAAAATACTTCAGAGATGCCCAAGTTTCCCAAGAAATTAAAGAACTACTATTACTATCAGTAGTTCCATCACTTTCATTCAAAAGTTCACTAAAAAACACAAAAATCACAGTTTATCACATTGCACTTGCAGTTAACGGTGCATAAATTACACAAATATAATAAAATATTATTTATTTGAATATGCAAGTACCTTGTTTAAGAAAATGTTTCACTTAAACCACCATGTAACGTTCAAAGCTTAATACTAATTCGCAAAGATTACAATATCATTCTTATAATTTAGAACGGAACCCCACTTATCAGAAAATGTGCAAGAAAAACTTGAGATTTGCATAAGTTTTAGATAAAATCGCTGGTGGGGAAGATTTGTTTGGTCCCCTCACAATTTTAGCAAGTTGAAAGTGAATAAATCCATTTCAAACGTTAAACCAGATGGCGTAATAATTAATCATTCAGATTATTTTAATTGGTGCAAACTAGATGAGATTTTGTAATTTTTTTTTATCGAATGAATATTTTATTAGCGTTTAGATATGTTTCATGATAAAAAATAAAGAAAGTTCGGATCTTTGTCGAGTGTGCTAAGTGTTAACTGTATTAATAAGTTTTTTTCATATTGGTTTTGGATGTATTTGAACCATGAAAGTATTGTAGAAACTTTTATACCTATATTAAGAACATAACAAATTGCCAAAATTTCACCACTTGCAAAGTTGTAAAATAATATAAAATAATAATATGCATCTTTTACAATAATTCAAATTCACATGCATATAAGTTTTGAAAAAAATTTTATTTTGTTTAACGAAATTCAACGACATTATGTATGCGAGAAACAACATATTCTCTTTATAATTATATCAGACAAGTCCGTGAACGGTAACATTTATAAGTTTTTCAAACATCAAAGCTTTTATTCTAGATCTTTTTTATACTACATGCTACAAATAGTAAGTTTACTGGATATATGGAAACCTAATATGTAGGTTTAAATTTTAGATCTTAAACGTCATTGGACTGTTAAAATAAGAAATAGGTATGTTAAATACAATAAGCGTCAACTTACTGAACGTAAAAATTTTCAGATATAATTCTTTGACAGTGAATCTAACTTTATTTAGTAACAAGGCAATTACTTAACACAGACACTACAATATACAGTGTGTCCGTAAAGTATGAAATAAATTCGATATTTCCTAAGTGAAAAGCCTTTTTAAAAAAATCTAAAACACGTCGATTTATAAATTTATTGCTCTACATTTTACAATAACATTTCATTATAGAAGGTGATACACATTAAGTGATAATGTCATCGGCTCTTTTTTTAAATGTAACACCCTGTATTTTAGGACATTTTTAGATCGATAAAATGAGCTGGTTTCAAAAAATTATAATACTCGGGTCTAATGGATATAATTTGAAAGATATGTATTTGGAAAATAAATTATTTATTATAAATTGCAAACAAATAGCCAACTTCTAGTTTTTGGTAAACTGTAATTATTTTTTGTAACGTTCAATAACAATTAAGTAGTGCAATAATTGTATTAATTCGTAAAGGTTCTGTATTATTGCACGCAAATCAAGTCGTCCCTCTGTAAATTATGTTGCAACATTAGTTGTTCTACTTGCTTTTGAAGAAGATACGCACACTTCTGTTCGTAAGGTTAGCAGTGATCTCGATGTTTGCAAAACAATAGTACACAAAGTACGTAAAAGTAAATAAAGTAAGTAAAATGCACAGTTGTACAGGAATTAAACCAGGATGATCCAGATAAAAGAATACCATTTTGCGAAATAATGATGAATAACAGCCACCAAAACCCTCTCTTGGTACAAAATATGATTTTTTCTGATGAGGTTACAATCAAATTAAATAGCCAGGTGTACCGTCAGAATTGTAGATACTGGACACAAGAAAACTCCAACTGGATGCGGGAACATACACAATACCCGCAAAAGATAAACGTATGGGCTGGCATTGTATGAAATGAAATCATTGGACCCTACTATTTCGAAGGTAATTTAAACGGACCAGCTTACCTTTAGTTCTTAAGCAGGTATCTCGTACCTACTTTAGTTAATTTATTTCCCAGTACAATTAATCTTGGAGATTTTGATAAAAATTTATGGTTTCAACAGGATGGTGCGCATCTGCATTTATGCTTTAGATGTTCGAAAGTACCTAAACGAAATTTTTCAGAACAGGTTGATTGGAAGACGTGGACATATTGAATGGCCAGCGAGGCTGCCAGACCTCGATCCTTTGGATTATTATATGTGGGGTCATTTAAAGAATGTTGTTTATAAAACGAAACCTGCAAATATTGGAGACTTAAAAACAAGAATTCGTAAAGAAATAAACAATATTTCTCAAGAAAGCATAAACAAGGTTCTACAAGAATTTGTACAACGTTTGGGTTACTGTCAAATACAACAAGAGCTACAATTCGAGCATTTAAGATTGTCATGTAATAATTACTGGATTACTTTCAAGCTATTTATTATAATTTACTTACGATTTATTAATATTATAAATCAATAAAAATTAATTTTCTAAGCGAATATCATTAAAATTATATCCCTCTTCTTCTTCTTCTTTAAGTTCCATTTTCTATCGAAGGTTGGAAATCATCATGGCTATGCGGACTCTGTTGACTGCCTCTCTAAAAAGTTCTGCACTACTGCATTCAAACCATTCCTTTAAGTTCTTAAGCCAGGATATTCTTCGTCTTTCCACATTTCATCATTTCGTCATCCCTTAGACCCCCAGTATTATACTTTTTGAAGTGAAAACTTCTTTCGCGACGTTATGCATTTTTTGGATGGAGAAAAAGCATTGAATTCGCGACCGTCACCACTATCGCGAGATATATTATGTATACATATATGTGTATGTGTATGTATATATAAATAGTATATATATAACGCAAGTATATGATGCACGCAACACATATAAAATACATAGCTAGCCATATTAAAACCAGGAAAGGCAAATAATCAGCCTCAAAACTACCGTCCGATTGCTTTGCTGAGCTGTGTTTATAAACTGTTGGAACGCTTAATCTACAACAGAATTAGTAGAAACGTATTTGAACTGATACCTATTGAGCAAGCAGGATTCAGACCTAACCGCAGCTGCACAGATCAGATCCTATCCTTAACAACACATATTGAAGCTAGTTTTCAAAGAAAACAAAAAACATCCGTTGCTTTCATTGACCTATCAGCTGCATACGATACTGTCTGGAGACAAGGACTAATCTGCAAGCTAATCCGTGCCGTCCCGTGTCAAAAGGTAACTAAACTCATTGATAACATGCTCACCGACAGACCTTTTCAAGTCACAATAGACAATTCTAAAAGTTTCCAAATGAAGCTCAGCAATGGACTACCACAGGGATCTGTTTTGGCACCCTTACTGTTCAATTTATATATCGCGGACCTACCTAGGACAACTTCGCAGAAATTTGGCTACGCTGACGATTGGGCCATTGCAGCAAGACATAATAACATGGATATCACAGAAACAATATAAGCGGATGACCTTGCCATTATGGGAGAATACTTTTGCAAATGGAGGCTACGGCCTAATGCAACGAAAACCGAAGTGTGCTGTTTCCATCTGAATAATGCTCAAGCCAACAAAAAACTCTCCATCCACTTCGAAAATAGACTGCTCACTCATAACTCAACACCAAAATATCTTGGAGTGACTCTGGACAGAACATTGAGTTTTAAAGAACATATTCAAAGAACGACAGCAAAGCTGAAAACGAGAAATAATATAGTCCAAAAGCTATGCGGCACTACATGGGGGTCCTCAGCTTCCGTACTCAGATCATCCGCTCTCGGACTTGTATACTCGGTGGCTGAATATGCTTCCCCGGTATGGCTCAATAGCAAACACACAAAGATTATTGACACTCAATTAAACCAGACAATGCGAATGATCTCAGGTACAATTAGACCCACATCGAACTATTGGCTTCCCATTCTGAGTCACATTCCACCGCCGAAACTGCGAAGAAGTCATTTTCCTCTCAGAGAATATAAAAAAATTGAGGCTAACCATCAACTACCCATACACCAAGATAAGCTTGATATCGAAATAAACAGACTGCGCTCCAGATATCCTCCATTGCTAAGAGCTAACTCCTTACATCAGGAACATTTCAACCTGACCAAAGCTTGGAGAACACAATGGGAGAGTGACTCACCACAGGAAGTACATCAAATGGCCTGTATCGATCAGAAACCGCCAGGCTTTGAACTGACCCGCAATACATGGACAACGCTAAACAAAATAAGAACAAGCAGCGGTAGATGTGCTGACAGCTTATATAGATGGGGAAAAGCCCTTACTCCTGAGTGTGACTGTGGTGCGCAACGACAGACTGTCCGTCACATTGTTGAAGAATGTCCCCGAAGGCGATTCCCTGGAGTTTTCAATGAGTTCCTGAATGCGACCGAAAATGTTTTACATTATATTAATAATACATTAGATGTTCGTTTGTAATACTTCATGTAACGTTTTATATTGATTTTTTAATTGTGTGTTCTTATTGTATGCCATACGATAAATAAATAAAATAAAAATAAATAAATACATAGCAATTCTTTTTAGATGGGAAAAAAGCATTGAACTCGCGACCGTCACCGCTTATACCGCGAGATATATTATGTATACATGTGTATGTATATATATACATAGTATATGATGCACACAACACGTATATAATCGACGTGTTTTAGATTTTTTTTTAAAGGCTTTTCATTTAGAAAATATCGAATTTATTCCATACTTTACGGACACACTGTATACAATGTCCAACAGGCCAAGTAGTTGAAGTACATTTGGTTTATACCCGGTATTATGTAAAAAGCGTAGAGAAGTACAGTACCGATTAACTACTTTACTTACTTTATTTACTTTAAATGTGTTATTGTAAAAAATTCTATAATTCGTGTATAAAGTTCAACTGATTTTTTAAATCCTTAATTCTTGTTTAAATAAGAAAACCTGATAGAAAATGAGCACAGATTGATAATAAAAAAGCTAATGTGTTACAATATTTGAGAAATATATTTACTCCACATTAAAATTAGGTTAGGTCAAAACAAAAGTGATAATGTAGTTAACGAATATCTGGACGCACCCTGCCAACTATCACCTTAAAAGCATTCGCCCCATCCAATCTTCATAGAATAATATTGGAGACTAATTCTCACAAATCATGCTTACCTCTATCTAGAATAGAATGCTGCAGCAACTCAAAGTCATTTTTCAAAATGGCCTAAAAATTTCTTCCTTCCTTTCTATCTTCCAAAAAGCTTATTGCCATTGATGTACAAAATATTTAAAAGACACTTGCTAAATAGAGTAAGCGAAACTGTACCACTGCACTGGACAACATAATACCCGAAAATTAATTTGGTTTCTATCAAATCTATTCAACAATCCAACAGTGTCATTGTTATCATTCAAGTTTGGAAGATAAAAATCCTTTTATAAAGGATTTTTTAAATGAAAGTTTTTATGATTCATGGTGTACCTACAGTCAACAATAGGAATTTTATTTTCCTTTTAGGATGTTTAGCAGTCTTTTGACAAAGTCTGGCATAACGGCTTGCCATATAAACTAAAACTTTTACTGCCAAGCAAATCCTCAATATCTGAATATCTGAATATCCTGTATCCTGAATATGTATCCTAAATAATGACTCAGATATAATATATGAAAAGCTGCAAACTTACTTGCATATATTAAAACTCGTATAAACAAATGAAAAATTGAAGTCAACAACGAGAAATCTACCCTAATTAAATTCACAATAAGAAAAGGCATATGCCTCAAGATAAATATGTCCCACTAAAAATTTAAAAATATTTACTAAGAAAATAAAACTAAATAGATAACACTGCGAGACTACCGGCGTCAGTTACAGATTTATTTTCATAAGTGTTTGACGTTTTATTGCGTTTATGATCGCTTTTTACTGTGTTCATCGAGATTTTTGAAAAGTTTTAATATAATTGTGCTAAGAATACTATACTATATTAAAATATGGTGTATAATAATAAAAATCATTCCTGATTTTATAGGAATATTTCTAGTGGAACAATAATGTCCCAGTGGTATTTTTAAGTAGGAAATATTTAACCTATTGATTTTTTTTGCAATATGTCGAAACGAGGCCTTTCTAAAAAGGCCTCGTTTTGACATACTGCAATTGGTGGCCGATAACCTTTCAGATATTGAAAGTGAGCTGGACCATTTGATACTGTTGACTACAGCGACAAAAATATGAGACAGAGACAACATCTTCTGATACGGATGATCAAGAAGTCGAAGAAGTCAACTGCTATGATAAACAACTTTTCTAAAATTAAGCTGCAGATCTCGAAGATAATTAAGTGCCAGTGTCGATAACAAGTCATGATCGTGGCAACAAAGAGGAAAATACAATATGGTCTACCATAACCGACAGCTTTCTTTTAAGATTCCAGATTTCACCAATAAACACCTATGAGGTAGATAAGGAGGTAAAAAATCTGTAAAATTGATAGATATTTTAAAAAATATGTTTCCTCCCAGCTTGTTTATTTATATATCCAAATCCACTGATAAGAGATTGACAATTCATGAACAACCAAAAAAGAAAACAATTGCTAAAACCGATATTGGAAAGATTACAATGGTTTTGAGTTGCTCTTTTATTATGAGTTACAACAGATTGTAAATTATTTAAAGCATACTTTTCAAAAACGTAGAACTAATCATTCTAGGCAGAGTATTGATGAAAGCATGGTAAAATTTAAAGGACATTCTGCGTTGAAACAGTACTTACCAGTGAATCCTGTCACAAGGGGCATTAAAATATGAGTAAGAAATAACTGGTAATATCTATGATATAATTGTGTCTACTATATATGGTGGATAATGCGGAAAGCTACTGAGGACTGGAACGGTGGCATCACCATTGGCGGGAAGAAGATTTGCAACTTGAGATATGCAGATGATACTACTATCCTCGCTAGTTCTGAAACTGAATTGATTCACCTGCTACAACGGATAGAAGACGTAACCTTATCGATGGGCCTTAAAATAAACAGGGATAAAACGAGAATCATGATAATTGACAGAGCTAACAACAATCAAAATCATCTGGTTAGGATAAACAATATCGCTGTTGTAGATAAATTTGTGTATCTGGGCTCATTAATAACCAACAAAGGAGGCTGTACTGAAGAAATAAAGCGGCGGTCAGCAATCGCAAAAAGCGCTATGGCAAAATTAACAAAAATTTGGAAAAGCCATGAAATTACTACCGATACAAAAATGAGACTAGTAAGAAGTCTAGTTTTTCCAGTTTTTACTTATGCATCGGAATGCTGGACCCTTACTGAGAAAGACAAAAAGAACATAGATGTATTTGAGATGTACTGCTGGAGACGAATGCTGAGAATACCATGGGTGGCCCGAAGAACAAATGAATCCATACTGGTCCAGCTAAACATAAAGAAAAGACTAAGAACACAAATAACAGAACAGATAATAAGCTATTTTGGACATGTGCTTCGAAGAAATGGTCTTGAAAAACTTACCATCCAGGGAAAAGTAGAAGGCAAAAGAAGTAGAGGTAGATCTCCTACACGATACACGGACCATATTGTTGCTACCATTGGCGCTCCATTGTCAGAATGTGCTAGATTGGCAGAAGATAGAAAAACGTGGAGGAACATTGGAAAAATTACCTAACAGCTTCATGATATCACGATACCTGCATCAGGTTAACGACTAAGAAGAAGAAGAATTGTGTCTGCTGGGAAGAAAGACGGAAAAGTTGATGAAACGCTTGGTAAGAGAGTCGTGCATATATTAGCTAGTAGCTAGTACAATAAAGTATAAAGACGTAGTACTACGCTTTGACATATTTTTCCTCAGTGAAACCTAAGAAATACAATGTCTACATCAGTAGACAATTACATCACAAATAAAATTAAGACTGGCGTATGGATGATGACTTTTGATCATATGTTGCCCAGATATAGGTCTAAAGTATCACTGTAGGTGGACATCCACCCAAGAGAAGGATGGGGTGGAAGAGGCACATAGTCCAGGCTACGTGACATAGACAGGTTTAAAACTGCAAAAAAGTATGATGTAGGAATATACAATACTGGTAGAAATGTAACCATTTCTCTTCCAGTTCATACCTCTATATTCTAAGCAGAGATATAGGTTATCTCGGATTTCTCATGGGAAATTTCCATAAGGGCTAAAGAGTCTAGTAGATCATTGTACACATATTGTCACGCGGATATGGAGGCCCTTAGGAGCCCTAACGTAGACTCTAGGCTAGTGTGGATATGTCGAGAAAAGCATGATAGACTAGAAGTCAAGCACATGGCAAAAGGGAAGTTCCTAACTGGAGATTTGACAGTAAGATGGCTCCTGAATATAATAAAGCCATTTAATGGAAACCTAAGATGCAAACTCTTTGGCAGAGACAACTTGAAATAACTATATGTTAAATGCCGGCAAACACTTTTTGGAGATCACCAAGTGACTCAAAATAAAGAGTTAAGTAAAGAAACGAAAAAACCAATTGAGAAAAGATTGCAATTATTGGGAAGAGGAAAAGAACAACAGTGGTATAGTCAGAAATAAATAAACTAATTAAAGAATACACTATTAAAAAGAACGAGGATATAACTGAAAATGTTATTTGGAAGAAAAACTCTGAAATTAAATATCAATAAAACCAAATATATAATTTTATTATTTAAATAGCATGTGAAGATGATGAAATTACGAACAATACAAATAAGATAATAAAACTAACAGGCAAATAAATTTATAGCTATGTTTGGCTATAAAATTATCATCATCTATTATTAAATAATCAATGTAAATATTCTATAAATTCAAAGTATTTTCCTTATATGTATTTGATTTTTTCCCGTAGAGCTATAATTATTTGAAAAAAATTTAGAAATGACTCTGTATATATACGTGAGAATCTGCCAGTAACGAAATTGTATTGATATTTAAAATTTGTTCGACGAAAAAAACTTGAATTTGTAATTAGATTCCTTTATTGTAGTAGTCAATAAGAAACATCGATAAAGTGGGTCTTGAATACCTCTTCAATCAACCAATTGTCAAATAATGTTCCTGGTGACCCTGTTGTACTAACTCGGCAAAATTTGGTGTCACTTATAATTATTTCTTTACTAAAGTTTTATCTAGATAACGGTGCGATGAAATCTGATCCACTTTTTAGAGAATGGACAATAGGTACTTCATTACAAAGAGTGAGTAAGGCTATTTGGAGTTGACAAGTGATATGTCGATAGAAAAGTTATACCTAATTAATTGTGTACTAATAGAATTCTTGCTGTTTCATCTTGTATTGAAAATAATTAACAATTATAACTACTTTTTACCTGTAAGACTAGCAAAAGGAAAGGAAAAATTACATGGCAACAATATTTTCAAAATTGATGTATAGAAATAGTAAGAAAAACTGTAGATCCAAAATATCAAAAAAGACGAGAAACAAATGAATGAATGAAAAATACGAAATTTGATGAAAGATAGGACAACTGGTTCCTCTTCGAATTGCACTGTTGTTTTCTTGTTGGAGATATCAGTTTAAGATTGGTCTTATACCCTTATCATCAAGTACTAATGTTTTTAGGATATCGATTAGTTTCCCATCTTAGTACATTGTCAAATACCTTTGTTGTTTGCGTTGTAGTGTCTCAAGTTCCATATGTTTCTTCGTTAGCCGAGCAACTTTTTTTATTTCTTGTAATATCTCCCTATTGTATTCATTAACATTTGCACCTTTAATTTCTTTGGCTCTTATTTATTACTTCCTTTCTTTATTTAATTTAAGTTTTTTATGCGAACGTATGTTAATAGATGTCTTTATTGTATTTCACTGTTTTTCTATGGTGCTAGTAGTATTTTTAACTATGTATTTTTCCTGCTTCTTCTTCTTAGCCTTCTCTTGTCCATTTTTCGACATATACTTCTCCCAACTAATTTCAACGATTTCTATCCTGAGCAACATACTTATAATTTGTTCCGGCTATTCTTTCAATGTCGTCCGCGCATCTCATCTGTGGTCTTCCTACTGGTCATCTACCGTAAAGTCTTCAATACTCTATTCTGGAGTTCCAATGTTGATCTTTTTGTCTAGCAGTGTGACCTGCGAAGCTCCATTTGAGTGTGGCAATTTTTGTTGTGATATCCTTAACTTCTGTTTTTGATCTTACCCAGTCATTCCTCTCTTTATCTGACAGTCGCATATCTAACATTGCTCTTTCCATTGCCGTTTCTGTTGTGTCTAGTTTATCCATATTTGTCTTGGTTAGGGTCCAAGTTTAACACCATATGTCATGATAGGAGGGATGCATTAAATAAATACTTTGCTCCTTAAGTATTGAGATATTTTTCAGTTTTTCAATATCTAACTGAGTTTTCCAAATCCTGCCCATGCCATTCTTCTTCTTTCTTGTGATTTCCGCACTTTGGTTCTCTTTTTTAAATTATTAATATTTGGCCTAGGTAGATATATTTCTGGACTTGTTTTATCTCACTACCATTTATAGTTATACATCTGAAATTATCTGTGTTGGTCACTGTTTTTGTTTTGGTCTTATTTATTTTAAGGCCGACGTATTGGAAGCTGTCCTCAAGTTCGTTTATCATATTTTGTAATTCCTTGAATGTGCTCGCTATAATCACGATGTTATCAGCGAATCTGAGATGGTTTAACTTGTTTCCATTAACGTTAATGCTATATGTTGACCAATTTGTAGTTTTGAAGACGTCTTCTAGGACTAGATTAAAAAACTTTGGAGACATTACGTCGCCTTGTCTAAATTCCTTCGCAAAATTCCTAAATTCTTATTAATCTTAATTTTTACTTATTTCTGGATGTTGTTTTTTTCAGTAGTTTTATACCTCTTTTGGGCGTCATTTTCTTATGAATTCTTTCGAACCATATGTTGATATTTATAACTAATATATTATGATCCGAGAAGACATCTGCGCCTGGATGTGTTGTATAAACATATAATGGTATAATAAACACACAATAAAAAGAAAGATACATTCGAAAGATATTTACCACCTGGAAAAAAGGTAGCCTCGAATGTGCCACGCAGGTGTAGCCTATTCGCTAACAGGTGCTAATAGGTGAAAAAAAATAAAAAGAAAGGAGATAAGCAATAAAGTGATATAATAAATAGTGAAGGGAAACAACCTAGAAAGCCCCAGAAATTTTATAATAAAACACAAAATGGTAAACTCTAACTCAAAACATGACTTTTTAACAACAGAGGAAAACAAAACACAAAATATTAAATAAATAGATACAACAGTGGAGAATATAAACTCTGGATTTTAACAGAAATTAGAAGACCAAAAATAAGAGGCAGGATTAAAGTAAATTGAAAGACATCTCAAATACTACCATAAAAAGGACACAACAAAAAAGAAAGTAAGGTTCAGTGATATTATACTGTACACTCCTAGACTTTATTAGAAATTTATATAGAATTTAGTTTGGATATCAATTTTTCTGACTGGAAAAAAATTTAGTCTGGATCATAACAGTGCTTTTCAAATTATTGCTTTATAAAAATTGCTCTAAAATTATTTGAATAAAACTTCAGAGTACATCTTCAGACTGGTAACAAAAGTATATAAGGCGTTGTTACAAGACAGAACAAAGTGAACGAGTTCTTGAGGAAGTAATAAAACTAAAGCGATATAAAGGACTATCGAAGCTTAGCCAGGAGTTAAATCCGAGACCTCTTGCAACCAAAGATATAATTACATCCGTAGACCACCGAGTCGATATACATTGTTTATTAAGTCTGCGAGATAAAATAAAAAACGAAGTCGTCAGGAGAAGAACCAAAGTGTTTGATGTCATTGAAAGGATAGCCAGACTATAATGGAGATGAGCAACACATATCTAAAATGACAGATATGGGATGGACGAATAGATTATAGGAATGGATACCAAGGGCAGACAAGAGAGGCGTCGATCGATTACCTATACGATAGGCTAACAATTCAAGAAGACAAAATAAAAACGTAAGATGGATGAGAGTAACGTAAGATAGACGGGGTTGGAAACACGAAGAAAACGCCTATATTCAGCAGTGGACTTTTAAGACTGGATGATGATGAATGAAAAACTATGCTTTGTGTATATTTTATAATTGATATTTTATAATTCTTTATAATTTTGATCTATTAACCCCAAATTCAATAGGTTTCTTTCCTATACAAACAGTAAATGGCATACAAAGTTTCAAGAATCTAGGAATTTTTCTTTTAAAGTTTATCGCACAGAGCAATGCAAAAAAAGGCTTAACAATCAACACAAATAAAACAAAATTGATGGTATCCGAAAAAATTATTTAAATACTCAATACAAAAATTCGATTCAATATCCTGAAAAGGGTGAAACGATTTAGATATTTGGTAGCTGGATTGACTGCAGGGTTGAAAGTGGCGAGGAAATTTCGAACAGAATAGAACTTGCATAAAAGCTTTATTAACTGGCGTTTCATATTGTTCATTGGAAGTCTGTCATTGACCACACGTCAATGAGTAAAAGAGTATTGAAGTGCTACATCTGGTCCGCTTTGTTCTATGAAGACTAAGCACAAAAAGCGAGAATTGATCAACATCGTCAAAATAAGAAATCTCCAAAAGAAATATGCTGATCGAACGGTCAAGGAATTGCTATATCTAGCTCGACCGAAAAACATTTCATCAGCATGTCAAATTTTTGTTCAAAACCTACCTTGACGTTTGCAATGAATAATAAAGTTTAAGAAATATCCTATTGTGACGGATAGTTTGCTTTTTATGATAAACCACTAAATAGTAATCTGTTCACTGTGACACTCAATTTTAAATAATTTTCACAATTATATATATATATATATATATATATATATATATATATATATATATGTATATATATATATATATATATATGTATATATATATATATATATATATTATATAATATATATATTATATATATATATATATATATATATATATGAAACAGAACCAGAGTTACGGATATTGTGGATAGAGCTTGCAGATTAAAATAGAGATGAGCTGGCACGCAAGTTAACCGAATGTAGACCAAGAAGAGAAAAACGAAACGAACTGACAATGGCGATTGCTCCTAAGAAATCAAACGTAGACCAGCAATGGCCCAAATGTCAACAGCTAAATTGATTAAAATATGGAAAGAACGAACAATAACAAGGAATCAGATCGGAGTCAGATCACAAAATCTTCGAAATGTTTGTTTATAGAAGAATTCTACGCGTGTCCTGGACAGACCATATAACTAATCTGTCAATTCTGGAAGAGCTTCGTATAAAAGACAGGCTATTAAAAAAAGTAAACCGAGCACGTCTAATTTACTTTATCCAAATACCTAGAAGAACTGAAGACAATGGAACTTTTGGTGGTTTCTTGGTTTTGACAACATCAGTCCTTTACAATTTTTTCATGATTTCCCATAGATGCTCTAAATTTTTTTGCCACGATGTTTCCAATTTACCATCGAAAATCTCATGTTTTTGGTCTTAATGAAAAATTCTATTTTGTTTATTTATTTAACTTACTGTAGATTCACCATGTAGACTCTATCATTTTGCTAGTATTTCCCGGAGTTTTTAACATCTGATTGATCGACCTTTAGAAATCTTTTAGTCTCCTACACGTTGCATCGGTTAGAGTTCAAACTTCAATATATAAAAAAATATGAATAGCGTAAAATCCAAATACGTGTACATGAAGTGACATTTTCATATCACGTTTTTTTAATATTTTTTTTCAAATAAATCCCGCTCGGCTGTTAAACTGCATCTGATTTCTACTCATCGCATTACCAAAAGAAATAATGGCAGTTCAGTGGAACTAGCAAGATATAAAAGACCAAAAGAAAGAAGACAACCAGGTAAGCACCTATTGGTAGGACAGCTGATTACTATTATCACATTTAAGATTTACTGATGGACTAAAGACGAATGATCTAAGGATCACAATGTACATTAACTTGCATAATAGATAATATAAGAATGTACTTACACAATCACAAATTAGAATCAGTCCCCTTAAATAAATATCCAAAATTGTGGTCAATATAATGCACTTTTCCTAAACACTATAATATGTAAACTAGTCTAGTTAGAAAAGTACTTAACTTTATAAATTACAAGAAGAGCCCCACTACATAAACATCAATAAATCTTTGAACAATTTCGTTTTGTTCTCGGTAGTAGTTAATAGTTATTGCGACCCATTGGAGGGGATTTTTGATAGAGTCTAACCCCATTTTTTATAGGCACCGGGTGCGCCGTGTGGGATTTCGAGTAACTGTCATCGATAACACTACTCACTTAGCGGTTTCATTAAATATTGTTTAATCCATCTTTGTTGCACTAAAGTGTCAACAGAAACATGCTTTGGTTTATTGAGATTTGTATAATTAATTAGGACGTCCTAAATGTTTTTCTACTTTTATAGCTACTGGTTCATAGATTTGTCTATGAAACATAAAGAACGGTTAACATGTAGATGTGCATACAGGGTGATTTAATATTGACGGCATTTAACGTATTTTTAAAACCATAACGATGAAAAAACTTTTTAAGCTTATCGCCGCATATAAGAATGTTCAATATGAAGTTGAAATTTCCAGCAATTTTAATGATATATATTATATATTAAATAGGGCATTGAAAAAAACATAAGGTAAATCTATCAAAATAAAGACGATTAATTAAAATAATCACAAAGTGGATTTAGCAAAATTTGTTAACTGTTAGAACGTTTTTTAAAAAAAATTCAAACAGCGACTTGTACTTGTGTATATGTAAATATAGAAAAAGCGTCTGACAGAGAAACTACTAAAGGAAACTATTTGTGACAATCGGAAACTAAGATAGATACAAAAACTAGTTCATGCAATTACAAGATTGTATTAAAACGAAGAAATTACGTTAGGATCAACAATTTAGAGTCATACGAATTTCTAATAACGATAGTAGTGAGTTGAAATTCGGAGATGACAATTAGGTTTAACATTTTTTAATATGATGCTTAACGCCAAAATATGGATATATTTACCAAATATAAAAGACAATTACAACAATATGAACCTATGGAATAGTTCCCTAAAAATAGATATTGAAAAAACAATCAACACTGACACGAAATTTTGCTGTAACTATGAAATCCTGAAAATCATGAAATTTAGAAAGAGAAATATAAAGGGATTAGGTTCTCTAAAGCTGAATGGTACAAATCTGGTGAGTAGGTAAGCAAATTACCTCGGCTGGCATTAGACTCGAAGCTCATTGGGAATAAAGAGATCGAACGAATAACCAAGAGAACGGCAACTATCCTAATGCAACTATCCTGACTCATGGAAAAATGTGTATTGTAAAATCAGATGTATATATATATATATATATATACTATATATATATATATATATATATATATATATATATATATATATATTCCCTCGGATATAGAGAAACAGAGGGTGCTAAGAGTTCCTGGAGTCGACCAGGCTACCGTCACAAACGACAACGCAAAAAGGAAATGGTTTATGGCAACATATAGCACCAGAACATTGATGGTTAAAAAGAGACTTGTGGAACTTGAAAACGAGCTGAAGCATATAAAATGGGATATACTTAGATTATTCAAATTAAGGGGAAACAATGAAGAACAAATGGTACTTTCGTATCAACGATGCATTGAAATTATTTACGGGAGTCCTATGTTCAACAGTAGATTGACGGCTGATGATGACATATTGAATTGGTGGTAAACCAACAATAACACATGCATCAGTGGTATGGTGACCACAATGCAAAAGGTGCCATACTCAAATTAAGCAATGTGTAAAGACTTGCTTGCCTTGGAATTACAGGAACCCTGAGTAGCATATTAACAGTAGCTATGGAGGTGTTACTGGAATGTAAGAGCCAATGCTAAAATGGGATATTATGGACTGTGGGAAAACCTGAGTAATGTACGAATTAGATCAGGACATAACAGTATCATAAATGAAATTAGGGATACACGAAATACACGACAATTAAAGAGCTGACAAAGAGCCAAAAAAGAATCGGCTATAAAATACTTTGGTCCAGAGCCGGACTTAGTATCGCCTGCGACCAGAAAAAGATCAGGATCCGAACACAACCTAACTGTCACTGGAAAAGAGTATGCTATCAAGCACATGATAAAACTTAACTCACTAGAGGTCTCTAGTTGCATACTCTGGTATTTATTGTCACGTAATTGCCAGAGTAATCGGTGCGTTTTGATTTGGTTTGAGTCTTCTTACAAACTCCTTCTGATGACGGGTAGACCCAGAAACACGTATCAGGGAGTGGTAAGAGACTCAAATTAAAATCGAAACGCAACATTCTTCGGATAAAACTTATGTTGGAAAGACATGTGTGCTGTATGAAGTAATGCGGAAAACATGGAGAAATCATACCAGGCTTAATAAAGAACCTAAAATAATTAATTATATTATACTTAACCTCTAGGTACTAGATTGCAGGCAACAAATACTTTTTTGTGACTACCAAGTGTGTCCAAACATATATGGCTCTCACTAGACCTATATAAGCTAGTACAAGGTTACAGAATTCAAGATGTACAATAAGTCAATTGTGTGAATCATGTGAACTAGTTTAAAACAAACGATTTTTTAAATAAAAATAGATATAATCAGCTCAATTAAAAAGCTGCAACAACCCCTATTTCTGTTTATTTCTCATAACATCGCCAAGATATTCTAATTTGCGCTCTTTGATTAAGGTAATAATCTCGAACTCCTTGCCCATTAGTTCGTCAACATTAGTTACAAAATCCATCCATGAAATTCTTAAGATGCGTCTGTAACACTACATATCTAAGGCGTCGAGCTTTCCAAAAGAAGATTCAGAAAGTGTTTAAACCTTAAGTCCAGATAATAACGTTCTTTACGAACTTTGATCTTGCTATTCCTACGCATTGTTTTATTTCAGAGATGTAGTCCCGTTAGCTGCTAATATTGGTACCAAGGTATATGTAGCTGTTTATCCTGTCAACTGGCCGTTGGTTAACCAAAAGTTGTTTTTTTAGTATTGATATATAGTCCATATTCTCTACTTATGTCTGATATGCGCAGCATTATTGTTGGTAAACCATCCAAGTCATCTGCAAAAACTACTCATCATCATTTAACCCGGATCTTTCCACTGCTATATATAGGTCTCCCTCAGTCTTTTCCATGTATTTCTGTTTTGTGCTGTTTGCATCCAATTTTTGTCGATCCGTTTTATGTCATCAGACCATCTTGTTGGTGGACGACCTCTACTTCGATGTGCTTCTTGTCTCGGTCTCCACTGTATTATTCGCTGTGTCCATCTGTTATCCGACATTCTAGCTATGTGCCCCGCCCAGTTCCACTTAAGGGTCATAATTCTTTCTATTGCATCTGTCTCTCCTGTTCTCCGTCTTATTTCCTTGTTCGTGATCCGATCCCTACGAGAAATGCCTAACATCGATCGTTCCATAGCTCTTTGGGTAACACAAATTTTATTTCTTACTTTCTTGGTTAGTGTTAATGTCTCTGCACCATATGTAAGTACTGGCAACATGCACTGATTAAAGACTTTTCTTTTAAAACACATAGGCAGTTCTGATTTAAGAACATAGCTCAGCTTGTCGAATGCCACCCAAGTGAGTCCTATGCGGCGGCTTAGTTCGCACGTTTGATTATCTTTTCCTATGCGTATCTCATGTCCTAAGTACTTATAAGAGGTGGTTTTCTTCAATATGCATGCCATTTACTGAAATCTTTTCGCTTAACACAAGATTTGTCATGATTCGATCATCGATTCTGTCAGCAAAAAGGACAATATCGTCAGCAAACCTCAAATGACTAAGCATTTCTCCATTGACATTAATTCCTTTTTCACTCAGATTTGCGTTCTTAAACATATGCTCTAATAATGTTGTAAACAATGTTGGCGAAATTGTGTCTCCCTGTTGCACTCCCCGTTTTATTTTAAATACGTTGGTCTTTTTATCTGCCAGTTTCACGCTTGCTGTCCCATTTTGATAGATGTATTTTATCATGTTTATATAGCGATGATCTATACGGCACTCTGTTAAGGCTTTTAACATCTTTTGATGACTTATTGTGTCGAATGCTTTTTCGTAGTCAACAAATATCATGACTAATGGCTTGTTATACTCAACACTCTTTTCTATTAAGTTTTTAATTACTTGTAAATGATCATTTGTGCCATATCCTTCTCTAAAACCTGCTTGCTCTCTTGGCTAATAGAAATCCAACTTACTTCTTAGCATGTTGGTAATAACTCTTGTAAATAACTTATATGCTTGTGACAACAATAGGGCTAATGGGGCGGTATTTTCTAAGTTCGCTGATATCTCTCTTCTTATGAAGTAAGACGATTTCCGCGTTGTTCCACTGCGTCGGCGTTATCGCTTCGCACAGACATTTATTGAACAGTTTAGCAAGTATCAGTAAGAGCTTATTTCCTCCTAGTTTTAGGCTTCCGGTCATTACCCTCTCTTCACCTGGGATTTATTGTTCTTCATCACCCGAAGCGCATTTTTAATTTCGTCAACAGTTATGTTCGGCATTAATTCTGAGCCTTGATTCTCTATCTTTGGTAAAGGGCGTCTTTCATCGGATTCACGTATTTCATAGAGTTGTCTGTAGAAGTCCTCCACTGTTTTCACTATTTCTTCCTTATCAGTCACAATGTCGTCTTGTTTATTTCTTAACTTATGTATGTTCTTTTTTCCTGTGGAAATGTTGTGTCTTAGAACTTTCAGACTTCTATTTTTTCTATCACCATTGTCACCTCTCTCATGTTATGTTGCCGTATGTCTTTTCGGATTTCTTTGTTTATTGTTTTACTGAGTTGACTAAATTCTGCGTAGTTTGTGCTATATCTGTCCTTTAGCCTCCTTCTTTCTTCGATCAGATTTTTAATGTTGAGACTTATTTTCTCATGTTTTTCTTCATTTCAGGACAGCACAACTTCTCCGCTTCTTTAAGGGCTTTTACGATACTTTCGTTTAAAACTTCGACCTGTGTTTCGTCGTTGATTTGTTGAAGGTTATGGTCAATGATGTCACGAAAGTGGTCTGTATTTTCGGGCGGGTCCATTTACGATTGTCTGATGTTATCATTTTTGTTCGTTCATTCTTTAAATTGAACAGAATTTTTGCTCGAATCAATCTGTGATCGCTTCCAATTGTAAATCTGTTTAAAACAGATACATCTTGTACAATTTCTTTTTTATTAGCAATGATAAAATCTATTTCGTTTTTTGTGAAACCGTCTGGACTTTTCCACGTCCACTTTCGTTGGGGCTTTTTTTGAAAGAATGAGTTCATAGAAAAAAGATTTTCTTGGTGTAAAAAATCTACAAGCATGGTTCCTCTTTCATTTTTTTCTCCATAGCCGTAGTTTCCTAGTGCGGTTTCACTTTGGTCTTTTGTATTTCCCAGCTTAGCAATAAAATCTCTTGTTATCAGAGTATAAAACGTCTTAGTACTTTTCAGAGCTGTTCTAATATCTTCAAAGAACATTTCAATCTCTTCATCTGCGTGGCTTGTCGTTGGTGAATACACTTGTATCAATTTTAATTTATATCTCGAATTCAACTTTAAGATTAGAGTGATAACTCTCGAGCTTACACTTTCTATTTTTAATATGTTTGGTACATGTCGTTTGTGTACGATAAATCCAACCCCACCATTTGATGAATTGTCTTCTTTCTTGAAATGGAATAAGTGGCCAGATTTAAGAGTATATTGGTCTTCTCCTCTTCTTCTGACTTCGCTGAGACCCATTACGTCCCACTTTATTGATTTTAGCTCTTCCTCCATTTCTAACAATTTAGACTCTGATGACATTGTTCTCACATTATATGAAGCAATATTCATAGGTTGTCGTCTATGGTAGCCTAGTTTAATCCGGGGATTCTTAGCACCCTCTACTTCGTCTTTCTTCCGACCGGTACCTTGGTCGGAGGTAGTTTTAGTCGCCGGGCACTGAGGGCCGTTCGTTTTCTGAATTTTGCATACATGAATAGAGGAGGGGGGTTTAGCCGTTTCACTACCGCGCGGGCCAGTGCGCATTGGTAGTGGGTTAGGATGTGTAATGGATATTTACGAATTTAATGGAAATTTGCAAAATAATGCAAAAACTACTGCGTCATGGATATATTTAATATTGTTTAGACGCACTCCGTTAACTAATATACCTGCCCATAGTTCTCTCAGTGCTTGTTTGAAGATATGTTCAGCGTACATGTTAAATAATACCAGAGATATAATGCATTCTTATCTTACTCTTCTATATATGGAGATTGTCAACTAGTCATTCACTTTCATGTAGATAGTTTGGTAATGTAAATTTTATAATATTCTTAATTCTCTATTATCTAAAATTGCTCCTTTTAAGATGGTTATGAGTTTATCATGTTTCATTTTATCAAATTCCTTTTTCTAGTCGACAAATATATACGTCATATTTGACACCCTTTACCTCTACACTTCTACAGCGAATGGAGCCTCTCGGATGCCTAAGGGTATCGCGAAATACAAATTTTATCAATAACGCTTGTTCTTCGAATTTTTTAGGCTTTCCTAGTCTTTGCATGTTTTTGCGTATATATCTGGATAATGTTAGTTGTAATTTGGTAGGTATGAAGTTGAAGGAAGAGCATTATTTCCGATATGCTTATAATTTTTAGAGTTTTTAACAGGTCTGGCAATTTCTTAATTTAAGATTATTCCTACTCCATTTTCTTCCATTCGGGTTACCTAAATAATATATGTGATGATCACTGACTGATGATTATATCTATTGATAGTATATCCATCTTCTTGACTGCATTATGAGTCTTACCTGCCTCATATAATGTTTTAACACTCTATGTGCAGATCGTGAGGTTTTTTTTTATACTAGATATGGAATACCATTACCTCAGATTTATGGAATACTCAAAATCAATAAAACATATGCACCTTCATATCATTTGCAGTATAATGTGCAGTATAATGAGAAAATCGGTGAAAAACACAAAACGTTTTCTAAAAAATTATAAAATTTTGTACTTTATCGACAAAAAAATTTGGTTCTTTTAACATGGCGGCCCTGGATCAGTGGCTATGATAGTAGATGTTAAGTCCGGGCTACTGGACTAGAGGACAAGAGAATGCTTGAAAGGGTGAGTGGAGTACTCATCCACTATTTAAAAAAGAATAAAAGTTTAAAAGTGCAGCAATAGATGTAAAAATGGGACATCGTAGATTGAAAGGGTTAGGGATTCTTGTCGAATTACAAGTTCCTTATGCAAGAAGACCTATTTGAAACCATAGAAAGTATATGTTTATGATAGGAATTAATATTGGTATGGTCCAAGATAGAAACTTATGGAAATATGTAATTAGGGAATCTGAAGCTGCACAGGGATCTGCACAAGAGATAATTTTCTTCGGAGAGAGAGATCGGAATACAATTCTCGCTCATAATCACGTAGCGCTACAACCCTGATTGGGTCTTGGCTTACTGTACAACTTTTTTTCAATTTGTTTGGTCTTCCATCAACCTAGGGTCAAATGGAATGTTCATTTTCCGGAGATCTGTTTGGATGTTATTTCTCCATCACATTCTGGTATGTTCGAGTGGTCTTTTGCCTGTGGGAATCTCCTCCCATACAAGTTTTACAAGTCTTTCGTTATGCAGTCTGTGCACGTGGCCTGGCCATCTTAATCGCTGTGATTTAATTTCTTGGACAATATGGGCGTCATTATAGAGTGCTTTTAATTCGACATTGGTTCTGATCTTATACCGGTTTGTGATGATGTCATGGTGAGGTCCGAAAATTTTTTCGTACGTTTCGCGTCGGTATGTTATTACAAGTCTGACGATGGATTTATGGATTTTGATCTTTGAACTTCTTATGAGATTTTTTGATTTTATGAGCTTACCAGTGCAAATAGACAGCGGTTTGCAGATTGGATTCTGTCTTTTATTTTTTCAGTAACATCGTTGTCAGCTGCGATTACTGCCCCCAGATACTTAAAACGTTGTACTCTTTCGAAATTGAAGGTGTTGACCTTCACATTTTGTCCTATTCTGTCTATTCGTGTCGTTCTATTTATAAACATATATTTCGTCTTCTCTTCATTAATCTTCAGCCCTACTTCACTTGTTGCTCCTTCCACCTTGTTGAAAATATCTTTCGTGAATAGGATGGAGTCTCCAACGAGATCTATGTCATCTGCATATGCGAGTAACAGCTTAGGACCTTGAACCGATATCCATTTTGTTTTTATTTTGGCCGACCTCATGGCTTTCTCTAATACAAGGTTAAAAAGTAGTGGAGATAACGCATCACCCTGTTTAAGACCACTGTTAATTTCAAAGCTGCCAGACAGTTTATTATTTACACTCCATATAGACTTTGGTTATCCGAATGAGTTTCTTTGGTATTGAGAACTCCGCCATGGCATTCCATACTTGGCTTCTTTCTACGCTATCATGTGCCTGTCGAAAGTCTATGAAAAGATTGTGTATGGGTCTGTTATACTCCCATCCCTTTTCTAGAAGTTGTCTCAGCGTGAATAGTTGATCTATTGTTGATCTGTTTGCCCTAAAACCCAGCTTGATGTTCGCCTAGGACATTTTCAGCATAAGGGATTAGTCTACTAAGAATGATGTTTGAGAGGGTTTTATATGCCGTGTTTAGAAGTGAGATTCCTCTATAATTCGGGCATTTTGTTTTGTCCCCTATAATATTATAAGTCTCTCACTACTGGATTATTATTAATATGTGAACAGCTTCTTTCTCAGCGCTTCTTTTAAAAATAAAGAATATTTATTTTGCATATCATATATAGTCAAACAAATGCTAATGCGTGACTAAATAATTTAATGAACGTACTGTCTTTTATGACAGATATCTCTATTCATCAAAACATGATAATTTGATTATTATAAACTAAAGACGCATCGAAAAGTAATTTTAAAATAATGTAATTATAGAGGAGCACACGCCAACTGTCCTCGTTACTACTTTTACCGTTAATCCTATAAATTAGATTGATTTAAAAATCGTTAGAAGTTATGCAGAAAGCAATAAAATTTAACGAGTTTTATAATTGTCCACTAAACAAGGTAATCCAAAATTAGGTAAAATGACTTCAATAACCTATAAAACAAAATAATAAATAAATCAAAAAATAAGCTTTACAATAATAAAGACAATCAATCAAATAGATTTACTTCTCTTCCTTTATTGTCGCAATTAAAACCAAATTTGAAAGAACTACTAAATAGAAGAGAAAAAACGGTGTTAGAAGGATCGACGATAGTTTAGATTTGTAGCAATAAAGTCACAGACGCATGAATTTATTTTGTGGGGTAAGCATAGTTAGTTCGGAAATATAATATTCTAATTTTAAGATAGCTGAGAAAAATAAATTAAGATAACAATTTATTAGAAGTTAATTAAATTTTTTTTTAGAAAAATGCCGTGATAAAAGGAAAAGAGTATTTGCTTGCTTCTTGGACTTCGAAAAGGCACTCGATAAAGTAGAGCATGTAAAATGATAAATATATTCGTGTATAAAAATCTGTTAAAAATAAAAAAACAATAAGCAGAATGATAAAAGAAAGTAAGAGAAAAGAACAAGAAATAAAAATAGAAGACGTAATACAGAACAACAAAAATGTGAAATGCTTAACACCAAAATTACTTAAGTTTGAAATAAACAAAATAAAAGATGTAAACTTTTAGAAGGAGAAGAAACAAACACTAAAGATGACATCATAAATATAATCCTCCATTTCTACTCAGAATTATATAAAACAAAAAAAGAACCACCAGAAGAAATTAACAACCAACTAAAGGTTAAAATAAAAAATGTCAACTCAGAGCTACAGCCATAAATAAGCAAATCAGAAATAAAGAAGGCATTGAAAGAAATGAAAAACAACAAATCGCCTGGAAAAGATGGAATAATTGCAGATATGCTGAAATATGGTGGAAAAGTGGTAATTAATACTCTACATTCCCTTTTTAAAAACATATTAAAAGAAAAAAGAATCCCAAACAACTGGAAAGAATCCGTAACCATTATCCTACATAAAAAAGGAGATAAAGCAGATATAAAAACTACCGTCTTATAAAACTCCTAACAAAAATTTTAACCAATAGATTGACAACAAAATTCGACAGATACCAGTCGAAAGAACAAGCTGGTTTGAGAAAGGGAGTCAGCACAAGTGACAATTTACTAAGTATGAAAATACTTTTAGAACGAACAAATGCCACATTCCTCTATATATAGGTTTCATAGATTTAGAAAAGGCTTTCGACAGTGTCAAACATTGGGCAGTGAAAAGTTCTTTGATTAACAGCAGAATTGACCACCACAGATATACGGAACTAATAGAAAATATATATATATATATATATATATATATATATATATATATATATATATATATATATGTAAATACTTTTTTCTTTTTGGGTGTGGTAGTCAATAAAAAATAGAGCTTTGCTAAGGCGTACTATTTATTCTGAAATCCGAGCTTTCGGTGGTTATTTGCCACCTTTATCAAGGTCTACAATGAAAATTACTGTGTTATAAAATTAGGCTGATGTAATATAAAAGTTATAAAAACTTACCAGAAAGTAAGATTCATAGCATATAAAACACAACGTTAAATAACATAATGTGATCTGAATTATTGAAGGCATTAAAAATTTTAAAAACTTTAAAATAACTTAAAAATTAAAGAACATGTTACAAAGTTTAAAAAGTAAAAAATAAGACGACATGTTTGACAAAAAACAGTCGTCTTCGCAGGTTTGAATTCATCACATCTCACGAACAGAAAGAGGTAGTAGGAGGAACTATTGTTGTTTAAATAATTCGATGTAACTACAAAAAACAAACTTTCAAACTGATGTCTAACAAAATGCCGTTTGTGATTTTAAGTACTACCAACCATGTTACCAACTTAGAATTGAGAGGGAAATTTAAAAAAAGTTTATTATGTCAAACAATAAAAAGAAAATAGTATTTAGTAAGTAGGTTTAGAAAAAACAAACAACCAAAACAAAATGAACATCTGAATAATAACTGAAGTTAATCATGATAATTATAGCAATTAATAATGGAATTTAAGAAACATGAAACACTCTGAGATGCAGAAAACCCTAGTCAAAAGTCAAAATAAAATTGTAAATTTTGCTAAGATTCTGGATCTCAGATCTTTTATTCAGATTGTTGTTATCACTCCTGCTGATATGTACCATTTCTAAGAATGTTCTCTTAAATTTATTTTTCTCTCTGGCTAATATTTTTACATTGTTGAAATCTATCTTATGGTCTAGATCGATAGTGTGTTCTGCCAAAGCACAAGTGGGTTTATTTAGTCTACAGTCACTCTTATGAGAAATGATACGACTAGACAGATTTCTTCCAGTTTCACCAATGTACGTGGATGAACATACATTGGTGAAACTAATTAAAGTATATGGAGGAACAAAATCAATACAAATAAATCGAGGCGTAAGACAGATATGACACCATATCACCGAAACTTTTTAATCAGGCTCTGGAAGATATTTTTAAAAGGGGAAACTAAGCTACATTCTTAAAAATAAAAGATATCCACAGCATCTTAAGACCAAAGTATAAAACCAATGTGTACTTCTTGTTCTCACTTATGGTTCCCAAACGTGGACATTTACAAAAGCAAACATGGACAAAATCATAAAAACTCAAAGAGCAATGTAAAGACAATTGTTGCACATAATACTAATTGATAAAAAGAGAAACGAGTGGAAAATTGATAAAAAAAAGTAAGGGATGTTAGACAAGAATTACAAAATTAAAATGGAGATTTGCCGGACACCATATAAGACAAAAAGAAGACCGATGGAACAAAATTCTTATAAGTTGGACACCGTGGGAATATAAACGACGCTGAGGAAGGCCACCAAATAAGATGAGCAGATGATATCAAGAACCACGTGTGCTCCAGGTGGATGAGTGTAGCGACAGACAGAGAAGAATGGAATAGGATTGGGGAGGCTTCTGTCCAAAGATGGACCAAAGAAGTCTAATTAAATTAGATACATAGAAAAATCTGTACTGAAATCAAATTGCTATCGTAAAAATTGATGACAATTACACCGACAAAATCTCCATAGAACGAGGAGTCAGACAAGGTTGCATTTTGCTCCCAAAATTCTTGAATGTTTACTCAGACCGGCCATAAAAAAGGCACTTGAGAGACAGAAATCATCATCATCATGGCTTATTCACTCCTGGCGGAGTGTTTGCCGCCCTTTTGGGCTCTCTGATTCATTTATTGCGGAGAATCAGTCCGCTGTGGTTTTTTTAATTATTATAGCAGCGTGTGTGCTTTGGCCCTGTCTACAATTTTCCTTCATTCTTTCCGATCCTTACAGCGCTCCTTCCAATTGTAGATTCTCAGCTTCTTTATGTCTCCTAAGACTTGATCTCTCCATCTTGTTTTGGGTCTCCCCTTTGGTCTCTTTGTTGTTGGTCTCCATCCAGTTATTCGCTTTAACGTAGGGTCTGGGTTAGCTCTTTCTGTGTGCCCCAGCCACCTGAGCCTTTGCGTCTTAACGAACTTGATTATGTCTTCACCCTCGATGACTTCTTTAATTTCTTCATTGGTTAATTTTCTAAATTCGCCTACACTTATCCTCACCGCCCCATTATTCGTCGAATTATCTTTCTCTCTAAGATTTTTAACCTCATTTCATCTTTTTGTGTTAGGCACATCGTCTCTGCACCATAGGTGATCACTGGCCTGATTGCAGTCTTGTAAATTTTAATTTGGTTTTCTTACTAATGTGTTTTTCTTTCAAGAATTTTTGGTAGTTCCAGTAGGTTTTATTACCCAGTAGGATGCGTTCATTTATTTTCATCTGTTCTATCATTTCTGTCATTTACCATCACTCCCAGGTATTTGAAACGGTGTACTCTTTCAAATGTATATGCACCAAGCTTAATTTCTTTCTCTATGTTCGTATTCTCTCTTGAACACTTGAGGTATTTCGTTTTGCTTTGGTTTATTACTAGCCCTCTCTTCTTTGCTTCTTTATCTAGTATTAATATTATGTTCTGCATGGTTTTTAAATCTCTAGTAACCAGTGCAATATCGTCTGCATACGCAATCAGTTGGGTTAAAGATTCGATAATCGTTCCCATAATTTTGGCTGCTCTTACTGCGCCCTCTATGGCAATGTTAAATAATGTTGTTGACAGGGAGTCTCCCTGTCTGACACCTACCTCCATTTGTACTTCATCTGACGGGCCTTCCTTTGTTAAGATTCGTGCCTTGGATTCCTTCATCGTCATTTTCGTGAGACTTATTAATTTTTGTTGGATGCCTAATTGATTCATATCCTTAATTAGCTCCTCCCTTATTACACTGTCAAAAGCTTGCTTGTAGTCAATAAACAGTATATGTAGATCTATTCCGTGCTCGTAACTTTTTTCGACTATTTGCGTTACAATGTGTATTGCATCTATTGTTGACTTACCTTCTCTGAATCCATGTTGGTATTCACCTATTTTTGTTCTAGTTTCTTTTTCTATTCTTTGTATGATCAAATTAGTTAATATTTTGTACATTGTATTTAATAACGTGATTCCCCTGTAGTTAGTGCATTTCGTCTTGTCGCCTTTTTTAGGGATTGGTATTATCAGACCACAATTCCAGTCGTTCGGCATGCTTTCTTCTTCCCATATTCGTTCTATTAGGTTGTGGATTCTGTGGGCTAGTTCATCTTCCCCATTCTTTAAGAACTCATTTATAATATCGTCTGGTCCTGCTGCTTTCCTTGTCTTTAATCTGTTTATAGTCGCCAATAGTTCGCTGTATGAGGGAGGCTCTGATTGTTCTCCATTCCTATTTTCTGTTTGTTCTTCATTTTCTGCGTTTTCAGCATCGTCTTTCTTTTTCATTGTTCAGAGAGACAGAAATATGAATCTAAATTAACGGGGAGTACTTATTATTTAGATATTTATTCAAGCACCAACAAATTGGTGCTTGAATAAAATTATTTTAAAGCAGAGTAACAATAGTTGCTGTAAATAGATTAAGATGAGTCAATGTCCTCGTCAACATCTCTAGAAGATAGGAACATTTAGAAGAAGAAGCAAGAATTCGAAAACAACAATATCTAGAATTCAAATTCCCATAAAATAAATTCGTACAATGGCGCAACATATAATCGCTATGTGTTAAATTTCACGTATAATGGAACATATCATATTCGACCATCTGAAATTTTTCCTATTTTTAACACAAACAACTCCTAAGAATTAACTATTTATTTTCCCATTTACAGTTAAATGAAGCCGGTTAATATGGCCCCTCTTAACAATTGTACCGACTTTATTGGTTGTCTTAATGATATCACTATAACGTCTGTAAAAGTAATTTCAATTTATATTTGGAGTATTCTAAAACTAAGATCATTTATTTTAAATAAATAAGCTTCAGTTTCTTATTTATTTAGTTCACTAAATCTGCTCTCCATTTCAATTACTAATAGAGCTTATCTTTTTTGTTACATTGATTAGTACTTACATACTACACTGTTTGTTATAATTTGTACACTTTTTAAATTCACCGCTATAAAACTGTAGTTTTTAAAAACAATAAATTTTTATCTATCGATCTATCATCTATAAGATGATAGATCGACAGAGATCATGAGTTTATCGTAAGATAAACTCATGTTCTTTACAACTAAAGCGTGATATTCTGGCTTAAACCCTTAAAGTGTGTTTATTATTCTATATTGTATAGTTTCATTGTTTGTCGAAGAGGTCATAAAATTTTTATAAATTCTTGTATAAAAACTAAGACAAGAGGATATCCAAATTTATAATTTTTCTGCTTTGAACAGTCCTATAAAAAGACCGTTTTAATCTTTCTCTGTAAACTCTAATCTAGTTATAATGTAATAAATAACATTGATAGTTCGCAAAGTAATAAAAGAAAGAAATTAATTCGAATGACACAATATTATACAAATGACTTGATTTTCACAGCCTACCGAAAAGTTGAAAGATTAAAGAATTCAACGATATTATATTTTATTATCTATTAAATGCCAATGTTATTATAAATTTTCGTTACCGTTCACGGAAGGTCGAGTGAAAGAAAGTGAAACCACTGCTGTTTAATTTTGAACGGGACATGCTCTTAAAGGAGGCGCTGGAATATTTTATTAACCGAATCGACAAAAATTTCCAAATCGTACGTTTACTACCGCTTTCTTTTGTCTCTTTAATTCTGAAGAACTTTCTATCTCAAAAAAATTCTTAAGCTATTCATATTAAGTTATTTATTTATTGGTAGGTACATTTGCATTTCTTTGAGGTGGAAGCATCGAGGTCAGTAGACGTGTAAGGTCCAATGAATAAAATTTTTTTTAAGTACTGCAAATCTTTCACGCTCTTTTTTACGTACTGAACAGTAGATATCATAAGTGTTAAGTTTTGAGAAAAAATATATATCCTTCTATATTCAATCAATCATTTAATAACGCTTCCCAATGATCTGGGAAAGTTATTCATAAGTAATACTCATTAGAGCAAATTGTAAAACTTAAATGGTAATTTGAAAGCGTCATCATTAAAAAATAAGACTGATAGAAAACAGTAACAAAAGCAGGTACCAAATAGAAACAAAAAACAAACTAAAGAAAAATACTTTACGGGCTATATATCAACATAACATAAGCGACCAACTTAGACAACATAATTATATAGAAAAATGGAAGAAATCGAAGACATACTTTTTTATCTTCATAACATGTCTGCTATGAGTTTAAGCCATCCCTTCAACCTTTTCTATGGCAACCCTATTTATGTTGCGCAATAAGATTAGGTTGCTAGGAACCAAATTGAAAGATGACTTAAATAAATATCAAATACACTTTTTAAATAACATGAATTAAATAAATATCAAACAACCTGTTTGAATAACGTGCGAGCGGAACTGGAAAAATGTAAAGTACTTAACAATGATCTAACAATAAAGTATATTAATAAAGTATCAACTATTATTAGTACTAATTAACAACATGCCGCAAAAAAAACAAATAAATACAACAATAAATATTCTTTGTACTAATATTGCTTCTTTACATGCACAGTTTGCTGATTTTTATCATTTACATCTTCTAATTCCGATATTTATATTTTTGCTGTAACAGAATCGCGTTTCACAGAATATCTAATTCTTTTATAAAACTTTATGGCTATTTCATTTATCGTAAAGATCGTTTACATCGAGAAAAAGGCGGAGTATGTATTTACTTTCATAATGGCTTCTTTAAAAAAATCTAAGATAAGTACTGTAGGCCGTAATCTGGAGTGTACTATCTCTTATGTTTAAAATTATCTTTCCTAATATAATTATATAATAAGTTGTTATTCACCTTCTTGTAATTTGTAAACCAAAATTTTCTTTTACGCTCACCAAATGAATGTGTGAATTTATTGAAAAATGTAGATAATCCCACTGCTCCCTTTTACAATTTATTTTTTCAAACTAATCTGAACCAATTTTTAAAAAAACCTACTAGATATCGTCAATGTATTACACCTTCAATTTTAGACTGCATAATCACTAATGAGGAAGAACTTATTAGTGAAATTCATTATCTTTCACCAGTAGGTACTTCGAACCATGTAGTTCTTTAAACACAAGCTCAATGGGACAGTACTGGTCTACTACCGAAATAGGCAGACATGTAAAAATGGGATGGGCAGCATTCGGAAGACTCTCATACAGTGTACAAACATCAAAGTGTTTAATTCCTGTATCCTACCTGTACTTACATATAGAGCTTAAACCTGGACATTCGCTAAAATAAATATGCAGAAGATCAGAAAAACTCAGAGCTATGGAACGACAGATGTCGGGTATCTCACTCAAAGACCATAAAACCAATGAAAACATTCGTAATAGAACAAAAGTTAAAGATGCTGTCAAACAGGCAGCTAAACTGAAGTAGAAATTGGCTGGACATAAGGAACGTCTTAAGGATATCCGATGGAATAAAGAAACCGGGAATTGGTAGCTATATGAAGCCAAAAGACCACAAGGAACACGAAATGCAATAGAACGACGATATTAAACGAACTGCAGGACCAATGTGGAAACGTCTTACAAACAACAGAGATAAATGGCGAGAATTAGGAGAGGCCTATATTTTGGACACATTGCTACAAGAACAGGTACGATGAAAAAACTGATAGTCGAGGGTAGAGTTGAAGGAAAGAGACCTAGAGGACATCTCCAAGCCGTTGGGTAGATAAAACAAAAATATTGATTAACCAAGTGTTACATTGTAGCATTTTCAATTTCATTGATTCTTTGAAGTATATTGAAATCCCCTCGTATATGAAACATATTAAAATCTCCTTATATATGTTTAAAAAATAAAACGAAGAATTTTTTCCGTGTTTGTTAGTTAGTATCTTTCAAGTTAAAATACGCAAAAAGTGTTTTCAATAATTGTATTTGCATTGCTAGATGTTTAAAACAAACCATTAGAGTTGTTTATTATTTTAAACTTTTTCGGCAATTTCTTTTAATGTTTCATTCGAAGTCGCATTATAATTTTTATACGTTGTCGAAGTGAAATCTTTACGTTTGAATTTGATTGTGTGTTTGTTATGTCAGCTTTTGTTTTATTTTCAAGTTATATAAACGAATTTTTAAATTCGTCATTCATACTTGGATCGTCGTAGTGTTAGGTATGGATCTTAATTCATGCTTGGGTCCCCGAGCAGTTCGTTAGGCTCAGGTATGGATCCGAATTCGTCATCGAATTTGTGGTTTTCTGTTTTTGGCTAATTTTGGGAAAATAAGTAGCAGTAGTGGTGGATTTTTATCTATTATGAAGTAACCGGCATTAATTTGACAAAATTAGTAGAGTTTTCGCTCGATATTTTAAGATGTTTAAAAAGTCTAGTTTCTGTTGAAAAGTTGAACAAGTTTAGTTCCTGTTTTTTGAGAATTCCCGTTTTTCTAAGTGTGCTAGTTCCAGCCCCCAATGGATAAAGCTCTTCGCTGATGATGTCCGGATAGATACTCCAGAGATGTAACAAGTTTCTTTTTTCTTTTCGTTAAGTGGAAATATGTGAATCCAGGTAACTATTTATTGTTTGTTTGATGGTAAGAGACTATGGCAGAGAGCTAGAAGTACAGATATACGACGCATATGAAAGGTGGAGAACATCAAGAACTGGGTAAGAAATAGAAGAGTAGAGTGGAAGGATCATATAAAGTGAATGACAACAAATAGAGTAGTAAAGACGACAAAAGACGGTTCCCCAATAGGAAGACGATCAGTAGGAAGACCACGAAAACGATGGAACGACAACATACTGGAGGCACATTGCAAAACAGATATGAAAAGTAGAGTTACTTCTACAATCAAAGAAGAAGAAGAAGACTAGTTGGCAACGCGTCAATACGTAGAAAATATTGGTTTGTGTAGAAAATATCATAAGTGATTGAAGGATAATGCTTAAAGAAGACTAGAATAATAACTCTAATGTTAACCTCAGCCAACAAATGAAGCAAACAGAACGAATGGAGAAGAACGAATACTGGGAGAGAATGTGTAGAGATACAAATTCCACGATAATCTATGTAAAATAGATTAACGGAAGCTTGAAAAAAAAAGACAACATATTAGAAAACATAAAAAGTTAACATCTTACAAATAACGAATGAATAAAATATTACATAATGTTACTACAAGAAAATAGATTCGAATATGAGACACATTTTATATTGACCACAATTTCCTAAGTGAAAATGGAAACATCAATAAACTTACTTTAACATTTATTTATGGCTTGTTGCCAATAAAATAGTAATTAGAGAAGACTATTATAAGTTGCCAAATTTTTAAGTATTTAGGATTGGTAGTGCATAGAGATGGTACATGTCTACCATATATAGAAATAAAAATAACTCGGGAAGCAATATATACAAGCAGTAAAACGGATTTATGTGGTATGAACAACATACTCACCAAAGAAAACAAAAAAAAATCTTTCACAGTATTGTGGAAAACATTACCCTATATGGAGCTAAAGTATGGCCAATGAAAACAATAATACGAAATATAATAAGAACAGTCGAATTGGACTATAAGTAGTAGAGGTCGACTTATACTTTTAGAAGAATACGTCTCCAAATGCGATATATTTTAGAGAAGGTGGCTGTGAGGATAGAAAGATGTAGAGGAAACTGAAAGAGAATAATGACTGATTCTTAATATCTGTCAGGATAACATTATGAGCGATAAAATAATTAATTTATTCATGGTATTACATTTGAGAAATTTTTAATTAAGATATTGACTAATTACATTTTTTAAAATAGAGTCGTTAAAATAAAATCACATTAGATTTCGATACGAAAAATAGTAAATAAATTACTAATAGAGAAAGACAAGATGGGAAATGGATAAAGAAAATAATTGTAAGTAAGTACTCGAAAATAGAACAGAAAAACAGAACAGGAAAACTATATGTGATAATGTAATATATGTGATAAGTGCCATAATACAGAGCAGCATTAGTAGATTCAAAGAAAATATTGTAGTTCAACTGTAATAATTGTCAATCCTAAGATATTTAAAAAAAATGTCGAAGAAAAAAAGTTAAAATTGCTTTGAAACTGTGTATAGAAGAAAAGCCAAAAAATTAAATATAACTAACCTTTTTTCACAAAAAGTAGTTTCTTCTTGAGCTACCATGATGATTTTCACTATCAATCTAGTACTCAGGTTAAAAATGTGGGCGATAATAAATAGGTATTTCTTAAAATTTCCACCACCCAAAATTGCTCATTATCAAATACCTATTTGTAAGGTTGATGGTAATGAAGGCATTAAGGATCGTGTATCTATTGTTTCTTTGATCGCATAATGTAAATAGTTATATTTTACACAAAAGCAATTAACGTCAATTAAGTAAACCAGCCGTGACCCATATAAGTGTCTTCATTTGTCTGGATTAGTGACCATGCAGTTGGTGCTAACTTTTTGAAGAAGGCCGTGAATTATCCTTGTGATTTAGTTAAAAATTAACATATTATTTGTTATAGAAACATAAGTAATTTTTGATTATATAGGACATTTCAAAAAATAGCAAGTTGTGGATTTTTAACTTAAATGTCGATTGTTGACATTTCAACGACTTTACAAATCATAAATGTGCGTGACATTTATGTCGTTATTGTGTTAATATAAATATGTCTCGATTAAGAAAAACAAAAATCCTCTTTTCTACAGGAAGACGCGAATGCCACAAGTGAGTTTTTTGTCTTCTCCGTTAAATAGAATTTTTGAAAGTTTCCTGTATTGTTGAAGTCGTAAGCGGCGGAAAGCTTACACATACTTCCCTGGATACCTGGTATCTTTCATACCTAATGCGTTTACAATGTGTTAGTGAAATTTACTATTTTTTATTAACAGGATCTTTTCGGTTTAATATTACTTTGTTATTTAATGAGTGTTCCGTTTATTATTGATGAAATTATATTGCAAATCATGCGTGTACATAGTTCAAATGGGTGACAAATAAAAGGTATCAGCTGATAGATGTTGGGGTAGTTGGAATCTTTGTTAAGTTTAAGCAAGGCAATAACTTGTCTCCATGTATTGGGTATATGCATAATTTGGTATACAAAAGGAGCCTATATGAAGATCTTGCTATCATATAAACCAATACTTTTCATTTGACCATTATTTTATCTTCACTCACCTTCATACGTAAGTTCGATCGATCTATCTTTTACAAAGTTTTATGTTAAACATTTATGTTTATATAGCCTAAATTTGGGTAAAATTTTTTGTTGTTAAGGATAGGGGAAGGATGTGTACCTCTGGAAGTGTGTACCTTTGGACATCTTAAGTATTTCAAAATTACAAACAGTTCAGACATTTTAATATCAAAATAAAGAGTAATAATCTAGACAATATTTATGATTTATAATTGATAGAAACTTTAACAAACGTATAGCAGAACATAAAAGAGCTCTCAATAATAGAAAAAACATAAGCGACTTTCATTCTGTTAATGGCTAATTTTAAATTCTCCACATTCAAAATAAACGCTTTAAAGCTATTTTTATTAGAATATATAGAAATTATTAAATTAAAAAATACAGATTTAATTCTGTTTGACCAACTTGAGACAAACAGCTCTTCTCTGATCAACTTATTTAGTTAGACTACAAAGTGTAAACCCATACAAAAAATAGATCACTCTGCTGAAACAACTGCAGTGAAAATAAATTGTTAATAAATTTTGAGGAAGTGTAGAAAACAAAAGTTTTCAATGTTTTATTATTAGATAAAATGAGTTTCTATCAAATAACGGTCGAATCCATTACTAAACCAGTATTTTATATCGACCCTAAGTTAAAACAAGTCAAAACATGGCTACCTGCCTGTAAAATAGAGGCCGGATGAGTCGCCTGTCAAATTTCAGCAAAGCGCTAATGCAACAACAGGTGTAATAACCTCCTTATTTTAATTTTTAGAATGTGTCAAATCGATAACTGGAAAATGTTGAAACTATTTAGGGGAACATTAAATTTTAATATTTTGAATTATTTCACTATTTCAGTAAAACGGGGATTCAAACAACAGTCTTTAAGGAAATAGTTAAGAAAATTATAAAGTTATTTAAGGATAATGTAAAATTTAATTCAGGAGAAAAAAAAAAGCGAAACAAAAAATAATATATCATGCACTAACTTTAAATTATACTAAGAAATAACTAAAGCAAGAACAGAAAAAGTATAATAAATGTATTTCTCTTCCCACTTCGTTAAAATACTTGTACCTGTATCTTCGAATGCTTTTTTGTAGAACGTAACTCCACCTAGGTTATCACTAATTATTTTTCTGGGGCTTCCGGTCTTCTTGAGACGTTGGTGATTTATCTTGTACCTTTTTACTAGAATGTGCTCTTTCATTCCACTTATGTGACTGTTAACCTTATGTTTTTGGAGTTTACAATAATGTTTGCTTTAGTTGTTGGAAGTTAGTGCGCAGTTCGATACCATATCATATTCTGGCCGTTTGAATAATGTTATATTACATATTACATTCATTTCCTTTAATAGATATGGCATCATCGTCTGCTTACTAGATAATACATACAGTTTCTTTACCCAGTTTATATTCTGTAACTTAATTTGGAACCATGTTGATAATTTTGACCATAATAAGTTTGAACCAAAGAGGGATAATTGTTAGCAGTTGACTGGTATCTGTCTTAGGACACTCACGTTGTCCTTGTTTGGTAAAATCTTTTAACATCGACCTCCTGTGACATCAATTTGAAAATTTAATAGATTCAATATATGATCTAAGGGTTATTAGATTATACTATGTGGCTAGTTTCAATTAATAATGACGTTTACACTGATGATGGTTGATGGATGATGAATTTTTAATCCGTTTGGATAATTTCAATTAAAAAAAAATTATTAACCGCATCATTATGCAATTTAAATTGTGATGGCATTCATGTTGATTATAATATAAATGAATCATTTATTTATGAAACATGGTAAGTCATAAAACTTAAATTTTATAGGAGAAACAAAAAAACCGTTTCCAGAAGACTAGATAGACTAGATAAATTATTTTAAATTTTTTAAAGTAGTGACAATAGGGTTTCAATGAAACATGACAAGGGTAAAATTACAAAATTTTGAATCTTATTTTAAGAATAATTTTTCAATTAATGCTATAACTTAGTATGATTCACAAAAACATAGTTGTTGATATATATTTTTTATCTAAAACATAAAAATAAGCTAATAAACGTGAAAAAATAACATGAAACTATTGCCAAAAAACATTTATGTGCTTTTATAAACTTAAATTATATGTGATAATGTAAGAAACTATTACCTATTGGCGAGTTGACCAGGCTTGTAACGTATTATAAAATTCTTTATGCTCTTTTTGTAAGTACTGAAGTATCTACTTGAACATCATACTGCCCTGGCGTTTTTAAAGTAAATGTACTCCTTATAGCGCCACCAATAAAATTACTAACAGGAACAGTACCTTTTGTTTATGAGTCAAATACAAATTCGTTGTATTCTGAAATTTTAAAAGGTTATTTTCTTTGTGCTTTGTTAGCAATACGTTCAATAGAATTGGTAACTTTTTTGTAGAGAGTTTCTTTCCAGGACATAGTATTAGTTCCATGACTTTTTTGACAGGGAAATAGCGATCTGTTAGATGTAATATACGCTTAATCAGACCAAAGTCTCTATTATTCGAGAGGAATGCATGACCTCTTAAAGACAATCTATAGAATTTTTAGGACGTAGTATTAGTTCCATGACTTCAACGTAAGGCACAAATTTTCAACGCTAGGCAAAGCATACATATTCAAGTAATCCAATAGAAAGGATCAGACTTGGTTTAGTCATTTCTTAGCAAGGCTTTTATGGTATAGATAAAACATAGCAGTTCCATCACCAACATTATGAATTGAGAACTGAAGCACGGAAAAATGCCTAAAATAGTACATTTCCTGGATAGGAATGCATGAAAGTGAAATATTCGTGATTTGTAAAATTTTTTAAGTGTTGTGTTTTTCAGTTTAACGTTAGTCTTTCACATTCACAGCACGTATTCACTTGTGATTATTAAGCGGTAGTTAAACCTCTCTTTAAAAAATTTATAATAGAATGTCTATCCTTCTTTTGTGTCAGGGTACCTAGTTTTAAAAGGATCATACATAATTTTTATGTTCAGGGTTGAACAAAGATATTCGACTTCTTGTGTAGAATAATAACGTTTTTTAAGGGAAAACATTGAATGTGATTTATTATTTGAGCAACAGTGTTGGCTGTAATGGTTTTACTGTTATTCTGCTGTCCTGTCTTACCATTAGGAGTTTTTCCCAAAAATAATAAATATTGTAAGCGGTTAATTTTAATTGATGTTACGTCATGAAATCTTTCAAACGCTTTCTTGCAGATCATCATTTTAAGTTCTCCCAAATGAACGGTATAAACAAATGAACTGGTTCTCTCTTTAAATGATCTTTTCCTCGTGTTCTCTAATTTTGTCTCTAAATTGCCTATATTAATTAGCTACAACTATTTACCTGCACGGTTTTCTGGTTTTTCTTTCACGTACTATATTGCCTTTGTAATGAACATATTCTGCTTCAGAAAGTATTGCATTTTTAATTTTATTGACTTTAGTTAATACTTGTCAGTGTGTAGTTCACCTTTTCTCTTCTTTCGTTTAACACTTTCACTATCACTCATTTTTTTACTAAAATACAAATGTATAGCAACAATAATGCTTTGGCAACGACAGAGGATAAACGAACAAGAGTTTAGAGGTTCATGTATTCCGTCAAATTGGTAGAATTTCATAAATAAACTGAATGAAATACGGTCTGTTAGTGAGGGACTTGTAATAGTGCTTAATATGTTTCCTCAGCAAATGATACGCTTATGTGTAAGCATTGGTTTTCTGTCAAAATGTGGAATGGGTGACTTGGAAATATGCATGCCCTGGAATCTTATATGAATGACTTGGTTCATTCCCTCATCACTTTAACCCCAGCCAGTTAATAAAGAGAAATGACAGTATATATTTCTCACGAAGACTTTAACCAATCATTTATTTTAACACAGTCTCGTGTGGTCTCGTGGTGTCAATAAAATAATCAAACGAAGTATATTTCCGCAGTGTCAATTCTGTCAAAAGTAATGACAGATCTTCCGTTTGTTTACAAGTTTTCAATTTTATTTTATTTAAGTTAAACTTTCGTTTGCATTTATTCTTAGTAATTTTAATTTAAATAGGTTACTTAGTTTTTAAAGTTTAGTTTGAGTTACCTATTGTAGCAAAGAATTTTTGTGTTGTGCTAGTAAAAAAACTAAACATGGTGAAGTATTGTATTGTTCGGTTGTGTACAAATCATGTAAAAATTACAAAAATGATGCTGATAGTAAGTTGTCAGGAAGCAAACAATAATAGTATTTAAGATTTGTTTCTGTAAATATGTATAATAAATATTATGTAATTAGTTTATAACTGTTTTATCTTAAACAACAAATAAATATACGTATATCTAAAAAAAATTGTGTATCTTTTATATATCCTTATTTTCCAGTAAATTTTAATTAGTAACGAAGTAGCCCGCAAGCGGCGCTAAAGGGTATGTATGTAAGTGTTGTCCAATCAAATTTGACGCCAAAAGATGATTAGTATTGACCCCAGCCGCAAGGGGTCCTAATGAACGAAATTTATACATTGAGTTGCCTATCTATTTCTACTATTATATTATTTATCTATGGAAATATGTTTCATAAATAACTGATTCAAATGTAGTGTAAACATATTAACTGGATGTTTGGCCTAGGAGAATTAGAAAATAATTTGTAGCATTAAATGCGAAAAAGGAAAAAAAACAATCAAAACCTAATGTAGAAAATTAAAACAAGTAATCCATATCTGCCTAAAATTTCCAACTAAAATTTTTACAAGAAACAATTTGTTTGACAAACAAAAATGTCAGAGCCGAATGTTAAAGTTTTGATTCACGCTGTACTTTTACGCGGTCGTTGGCTTCTAACTAGAATAAATACATTTTAACGAGATACAAATTAATTGTGTAATATGAATTTTGACAAGAGAAATTTTATGAATTTGTTATATTACTGACTTAATCAGTAATTTCAAGGTGTTGATCAGATAATTTTTACAGGATTCCATTGCCAATGTCTTAAATCAATTTATTATCGCATCTTCTTTCCTTAATATTTATTTGTAGTTGAGAAATTCTCTATTTAGAGCCTGGAATATTGTTTATATATTCTATAGGTACTCTGTTATTGAAATCGCCCTTGACATTCCTGTGTTATTTATATTACTGCTCTCAAGAGATTAAAAAATTTATTCTTTGGTTGTGTAGGAAAGCCTAATTTTCTGTATGCAGGCATTTTATAACATTTCAATTTAGTGGAGTTTAACATGTATTTTAATTGAATAATATTCACTAGAGTTTATCGTTACTCTTTGTGTAAATTCTACTTATATTATTTATATATCACATCTATGATGGTGCGTTAGAGGCTGGTAAGGAGTCTTGGAGGCGACATGAAGCTGCCGATGCTTTTGTCGTAACAAAACTCTAAGAAATGCCCACTGTTTTCCAACGAATGATTTGGAGGTTTTAGGAATAAAACTCAGCTTTGCCAGCAAATCCTACTCTTACGTCAACGAAGACATACCATGTCGCGTAACCATTGGGTGCATGGCGTACAATGGGAGTGCGTTATGTAGCAGACGAGAGAGGGTAAAACGCGCCTAAAAACTGGAACATATCTGCTAGGGGAATGAACTCCAACAAAAAATTCAGTCCTCCAAGGATGGGGGTTACGTCGTAAGGCCAGCGACCTTACACTTGTGAAAATTCTACCCAATTGCTAAAAAACCCAATGAGCCTCGGTTATTGGACGAAAATTACAGTAGACGAAAACAGCAACGAAAAACTCTGAGGCCAAGAAAAAAGAAAATGTAAGGAAAAAATTAAAAAAACTATGTACATTTCTTCTCGGGAGTGGGAAAGGATCAAAGAGCAAGAGCAGGGATATCAATACTTGTACATAAGAAATTCGAAAAATATAATAAATCTTACAACGAACGTTTTATTTAAGTGACGATTTTCCTAAGAGGAACACGAATAACAATTATGAGGGTATATGCCATAAATAATGACTACTTAGTACAAGAAAAGGAAGCTTTTGAATAAGACTTTAAAAAAATCCTGAACGAAATTCCTAACAGCCATGAGATTATATGCGGAGGAGACCTTAATGCCAGAGTGGGAAAACAAGTACAAAGTAAAGTGGTAGGCATGTATGGAGAAGAAACTGTTAACAACAACGGAGAAAGACTCATAAATATATGCCAACAATATGAGTTAAATATTTTAAATGGTTTCTTCGCCCACAAAAACATACATAAATATACCTGGTATCAGCAAACAAGAGGTCTAAAATCGATAATAGATCATTTCATAACAAGATAACAAACTAAGTTAAGAATACAGAACGTAACGGACCACTCGGACCACTGCCTGATAATAGGAAAAATATATACACCATTCGTAGACAGGAACCACACAGACATCAACAAAGAACACAGAGAAAAAATAGAAAGAACTACGTACACCTTAGACAATCTAGATAACGAGAACACACAGGTACTTTACTTCTGGAGACTAACACAAAAACTATAGGAATCACACAGAACAACGACATATAAATACGAACATATCAAAAACTTCATGAAAGACGCAGCGCTAGAAGAATTAGGGCCACAGGTACGGAGAGTATATAAACCATATTGGTGGGATAAAGAAGTGGAAGAAAAGATAAAAACAAAGAAGGAAGTATATCAAAAGTTATTACAACAGGGAGACGAACAAACAAAACAACAAAATAAAAACAAAGCTCTGAAGCTTGGAGAACTATAAAAACGATGAGAACAACGACAAAAAACCAGGTCATAATAAATAGAATACCAGAGAACACATGGGTAGAGCATTTTGAGAACTTATTAACAGAGAGTAGGGAAAGGTTTAAACAGACAAATGAACAAGTGAAAGTAGAAGGAAGAATAGAAATACCAATAGGACAAGTGAAAGAAGCAGTTAAGGGAATGAAATTAAGAAAATCTCCAGGCCCAGACGGAAGACATCCAGAGTTTATTAGGTATGGATTATCAAAACCATGGACGTATAAATAAAGAAGGACCGGGCTATTTAGATCTTTACATGAAGCCATGAGATCGTCACAGTCATAGACAAAAATCCCTAATTTAACGTTGTCATATTAATTTTTTTCAAAGTCAATCTTCGAAATAATTTTCAATTTTTAGTATAATTTATTTTTAATTTATAAATAAAAATGTATTATCTAGTTAGTATAAACTATTTTTAGATATACTCATTTCGCAACAGAGGAATTAAAAGAAAAACATTAATTTTTTATTTTATTAAAAGAAAATATATTCTGATAATCCTAACTTTATGTAAAACATGGCATTATTGGTAATATCAACCAATCGTAGCGATTTGAGGAAAAGGAACATGGCGTTGTACTGTTTACCTTTAAGTTGATAATTTCCTTATTTGTGACATTTTAGTGAATTTGTTAATATATTTTAAATTTGAATTGAAGAATAGTTAATAATTAAGTGTCCTAATGATGCGTAACTGAGTTGTATGCAGGAAAACGGTATATTTACATACAGAACTGTCATTTCATTCGTAAGTATTATAAACATTGGAATTACGTCCATGGGCGTAGTACAGGGATGTGATATTACTTAATTCTTGACATGAATTGAAATTTAATTTTGTGAAATAAAGTAAATTTTGTAATATTATAAATACATTTATTTATTTCTTCTAATCTACATTATAATTGCTATAAATATAATAATTTCAATGAAATATCATATGCAGGTTCCCAGTAAAAAATCAACAGCTGCTGGATTAATAAAGCAGGCATAATAAAATTAATTAACAGGCTTATTTAAAGAACAAGTAACCAAAATTGCTATGGTCTGCTCAGAACACTTTAAAAATCATGATCTAATTATACAACCAAGTGAACGAGTTAATTTGAGGAAAGGAACTGTTCCAATAAATATTTATCATAAATCACCAGAACTAAGGTAACTATAACAAATTTCTATGTAATTTACTATAAAGAGTATAATAAAATATAATACATACTCATAGCATATTAATTCAACGTTTCAGTTCTACAAACGATATGGAAAATGAAGAAACAGCTTCCAGTAGTATTGATATGCATGATTTTTATGGACCTTCAAAAAGGTGAGTTTATATCAAATGTGTTAAAATTTACAAATAGATCTAAATGTGGATTTTGATTACTTATTTCATTTTAATATTAAAATTACTTACACTATTTTAGAAGTTTTATTGATACCGAAGAATGTAATATGGAGACCGACTTCTCCCTATGGAATTACCCTAAACTATTAAAAATGAGGTGAGTTTTGGCTAAATTTGTGACAATAAAGAAAACAAGGAAAATATAGATATAGAAAAAGCATCTGCAAGCACCATTACAGCATAAGAAACTGAAACTGTAGAGTTGTTACTTGGTGATAATACTTTTCATATGTTCCACGTAATAGTGTGTTTTTAATTTAATTTATAAAAACAAGGATTATAACTATAAAAACCTAGTTATATGTTTTAGAAATAAAACCGTTGAAGACATGTCTAGCAGCGATTTTTCAACACCTGAAAAGGCCAAGAAATATTTTAGAGCATTAAAAAATACTGTTGAGACTTAAAAGGTTAAAATAAAGTATTTACAATAATATGTAAGAAGACTGAAAATAAAAATTACATCCTATCCAAAATTATTAAAGGTTTATAAAAGCCCGACTTATGTCCTTTCTTGTTGAAATCAACATTTTATCACGAAGTCGGTTCAGATTTTTATCTAATAAATGTACCAGTGATGCTATGTTTTTTCTACTACATGAGGTCCACCAAGCACTAAACAATAATCTATACACTGCCACTATTTTTTGTGACTATACCAAATCTTTTGATTGTGTAATTCACGACATTTTGATAAAAAACTGAATTTCTACGGAATTCGAGGTATTTCTTTGAATTGGTTCCAATCTTCCTTAAGAAATAGATAACAAACAGTTAGAGCAAATGATATTCTAGTCTAGGCTCTAGACACAAAAGCATTTTATGTGGAGTACCATAATGTTCAGTACTGGGTCCTCTACTTTTTCCTATCTTTAACTGTTCATGCAATTATAAATTATAACTTCTGATCACCTTAAAATAAAAACCTGGTCGGACTATAATTTACCCTCTTTTAACATAAGTAAGACAGTAGCATTATCCTATAAAGGAGCTCTTCAACCCTTGCTTCTTAATAACAGCCTAATCAGTATCGTTGTATCTTTAAAATTTCATGGTATCTTTATCGACAGCAACCTTAAATGGTTCCTTTATATTGATTTGTTAACTAAGAAACTAGTCTCAGCCAGCTATGCAATAAGATATGTTTCAAAGCAGAATTTAGCATCTTCCAATCTTTGATATATATTTATCGATTCCCTCCACTGAGTTAGTTAAGAAATTTATATTATATTCGGCAAAAAATTATACAATTAACTCCCTTTGCAACTTAAATCTACAACTTCTTTCCTCAAGTTCTGTAAATTGACAAAAGCCTATCTATCTGAAAGACCATATTAATCATTGGAAGAGTCTCTTAACGAGAAACTAAGAAATTACAGTACGTTTAGGTACAAGCAACTAAAGTATTATATATATATATATATATATATATATATATATATATATATATATATATATATATATATATATATATATACATATATACATATATATATATATATATATATATATATAGATATATATATATATACATATATATATATATATATATATATATATATATATATATATATATATATATATATATATATATATAATATATTTGGGTATCACATGTAGCAACTAAAACTTATTCGTAAACTACTTCGTAAGGTTATATTATACAATTTGCAATTTAGTTAGATTTTGCAATAAATTGTATATTTTACTATCTTTTATTATGTGATATTGACAATTTTCGTAATTTTAGTAAATTTTAATTGTTATTGTTATTTTTTTTTTTACTTTTTGTAAGCTTTGTCCATAAAATTGTACAATTCTCAGTGACAATAAAGCATATTTCTATTTTAGAACACTACCTGTTCCATAAGGTTTAAGGTTTAATGTGTTTATATATTGTTGATATGTGGTTTGTTGTTCATAAAATATTATTTTGTTAAACAATAGGTTATGTTTTCTTACGTTTATTAATATTTTCTTAAATACATACTCCTGAACTTTTATCTTTCTTCTGTCTACCTCTATGTCTCACGTGACATACTAATGTTGCCAAATAACAATTAATCTGGAGTAATACACCATAATTCACTATATTTTTTCAACGTATCACTCACTGGATAAGAGAACATACTCAAAACTCTGAACAGGTTAATGTTTGGGGAAGAATTTGTTAAATTTTTTATTGCTTGTGTATTATTTTAGTTTAAATAAAATATTACATAAAGTACTTTGCGATTTTATTTACTATACACAGAATTTATTTCTATACACTGAAAATTAAAATTATTCATCAATCGTTGTTTCTCACTTACTATATATATATATATATATATATATATATATATATAAATTTATGACAACAATCTCATTCTAGTAAGTTGGTATTTTTATTATACTATTCCAGTCGTCAGAGACGAAAATACCACTGAACCTCTAAAAATCATACGAACAAGTTGAATTTTGCTGAGCATATTAATTTTGGGACCCCAAAAAGATGCAAAAATGTTTACTACTTTCCCCCAGCTTCCCCCTAAAAGCCTCCTCCATAGGAGAGGAAAACGGAAAAAATCGTCTTACCAAGAATCTGTAAATGTTTTAAATAAAAAATATAGCTGAGATAATTTTTCCGTAGAATGAACCACTCTTTTAGAAACAGCGCTTGAAGCGACATGTCAAATACGCGCGCGAAATAAATTTTCAACTCGACTGTAAACATTCGATATCTCTTGATCAGAGTGTCCTATTGACAATAGTCAAAATGCGTTTTAAAACTGAAGAAATCAGCTTTTTTATGCAATTTTTTGGATTTTGGCACAAATGAAGATAGTTTTTAAAAATGTGTTAAATAAATTAACGTTAGGAATTTTTACCATTTTTACGATTCGTAAACATGCTTGCATATAGCTTGCATACAGCTTGTTCGTATAATTTCACCATTGTAACTTTAAACATTATTGTAACATCCCTGATGATGTTAGTGACTACTAACGAAATATAGGATTCTTTAGAGAAGAGTACACACCTAGTCTTTTGTTTGAGCTGTCTACCCAATATTTTTTTGGCGATTTGGTATATATATATATATATATATATATATATATATATATATACATATCTATATATATATATATATATATATACATATATATATATATATATATATATATATATATACATATCTATATATATATATATATATATATATATATATATATATATATATATATATATATACATATATATTCTTAGAAAGGGCTTTAGTGACTATGTGAGTAATATATACGGATATATTGGGTTTAGTAGTCAATATATTGGCCTTTAAGTAAAACTCTTTTAGGTTTGCTAAGCTTTCGAGTTTATTTTACTCTTTTTCAAAACATACTAAAAATTAACATAAAAAATTTACATTAGAAAAATGAAGTTCTTATGTCTTAAATAGGCTTACCCTTGTGAGAATTGTCTTTTAAAATTAGCAAAATTTTACATTTTGTCATTATGTCATTAACATAATGACATTAAATTTGATTTACTTTTTATTTCTGTCAAAACTTATTACTAAGGTTTCCATATCTCTTCTATTTTTTATATTTATTTTAGGTGAGTTTGACAGAAGAAGTGTCTATGTTTATGCAAACCTTATATATAATATTAGTTATTAAACAAGCAACAGAGTTTATGTTACTAAGTATTTAAGAAAGAAAAAATACAAATAAAAATAAATTTTATCTCATTTGAACTTGGAATAATCCCTTTCATATGCGTAATTTTAAGAACTTTTATATTGTTATTCTTTTATTTAAAAGAAGATTACTGTATATAGCACTAAGATTTTCAATGTCTTCTCTTTGAAGAGTGTTTCTAGAAATGTGTTTAATTAAAACTACACAAAACACCTTAAACAAAAGAGAAGACATTGAAAATCTTAGTGCTATATACAGTAATCTTCTTTTAAATAAAAGAATAACAATATAAAAGTTCTTAAAATTACGCATATGAAAGGGATTATTCCAAGTTCAAATGAGATAAAATTTATTTTTATTTGTATTTTTTCTTTCTTAAATACTTAGTAACATAAACTCTGTTGCTTGTTTAATAACTAATATTATATATAAGGTTTGCATAAACATAGACACTTCTTCTGTCAAACTCACCTAAAATAAATATAAAAAATAGAAGAGATATGGAAACCTTAGTAATAAGTTTTGACAGAAATAAAAAGTAAATCAAATTTAATGTCATTATGTTAATGACATAATGACAAAATGTAAAATTTTGCTAATTTTAAAAGACAATTCTCACAAGGGTAAGCCTATTTAAGACATAAGAACTTCATTTTTCTAATGTAAATTTTTTATGTTAATTTTTAGTATGTTTTGAAAAAGAGTAAAATAAACTCGAAAGCTTAGCAAACCTAAAAGAGTTTTACTTAAAGGCCAATATATTGACTACTAAACCCAATATATCCGTATATATATACATATATATAGATATATATATATATATATATATATATATATATATATATATATATATATATATATATATATATATATATTCGCCATTTATTTAACAGCTTCATCGGAAGTAACTGTAACCTTTGTCAATGCTGTTAAGGAAATGCAGTTACCAAAAGATTATGTCTTGATTTCTTTGGATGTGGTTTCTTTATTTACAAATATTCCACTAAATATGGTCACGAACACTATAGAATCAAATTGGAACCTTATAAAAGACTACACGTCATTATCTAAAGGTAATTTTCTACTAATTCTAAGGTTCATTTTTAATAACACTTATTTCAGTTTCAATGAAAAATTTTACTCCCAAATTTTTGGAACACCTATGGGTTTCCCGATTAGTCCCATCCTTGCTACTATTGTAACTGATCATCTCTTAGACAATGTGATCACGCAATTACCTTTCGAATTACCATTTATATATAAATATGTCGATGACATCATATGTGCAGTTCCATCTTATTACATCAATACCACATTAAACATCTTTAATTAATTTAATGAACATCTTCAGTTTACAATTGAAATCGAGACAGATCTTAGTATATCATTTTTAGCCACAAAGGTAATAAGAACAAATGACAATATTCTGACGTTGGATTGGTACCAAAAGCCAACAGCATCGGGCAGGTATATGAATTACTTTTCAAACCACACCACTCGTCAAAAATATAATACAATATTGGGTATAAAAAACAGGGTAATGTCTATTGTTGATGATAATTTATTACAAAGAAATCTGGACATATTATACAAAATTTTTTGAAACAACGGCTATCCTAAACATATTTAAAAAAAAAACTCATTTACAGCAGTAATTTCTATGATAGTCCTGTCCTTGATTCCAACAATGAGTCAATCAAATATGAAAAACCCCCCTTTATCAACGGTCTAACTCATTCAGTCATATCCATATTTAAAGATATTTCCAATATTAATATAGCTAAATACAATACCATAAATAGCAAACAACTTTTTTCTAAAATTAAAGACCCAGTACCAACCTTATATAGGAGTAATGTGGTATATGAAATACCGTGTCTAGGATGTGAAAAAAGCTACATAGTGGCTAAAACAACGTATCACACAGCATAAAAGTGATTACGGCTTAGGAAAAAATACTTGTACAGTAGTCGAGCATTATAAAAACACCGGTCATCTGTTAGACTACAACAATGCTCTTATTTTGGCACAGACTGAAAATTACAAAAGAAGGTAATTTTTGGAGATGTACATCAACATCAACAAAAATAAACAAACTTTAAATTATAAAACAGACACGGGGCAATTAAGCAACATATATTGCAATATATTGAACAAAATTTTAAACTCACTCACCTTAATGATTAATTATACTAACTAGCCATAATGATTAATTAAAGAAATAAAATTCCTCTAATGTTTTCTTACATTGTTATTTTTTGCATTTGAAATAAATTTTAGTTTTTTCCATCTTATTTATTGTTAACGAACGTGCTCAAATACATTTATATTTTAACATGCATTTTATTGGATATGCATATACATCAACAAAAATGTTATTTTAATGTCAATTGTATTTCTTTGTGAAATCTTTTATTTTCTGTAAGTATTGTAAATCTTGTAAAGTGTACATTAGTTTTTTTAAAATGTTTGTTTTTTACAGTTACTCCCGATGAAGCTATTAAATAAATAAAATCCACAAGGAAAAATTCCTGTAGCTGGCTGTATACCACGTATAACAAAAAGAGGTTAATCTTTGTAAATGGGTATATTTATTTAAAAAACCCTTAAAAGGGCCACATCAATAGAACAAACGTTTTCGGACTACACAGTCCATCATCAGGTTATTAAAATCGAAAATGCTAGGTCATAATGCCTGAGCCACCAAAATATTAGGGTAAAAACCCTTTAAATTACATTTAGTTATGAAATGTTAGACATTGTGTTATAAATTAACTGTGATGTTCTATATTAAATTAAATTTGACCAAAGGTAACACATGGCTCAAATGGGTTCCAGAGCCGGGTGAGAGACAACCTCTGCACTCGGAGAACAACGTGGAACTAGAGTTCCACGTTGTTCTCCAAGTGCAGAGGTTGTCTCTCACCCGGCTCTGGAACCCATTTGAGCCATGTGTTACCTTTGGTCAAATTTAATTTAATATAGAACATCACAGTTAATTTATAACACAATGTACAACATTTCATAACTAAATGTAATTTAAAGGGTTTTTACCCTAATATTTTGGTGGCTCAGGCATTATGACCTAGCATTTTCGATTTTAATAACCTGATGATGGACTGTGTAGTCCGAAAACGTTTGTTCTATTGATGTGGCCCTTTTAAGGGTTTTTTAAATAAATATACCCATTTACAAAGATTAAATAAATGGCGAAATATTTAGCTTTAGAAAAAAAACAAAGTTTTTTATTTAATATAGACCACATACCCGATATTTCCAACATACTTATAAATTGTTTTTTGGTCGAAATAATCACGTTAAATATATATAAATGTATATATATATATATATATATATATATATATATATATATATATATATATATATATATATACATTATTTAATTTATGTTATAACATAAATAATTACCAATTTGTGTATATCTGTTATGAAGCAACGTTTTAATGCATTTCGTAGAAAACAATGCAATATTAGGATGTACAACCTACATAATCTATTCAGTATGACGGTCATTTATTGTTCTAAAGAAAGGTAAAATGTATCTATAAGTGTATCTATAAGAAATAATTTTTGTGTTTCTATTATATGCTTATTTTGCTAGCTCTACACCAAAATAAATAGTAAATTCTTTGCACGAGGTCAACGTTTCATGAGGTTTAGACTATTCAACAACTATTTATTTCATGCAGTTGCAAGTTCGCAAGAAAAAACGTGACACCGAATTTAAAAATGGAAAAAAAAATGGAAAAAAAAACTGAAAAATAGGCGCGACTGTGCCTGTAAATCTGTAAATTACCATTTTAAAAGAATTGTTTGTCAATATTTAATATCTTCTTTCTTTTATACTAATTATTATACCTAAAAGACAAAAAAGCTAACTTACTTGTTTGATGAAAGAGGCATGGATTCGGACATCTTGTTCTACAAACACAAACTAATACACAAATTGGATATGTAAGCCCAAGACGTGTATTTATAAAGCATAATAATATTGTCTTCATTAGACCCGAAATTTTTTTTCATGTGTGTCAATAATAAGAACAATTGTTATTTATTAAATAAAAAATATTGAAACAATAAACTTACATCTGTCATTGTACTATGAATCGTTATTCTAAAAATTAATAATTAATATTATCTAATACAATTCGTCAACGATGCGCTTCAAAAGGTACCTAAATTTTTTTTGGTACTTATTTGACATTAAACTCAATATCATTAATTTTAGTATTCCACTAGTCAATATTAAAGCAGTCCATTAACATGAGTCAAATATAGCAGTGTTGGGTGACTTTATTTGAGAGATATGGTAAATAGCAAAAGTGACATTATGAAAAAACATAATAACAGAAGAGAGGAAAACCATGTAGAGGCAAAATATATAATTTATTAACTGACAGAAATTACAAATTATTTTATTTTGACTCAGATGTGTCTGATGTACAATAAATTGTATACTTCCCGTCATATAAAACTAGTACACTTTTTTTCCCAATGTAAACCTGTGTTTAGACTAGACACAATGGTTCGTGAATCAATTCGTTGTTGCCACCACAGATAGCGGAATTGCATTAAATCTAAATAAAAAAATAACGTTCAAAAAGGAATAAAATTTTTAGGTATTTATTATTATCATTATCAACAAAAAACCTAATAGATAGGGTTGAGTTAATATCCAAAATCTTTGAAGGATTTTTAAACCTAGGGGACATTGGAATGGATCTGCTGTAATTTTATACTTGAATTATCTACCAAACACGAACTGTATTTTGTGCCATTAAGTTTAGTGTAACAGGCAAACTACCAAGAATAATTAATTATTTATTACAAGAATGATAAAAAATGTGAAAAACTAACATTAATTTAGAAAATTAATTAGGCAGAAAATTTTAAGTAAAATTGGTTTTTCACGTAATATAAATGTATGTAGCTTTATAATCCTATTATCAATATAATCTTATTATCAATATTTATAAATCAATATAAATAATTTGATTTATTTTCTTGTATGCTGATTAATAAGATAACGACAGAATTTAATAATTGTTTTATTCGTTCATATAAAATAAAGAAACGTAAATCTTTGTAATATAATATATTTGTATTATTATCCTTTTCTTCTCTATCCCGATAAAAGACAACTAGAAAATCTTTTGAATCCATCGAACACAGGTAATATAAGGATTATTTTACTTTTGATAACAAATAAGTTATAATTTTTTTTATTGGCTCAATAAACTAAGTTTGAACTCAAAATAAACAATATATATATATATATATATATATATATATATATATATATATATATATATATATATATAATACTTATTGCCCTTAAAAAACCTACAAAACAGTTTTTTAAGCGCTTTATAGTTTAAAATCGAACAGACTTATGAGTAAAAAACCAATCACATATTTTAGGAGATTATCAGAACGCGTATACGAGAGCATTGTAACATTCTGCTTCTTCTTATGGTGCCTATCCGTTAAGGATGTTGGACACTAACATGGCTATTCTGACTTTGTTGACTGCTGACCTGAAAAGTCCGGTAGTGGTTAAGTTAAACCACTTTCGCATGTTATCCAGCCAGGATATTCTTCTCCGTCCTGGACCTCTTTTCTCATGCACTTTACCTTAAAGTATGGTCCGAAGTAGGTCATACGTTGTTCATTGCATATTATATGGCCCAGGTATTCTAGTTTGCGACGTTTTATGGTTTACTCTTTACCCATTCTATGTAGTACTTCTTCGTTGGTAATTCTGTCTATCAAGAAAATCCTCAACATGCTTCTATAGCACCACATCTCAAATACTTCGAGTCGCTTCAGTGATGCTTTAGTTAAGGTCCATGACTCCACGCCATTTTTATTTCCAATTTTATGTCGTGGCTGTTAAAGATTTTTTTCATTTTGACAAAAGCTGATCTTGCCCTATCGATCCTTTTCTTAATTTTGCATCCAGATAAAAAAAGTTGGTGATTTGTGTTATAGGTTGTTGGTTAACTAGTAATTGACCAGGTGGTATCCTATTGTTGCTTATAATCATGTATTTGGTTTTTTTGATGTTAAAATCAAGTCCAAACCTGCTACTTACTTCTGCCACCCTGGAGACAAGTATCTGCAGACCTTCAAGACTGTCTGTAACAATGACAGTATCATCAGCGTATCTTATGTTGTTTAATCTTTCTCCGTTTAAAAGTATTCCCTCGTCTATGTCCGTTAGCGCTAGGTTCATAATGTGCTCTGAATATGTATTGAACAACAATGAGGACAGTATACATCCCTGTCGTACACCTCTTTTTATCTTTATAAAAGTTTATAAAAGTTTATAAAGCCCATAGACACAAGATGATTGACATCTCTACACCTGTGAACCAGCATTTGCAAGTTAAATAGTGCCTCTCTTATTCCCAGATAATTCCGGAAACAAAATTGCATATCATTAGTTTCTCCTTCAATTCTAGCATAAATTCTGAAGTGATTTATTTGAAAAAAGATTTTTTCTTTTTATTTGAAACATGACAAATAGAAAGTTAAGCCAGTCTGATGGTATTTTCCATGTTTCGTAAACTTTACTTAAAAGACTAAGAAATTATTTTTTCCCTTTATTTCCAAGTATTTTCTTGTCCTGTAGTTTTTCTGTTTTTGGCTATTTTTATTAAATTTTCTAATTATACCATTGTTATTGTGGGACCTGTAGTATAATTTTGTATTTATTTTAATTATCGTTCATCACTAAATACTTTTTTAATGTAAGTACCTACTCTGTAACAGCTAGTGTTCAATGTGATTCTTAAAGTGGTCATGAAAAAAAGCAGAAACTAACAAATCAGGAAGAAGTATAACAATTCCCTAATATTCGCTGATACCACTAATAAACCGCCAACGATTAAAGAGATTGAAAGGACAATAAAACTGCAGAAAAATAACAAGGCTCTGGGTGTGATGGAACACCCGCAGAAAGTGGAGAGAAATTTAAATAACGAAAATGATATATGAGATTATACACAGAACATGGAGACAAGACAAAATGCTAAAAGAGTGAAAAACAAGTATGATCTGCGCGATCCAAAAAAATGCAATAAACTTCACTGTCAAAACTATAGAGGAATCTTCTTGCTGTGGATAGAAATATTTACCAGTATACCTAATCAAAGACTATAATACCTAGCTAAGAAGATCATCAGAGAATATTAGGCAGGATTTAGATAAGGAACTTATCTTCGGCCACATAGCTAGAAGAACGGGCACCATGGAACTATTGGTAGTAGAAGGTAAGGTAGAAGGCCGAAGACCAAGAGGAAGATCTCCAATACGATGGGTGGACCAAATGAAGAGTTTGGTGGGGAAATCCCTACATGAAGCCGTCCACATGGCACAAGATCGCAGTCAATGGAGACAGCAGACTAATAATATTTAGGGCGTCACTACGCCCTGACAAGGGCTAAAGGATTGAGGAGGAGGAGATAAGAAAGATCAACCATCAACTATGGCTAAGCAAGTTTTAAGCAACGTCTGGGAGCATGACAAAGATGCCTATAATATTTTCATCAACTTGAAATAAACATATGCATATGACTCAATAAAAAGGGCACATTTATACAAAATATTCGTGAATTTTAAATAGCTTGAAATACGTAGTTAAAATAACGTCAGAAGTGAGAAACAATACTCTTATCAATTAATCAGTACACTTGGCAGCATATGCAGATAACATAAATATCATATGTTATCTGCATAATCTATGAAACTGAATCCTGGATATCGACTCAAAAATATGTAAACCATATGGACATCTTTTGAAAGAAAGAAAGGTACTGAGGCGAATACTAGGCCCTATAAACGAGAACACTAGGTGGCGAATCAGACACAATGATAATATATGATATATATATATATATATATATATATATATATATATATATATATATATATATATATATGTATATATATATATAAATATATATATATATATATATATTATATATATATATATATTAATATATATATATATATATATATATATATATAAACATTTGAAAGAACAATGTGGACAAGGACACAAGATCTCACAACCTCCTTGGCGGTTAATCGTGGAGGAGAATGTCTACATAACGAATGAAGAGATTTACTGAGGGAAGCCAGGGCTCGAATTAGGCTGTAGAGATCACTCGATGATTTTGACATATCTGTCTACTCTTACTTAGTTTAGCCTGTAGACCATTACAGTTGTGCGTAATATGGCACGTGAAGGCATAAGGGAGTTAGGTATCTTATGAGGAGCAGTTATCAAGAATTATCTCCCGTCTATGATGCTCAATTTGTTCGTTCCGAGAAAAGATAACTACCTCTATAACATAAATCCTACACGACTTCCTTTATCTCTATAGCAGAAACCCCCAAAAAACATTCCTGATAAAGTGTCCAAAGTTTTTATTGTTGTATTGTTATATAAAAGGAATTTCCATCAAGTAACGGTCCTTGATCCTTCACTGATAAATTCTTTAAAATTTTATCAGTGAATCCTTCACTGATAAAATTTGGTTTTAAAAAATAGCGAATAGTATCTTGGCTTCTATTTATTTTAATGGCACATCCTGGGACACTAGTTAAAATTTCATATGATTTAAATATAACTCGAGCAAAACTAGTCGCACTTTTAATTAAAAAATCATCTACGAGCCCATACATGCTTTGTATGCAAATACTAATTAAATGTGTTAATAAACATGTTTACATTAATTTTATAGTGTTACAATAGTATACACATATGTATTATAACGTGTACAACTTTCTCGAGGTAATATCATCAACCAAGTTCATCTTTATTACCTTGTAAATTAAATTTCGGAACATATAATTTTTAGTTTATATGAGGTAATTTGCTTTGCTTTCTTGAGAAGATATATTATACACTTTCATAAATAATATAATTTTTTTAAAGAGACATGTTTATTTGTAGATTACTTACTTTATACATAATTTGCAAAGGAGTAGGCATTAAGTAACATTAATAAGTATTGCTGGATAGTCAAAACTGTTTAGCTTTATTCAACTGCTTTTTAGTTACTGTCTTAATTCTTCGGAGCAGTAATGATAGCATTAGTAATAATGTCATTGCTAAGAGTCGTAATTATTTTTGTGCTTAGTATCATATTGTTACACTTAATTTTTTATGAAGGAAACTAGCTACTGGGACTAAACCAAAACCGTACAAAAGTCGAGGATATAAAGTGACTTCAACGGAATATCGATAGCAACGTCCCAGAAATATTTAAGGAGGTTTATTTATTTAAGGAGGTTAAAAAGAGACCTTGAGAGACTAATATCACCCTCCTCCCTAATAAAGAGTCCTAAGAAACTAGAAGTACTTTCAAGCAGATCAGGTGATATAGCAGCGTCACAAAATATCCAAGATGACATATATACTTACTTATACATTCTCTATGCTTAGCTAAATCAGGCTCAAGTAAACCTGGATCATCAGCAAACAGCTGCTGGAATGCTTTTCGTTCGGTATATACATAGATAAAACAATTTCTCGACCATTCAACTATCCATTGTCTAATGTAACGCGGCAAGGACAGTTGTTTTCATTTCATGTATTTCGAACCAATTTGTATGTATTTCTCACCTTCTTTTTGCCTTGAATGATCAACCGGAGTATGCAGTATTTAGGTCCTCTATTAATATAACGCAAATATTGGACCTTGCTCATTTTTATCATTTTAATTTTGTAATTTTTCTTTCGACGCGGCTACTAGGATCATGGTTTCGGCGAATAACAGTTATTGTAGAGTAACGTCGTACATCTTCTATTTTACAACTAGCATATTTTGTATTTCTTCTTACATTTCTATGTTACATCATTTATAACTAATAAGAACAATAGTGAACTGAGTACGCATCCAAGATTGTTAATTGTGTGTTCTTTGTTTAAGGCTGTTGATTTTAAACAATTTCTATTATACTCTTTTCTACTTCTCTTTTCTCAATCATTTTCAAATTTTGTCTTTTATCAGGTTTTCGAAAGCTTTTGTTAAATCAACGAGATACAGATTAATCTATTTTCTTTTTCTCTTTATCTTGTCCTCTGTCTGCTGCTTTAGTATAAAAATCAGATTTTGGGTACTCTTTCCTTTCCTAAATCTGTGTTGAGTTTCTTCCCAGTCTGTCAAGTTTTTCCCAAAATCTGTTCCTTGTCACAGGATACAGCTTACAACAAAGCGGTGACTTACTCATTTTACAAAGATTGCCACATGGCATTTTGAGATAAAATCACCGTCTTTTCGCAAAAACTCACGGAATTAAAGGAAAATTTGCCGGTTTTTTCAAACTTCACAAAAACGAACCTTCTCCCTTCAGATTCCTCCAACTGCTCAGATTAAATTGTTCTCCTCCAACTGCCAAGATCGAAGTCCTGATGAACAAATTTCCATTTCTCACGACATGTCACTGCGAAGTGACATCATCACCCAAAATCATTCTCTTGTCCACATAAGCAGAAATATTTGTTTATTTCCTGCGCAAATATCTAGGCGGAATCGAAATCAAACGAAAGAGAAATTTGTTTATTATAAACAGACTCTTTACGTGGATGAGGTTTCCATCTCTGGATTCCTTTTAAAGCTCGATTATCTGGCATTCTTTCTAAGTGGCCAAGCCAGTTTAGTCTTGATGACTCTACAAATCTTAAGATATCTGCGCTCTACATTAATTCACCCAGCTCATAGTTTATTTTTATTCTGCACGAACTTTCTCCACAATAAGTTAGTCCAAATATCTTTCTAAGGTATTAGAAACATTCTATTTTTTTAAAAAAGCAAGAAGCAATAGTAAAAATAAAAAAGAGGCACAGTAGGCGTTACTATAGACTAGCGCGAAGCTTCATACTGTTTTATGTATTTTTTTAATTTAAATAATATGTTTAAAATTGAATAAAGTAATTTTATTATTTATTTATATATATATATATATATATATATATAATATATATATATATATATATATATATATATATTACAGGATCCAACTTGTAAATACAATACATTTTAGAGACGGGTGTCGCCGTATTCCCGTTCTCCTCCGCCAATCCTCCCGGTCCAAGGCATGCTCCTCCTCCTCCGCACCTTGATTGCATCGCTCTTCTAATTCCTTCATTCCATGAGCGTCGAGGTCTACCTCTTTTTCTTCTTCCAGGATGCTTCCATCTGTGAAATTTTTGGGGCCAACTCCAAAGGGTTCGTCAGGCATTCTCAATAGGTATCCAAACCATTTAAAACCTCTTCTTTATATTCTGTCAATGACCGTTTCTGTAGCATTCATGTTATATCTTATAGATTCGTTGATGTCTTTTCGTCTTTTCCAGCCTTGATGTTCTAGCACTTTTTCTCAAATAATCCATTTCAACTGCAAACAATCTTCTCTTCAGGTCATCTTCTCTCTATTGTTTTTATAGATTTTAATTAAATTTAAAAAGTTTACATGTTGTATAACGATCACGTAAATGGACTCATAAGTTTACTATGACAACTATTTTGTAAAATGTCATATTTAACACGTGCTGATTTAGAAATCACCTCCAAATTATAAATATGAAAGTCCAACTTAAAATGTTTTATTAATAACTCTTTTTACCACACTTTATACAACTTCTAAACTTATAATATAAATAAATTGTAAAATCCGACATTACATTCATATGAAATAATTTTAAAATGAAATGTGTATACAATAATAATTTAAGCCCAACTTCATAATGACAACCTAAACTAAACCTCATTTAATATTCACTTTAAATTAAAGTACACTTTAGTGTCGTACCTAGTTTCATAACACCTACAACTCTTTTTATTAATTAATAAAAGTACACTTAGGTGTTAAAATTAGTAGGTTGGTAATTGTGTTTCTATCAATTTTGTTTTGTTTTGTCGAAATAACCTTATTTCGGGTAGACGATAAATGACCTCGCTGCACAACATCAAAGATTGGACAGGATTAGACTTTCAAAGTTTAATAAGAAAAGCCCAAAATAGGGAAGAGTTTGCAGAGGTCATCGCCAACCTTCGCTAAGAAGACGGCACCCAAAGAAGAAGAAGAAGAACCTTATTTTTCTAGTTGTATGTTAATTTGTGTGTAAAATTGTTAATTGTTATTAATTATGTCTGTATCAAAAAGAAGTAGTTCTTTAATGTTCTCAAAATGGGGAACTTTTACTTGTTGAGAAAGTATCCAAATATCAATTAAGTAAAGAAACCAAGAAAAAATATTAGCGAAAACTGGAAGTTTTACACGAAGAGAATAATTGATAAGAGGACAAAGAAGAGAGAGAAAGGCTAATCATGAAAGATATTAAGAAACAATAATTAAAAATCAAAATATTAAAAATTGAATTAAAATTAAAACAAAAATATGCTCAATGAAATTTACAATAAATATACTGTACAAAAATTGTTGTCTTTTAATGTCAATTACCTAAATAAGTCAATTTAAACTATATACAAACTTTAATAACACAGCACAGAAATTGCTAAACTAATCTGCAATTTGTTAATTTGTTGCAAATAATCAATTTCTGCAAAATGTTGTCTAATACATAATTCACAATAGTTCCCTCAATTTCATCCTAAAATTAAGGGAAGTTGTCTTCTTTTTTCCTTTTTATGGCTTTAATTAAATGGTTTTCGTGTTGATCTAGATTATAATCTACAGGAAAAAAGACTCGATTTTGTATGAAAGGGTGATGTTATGAAATACTACTATTGCTACTATTATATTCCTAGTCACATTCAAATTTAATCTCATTAAATTTTTAAAAATTGTAAATCATCATTTCTATAGACTGTATTGCCTTTCCACAACATTCCTAGTTGGAATGGACCTTAAGGACCCTTAAGCTAGCCGATACAAATGAGCGGAATCCAATTTAACCTACGTAATATTTTTTCACCCATTTTTCACTAATGTATTACCACCCTAATAATTTTTCAACACCAAACCAACCTTAGAGAAGCGATTCTGCTGGCTTAAGGCTCAAACTAGCAGAATTCGGAAAAAAACTTTTTTCTTATGGCATATTTTTGCACCCATTTTCACTAATTTATTACCACCCTAATAATTTTTCACCACCAAACCACCCTTAAGGGGAGCGATTTTGCTTGTTTACGGTTAAAAGTAGAATTCCAAAGTAGAAACTAGTAGAATTACAAAAATACATAATATTTATGACATGCCACAGTGCTCCGCTAGGTTTTTATGAATTTATGAAAGATTTATGAAGTCAATAATTATCTTGGGTTAATATTTAAGGTGAGAAAAAATCTATTTTTACAATTATACTGTACTCTTCTTGTAACTGAAAGTATAAATGGCTTGCCAGGTTTTTACTGAATTTTATTTACCCTCATAATTTTTGACTCCCTAAGCCACGGTTAATGGGAAACATTCAACAATTACACATTCATGCTAGCTAAATGCGAAATCTTTTTGGAAATGCAAAAGTGCTCTACTAGATTTTGACTATATTTTTACCAGCCTAGTCAGTGTTTTCAACCACCCTAATCAAAAACATTCTGAAATGTTACTCTGTGTTAATAATCTAATATTTATTTTTTAAATGTTTAAATATTAAAAATATGAAAATACTTTATTACAAAAATTATAAATTATAACTGTTTTAAAAAATTGACTCTGATTATAGTAGTGAGTATATGGCTAAGAGGAATCGAATGGTGAGTCATTTTTATGGATATAAAATAACTGAAATAAAGTTTCAGTTTTGAGGTTTAGTAAAAATAATCTAATTCTTATATTTCACAAAATAATTACCAAGTAAGATATATTCAAATTAAAATAATTTTATTATGTCTATTACATTAATTACCTAATTGTCAAGCGGCGTCCTCACTGTGCCGCGGTTGGCTGTTGGCAAAGCCGGGTTGGCAAAGCCAATACAATGTAGACGTGGCCGTTGGCATCTGCCGCTGAGCCAATGGTTTGCAAACGAAAATCGCTCTAGTGTCGGTCTCCATCAAAGGAATCCAGCGAGAGCCGGTAGTGGGGACGAGCCAACCGTTCGCTTCACGCGGTACGCACGTGATACAGTTGGAGTTGAGACGGAGCTTTATGCAGTCATGGAGTGAACCAACGCGAAAGTGTGTGAACTTATTGAGCTTTAGTGTGATCATCCTGTTCTGTGAGACTGTCGTTTGAAAGTGTACAAAGATAGAAATAAGAAAGAAGATGCTCTACAACAAATCGCAGATACTTTTGGTATTGCTAAAGTAGTTGTGGAAAGGAAAACGAAGAACCTAGTGTGTCATTTTTGACGTGAAGTAAAGAGGGAGAGAGACTCAAGTAAATCTGGTGTCGGAAATTCTGATTTGTACACAATCACGCAGGTAAATATATTTTATTAACCCAGTAAGTTCATAGAATGATTAGTAATTATATTTTACATTAAAATGCAACACGCATTACATAGTTTAGGGCTTATTATTTGTCGTGTTGAAAGGATACTATTCCAATCGGCGAAGTAAAGAAGTCTGCAAATTCATTTCTAACGACTTGTGCCTCAGCAGCGCTTTTTCTTGAAGTTCGAGGAATGTTGACCAAAGCTTGATTCGAAGAGGATTGTCTCTAAGTTCCTGGATTGATCTCACCTGTGGTTGAGCACTCAGAGTCGAATGTTCCGGGGGGAGTGTACACTGATTTGGAGTTGCTTTTCCTCAAGTAGTTATGCAGATAATGTACTGCCAACACAACCATCGTAGCCCGCTCTGATAGGAATGGTTTCATAATGTTTTTTGACAAAGGAAAAGCGTCATCGGCCACAAAAACATACGGTGTTTCATCTATTCTTCCAGGAAGATCAGTAGGAGGAGAAAAATGCATTGTGTTCTTTTGAAGGCAATCTTTGAATGTTGTGTGACTAAACACACCTCCGTCTGATATTCTTCCTTAACAGCCAACATTTTCTTAGGTAAAGTTGTAGTGCGCATCTACCACCGCAAGTAGAACTATACTGAAAAACTCCTTGTAGTTGAAATATTCTGTGCCACTATGGATGGGTGCTTGCAACGTAATATGCTTGCCATCAAAGCCATCCATACAGTTTGGGAAATTCCACTTATTATTGAACTCTTTTGAAATAGCTTTCCACTCTGCTTCATTTCGTGGCATCTGAAACAAAATTATAATGACATAGTAATATTCAATTATTAATATTTTCCTTTTTTTAGGACGAGCCTTCAAATGACGATGAAGATGCTGCATACGAAACCCAGATTGTCAACCAGAATCAAGTTGCTGGACCAAGTAAAGACACACCTCGAAGAGATGACAATGGAAATAAAAGTTTGCCAAAGGAACCGTCTGTTCAGCCAGGTGGAGGCCCACAAAAGAAACAAAAGACATCAGCTACAGAAGAAGCTCTATCTGTTATGAGAGCTATCCAAGGATGGCATACCTTAGGTATAGATCAGTTCAAGTCTTTTGGAGAGCTAGTAGTGCTGCGTTTTAAAGACCTCCCATCGTCAAATGCTTAGAAAATTGTGAAACAACTTATTAGCAATATTCTGTTTGAAGCTGAAATGGGCAAGTACGACTATGGCAACCCATTGAGCAGAAGTTACTCACAGCGTTTTTACCCAATACTGAACAACGTACACCAACCGATTTCTGCTCCGATGCCACCAGCTTGTCCCATTCCAAACCCATATTTTGAGCAGTCGTCTTTTCAGGGACACACACAAGTAACTGTCCGCAGTCAGCCATGAGTCCCACGTCTTCAACCCATACGATAACGGAAAATGACTCTCTTGACACTATGTTGGTGCAACTGTAGTTCCCACCTCATGTTTTCAAAATTCAAATTTGAGTTAGACTTTTCTTCATATTGTGTTAGAGTAAACTTTTACACACATTTTAACTGAATACATTTTTCATTTGTAGAGATTGTTTTGTTCACTTGAGACACCAAATAAAGGTTTTGTATATGTCATAGACTATGTTTTCTTGCCTTAGTTTAATCCCGTAAAACGCTGACAATATCCTCACAAATAATAGGGATGATGGCTGATATTATTTGCTTTAAAATCTTGAATGTGTAATTTAACGAGTGGTAAGAGTCTGCCGTTGCTAAAACCCGCAGAGTAAAACTGTAAGGCGTTCATGTGAAGGAATAACACTTCTGAAGGGTGTGTCTCGTTTCTGGATGATATGAGCTATCTTATTTAGTAGATCTTCAAAGCCACAAAGTCAAAACGGTCGTTTGCGCCGTTTACGCACTTTTTAGCTGTTTTCAATGATAATTATAAACGCACCTAAAGCAACTAGTACATCCTCCTCGGAAGACATTTTGCGACTGAATGCCAACTCAGGTGTAGACGGCAAGCTAAAATCGGCTTTGCCAACAGCCAACCGCGGCACAGTGAGGACGAAGCTTAAAGGAGGGTCGGGACACATTGGACACCTATTGTTAAAAGATTTGTATTTATTGGGTATATCCATAGATCTGAGCGAAGTGTACGTTGTAGATCTTCTTAAGGTGCCTGTCCGTTCCGAACGTTGGCGATCATTCTGGCTATGATGACCTTGTTGGTTGCTATACGAAATAGCTGTGTTGAGGTCTTTCTATATCATGCTCTCAGGTTAACAAGCCAGGATATTATTCTTCGTCCTTTTTCCTTGAATTTTACCTTGAAGTAGCTTGTATCTGCATTGATTTCTCATTATATGTCCCAAGTACTGCAGCCTACGGTCCTTCACGATGTTGACCAAATCCGCAGTTGTGTTCATCCGCCGCAGTACTTCTTAATTGGTGACTTTGTCCATGGTATCTTCAGGATCCTTCTGTATGACCATAGCTCAAAAGCCTTGAGTTTTGATAGAGTTTTCGCCTTCAATGTCCACGTTTCTACTCCGTACAAAAGCCCTTAGTGCACATATCATTTAAGAAGCTTTATTTTTGTTTGTAGGGTGAGGTCATGGCTCTTGAACACAGAACTCAGAGTCAAGAATGCACTTTTTGCCTTTCTGATGCGACATTTAATCTCTTGGATATTGTCCCACGACTCATTGATTATAGTTCCCAAGTAGTTGTATTGTGAGACACGTTCAATTTTTATTTGGTTCACATAGAGATTTGCTTCAGTTATGTTTTCCTTGCTGATGATCATTAGCTTGGTTTTGCTGGTGTTTATATTTAGTCCATATTTTCTACTTGTTCTACTTCATCAATATCTTTTAGAGCTTCTTCAAAAATGTCCTCCGAGTACAGATTGAATATCAGTGGTAAAATTATGCACCCCTGTCTCACCCCCCTTAAGATTTTGACCTGATTTGTATATTCTCCATCTATTCGGAGTACCGCTGATTGATTCCAACACAGGTTAGCTATCATTTTTAAGTCTTTTCCGTCAATCCCTATCCTCTTCAGCACTTCCAGCATTTGTTTATGCTTGACTCTAGTGAAAGTCTTCTTGTAGTCAATCAGGCCTGCAAAAATATTACTGCTAGAAAAAACGTTTTAAATAAAAAATGTAACTAAAATAATTTTAAACACAAATATTAATTATCGCGTTTTCCGTAGAATAAACCGTTCTCCCAGAAATAACGCTTGAAGCGACCGGCGGTTTTAAATCTCAGTTGCGCGCAAAATCAATTTTAAAATAAAGTGTGTATCAGGTCGACGGCGGCAAAAATTCGGTATCTTTTGATCGGAGTGTCCTATCGATAAAAATAAAAAGTTTAAAGGTGAAGAGAGCATATTACTTGTAAAATTTTTATATTATCGTGAGATCAATAAAATCTATCACTTTAATTGACCGGTCATAGTGAAATTTCGATTTCTAGAGACCAGTTTAAAAACCTATAAAATGAAATTTGAATTTTAATTTGTGGCAACAAATATGAGGCATTTGAAATATGACTAAGAAACGTGGAATTTAAACTTTTGCAAACCCCCTCTGTGGCTCAGTGGTAAGAGCGCCTACCTTTAAATCTAAAGGTCGTAAGTTCGAATCCCACCTGGGTGGAAATATTCGTTTATTAAAAATTAATGAATGAAAATAATTTCTATCCTTGTGCGATCGGTACTCACCAGAGGGACCGCAGACGTTCGGATACAATTAGCGTCTCTTAGCAAAGACAATGACGTCGACTTTGCTAAGTATCAAGACAATTACTCTACACATACACACACACTACACTAGGTACCTGACTGTACCATGCCAATGATCATAGTTATCGAGGCATTAACTCAATAAAAAAAAACTTTTGCATTCCAAACACTCACACGTCATGAGAAATATCTCCAAGAAGATGGTTTTGAGTATGATTTGTAGCAGAAGATAAATAGTATTAATTACTAGCGTAATTAAAAAAGGGCAGTTTTAAATATTTTAGATCGTTTGTAATGTGAAAGTTTAAATTCAGTGTTTTTTATGCATAATTCAAATGCCTCACATTTGTTACCAAAACTCAAAACTAAAATTTCATCTTATCAGTTTTAAAGATTAGGCTCTATTTATTGAAACTTTACAATGGCCGGTTAATAAAGGGGATACATTGTGCTGATTTTATGAGAATCATAAAAATTGGCAAAAATCGAGCCACCTATATTTTTTTAACGCCTTTATAAAAACTCAGTTTATTTGCCGCACAATATAAAAATTGGGTACAAAAGCTGCACTCTTTGCCTTTAAAATGCATTCCAATTTTTGTCGACAGGACACTTGGATCAAACGATATCAAATTTTTACCGTCGAGCTGATACAAAAATCTTATTGAACATTAATTTCCCGCGTGTAACTGACAATACAAATTGTCGATCGCTTTAAGCGTTGTTTTTGAGAGAACGGTGCATTTTACACAAAAACAAAAAATGCTAATGATCATTTATTTTTAAAATTATCGTGGCTATATTTTTTATTTAAAATATCTATTCTATAACATACAGATTAATGGATAATCTATTTTTTTTTTTCGTTTTACTCCCTCTACGATGGAGGTTCTAGGAGAAAGTCCGAGGGTTAAAGTGGTAAACTTTCTTTCATCTTTTTTGGCGTCCTAAAATTGATATTTTCAGCAAAATTCAGTGTGTTTGTATAATTTTTAGAGGTTCAGTGGCATTTTCATCTCTGACGACTGGAATATTCGTCAACTTACACCATTTCACCATTTGTTTGATATATTTTCAATTCTTGAAGTTGTTGCCCTCGATATACCCCTATAGTCAACTACTGATATTTGCATTTTTTCAGAAGTAAAAAATATTAATTTTAAAAATAACTGTTGAACTGGTGTAACAGCTTCTCCCCTAAAAATATGTGCTGATTACAGTATTTACACTTAAAGTGACTTTTAATTCACTTAACGTTCACATTTAAATTGATTATATGAAGAAATGTGCAATACTGGGACAAATAATTAAGAGAAACATAAAGATAAAGCACAGTGTTGTGCTTAAAATATGGAGAATTTATTATATTAGGCATTACAGAAATTTAAAAGTAGAGATTTAATATTAGCTTCAGTACAATAATTACATAATGTAAATAGCATTGCACAGCTTTATTTAAAGTGAAAATTACCATATTGGTTTGCAATTTAACCTTGGTCCTTTTTGTTTCGAGAGCCAAAAACCGGTAAGTACCAAAATTACTTTATGGCTCCATGGAAATATTTTCGTTTTTAGTTTTTTTTTTTCGGTAATACGCAGTTAAACTTTTTTTCTAACTTATCGTGATAGGTATGGTTAGTTGTAAGTTTTCCTTAATATAATATGGTTAGTGTTCTTTTAAGGTGACGTTTAATACATAGATTTCAGTTTTTTATTTAGTAGTAAGACCACTACAGTAGACGTCTAAAAAAAGATTTACCCCCTGTCTGCAGAATTTAATGGATAAGGTCAATCAGGGTAAAAGTGAATAGGGGCGAATGAGAACATCGAAAATAAAATTGTTAATAAAAGCGCTATGTAGAATTTATCTTTGTATCTCCCTTCTATACTTAGGTGACATCTACCAGCAATCTACGAACTCACAATAAAAGACTGTTATTTTAACGCACCTGACACTGAAATTTAACCTATAAAATATTTGGTGTATCGGTTTGGTCGGCTGTTACGGTAAATACTGTTACCTTAAAGTATTGTGTAAAGTATTTAAAGTATTGAGTGTTTCTCATCACAGTTTGCTTTCATTGATTAAGTAGAACATTTTTTTAGTACTTGATTTAACTGCAAAACTTTGTGCGATGTTTATTTTGTGTGTCCACAATTATCCCAAAATAATATGTACAAGAGGCAAATAAAGACAGAATTTTGGGGCAATTGCGGACGCGTCCCTAATTACCCCTAATTACTATTATACAGAGACTTGGTTTCTAGTTTATACCCATTTTTTCGTTATAGGTTAAAATAAATTGCAATATGGTAAGAAAATATATTAAAAAAAGACTAGAGAAAAGCTGACGTAAACTACGTCAAACCGCTCTTATTGCTCTGCTGCAAAATATTATAAAATTCCAAGAAGCGTTATATTCAACCGAATAAATTCAAGAAAAACTTCATGGGATCTCTCGGCGCTGGTCGACATAATGACCTTTCAAAAGAAGTTGAGGGTCAACTAGAACAGCTAATTTTAGCGAGAGCCGACTTTGGTTATCCCAAGGATAAAGAAGAATTATTATCTTTCGTTCAAAGTTATGGTCAAGATTCAAACATTTCCACTCATTTTAAGCAAAATACACCCGGTCAAAAATTTTATGAATCAACATCCTTGATTGTCATTAAAGAAACAACAAAGTTTGCAAAATAAAAGTGCCCTGTCTTCTGATCCTTTTCTCGTGAAAATATATCAATCAACTGTTGCATTAGCGCTGATGGTTCTTATTTACCATCTCACATATTTTTTCAAAAACGTGCAGTCTTACCAAGATGGACTGGAAGTGGTTTAGATTTTCCGGGGACCACATATTTGGCAACTCCTTTGGGTTGATATAAAGGATATATGAAAGAGCCAGTCTTTTTTAATTGGTTTTCTGGACAGTTTATACCCCATGTGAAGAGAGTTAAAAGATCACTGCCAAATGTGAATCCTACTCAAAAAGCACTCTTAATGTTTGATGGACACAAAAGCCATATTAGCGCAAGACTTGTACAAGCTGTTTTAGAAAACCAAATAATTTTATTTTGACTTCCTAGCCATCTAATGTACAGACTGCAGCCTCTAGATGTTTCTGTTGTTAGTCCTCTAAAAACACAATGGAATAAAATGTTACTTACAGAAATGAAAAAATGTTTGGGTGTTATCAATAAGAACAAATTGTCTAAAAAAGATTTTTCTATTACCATCAAAGACTTATGGATAAAATATCTAACTCCGGATATCATCGTTTCGGGATTTGTTGATACAGGTTCTTTGTAGTGGACCAAAGTAAATTTCCAGAGGATGATTATGACCAAGTTGCGTTAGCTAGGTACAAATCTACCACTAAAAAACATATGCCGAGGACACATCAACCACAAGTTTGGAAAATGCTGATACCAGTCAAATGACTTCTGGTTCCAACGTTTCCATAAGCGAATTAACAAATGATAATGCTGTTAAACGAAATGTAATTGATTTCTTCGTAAATAAATTAAAGACGAAGATAGAAAGTTCGATTACTCCAACACCAGTCAAAAAAATACAAATACCACTTAAGTAACTTCAATATGAAGAAGTTTTAACTTCCAAAGAGGTTTTAGAACGTCTGCGTCAAGAAGAGAGAGAAAAAAGTAAAGTTACAAAACGAAAAACAGGCAAAGAAGATAAAAGTTCACAAACTAAAACTAAGAAAATGCAAGAGAATATGAGACAGAGCTATAGCGATATAAGCTTGAATTCGACGATGATACGCCTGGAAATTTTTTAAAAGGAGATGTTAGCTCCTTTTAAAAACGCAAGAAAAAGCGCAGCGAAAAGAACAGATAGCAACAGATAAGCCAGCCACTAGGAATATTCCCAGCTATCAGGCTGCAATGATAGTTTCCAAGATTTACTTAATGGTTATTTTACAGTAACCATGGTACGTGTTCGTACCAGTTCGTGGTTCCATGGACCAGTTCGAAAACATGGTACGTTGGTCCGGTATCGGAAATTGTTTCCGAGAAAGAAGTGAAAATGACATTTTTATATTGACTAGGAAGTTCTTTTAGATGGCCGAAGCATCTGAAGATTGAGAATGAATGAGTAGAATCAACTATAATGGAGGTATTTGCAGAAGGCAAAAATCCCGTAACATTATACCCTTCTATAACGAACATTAAACAAGCCTGGAAAGAGTCAAAGATTTCTCACAAATTGTATTGTTTTTATTTAATTTGTTCTTTTTCAATTTAGTTAATCACTTAGTTGACAATATACGGTTTAATTTCTGAATAAACTAGTAAAAAAAATTATCGATTTTATTATTTTTTATATGCATTAAATAATAAGCTTTTATCTTTATTTACCTATTTTATTTTATAGGTGAGTTAAATTGGGAAAAAATTGCAGTTTTCATTTACCCCGTACATTGGGGCAAATGAGCACGTTTGACTTAAGATTAAAAAAATTATAGAGTACTTGCTTTACACAAATATATGTCGAAAGTCATAATTTCTTGAACGATTATCTCTCCTCGATCACATAAAAATATACGAAAAAATTTAATCGCACTAAGTGTTCCCAAAATATCTTAATCTATTTGAAATTGGGGTAAGTGTCCCCCATTATTCCTACTGACCTTACGTTCTTAGGCTCTTACTGAAGTAAATGGCATTAGGGCAATTTAAAAAAAAATAGAGGAAAAAAAATTAAAAAGAAGTGCATAAATAATATATTAATTTTTTCAACAAAAGCCTAAATTATAAAATGGTATCTGATATAATACATATACAACGTTTAAATGGTAAATGAACTTCCGAATTTTTACTTTCGATGTAGAAACCACTTAATCACACCGAATGGCTCTGTTACTGCCAACTTTTAAGATCGAACGCTTAGCGAACGATCTTCATGAACGGAGAAATGGAACATGACATCAAACTTGAATATTATAGAAAATGGTCGATGCCATTGAACTTGGCATACGGATAAGAGTCATGGAGGTGAAAGTACCTCGTCCACTCGATTCTACACACGTATAATACACACAGCATCACATTATTATTGATTATAGGTACTTGTTTCTTAAATTTCGGCGGTGGCAACTTTCTAAAGAATAAAATGAAAGGTACCGGTTGTACACTATTCATTGACCTCGTATTTGGATGGTTAAAATTATATACACAGTGTTTAAGAAATTGTATAGAAATAGAAATAATATTTTATTTCCAATTAGAGCTTTTGTTTGTTAAAAACTAGGTGACTTTAAAAACAAATAACATGGCTCAGTTGGAGGTGAGGCTGAGTTATAGCACACAGAAAACAAAAGGAAAAAATAACTTTTTTTTTTATTTAGAATTGCCGCATCGACCATTAAAGGTTATTAGCGGGTTTTACAGATTTTACAGTAACAAAATCTACTAATTACAAATTAAATTACAAATAATACATTACGAAAGAGCCATCAACAACATATCAGAAGAGGCAAATAGATTTTTAAAACTGTAATGTATCAAAGAAATTTTACTTTTGGATGATGTTTTGTAGGTGGTAAAGTGCCAATTGTATTTGCAGGATAGCATGAGCTGCATATATTTGCCTTAAGCTGTGAAGAGCAGATAAAGAGTCAGTAATTAGAAGAAAGTCTAAGCTTGCATGACTCTTACATACGTCTAATGCCTTTATCATGGCGATTGTTTCTCCCGTAAAAATGCTGCAGAATTGAGGGATAAGAATTGAGAAAAATAACAATTTACCACAAAATATAGAAATAATTACAGCGTTTGTATTTCGTATTTTATTTATATTGCTTTACTAATTAAATATCTATTTTATGTTTCTGGTAAAATCAATAGTCTTCTTGTGGTGCACTCCATTACTGGAAATTTACGATCACTACATCAAAATGTTCTCTATTCTCTTATTAATTGTTGAACGTTTATCGCTCTTACGCCGACTCCTCTTCGACTCTCTATCTTTTTTTAATTATTACTCGTAGCAAGTTATATTTGTCATTTCTCATTATGTGAGAAGGGTACGAAAGACTAGGTACGAAGTCTTTCTTTTCTTAATCGTTGTTATAAGTTATAACTCTATCTATAATGTTCTTTAAACTGTTCGATTCGTAATCTGTTGTGTCCATGATATTCTTAGTATTCTGCGATAAAGCCACATTTCAAAGGCTTCTAGCCGTCTCATTGTATTTAATTTTAATGTCTAGACTTTAACTCCATACATAAGGACCGACCAAACGTAGCAACTCTAATTCGGATGACTAAGCTTAGGTTTAGGTTATAGATAATTTGCTTTCCTTTATTGTACACTGGTACATGTTTCTACCCTGTTCTACTCGAGTTTTTATTTCTACAGCTGGATCCCACTTATCATTTAGGACTAGTCCTAAGTACTTAGCTTACAAACGTCTGTCTCAAAATACTCGTATAAGGCTTTATAGAACACTGATAGTCCCCGTTCTCACATATGGATCAGAGGCGTGGACGCTAACTAAAACAGATGAATCCGCTCTATCGATTTTTGAGTGTAGTAGGTGCTACACAAGATATTCGGAGCGGTCTGTGAGAATGGAATATAGAGGCGTAGGTATAAATTTGAACTCCAGAATATCTACAAGCATACGTTTGGTGGTAAAGATATTACAACTATAATTAAGCGAAACCGCTGCAGTGGACAGGACATTGTAGCCCAGGCCCCTGAATCGAACATGATAAAAAAATGCGCTCTAACAGTGCAGCCCGTGGGAATGAGAAGGCGGGGTAGACCAAAGCTGGGGTGGATGGACGGAGTAACACAAGATACCGAGAAGATCGGAGTCGGCAACTGGAAAATGCAAGAAAGGGACAGAACAGAATGGCGCAGAAAGCTTGAGAAGGTCGAGGCGCTCTAAGGGCTGTAGCACCAAGATGATGATGATGATGACTAGATCTAAGTATATTTTTTCATCGGTTTTGCTAATCACATTTTTTTTTAGTTTTTTCAGATTTATTATCAGTCCATTGTTTCACTTGCAATATTAATTATGTTTAGTATATTTTGTAAGTATTTTATTTTTTTTGCTATCAAAACGGTATTGTTTGCATGCCTGATATTTTTACATAATATATTACATGTTACATAAAATATTGTTACCGTTTATTTTTATACCAATTTTGGTGCCGTCTAGTGCTTGTTTGAATATGCATTTATAGTACAAGTTAAAGAAAAATGGAGTAATGACACAGTCCTGTCGGACACCTCTTTATATACAGACGCTTTTAGTAGTGTGGTTGAAATATTTTAAAATTGCTTCTTTCCATCTAGTTTCATTTTCTGTAGTTCATACAATTTTTCATGCTGGACTTCTTTTGGAAGTCGATAAAACAAGGGATATATTTTTTTCTGATAATGCAGGCATTTTTGAATGAGTATTTGTGTCGCAAACAACGCCTCTCTTTTACCCCAGACTTTTTTTTATTTTATAAATTCGAGTATGATCTGTAAGAATATTTTAAGTAAGTAACTCATTAAGCTAATGAGCATTAGCATAACGATAATCAATTCCTTTGGTATTACGCCGCTTTCATATATATTGTTAGAAAGATCTAGTAGTAGTTTTATTTTGTTATCATTTATTACTTTTATTACATTTAATTCTATTTCGTCTGATCCAGAAGTTTTCCACTTTTTTGCACATATTATAGCATATTTTATGTCTACCTCTAGAATTGGGGGGTCCTTCCATCTCTCAGGCCGATGCCTGTTGCAATTCAGGTCATTTGCTTGCTTCTTTCTATAATTATTGTTCTTTTGTTGTCAGCTCGATTGGGTATACTCGTATATTATGATTTTTGTTATTATTAGTGATTTCTTTTAATTTTATGCAGAGGCTACATTCAGCTTTGTTGTCTAGGTTTTCTATTTCGTTACACATTTCGTTTATCTACTTTTCTATTGCTTCATTGATTTTTGAATCTACGCTTTTTTGGATTTCATTATATAGATGTGGGTCTGTCTTGTATTTTCTTCTCTCTTCCATATGTTCCAAAATATCTTCCGTTTTTTCTTCTATTTTTCCGAAATATTTCAATATTGCACTTCTTTGGTTTGTTTCGGCGTATTGTTTTTAGATTTTGTCTGAGCTCATTCTCTTCTTTGTCTGCTGTGGGTCCATGTACTTGTATCATATTCTAAATCGATTTATTAATGTTTTTGTGTATAATAAATGCCATATTGTTGGGGACAGTTATTTTCTTCTCCGAGAAGAAGATAGACTTACAGGCCTACATCTATGTTCGCGGTTTTAACTCGCGGGAGGTTTACCTATTACCTACTAACCTAAAATTCTTTATTGTAAGAATATAATTATAATTAGAATTAGAAAAAAGTCGATAATAATCATATTTCTACATTACTGTGATACATATTATCAATAGATATTTCTTCAATATAAGTAGATTTGTCGTAACTTGTTATGAAATTTTTCGTACGCCATTGGAAGACCTACACTAGCACTGAAACGTCACTATCACTTCTAAGAATTTACTGCCTACAATTTTGACTATTGATTATAGCAGAGAAACAACAAGGTTTTAGGTGGGGAAAATCACGCACCGATGTCATATTTATATTGAGGCAATTGCAACAGAAATCATTAGAATCCAACAACCGGCATATTAATGTTTCACGAACCTTAAAAACACATTTGATAGGGTCAAATTAAAGGATCTTATTTACTTATTGTACGCAAGAGAAATGCTTTTAGTAATAATCAAAACGAATATAATATATTCGAATATTCGATAAGATCAAAAATACTTCTCAGCAAAACATAATAAAAGTAAAAGTAGAAGAACTAATTGACCTAATTGAAGCTGTCAATGTGATAAGACATGGGATTCCTTGAGTTCTGCATTGTTCATCCTGATCATTGATGAAATAATAAAAAAGTATAAACTTATAAGTATATAAGTATAAAAGTATAAAGGATACCAAATGGGAGAAAAACAATTCAAAATAATCTGCTATAGAGACGCAATACTAATCTTTCAAAATGAAGATGATTTACAACATATGCTGCACCAATTTAATACTTATAATAGCAAATTTACTAATATTTTAATATCTAGGCATCACATTATCTAGCTACGGAAAGCTAAAAACAAAAGTGAAAGATCAAGCAAATGGAACAAACAGATCCCGTGTTACAATATTGAAAAAATACGGAAAATTAAAAATATCGGGAAAGAAATGAAAGAGAAAATTTACAAAACGGTCATCAGACCAATAATGACATGCGAGGCAGAAAAACGAACTTGCACAGAGAGGACAGAAATAATGCTAGAAACAGCAAAGATAAAATCTCTCGAGAGCAAAATTGATGGTAAGACACAATGGGACAGAGCACAGAGCTAGAAGTACAGATAAACAACATAGATGGAAGATGGAGAACATCAAGAACTGAACGACAACTTATTGGAGGCACAGTGAAGTGCTGCACACTACACATATCATGTCTACACAAAAAGAAGAAGAAGAAGTAAATGATTTATGGATGGCCCACAATAGCTTATAAATAACGAAAATATGAAATTATTGCTACAGTCCGTTCGCTCTGCCTAGAAATATTTTAAGATTTATTGTCGCAAACGGCTCACATTTTTAAAATATTATTTTTTGAAAACGATTTTCATAGTCGAAATCGGAACGTCAAACAATAGTTAAAAATAGTAATTTTCATTACAATTAATTGTTGCTTATTCCCATATCTAACATAAAATATATTTAACTTATAACACGCCACAAGAAAACAGTTTCAGAACTTATTGTTTTCCTCTGTTTTTTTCTAATTATTAAATTTAACTTTCTTTAGTATTTTTTATTATTTTTCCGTGTTATACCAACACAACTAGAACTAGGTACAACTACAACTACTACAGCTATATGTTTTGATTTCATGTACATACCAACAGATCGATCTCATTAAGAACTAACCATTGATAATTTTAGATATTAAAAAAAAACACACTTCGATATTGCTATTAAAATTTTTTAAATTAAAAAATCTTGACACTGGGTCAACAATTCCATAAATCATATTATAATACTTGTAAACTACATTTAGTTTTTATTTATTTGCCTATACCGGAGCTTAAAAGTCACAAAAATGAATTAATTAATATCCAAATCAAAACGATGTCACTGGTAATAAAAAATTGTGATTTTTTTAGGTGTGTAGGATACGTGAGAAAAAACATGTTTTATTCAAAGAAGACACTTTGCTGTAGAAGAAATATGTCATCCGTGCAAATTAAGCTACTGTTTTATACAGTGTAATGTTTTAGTAGTTTTTTGTATCTTGTTTAAAATATATATATATATATATATATATATATATATATATATTATATATATATATATATATATATATACACAAGAAATATTGGATATTAGTGACTGTCGATATAAACAAACAACACAGTTTATTAGGGTTGCAGTCAGAATATTGGCCGGGATGTTAAAAAAAACACTCTTTTGACTTTTTGTCGAGCTTTCGGAATGGTTTTATTCCTTTTTCAAGACACTGTAAAAGACAATTATGTGAATATTTAAAAAATATCACAATTCTTCAGTGTAACTTACTAGTCGTTGAGATTATTTTTGTAAGCATTGACACTCAACATTTATACCACATATTAAAATATACAATTATGGACGTAATATATCATAAAATTTTTAAAATTTATTATAAAAATAGTAAAACTTGGTTGATGGCATGTTTTACTGGTGTATATTAACTCCTACAGAGAATATAAAGAAAAAACACTGTAATTAATATGTAATTAGGTGTAATTGATGTTATCTTTCTTTACAAGAAATACTAGAGGCCCTTCTTAGGTGACTATACTTTTTAAACCTGTCTTAATGGTATGCAACATATTATACATAGAGGTGTAATTTTTGTACAGGTACATAGTAATTCGTACGCTGGTTTCTCGGAAGATCACTTCAAGCATGCTTCTGGCCATCTTCCAATTCAGATTTTAGAGTGGATGACCTATCTTTGGTAAGGCCAAATTCTAGATGTCATAATTGTAAACGATTTTATTCAAATTAGAGTACGCAATATGTCCTCGTAGTTTGCCCTGTCTGTATAATGCTTCCTGGTCATCATATACAGCAAAGATCGAGGATCATCTTCTAATCGCAGTTCTCTTCCAATTTTAGGCTGCAGTTTTTTTAGCTATTTCAAGCGACCGAACTTCTTATTATATACGGACGATACTACTTTAGTCAGATCGAGGTCTTGGACAACACAGTGGACTAGAGAGACATTTTCCGAAACACTAAAACGTCCCTGCTGAACACCGACACAAACACTTTTTCTTTCTGTGTAATTTGACATAAGCTCATTAAAACTTGGCCTTCGGTCATCTTTGATCTCATGTTAAAGGATTTGTTCTTCTTTCATTTTATTAGAGCTAGTTTATGATGCAAGACAATTTATATGTATAACTTTTGGTTTGCCCTTTGGCAACTTCTTTAATCGGTATATAACGTCATTTATTTTCTTTTTAATTTCATATTAATCTTTCCATTGTCTTTGTAATTTAGGAGACAAGTCTCGACGATGTTGTGGATTATAAAGACAAGATCACCTACTTCAAAACTTTCATTCTTGCACCGAGAATCATACTGATCTTTCAACATGTTCCTTGGATGATCTGCAGCCAAACTTAAGGTCACAGGACAAATATAATTAACAACCCAACATCAGGCAGGTTGGGATCTGGCCTGTAGTTTCATTCACAGCCAAAGGTTGGCCATTAAGAATAAATGAATGTGCTAATCCCAATCTCTTTGATGGTCGGATACAACTCTGGACAACTCATAAATAACAGTTTCTAATGATTTTTGTTTAATTTCTTGTTGTAGCGGATAATATAGGTTGGCCAAATAATCAAAGTTATGCCTTTACATCTCATTTTCGTAGAATACTTTCACAGAACCAATTATTATTAGAAAAAATGGTTGCTTAAAATTGACTACATTGTCACATGATGGCGTAATATCCTTTTTACAAGTATGAAAAGTTTATATAAATAAAATCTGATTATTTATAGATACCTATATCGTTCAGGGTAGTTAATACTTTCTAAGGGTAGATTAGAAAGTGATTAATGTAAGATCAGGCATTGAATAAAAGAATTTTAATTGGGTGAGGTCATACAGTAAATAATACACCAATGTACAAACGCAAACATCATAATAAATATACTAATAAATAAAACTGATTAATTTATGTTTAGTTTAATTTTATTTATTAATTAATTTATTTAATATGCAGTTTCAATATTTTGATGAAAAAAAGTGTTGGGTACCTAAAAATGGATAGATTTATTTGACTTTTGTTGCAAAGAATATTATTCTACTCACATATAATAGTTATTCTTCACTCAGATGATTTAACTTATCTTCCTCAAGGTGTTGGTATGGGGGCAACTTTCAAATCTAAAACAGGAACCCAAATTTTTTATGGCAGATTTGGATTCCTTATAAGTAACTTTTATTGGTAGCATTTTTCCAATTAGTTATAGATCGCTCTGTAATCTAAAAAATTCTATTTATCCTGATACCCTAGGAGAATGATAAAAGCAGTCTTATTGGGAAAGTACGGAATGAAGAACCAAAAAAATACGTAAATTTTCAAAAATAATACGTATATTTTCAAAAATCTATCGAATGGCACCAAAAACGACTTTTGGACTTGGGGCGGAGTAAACTATTTAAAATTTCAAAGTTGTCCTTAAGGTGGTAATGTTTGGTAATTCGATTTATTTTTGAAAAATAATAAAAACACCTTTTTGGTTTTTTATTTACCGGTGTGTTTCTCGAGATTTAGACCTCATAATTTTCCTAGCGTAGCAGGATAACGTCTCGAATAACATTTACTTATTTTCTTTAAAATCCAATTCTGCAATAAAAAATGTGAGTATTTAGGATTTCAAAGTTGTTCCCAGCTGCACCCTCAGCAGGTAGGCTGGGAGGTCATCTTAAGTGACTGATTTTTGAAAATATTGAACTATTGTTTTTACTTCTATTACCCGATGTAAATTTCGCGAAATATTTGACCGTCCCGCTTCTTTTGGAACACCCGATATATAATCGCAAATATAAAATTATATAAACTTCTTTTTAATGTCAAATTCCACATAGTTCTTGTTTTTAATAAATTAACGCAAGACTTTAATAAATAAATGAAAAATTCGTGCTTATTCCCACTATTTTATTTAAAAATAAAAGTAAATGGCAAAAAAATGAAAGGTAAATCATTGATAAGTCTAACAAGATGAAATTAAGTTTACTCCATATATGTACGTCGAAACGCAATCATTCTAGTAATACCTGCTTTCAGTTTAATCTGCAAATACTCGCGTAGAAAATAAGAGTATACGCGATTATAGATATAGAAAATGAAACTTGCTCTGTAATTGATATAAGACATGATAACATTAACGGCTTTTCTTTTTATGTCCTATGTCAGAGATGATCGTTTTGATTATTATGTAGTTCCCGTTGCGCTATTATGCAATTATTATCAAATGACCTTCAGAAATCTGTGTTTTTGAAATATAAAAATTAAGAGACATTATCCTTCTAAAAAAATTCTTCCTATTACTAAAGATTGGACGTTATTGTGAGAAATTATTGTCTCCTTTTATGCAGTCTACTATTTTTTTCAAACTAGCCTCATACACAAGAGATATACAATGGATTTTAACCACAAGCCTAAGAGATCTAGAATACGCCGGCCGAAGAAAGCTGCTAGTTAGAGTAAAGCATCGAGTTAGAATCTATGGAGAAGCTATGAGCATATCAGAAGGTGTGGTTAACGATCATACAAATATGGTGGTGGCATCAGTGCCGGACTTAATAATATTAACCTTACCGCATGGTATGTCATATATGGCACAATACTTAGTTTAAACCTAACCGTTAGAGATGGAACCTTATTTTAAAGTATTTATGCATGAAATGTCAATATAGGACATTTCGTATAACCGGTGATAGAGTGCCATCTCAATGCAGCAAAGTGAACTTTTATAAAAATTTGCAAATGGCCAGAGGGTGACAGCTGTTTATAAGAAGTGTAAAATTTTTTATTTAAAAATCGAAGTTTCTACTGAATATTTCTGAACAAAAAAAATATAGCCACATCAAGGATTGACCTTCAAGAAAGAATGTATGTATTTTCACGTATTTCATTATATTTTGGTACTTTTTGATAGAAAATATGTTTGTGCCATATATGCCACTACATACATTGTCGTGCAAAACTCTCTTCCATATATGGCACAATATGCGTTCCGAACTAGTTATTACTTCTTTTTATTTTAGAAAATGGATCCTAAAAACTTCTATGGTAAAAATCTTGTGGTAGTGGACATCAAAAATTGTAGTGAAGACGAAGGGCTATCAGACGATGATATTTCCCCTATTATATTAGCCGCAGAGTCAGACTATGAAGATGATGCATTAGATAATAATGAATCAAATATTATTATTCCAGAAACGGATTTAGAAAACAGTTCGGATAGTGAAGATGATATTGCTTCGGACGAACTACCACGTAATATAATAAAGAATAGAAATATAAATCATCCAACCAGGAAAGAAGAAAATCTGGTGACGTCAGATGATGATATAAAATATCTCGGTTCTACTGGCCTGTCACTTGAGTTGCAAGATGTGGATTCCCCTTACGCATTTTTAATTTTTTTTTTAACAAATGAGATGACCAAACATATAGATTCAGTGGAAAAAAGACCTCAAAAATCTTTGACTCTTTCTGAAAATAAGCTAGAACAGTTCATAGAAACCTGTATTTATATGTCAATGGTACAATTGCCAAACGCTAGAAGTTATAGCATGGCATAGAGCAGCAGCTATGTCATTACAGAATCAGAGCGGTAGAGACAAGATCTCTGTATCGGTCTGATACCGGATAGTCACGGGCGGTAATCAAATTATGATTTAACCGGTTGTGATACTGCGGTGCAGAAAGCAACGGGAAACTACTGCACTATATTTTCCCTAGTAAAGTAACCTATGCAAAACAAAAATTTAACGGCCCTAGTCCGCGGCAGACCTTAAGTGGTCAGGGGGTGCAAAGAATCCCCGCGAGGAGGAACCACCCGAAAGTGGAATACATTAATAACCAATCCTTAGTACGAATAGGCACTTGGAACGTACAAAGTATGTTTGAACCCGGTAAAGTTCAAAATACCATTCGTGAAATGAAAAGACTTGGAGTGGACATACTAGGTATAAGTGAGATGAGATGGTTTGGTTCTGGAAATATATCCATCGATGACTACACAATATACTACTCGGGGAACGAACAGCAGAGACACTGGAATGGTGTAGGCCTTATAGTAACAGAGCAGATAAAAAAAGCAGTAATTGGTTTTATACCCTATTCTGATCGAATGCTTCTTTTGAAATTACAGAGTTAGCCCGTAAACATAAACATACTCCAAGTTTATGCACCAACTGCTGACAAGTCGGATGATGAAATAGAGCAGTTCTATGAGAATATCCAAGAATTACTTAAAATGACAAAGAGTTATGAAACAACATTAATCGTAGGAGATTTTAATGTCAAAGTGGGTTGTGGAAAAGTGGAACATATTTGTGGAAATTACGGACTGGGCAATCGCAATGATAGAGGTGACAGACTACTACAATTTTGCCAGGAGAAACAACTAACTATCATGAACACCTGGTTCAAGCTACCACTACGGAGGCTATATACGTGGAAATCACCCGCAGATAATAAAAACAATTGTGTCCGAAATCAAATCGATTACATTATTATAAACCAGCGATATAAAAATGCAGTAACGGATACAAGAACATACCCAGGCGCAGATGTTCCATCGGATCACAACCTACTAGTGGCTAAATTAAAAATAAAGTTCAAAATGCTAAAAAAGACTGTCAAAAGAAAAACCGACATCAATTTACTTAAACAAGGAAATATACAAAGTATGGTAAAGACTAAACTCAACGAGGAATGTGAAAGACTCCAAAGAGAGTTATCACCAACTACAGAAGGCTTATGGACTGAAGTCAAGAATGCTTTTACTAGCGCCGAGAAATATATAAGACACTAATAACAAAAGAAAATCTAAACCCTGGATGACACAAAAAATTCTGGGAATGATGGATACTCGAAGAGCCTACAAAAAAAATAATGAAAAATATAGGGAGATACATCGTCAAATCAAGAAAGAAATAGCTACCGCAAAAGAAAATTGGATGATAGAAAACTGCCAAGAGATCGAAGAATTAATAAAGAAACACGACAGTCAAACGCTTCACAAAAAAATAAAAGATCTAGCTGGAATGACAAAACAAAGACTCCCTTGTATATTAACAAACGACGAGAATGAAACAATATGGGAATTAAGCGATCTAAACAACGTATGGGGACATTACATAGAAGAACTATTCTCGGACACACCACTAAACAACATAATATATAAAAACCATGAAACCAGTCCTCCTATATTAAAACAAGAAGTAGAGAGAGCAATCAAAACGCAAAAAATGGGAAAGCCCTGGCCCCGATGACATACATACGGAAGTCATAAAGCTACTGGAAGAGAAACATTTAAATATAATCGTCAAATTATTTAATCAAATATATACAAGCGGTGAAATTCCACAAGACTGGTTAAAATCAGTCTTTATTCCCTTCCAAAAACTAAGGGAGCAAAGAAGTGGGGTGATTTCAGACTTATTAGTTTAATATCGCATATGTTAAAGTTATTCTTGAAAGTTATTCACCAACACATTTATAAGAAATGTGAACAGGATATCAGTGATGAACAATTTGGCTTCCGAAATGGATTTGGGACACGGGAAGCATTAACCAGTTTTATTATACTGCTGCAAAAATGTCGAGACCAAAAAAAGGATCTCTTTTTATGTTTTATTGACTATCAAAATGCCTTCGACAAAGTAAAACATGATAAGGTGATGGATTGCCTTCACAAAAAGGGACTAGACGAGAACGATTTTAAAATTATCCAAACGCTGTATTTTAACCAAACTGCAGCAGTTAGAACAGAAGCCGGTGACACAGAAATATTCAATATCAAGCGAGGTGTACGACAGGGGTGTGTATTGTCACCACTACTTTTCAATATATATTCGGAAGAAATCTTTGCACGAGCACTAGAGCAATCAAGAGAAGGTGTTAAAATTAACGGCAGAGTTCTAAATAATGTACGATACGCCGACGACACGGTCCTAATTGCAGAGAGCGCACAGGATCTCCAGACACTCTTAGATCGCGTCAGATCGATCGGAGAACAATACGACATCAGCATTAACGTCAAGAAAACAAAAACAATGATTGTCTCCAAAACATCCATCCATCCACCCATGGATTTAAACGTGAATGGTAACATTATCGAAAATGTCGAGAAATTTCGATATCTAGGGTGCTGGATAACGAAAGATATAGATCCAGACATAGAAATAAAATCGCGAATTGAACAAGCAAGAAATGTCTTTTTAAAAATGAAACAAATGTTTACGTCTCAAACACTCAATCTCAAAATCCGATACCGAATGCTGAAATGTTACGTTTACAGTACCTTACTATATGGAATGGAGGCCTGGACCTTCAAAATCAACTCACTCAGGCGTTTGGAAAGTTTTGAAATGTGGTTATTTCGAAGGATGCTGAAAGTCCCCTGGACAGTGCATATGAGCAACGAGCAGGTCCTACACAAGATGGGTACCGACAGAGAACTTTTAAAAATAATGAAAACACGGAAAACCTCATATTTGGGACACATATACAGAAATGAGAAATAGCAGCTACTGCAGCTTCTTATAGAGGGGAAGGTAGAAGGAAAACGTGTTCCTGGTAGACGGCAGGCGTCCTGGTTGAAGAACATTCGTGAGTGGACTGGTTTTAATTCTCAATCTTTAATAAGAAAAGCCAGCGACAGAAATGATTTTGCTGAGGTTATCGCCAACCTTCATTGAAGACGGCACCCAAAGAAGAAGAAGAAGAAGTTATTGGAATTCCAACCTGAATCTCCGCTTGATATCAGATGTTATGTCGTGCAACATATGGGAAGAAATCGTTAAAATCGAAAAAAAACGTTTTTACATTTTGCCAACAATAACGATGCTATTGCTGTCGGCAATCCTGGTCATGATAGATTTTTTAAAATCAGAGCGCTACTAAGTCAACTAAGGAATCAGTTACTCAAAGTTCCGAAAGAGGTAGTTTTAGCCATAGATGAGCAGATAATTCCAACAAAGGCGCGTTCATTGATAAAACAATATAATCCGCAAAAACCCCACAAATGGGGATATAAGGCGTTTGTTCTTAGTGGTGTCAGCGGATTTTCCTACGATGATGAAATTTTTTCAGGAAGCCAAACTAAGGTTGTACCCGATGGTTTTCCTGATTTAGAGGTGAATTCAAATGAGGTTCTTCGGCTAACACAAACAGTACCAAGACATATAAATCACAAAATATTCTTTGATAATTGATTCAACAGCGTCCCACTGCAAATTTATCTAACGAAACAGGGTTACTAGGAACTAGGAACAGTTAGAATAAACAGAGTACCAAACAGTAATATGCCAAAAGAGGCTGAACTAAAAAGAACGGCCGAAGAGCTATGGTAGAGAAAGTCGCCACAATTGATGGTACAAAAATATCTGTTGGTACATGGTATGGCATGGTAACAAATTAGTAAACATTTTCTCAACATATGCTGGGACTATGCCATATAATAGTTCCATGTCCAAAAGCTGTAACGATCTACAACAAGTATATGGGGGAAGTAGATCTCCTGGATTCAATATTGCGATACTATAGAATCAAACTCGGACCAAAAAATGGTATCTGCGTATATTTTTTCATATTATTGATTTGATGACTGTCAGTGCGTGGATTCGTTGGAGAAGAAGTGACAATGAGCATAATAATTTAGTTTAGATTTCAATATGGCAGTAGCAGAGTGTTTGTGCAAAGCTAATAAAGCTGGTTTTACTAGAAAAAGGGGTTGTCCGTGTGGAGCTATGGAAAGTTTACAAAACAAGAATAGAGAGGGTGCAGCAACCGATTTTGCAATGCAAATTTTCGAATAGATGGATATGGTCATCTTCCATTATGGTGTAATGAAAGACAAAGATGCAAATATCCCTGTGGTTGAAAGAGCTTCATAAAATGCGAAAAGTGTAATGTTTTTCTTTGCTTAAACAAAGATAGAAATTGTTTTTACAACTTTCACATTGAATAATTATTATAATTAGAAATCAATAAATGCCTTTTTGATTTTTTTTTGTTGAACATTTTACTTGTTGAATCTTATTTTAATGCATAGTGTACCATATATGGCCCACAAAACAAAATTTAAAAAATACAAAAAACTAAATAAGTAGGATTTTTCTTAATATTTTTACTGTAATCTTAAAATCTCAAGTTGTTATTCATAGATTTTTTGTAAAAAAAAATAAAAAATCATGCAGTAAGGGGTTAAAACTATTATACAATTATGATTACTTATTCAGAAGATTTAAACATAATCTAAAAAAGTGTAATCAAAATTAAAGGGGTTACCATTGGGTAGCTATTAATAAATTATGATGTATAATAAATTCACTAACTGCGCGAGTATGAAAATGTAGGAAACAACTTGATTAAAACGCTTGAATACAATCGACATTGAATAACAGTGTAGCGTAATAAATGTCACTGTTAGGCTGTGGAGAAGTGTGCTTAATGAAAGATGGCTCTGATCATTGGCGACACGGTTACACAAATAAGGGTACTACAGTATGGGCTTCAGTTTGGTAGAGGGGTCTTGGTCGGGGTTCTACAGAGCTAGACTACAAGAGATTTGCGAGTGAGGTAAATACACATAAAAGAAGAAACTTTTAGTTACCACCCTATTGTTGAATGAACAGGGAAACCTAGTAAATACGAGAATGGATATAAAATTAGATAAGAGTGATAACATGAAAGACGAGAACGGAAAGAAAATAAGACAAAAACAATACGAGGAAGATAGACATGGCTACTAGACGGGAACAAAAAGAGAAAGGAAGAGTAATTATATCCCGCTATAAGTACTAAAAATACGACATATATACATAATATATAAGGAATAATCTTCTTCTTTTTCTTCGTGCGACTAGGATTACTCCCGTTTGTCTGCCTCTTATTCTGTTTCAGTCGTTGTTGACTGTACATTATCTTTCCACCTTTTTTGCGGCCTTCCAACGGGTCTTCTACTATACGGCTTGTTGTTTTTACAGATATTCGCTAATCTATCTAGTCCCATTCGGTTTACATGTTTTTTTTTTTCTTGTTTTTATCCACCTGTTGATATTTTGAATTTTGCATTGTTTGCGTATACTTCTGTTGGTTTTCCTGTCTCTTAATGATATGCCCGTTACTGATCTTAATACTTTCATTTCGATATTGTTGATTTGTTGTTTCGTCTTTCTTGTATTGGTCCTTGTCTCCGCTGCTTATGTTAGGATTGGTCTTACTGTTGTCTTGTATACTTTCATTTTGCTTTCCTTGGTTAAATATTTGTTTCTCCATATGGTTTATCGGAGGTAACCACTTAATCTTGCCGCTTTTGATGCTTGCCTTGTGGTCTCTGTTCTTATATCCCTGTTACTAGTGATCTCTACTCCTAGGTAATTGAATTTCATTACTTGTTCTACAATTTTGCCGTCTATTTCTAGTTTGCATCTACGTGGCTCTTTACTGATCACTATACATTTAGTTTTTTTCTATTGATATTCTCATATTAAGTTTGTTTGCTGTGATATTAAATCCTTCTCTATATAATATCGTAAAATCCTCAGTCCATTGTTCCTCCGTAGTGTTATCTATGCGTATAAATTCATTCATTTCTGTTTTTCGTCTCCTTATTATCTTCCACACCTTTTTCTGGGATCCATAGAGGCCCTATTCCATATCTTTGGTAAATTTTTCCCAGTGTTCTTTTTTGATGTTATTTATTTCTTGGTTTACTCTCTTCCTGATTCTCACGTAGTCTTCTCGTACCTCCGGTGTCTTCACTCCTTTGTATGTTAGGAAAGCTTGTTTCTTTTTATTTGCTAGTGCTTTCAGCCTTTCGTCGTACCATGGAGTTTTGTATTCCCGTTTATTTCTGTTAACTTTTCTTTTACCTAAAGCTTCTTCCGCTGCTTGTAGGATACATTTTTTAATAATTTTCCAGGTTTCTTCTATATTCTTTTTAGTCTCTAGGTTATGGCTATTTAACTTTTCTCTTAGTCTGATTCTATACAAGTTTTGTGTCCCTTCTTCTTCTAAGCTTTATATGTTTAACATTTCTTCTACTTTTATATTTCGCTTACCTTGTGTGGTTTTTGCTATATTTATTTTTCCTGGTACCAGGGCATGGTCGGATCCTACATTGACGGAAGATAGAGTGCGCGCATCTATTATATTCTTGTGGTGTATTTGTCTGTTTGTTATAATGTAGTTAATCATAGAGTTACGTCCTCTTTTATCTAACCAGGTGATCTTATGTTGTATTGGGTTGTCGATGTGGCGTTTCTTCGTTAAATCTTTGTGTAACTCCAGCCACAGGTATGTTGCCTACTATGGCGTTTAGGTCGCCGAGAATTATTGTTTTACTACCGGCTAGTGTGGTGTCCAGTAGATCTTGAAGCTGTCCATAAAAAGCATCTTTGTCTCCCTTGTTTTTTTTGTTATCCGGGGCATATACGGGGATAATATTATGTATCGTCTGGTGAAGTTTAAGACAAACCAGCATCATGTGTTCGTTGATGTATCTTATTTCTTGAATATTGTTATCTACTATATTTATTGTGCCTGAGCTCGTTTGCTTTTATCTACTCCGCTGTACAGGAATATAAATTTGTTTCTATTGGCACTTCCTTTTCCTTTCTTTTTTGTTTCGATTAGGGCACATATATCAATTTTATGGAACTCCAATTCCTGCATAACTTCCTGTTTCCGTTTGTTCCATGATGCGATGTTGCATGTGCCAATTCGTAGATTATTTGGTCTTTTTGTCCTTTTTCTTGCGTGGTTCGTCATCTGTGAATCCGTCCAATTCCGAGGCTTCTGTTCGGTTCTATGAGCATTGATTTTTTTAACAGTATGTAACCTGCTACCCTTGCTAACCATACAAGGGCTTATCAATACAATCAAATAAAAATTTGTACCTGAAAGAGATAATAATATAAATAATATTTTAAAGGGTAAACTAAATATACGGTATGAAATAAAAGACATACGTTCGTCTTACAACTTCACGTTCATGTATTTCATAACTTCAAATTAACTGAACGCTGTGCAAAGTTCGTTATATATTGACCAAAAAGTAGTTCAATTAACAAAGTAAGAAAAGTTATTATTAAACAATCAACAATGAATATCTGCAGAATAGCACAATCGAATTACTGTGTAGAAATATGTTACCGTATTAATGTTGAAATTTTAAGATATTTAGATTTAAGATATTTGAGTACTCTCAAGAATAGCATGCAAACAATATCTCGTAATTTTATTCTGTAAGTAAGACAAAAATTTATATATACTTATACAGTAAATACTATTAACAATTATTGTTCATCGTCAACGGGGAAAAATTACTATTATAAGACGATAAATCACTAAACTGGAGTCGGTAGTATTTCTAATCATAAAACTTTCGTCTTTTGGTTGATTTGAGATGAAACCTAAAAATACAATTATATACATCACTAAGCAATAATAACAAATTACTTAATATTTTAAATAAAAATATATGATTAATAAATTCAAAAATATTATAAAAAGCGAAGAAATTTATATTATTCAAAAACTATAAAATATTATATTATATATTATAATAAGAAACAAAAAAAATAAACCCCATAGACATAGAAAGATGGAAAAATTATTATGAAAATCTATTAAATGAACAACGTACACAGTTTCTAGACACACAGATAGATAGAGTTGAAACGGGGTTAAATGAAGTGGCGATGATTACCGTAGAAGAAATAAAAAACGCATTACAAAAAATGAAAAATAATAAAGCTGCTGGGCCGGGTGATTTACCTATCGAGTTATTCAAACATGCCACTGCAATAACATTAGAATTACTTTGTAAAATGTTTAACAAGTGCCTACAAGGAGAAAGTATCCCAAAAGATTGGAAAGTCTCGTACATAAACTCCATCTACAAAAAGGGAAACAGGAATGACTGCAGTAATTACCGAGGTATCAGCATTACGTCATCCACTGGCAAACTGTATGAAAGAGTTCTGAAAGCGAGAATAGAAAAAGAAGCCACAGAGATCGAAGAACAAAGTGGATTCCGACCAGGGAAATCTTGTGTCGACAATGTATTTACTCTCAAACACCTAACGGAAAAGAGATTAGCAAGAGGACTAGAACTTCATGCCACTTTTATAGATCTCCGTAAAGCGTTTGACTTCGTCCAACCGTTTGACCACTGCAGAGACTATGGACAACATTGGAAAACGCTGGTATAAATGAAGTATATATATATATATATATATATATATATATATATATATATATATATAAATGCCGTGAAAAAGCTATATCATGATAACCAAGCTTATATTATGGTTGGAAACCAAATTTCCAAGGGTTTCACCCAAACAAAGGGTGTCAAACAGGGCTCTTGCCTCTCCCCAACCCTATTTAAAATATATCTTGGTAATGCTTTAAAACATTGGATGAGAAAATGCAGCCCAATGGGCATATGGGTAAATGACACTCCTATATACACAATCCTCTTCGCAGACGACCAGGTAGTTCTTGCCGAGGACCTACAAGATATGACGTACATGATAAACAAACTAATAGACGAATTCAAAAAATGGGGATTAGAGGTTAATACCGAAAAGACACAATACATGAATATAGGAGGCATCGGTCAAGACATGGAATCAGAAAGCGGATTAATTAAAAACGTTGATCAGTACGAATATCTCGGAGTTACACTAAGCGAAGACGGGAGAGACGACAAAGATATAACAAGAAAAATAGGAAAAGGAAAAAACATGATAAAAACACTATATCCGATCCTGTGGAATAAAACTTTAACTAAGAAAACAAAGAAAAATATATATCAGGCTATGATTCAGCCGGTGCTGACGTATGGGTCAGAAGTGTGGGTCTTTAACAATAATATGTCACAAAAACTCCTCTCAACGGAAATGATGTACTGGAGAAGATGTTCCGGGTTAACTTTGTTTGACCACATAAGAAATGAGAACATAAGAGAGAGAATGAAAGTAAAGAACACAATAATGGATACGATAGCCGAAAAACAATTAAAATGGTATGGACACCTGAGGCGGATGAACGAAGAAAGGATACCACGAAAGGTTTGGAACTGGAGACCTACACAGAGAAATAAAAGGGGAAGGCCAAGAAAGAAATGGATATCCAATATTCATATAGAAATGGAAAATAGAGGTCTTCAAGAAGAAGACTGGGCCGATAAGAAATTATGGCGATTGGGATGCGAGAAGCGACAAAATTAAAGTTGCAAACGCTCGCTATATATATATATATATATATATATATATATATATATATATATATATATATATATATATATATTATAAAAAGCTTAGAAATTATTCATTAGTAGCTTTATATCCTCTGTATTCATTATTTTTATTTTATTAGAAATAGATGTTTTAATTGCTATTTTGTAAACTTTTCAAAATATTCAATAATGACTGAAACATTAATCGGGAAACTGATCTACGTTACTTAGTATAACATTTTTTATAAATACTATTAATTTATTATCTAAAGTACGGGCCACTACTATATTTATACATTTGTATACTAACCTAAGAAACGTTATTCCTGAAGATTTTCTGTCAACATTGCTACTGCTACTGCAACAACGTTGAGAACAAGAAACTATTATTATGCATATATCACAATTTAATATTACAGTTACTATAAAAGTATTAAAACTAAAAAATACTCTAAAAAGAACAAATGTAAAAAATTATAAATAATCTGACACAACGATCATAAGAATATGGCCGAAGTGAGGTCGTTTTTAGTCACGGGATACCCGCTTCATACATTCTAACTCCATGGAGTAAAGGGTCCAAGATGTGGCTGACCGACTGGCAACACTTTCCGCCAAAGACAATAAAATAGATTTAAAAATGAATTAAAATTAATAAAACCAAATTTATAAGAATCGCTTCAAGAAATAACATATTATTTTAATTTTTTTGTAATCGGTCTATCTATCTATCTAATTAGCCTTCTTCGGTCCATCTTTGGACATAGGCCTCCCCGATCCCTTTCCATTCGTTTCTGTCTCTCGCTACAGTCATCCATCTGGAGCCCACGTGCTTCTTGATATCATCTGCCCATCTCATTTGGGGCCTTCCTCTGCTTCGTTTATTCCCACGGTCTCCAACTTATAAGAATTTTGTTCCATCGGTCTTCTTTTTGTCTTATATTGTGTCCGGCAAATCTCCATTTGTTGACGGTTGTAATAGGTATATAGGTATGTAATAGGTAAGTCCATAATGCCTATACGGTTGTAATAGGTATTATGGACCTTATTGTAGCTTAACGAAGCAAGAATTTCAAAGTTGTCGGGGTATGATTATTTGAATGAGAAAAAAAACCTCGACTTTTAGATTATTAATCCAAGGACATCCTGTATGCCATTGATACCACAAAATATATGTCAAGAAATTTTCTCGAACTAATATTACACACATGACAATTTTCTAACAATACTGAATCCAAGAGGATATCGACTTTTCAAACTGCTAATGTTTTGACTTCCACTGCGGAAGACGAGTCAATAGAACAACTCTATGAATATATAACGCGAGCTAAATACCTAGAAAAATCACACAATAACTATTAGACAATAAGAGAGAAAGACAATAACTATTAACAACAAAGCCTTTACCGACGGCTGACATCCTAGCCAGTAATAAAACAAAATATTAAGAGGGATTAGCACGGAAACTAGTAGCAAATAGCTTTGAGCACAAGAAGTTAGATGAACTAGCTGAAAAAATAACTAAAGACATACAAACAGTCACTAAGAAACTTTGTTGCAGAATAAGAAAAGAAAAAGAAGCTAAACTAAAACCCGAGACTCTAGAATAGATAGAGAACAGAAGAAGAACGAACAGAAATAACCCGGACTATAAAGCGCTCAACAGATGCGTTAAGAAAAATATTCGAAAAGACCTCAGAGCTTATAATAAAACAAACCAGATTCTTGAAACCATAGAGAACAATAAGAACATGAAAGTACTAAAAACATGTAAATCCATTGACAGGAATAAAGTCATAAAGATAAAAGACGACCGTGGAACATTGTGCTCGCTTAAGGAAGAGATCGTTAAAGAAATCCGAAAATTTTATGAGAAGCTGTATACATCTACTATTCCGAATCCCAGCATACCAACAAAACATATCGTAAATGTGGACTCGAAGGATCTCCCTGAAACAATAACACCTGCTAAAACAAATAAAAAATGAAAAAACACCAGGAGAAGATAAAATTACTTCAGAGATGCTTAAAATAAGAGGCACTGCATTAGAAGAGGTAATGACAGCATTACTGAATATATGCCTATTGGAAGGACAAATACCAAAAGCATGAAAACATGCGGAAGTCATTCTACTCAATAAAAAAGAGGACGTCGCAAATATAGAAAACTACCGACCAATACGCTTATTGTCATACCTTTACAAACTACTAACTCAAATAATAACAAACAGATGACAGCTAAGCTAGATGCATATCAACCAGTGGAGCAAGCAGGCTTTCGTAAGGGTTTTAGCACTATCGATCACTTGCAAACAATCCGGACAGTTATTGAAAAAACAATAGAGTACAACATACCACTACATCTGGCATTTGTCGAATATCACAAATCATTCGACAGTATTGAGAAATTGGCTTTCTTAACTGCATTGGACGACGCCAGAGTAGATTCAAGATATGCTGCCTCCTTAAGAATATATACGATGATGCTAACTTTCACGTAAAAATAGATTATGATCTAGAAACTATGAAAATAGACCTTTGCAAAGGTGTGAGACAGGGCGACACCATGTCACCCAAGTTATTTACTTTCGCATTAGAAAATGTCTTCAAAAAACTAAATTGGGCCGAAAAGGGATTAGAAATAGATGGAGTATATCTTAATTATTTGCGTTTCGTAGACAACATAGTACTAATAAGCACATATATCCATGAACTAAAATCAATGCTTCTTCTTCTTCTAGTTCCATGACCGTTATCGATCGTTGGATATCATGTTGGCTACCATATTCGCTATCGTGACTTTATTGACAGCAGCTCTAAATAACGATGTAGTTGATTTTCCATACTATTGCCTTAGATTTTTCAGCCATGATGTTCTTCTTCTACCAGGACCACGATTACCTTGGATCTTTCTCTGAATGATCAGATGTAAAAGATGTATAAGATATATATATATATATATATATATATATATATATATATATATATATATATATATATATATAAGAAATACTGGATATTATTGACTGTCGATATAAACTAACAACACAGTTTATTAGGGTTGCAGTCAGAATATTGGCCGGGATGTTAAAAAAAAAACACTCTTTTGACTCTTTGTCGAGCTTTCGGAATGATTTTATTCCTTTTTCAAGACACTGTAAAAGACAATTATGTAAATATTTAAAAAATATCACAATTCTTCAGTGTAACTTACTAGTCGTTGAGATTATTTTTGTAAGCATTGAACACTCAACATTTATACCACACATTAAAATATACAATTATGGACATAATACATCATAAAATTTTTAAAATTTGTTGTATATATATATATATATATATATATATATATATATAAAATGCTACAAGATATATACATAAAATCAATGCTACAAGATTTAAATCACAAATGGAATCAAATAGGATTAAAAATGTATCTCGACAATACAAAGATATTAAGTAACAACCTAAAAAACATCATGATGGATAACTTTAATATAGAAAAGGTAGAACAATATATATATATATATATATATATATATATATATATATATATATATAGAAATTTAATCTTTGCAGATAAGTTAAATATTAAACTCTTAAATATTGGGGAAATCTGCAAGAAAGACTCTAATGAGTATCAATTGTTTTGGAACAAACGTTTTCGCCAAAGAGAATTAATTTGGCTTCTTCAGGGCTGAAAGAGAAGAAATTATAATTAGCTACCATATATTATCTATTAAAAAACACTGGTGATCTTACCGTAACTTAGAACTGTAGAGTTAGAATGTTAAAAACTTAGCTAGTAACAACATAGTGGTTATTTTTGTTACTATGTGAAGTTTTTTTACCGTTGGAAATGTATGGTAGCTTTGAACTTGAAACGCAAAGGTGTACCCAAGGTTAATCGAAAAAAACCCAATGTAACTACATTTAAAAGGAAGTAATTCTTTGAAAGTATTTCATTTCTTCTATGCGAAAGTAAGATGGGTGATAAGCAATTTGGATTTAGAAACGGTCTAGGAACTAGAGAGGCACTATTCTGTATGCGCGTTCTATTACAAAAAAGTTGTGAATTCCGAAAGAATGTTTATGTTTGTTTCATTGACTTCGAGAAGGCGTTCGACAGAGTCCAACACAATACACTTTTCGACTGCCTACGGGCAGCAGGACTTGACCACTATGATATAAGACTGCTGAAATACTTATATTACAATCAAGTAGCCTCTATCCAAATTGGAGACAGTCCCACTGAAAAAATACCCATCAAACGTGGAGTACGGCAGGGTTGTGTTTTGTCACCCACTCTTTTTAATCTGTACTCTGAAGAAATCTTTAAGGAGGCTTTGGATGACAGACAAGAGGGAGTAAGACTAGATGGAGAAGTAATCAACAATATTAGATACGCTGACGATACAGCCATTCTTGCAGAAAGTTTACAAGATCTCCAAACATTACTAAATCTAGTCAGTGAAGCAAGTTATCGGAGAGGCCTAAAAATCAACATTTCAAAGACAAAGTGGATGGCAGTTGGAAAGATCCATATAGATCAAGGTCTGCTTTCTCTTAATGGAGAAGAGATAGAAAGGGTAAATCATTTCAAATACCTTGGCAGCTGGTTAAATGTAAATTGTGACTCTGATGAAGAGATAATATCCAGGATCGAAATATCACGTAAGGCTTTTATGACCTGTAAACCAGTTTTATGCAACAGAAACCTGTCAATGAACATTCGTAAGAAGGTCCTGAAATGTTATGTGTGGTCGATCCTATTGTATGGTTGTGAGACATGGACGTTAAAAACCACAATGCTAAACAAGTTAGAAGCATTCGAAATGTGGTGCTATAGACGAATCCTAAAGATATCGTGGGTTTCGCACACTTCCAATGAAGATGTTCTTCAAATGATCAACTCAGAACGTCTGCTCATAAACATCATAAAGAGGAGAAAAACAGAATACTTCGGCCATATAATTAGAGGACCCAAATACCATTTACTTCGCCTTATAATACAAGGAAAAGTGGAAGGAAAGAGATGGATTGGTCGAAAGAAACTTTCATGGCTGCGTAATATTAGACAATGGTGTGGTTTCACAGTAGAAGAATTATTTCGCGCAGCAGCCGACAGAGAAAGGTTTCAGGAAATTGTAAGGATGATGACGGCCAACGTCTGAATACGGACACGGCACCCAAAGAAGAAGAAGAATTCTTTGAGATGTCGGCAATAACTAAATTTTTGATTATTTGAAAGTTTAAATGTGAGGTTCTGTTTTATCAGAACGCATGTGCTGACAATTCGAAGTAGGGCTTATGTATCTTTATGTCGTTAAGGTTCATTGGTAAAACAGAATGAAGTTAAATCTCAGTTTAGGGAAATATTATTATTTTAGATTTTCTTAGTTGAAATTTTTTTTTATTATTATACACATAAACAATATAATATAATAATAAAAAAATTTACACATACTGGCCTACAGACCCCAACAAAATCCCAGATTTGGTAGATTTTACTGTAACAAAAGGGATAGCTGACCTTCTTAGTGCAATAGAGTCAAACTTTGATTTAACATCATATCACAGCACAATAATAAAAACTTTTAGCACATACATAATATGGAGAACACCACCACACCAACAAAAAAAAAAACAAACTGGGATGTTTTCCAAAATTCTGGAAATACATAGATTAGACTAGATATTAGGATAAAAGAAAACCAAGATGTAAATAAAGCAGTAGAATATTTAACAATAGGATGGGAAGCAACGCCACAACACCAAAGAAGTGTAAAAGAAAACCATAATATCCTTCTCCATATAAGAGAACTTGTAGCAGAAAAACGAAGAGCTCGACGCATATGGCAACAAACGAGAAATCCACTAAATAAAACGTACCTTAACAGGATAAGTCATAGACTAACTAGAGTATTAAATTAAGAAAACAACGACTCTTTCCAGTTTTATGTTTCAAACCTCTCACATAAAGAGTAATCTATATGGAAAGTTACAAAAAATTTAAACGACCAACAATTCACTTTTAAGAGAAACTGATATGACCTGGGCCCACACAAACACAAAAAACAACAGTATTCGCAGAGCATCTTTTGACTGTATTCAGTGCACCAGATATTAAAAACGATGAAGATTATAATATAAGAATGTACCTAGAAACTCTATGTCAACTATCTTTTGCTCTGACAACATTTACTCCGACACAGGTTCTCCAACAAATAAAAATGCTAAATCCTTAGAAAGCTCCTGGCTATGACTTGGTAACAGAAGAATTCATTTAGAAGCTACCGAGAAAAACAGTGTTGTTAATAACAATAACATACAACAGCACACTACGTCTTACACAACACAACACAAAACAATAGAACAGTATTATAAGCCTACTCCCAACAATGTCGAAAGTATATACTATATATAAGTAATGTAGAAAGGCTACTATTACCTAAAATTGAGCAAGTCGTTCTCATAAATGAAAACATACCACAACACCAATTCGGCTTTAGACGTGAACACTCAACCATCCAATAATGCCACAGATTAGGAAATATAATTAAAACAACTATTGAAGAGAAAAACATTTGCACTGGAGTGTTTCTAGATATACAACAGGAATTTAATAGAGTGTGGCATAGAGGTATTCTCTATGATCTGAAATTACACCTAATAGACCAACTATACTTTATACTAAAATCGTATCTTACTGACCGTTACTTCCAAGTCAAAATTGAAGAAAACTACTCATATTACCACATATCACACAATCTGGCATACCTTAGTGTAGCATTCGGTAGTAAACCTTCAAATACCTTCAAATAAGTAAAACTTCATGGTATGTATATAACCAAATACTTGATTTGAACACAATGATTTGAACATGCTACTAATTAATATAATAAAGAATCATTTAATAAAATATAAAAATCGTACGACTGATCACAACAACAAAATTATTAATAATTTATTCACCCAACCACTTGCTGAAAGAAAATTGAGGAGAGTATGGTCAGAAGACCTACTGTAACAATTCTTAGAGAACTATCACTGGACGGTACCTAACTCACGTTAATTTACTTACAGACTATTTACTTATTGCTCTGTGTAAAGAGTAGATTATAAACATGCAATGTAATAATAAAAGGAAGAATCTTGGTCTCCTGATTATATGTCCAAGATCTTTTAGTTTACGTATCTTAATGATATTTACTAGAGTTCTTCTTGATCTCTGATTCCGCTAAGCCACGGTATCTTAAGTACTTTTTAAAATCATTTATCAGTTTTATTTAATATTTTCTCTCACCTCTTATTCCCTCACATTCCATGTGACAAAAATTATAATTATTTTTCGTTGCTGTTGTCGTCTAATGTTTTCAGTCCTATTCCGAGACTGATTAGGATTTTTTGCTAGATTAAAAGATCAAATAACACCTATGACGCACACCCATTGTACGCCATATACCCTGTGACTTCTTCTTCTTCTAGTTCCATGACCGTTATCGATCGTTGGATATCATGTTGTCTACCATATTCGCTATCGCGACTTTATTGACAGCAGCTCTAAATAACGATGTACCTTGGATCTTTTCCTGAATGATCAGATGTAAAAGATCATATTTTTCAGGGTGTCTCATAATGTGACCGAAGTATTCCTAGAAGAAGCTTGCGTTTCTTTATTATATTGACCAGTTGTGTTGTTTGGCTCAGCCGTCTAAGGACCTCCTCATTTCTAACTCTGTCGACCCAGCTTATTTTCAGTAGTCTTCTGTATACCCACATCTCAAAGGCTCTCAAGCGTTTAAGCATAGCCTCAGTTAGAGTCCACGCTTCCACTCCATACAGCAGGACAGGAAAGATATAGCAAGATGTCATACGAACTTTAAGATCAATGCTAAGATCGCGACTGCAAAGTACGTTTCTCATTTTTAGAAAGGCAGCTCGGGCTTGTTCTATTTGCCTTTTAATTTCTGCTGTTGGATCCCAGCTCTCATTGATATTACTGCCGAGATACACGAGTTTCTCTACTCTGTCGAGTGTGGCATCTCCGACTTTTATACCGTCATCCTGTATACAATTTTGTTTGCTAACTATCATATATTTAGTTTTCTTAACGTTGAGTTTGAATCCATACTGATCACAAGTCTGTTTTATTTTGTTCATTACATTTTGAAGGTCTTCTCCGCAATTGGCAAGGACTAAGGTATCGTCGGCATATCTAATATTGTTGACGGTTACTCCATTCACAATAACACCTTCGGTTGTCTCCATTAAGGCTTTTTTAAATATTTCCTCCGAATATAAGTTAAAAAGTATAGGCGACAATATACAGCCTTGTCTTACTCCTCTTTTTATATTTATTTCATCCGACAGTGCTTGTTCAACATTTATTCTTGCCACTTGATGCCAGTATAGATTTGTAATTATTTTTAGATCTTTATCGTCCAATCCAGCTGTTTCCAATATTTCTAGCATTTTGTTATGTCGGACTTTGTCAAAAGCTTTTTCAAAATCGTGCACAAATGTACACATTTTGATTTAAATCTCTGCATCTCTGTACTCTTATTTGTACCCAAATCATAAATATAGTGCAAACATTATATTGGAACCAAAGTGCCATAGTTCAAATTGATGGGCAACACTCAGAAGAAATGAGGATCTGTAGAAGAGTTAGACAGAGATGTGTGTTATCACCACTTTTGTTTAACTTATATTCTGAAGAAATTTTGAAGCGGGAGTCACCGTTAACGGAAAATTAATTAATAATTTAAGATATGCAGACGACACTGTGATCATAGCAACGAGTATAGAGGATCTACAACATCTTATCGAAAGCTTGAGTATAAATAGTGCTGAGATGGGAATTACTATAAACGCTAAAAAAACGAAGTACATGCTGATTATAAAAAGGTCACAAAATATACATCACCTATTGACAATAAATGGTAACGTGATAGAACAAGTAGAAAAATATCAGTATTTGGGAACTTTGATCAATGAAACCAATGAGCATACCGTAGAAATAAATAGACGAATAGAGATTGCCAGATCAGCATTTATACGAATGAAGCCACTCCTAACGTGCAAAAATCTAAATTTGGAGATCAGACTACGTACCATTCGCTGTTATATATTTTCAATATTATTATATGGAGCTGAGACTTGGACATTAAAAAAATGTAATTTAAAAAGAATCGAGGCCTTCGAACTCTGGTTATACCGCAGATTATTGAAAATATCATGGACTGATATAATTACAAATAAAGAAGTACTGGAGAGGGTTGGTAAAGAAACAGAACTAATCATTACTATACAAACCAGAAAACTGGAATACCTAGGCCACGTGATGAGGGGACCAAAATATGAAATTTTGAGACTGATAATACAGGGAAAGATTCAAGGAAGAAGATCTGTTGGCCGAAGGCAGAACTCATGGTTAAAGAATCTACGTGATTGGTACCAATGCAGATCGATTGATTTGTTTAGAGCAGCAAGTTCTAAAATAAAAATAGCCATTATGATTGCCAACCTCCGTAGGGAGACGGCACTCTAAGAAGAAGAAGATCTCTGTACTAGCACCTTTATACTAAACAAGGCTTCTCTTGTACCCAAGCCACTCCTAAACCCAAATTGAGTATTGCTAATTCTGTGCTCTAACAGCGTGTAAATTCTGCTGTGTATTACTCGCAGGAAGATCTTCAAAACGTGACTTATTGTCCGATAATCACCGCATGTCTTTGGACGATGATTCTTAGGTATTGTGACAAATGTCGACTTTAAACAATCAGTTGGTAATATACCAGTGTCATAAATTCTGTTAAAGAGATTACACAGATCTTTAATTCCATTTTCTCCCAAAAACTTTAGTATTTCAGCACTTACTTCATCGGAGCCAAGTGCTTTTCCATTTTTTGCCGTTTGTATTGAACGTCTTACCTCACTTTCTGTTATAGATGGACCTGATATAGAAATCGGTGTATAGTGTTCTACTCTCTCATCTTCAAATAATTCAGAAATGTAGTTTTCCCATTCTTTTAACTTTTCATTGATGTCTAATATTCTGTGTCCGTTTCTGTCTTCCAACCTTTGGGATACTTGTTTTCATTTGTTTCCAGCGACCTCTTTTAATTTCTTGTGCAGATGAAATATATCGTGTTTCTTTTCATATTGTTCAATTTCATTACATTATTTACTATGAAATTGTGTTTTCGCGTGTCTTATCTTCTGCCTGATTATTGCGTGGATCCTCTTGTATTCGTTTTCGTGACTACCCGACTACCCTGTGACTACCCGACGCAAACGTTGTGACTTTGTAAGGACGTAAGGATTTGCTGGCAGGGCTGCGTTCTATTTCTATAAGTTCTAACTCATTAGTTAGACAGTAATAAGGATTTCTTAGAGTTAAATTGCGCTCTGGGCTTGAACAACACATTGCGCCTTTAAGACTTTTTACCAGTTTTAAACCACCTGAAAAAATTTAAGAATAATAATAAAAAAATTTAGACATTCAAACGATAAATCTATCAATACCCGCAGGTTTTCTTCACTTTCGCTTTTCATAGGACATATTAATACTTTGTAGTTAAAAGAACTTTGTGTAATTATCAAATAACATAATTGCTTACAAAGCACCTCCAGACGAATACCATTTATTGCCTTGTAAAATTTAATTAAAAATTATTTTCTAATGTAAATTAAAAGTAAGAGTTTGGCTGTTCAATTACTTTCGTTTTCGGTAATATATCATTGACTTCTAATTGTAGAATTAATAACTTTTAACAAATTAGCACTAAAATTTTAAAATAAAAGAACAAAACTGTATTTTAAGTTTTTTTTGTTTTTTAATGGTACTTTCTCACTATTTAATATTGTAAGAGTGTACATAAAAAGTCTTTAGAATTAGCTATATCCGTTTAAATGATATAAAGACTCAATTAATTTTATGACAATACAACTAACAACAAACCCAACAGTATCAAAACTACTTACACAACTCTTCCATATATAAAAGGTTTATCCGAACAACTAACAAATCTTTTAGCCAAACATAATATAACAGTGGGCCCCAAAGGCAACAACCTCTTAAATAAATATTTCACAAAACTAAAAACACAAACTCCAAAACTTCAAAAATCACATGTTGTTTACGAGATACCATGTATTAACTGTGAAGGTAATACAAATATCACAAAAACAACGTCACTGTGTTCACAAAACATGAAAGTGAGAATAAGCATAAATTTGATTTTGAAAACATCAAAATTTTAAAAACAGAACAAAACAAAAAGAAGAGGGAGATATACGAATCAACAGAAATAAAAATAAATACCAACGCAATAAATGACAAAAAAGATACACAAAACCTAAATAAAATATATTTCAATCTGATTTAAATAATAATAATATAACATCATACAAAGCTCTTAAAGTCATAACATCTCCACTTTATCTTTTTCGAAAACATCAATGATACGTCCATATAAAAATAATTATATACTAATGAGAGTAAACCATGAGATATCAGATATCAACTTTTATTTGTCAGTTCGTTAATGTCTGTGTCCCGTTTTACGTTTTGGTAAATCATATATATATACGTATTTTACAATATCTGTTTACATGTACATTTTAGAATCTTGACAGAGGCAAGGATTTCCTGCCGAAACGTTGATTGCTATGGAAAATAAAATCTAGTTCCACATGTAATATATCTTTATTGAACCTAAACTCAAGAAACACTAATTTTATATTAAATTTAATACGGTTCAAGAAACTCACAACTACTATACATATACATATATGTATATATATATATATATATATATATATATATATATATATATATATATAAATTTCAATCAGGTCAAGTTTACTAGATGAAGCCACAAGTTATGATAAATAAGAGAAGGAGAAGCAGATCAAGATGCAGAAGGCAACACCAAAACGAATTAAATTATAGAAGCAGGGAAAGAAGTAAACAATCACGTAAGCCTTATGTTTCACTATTCACCACTGTTTACCTGTTTCACCTATTATCATTGGTACTAGAGCTCAAGAAGATTCCAAAAAATTTTACTTTCCACTTCATATATAGGCTGTAACGGTCGTTGAATTCTACAATTTTGTTTGAGAGTTACTAGAGTTTAGGCAAACTGCTGGCAATAATGACTGTATCGTCGATATATCTTATATCAGGTTTTGTCTCCAGCGCTAGTGTCTTTAAGAACTTCGGCGAAGACGTTTTCCGAATACAGATTAAAGAGTAGTGGGGATAGTATGCATCTGTGTTGTACCCCCTTTCTTATCCTTTCTTATCTCTTCTCCTATAGGAAGACTGATTTATGTTAGAACGGGCAGTGTATAAAACAACTGTCCTATGGAACACGTTGAACAATCGGGCGCCGTCTATCGGCCAAACTCGCCCCGTGGGTGACGAATCTTTTCCCGTACGTGACCCGTGCCCGCCCCATTCCGTCCTAACATAAACTATTTGTCAGCGGTCGCAAAAAGTTATTCTATCTATTCTATATTCTATCTATTCTATTCTTCTAGTCTATTAGGGTTTTTATGCTTTTGTAGATGTAGATTTGTTCCGTCATTTCGAATTTTTTCGAAATCCTGCCTATTCTCTTGGTTGATAAGTCTCTAATTTTCTTTCCATTATTTTAACTATTATTCGCGTAAACAACTTATATAATATATATATATATATATATATATATATATATATATATATACAGGTCGTTCGCCAGAGCAGGTTTGTTATTCCTGAAGTAGATCTGTCCTCTGCCGGGATCGCAAAAGTGTATCGAACGGCTACCCACCGACATTTACTGCCTTCTTCTATTTTACTACCTGTTAAGAGTCTTTCTAGTAGTCTTGTTCAAAGTGGTTTTAAATATCTTGCTATTCTGGCTAGTCTCACTATCCATTCACGTTATGTGCTAGTTTCACTTTCTTTCCTCCCCGTCCAAACACCCTGTATGGTACAGGGATGACTTACTTCGTTATTTCTTAGTAATATTTTATATTTTATATATTAACGCCCGATTTCATAATGACAACCTAAAGTACATTTTAACTAATGTTCACTTTACACTTAAGTGCACTTTAGTGTCGCACCCGGTTTCATAATACGTACTGCTCTTTTCATTAGTAACAGTCAACTTTAGTGTTTAATTTGGTAGGTTGGTATCGTGTTTGTGTCAATTTTGCCGGGTTTTTGTCGAAATCTAAATAACCTCGTATATTTTTTGTATCTTAAATTGTTTGTAAAAGTTGTTAATTGTTTGTAAAGTTAAAGTTAGTTGTTAATTGTTTATAAAGTTAAAGTTAGTTTTTAATTGTATGTAAATTTAGTTATTAATTGTTTATAAAGTTAGTTGTTAATTGTTTATAAAGTTAGTTGTTAATTGTTTGTAAAGTTAGGTATTAAAAGTTAGTTGTTAATTGTTTGTAAAGTTAGTTGATAATTATGTCTGCAGCGAAAAGAAGTCGTTCTGTGAATTTCACGAAAGAGGAGGAACTTTTACTCATTGAGGAAGTCTCTAAGTATAAATCAATTATAGAATGTAAAACGACAAATAAACTAAATTGGAATGAGAAGGTTAGTTTTTATTATATATATTCTTGTTTATATATGAAAAATAAAATTTACATTTGTAGGAAAATGCTTGGAAAAAAATTGTGGCTAATTTTAATGCAAAAAATGTTCATGCCAGGACACTGGATCAAGTACGGGCCAAATATGATAATATTAAGAGCAAGGCAAGAAAGGAAGTTGCCAAGTTAAGATGCTACCAAGGGGGGACTGGTGGCGGCCCATGCACCAGTTTTAATTTAGGCACCAGTACAGATGCTGTACTGGATTTGATGAATTTAAAAACTGTGATGGGTTTGAATGCAGAATTTGATTCTGATTCTATTGAAATCAATAAAGTAATAAGTTTAAACAGGTTTTTTATAACATAATTATTCATTTTAATTGTTTTAGGATATACAAAATGATGTTGGAGAGTTATTTGAAATGGATGTCAATAATGTATGCATATTTATATAAAGGTTGTATAAATCTTTTCTAACACACTTTTTTTAGATCTTAATTGTTGAAGAATCATCAACAACATCAAAAGATGAACTTGATACAGACATGCAACATAGTGATAACAATACAGACTCCAAAATTACTTTAGAAGTACTCGAACAGGTAGTAATGATGTAATAAAAAGGTACAGTAGTAATTAAATAATTCTTGTTTTTAGGATTCACCCAGAAAAAACTGGAACAAGTATGTTCCTGAAAAATTAAAAAAAAACAGCCCATCAAAAGCTGAGGCCTAAAGTATTAAATCCTGCCGTTGAGGCAAAAAAAAATATTATGAACACAAGCTAGAAATATTAATTGAGGACAATCAAAGGCAAAAGGAAAAGGAAGAGAGGGAAAAGGCTAAACATGAGAGGGATATAAAGGAACAAGATTTAAAAATTAAAATATTAGAAATAGAATTAAAATTAAAACAAAAAATTTTGGCTCAACAAGATTTATAATAAATATCGTGTACAAAAAGTGTTGTGTTTTAATGTCCCTTATATTCCACAAGTAGATTGAAACTATTCAAAAAATTTAAGAACACAGTACAGAAATTGTCGAATTAATAAATATGTACAAAAATTATAAATATGTAAATTACTGAAATTGACCATCATATCTTATAAAATTTATTCTTGACAAAAGTAAAAGTAAAAATAGAGCTAATACATTTATACATAATAACATAAGTAGATACAATTATAAAAATGTAAGTTACTAAAATTGGGGATCATATTATCCTATAAAATTTCTTGACAAAGGTGAAAGTAAAAATAATACTAATGCATTTATTCATAATATATATAGGGACAATCATTAAAATATAAAATTTATCTCAATAAAAATGAAAATAAATCTAATACATTTATACATAAAAATATAGGTAGAATTATACAAATGTAAATTTACTGAAATTGAGAATCATATCTTATAATTTTAAATCTACAATTCTGCAAAATGCTGTCTAATAAATAATTCACGATAATGTCTTGCATTATCGAGATTTCCCTGAAATTGAGGCAAATTATCTTCCTGTTGATCTAGATTAAGATCTACAGGAAACAAGTCTCCATTTTCTATAGCTATGTTATGCAGTACTGCTGTAGCTACTATTACATTCATAGTTACATCCAAATTCAGCCTCATTCCGTTTCTTAAAATTGGAAACCGTCGTTTCCATACCCCGTATTGCCTTTCCACAACATTCCTGGTTCTTATAAGAGATTCATTGTAAAGATTTTCTGCTTCTGTTCTAGCATCATGTAGCTGGGTCATTAAATATGATTTTATACCATAACCACTATCACCAACTAGTACAAATCTACCAAAGTTTCCAGCTTCAAATCTTTGTTTTATGCCACTATTGTTAAATATTGTTTGATCATGTACAGAACCAGGCCATCGTGCGACAATATTTCTAATTTTTAAACTAGAGTCACTAATTGTTTGCACATTTAACGCAAAAAAATCCTTTTCTTGAACGATATATTTCTGCGTCTACACCCCCAGGAGAATCTATTCGTATTAAAGTGCAATCAATTGCACCTATGCATCTTGGAAATCGTGCAATGGCATAAAAGGCTTCTGCAGCTTGGACCATTTCATCATTTGTTTCATACATTTTAATATACTGTCTGCTTAATGATGCAATTGCTGCAGAAACTCTTTTGATAATTCTGGATGCTGTTGCCCTTGATATACCCATGTAGTCAGCTACTGATACTTGCATGCTTCCAGAAGCAAAAAATCTTAATGTCAGTAATAATTGCTGGAGTGGTGTAACAGCTCCTCCCCTAAAAATATGTTCTTATTAATATTTTTATCTATACACATTTTAACATTGTTGGTTTGACTTTTTAATGATTAATGTTAATGTGATAATAAATTTTATTATATCTTAACAGTATTACTTACCTATTTGTTGGAAGTTTTATTAAATGTTCGATTTGTTCCAGTAAGGACATAACTGTTTCTTTTGTCAGTCTAAATCTTTCATAAAAACTTACATCATCATATTGGTTAATATAATTTATTCTTTCCCTATAAACTTTAGGGCGGCGGACATATATAAATTCATCTTCAGAAGAATCTGAACTTGTAGAAAAATTCATTATAAATTTGAAAAAAAAAAGAATGTAAACAAACTTGTAACAAGAGGATATAAAAAATTTTAGGTTAAACTGTTTATTAGTTTAGTTAAAGTGGACTTTACGGAGTTAATTGACAGATTTCTACCATTTAACTTAAAGTGAACTTTAAAGTAAGGTTACAGTATTATGAAACTGAAATTTAGACTTTAAAGTGAACTTTACTTTAAAGTTTACTTTAAATTGATTATGAAATCGGGCGTAAGTTAGTTAGTTCTTCTCTATCTTAGTATTTTCCTAGTTATTAATATCAAGCTTATATTTCAGATGTTATAAGTACTCTTTTTGCCTCTGTGATATCGGTTCTCGTTTCTATAGCGTTGGATATAATTATAATAAAAGTTTTATTTTAATTACCGTTTTTAGAAAATATACTTATGACTTGTTAGGTACTGTAAAAATTAACAAATTGAGAATTCTCTTTTCCACTAAATCACTCACTACTTTCTTAACAGACTTAATTACATGTTCTTTACACATAAATAACAAAAGTTTGGTAAGTATGCACATATTTTTGATAAAAAATGCGTTGGCTACTAAATGAAACTACAACAAAATATCTAATGGACTAATTTTATTTTGAAAGTAATGAATGACTAATTTATAATCGGTGTTCGGAATAAATGTTTCGCTCGCTTAAGATTAATTAGCCATTTTAATTTTTTCTTATTGTTGGTAAAAGTAGGTGAAACAAAACGATTACAGGTAATATAGTTTAATATTCAAATCGGTTTCTTCCGTGTTTATTATCGTTACAACGAGTGTTTATATTATTACGATTTTTGAAAGAGCACGTAAGTATTTACCTGAATCATACACCAAAACTAGAACAGGATGGCCAAAGTTTTAAAGAAAAGTGACACTAGGTATTTAAAAGAAAATATGTGTACCACTATTAATTTTTGCAGCTTTAAATGGCTATAAAATATTATTTAGATGCTGAATATTGGGATTTTGGGCAAAAAACCACTTTTTTCGATGAGTAAAATATTAAAGCGTTTTGTAAATTTATAATACTCAACATTTTTTTATCATAGCTTTTTGTATTTGCAGTTGTTTAGGGTAGGATGCTTCTGAATACCATATTTTGTGAGACAAATACTAGACAAATGAAAAGATCAGGAATATATCAATAAATCTTTAGTAAATATCAAAAAATAATTACATTGGAGCACAACAAAAAAATAGATTTAAATGATTTAAATATATGATGATTGAATATATTTAAATAGAGCACAACAAATAAATTCGAAAATAGGTGACACAAAAAGTTATATTGAATACAGGACTAACACCAAGTCAGACTTTATCGTCGACGCTGTTGTCGAGACTCTCTCCAAGATTACCGCATCCTTTCAAATCTACCATGATTTTGAAGGTATTTTTCTTTTGAATCCTTGATTGGATTTTGATGATTTGTTTTCACATTGTAGAAATATTGGGTGGAATGCATAAAACGAAGTAGATGCTATTGCTTCAGCAAATAGTATCTATTTTATAATATAATGTTTGTAGCATTTTCTTTTACATAAAAAGAGGTGCTTTGTTAAAAAGACCGTACTACACAACCGAACCACTTGCTATTGACCTTAAGGATCTACTACTAAACGTAGCGCCAGCCGTAGGGCCCTTGTGCGCATCACACCAACCGTATTAGAACTAGTTTTTTATGTGGTTTTTCATATGATTTTGTTTTGTGAATAATTATTATTAGAATAAGGGAGAAGTGAGTAAAAATGAGTGGTTCAGATTCCGAAGCGGCAAAAGAATTAGGCGAGGATAAAAATGAACAAGTATTGTTTGTTAATCTTCTTGAAAATTATCAAATTTTATGTGGTAAAAAAATGATCACAAAAATTAAACATGAAAAGGAAGCTGCATTGAATAAATTAACTGCTGGCTTTATTGAAATTATCGAAAAAAACCTGGATTCAAAACAAATTATGAAGAAATTCAACAACAAAAAAAGGTTAAAAAAATTGTTGACGTAAAAAAACTGGTAGCAAAAAAATTGTACTAAATGACTGGCAAAGAAAATTCTATAAGTTATGGAACATTGGAGAAAATCCAGTCTTGCACAGTGTACCAGGTGCTTGTCAGGCCGGTGTAACAGAGAAGATTGGGGTTTGATCACAAAAAAATAATGATGAAAATGTTGTTTTTAGCTCCAATTCTGGTTGCAAAAAACTAACAGGTAGAGCTCCCAAATATCCTAGTGCGAAGGAGGAGTCGCTGATTGAACTACAGAAGACCTGCTTCCGAACACAAATTGAAGCAGCCGGAGCATAAATTTATTTTGCTCGAGCTCAACAGTCTTCGGCAGAAGCTTAGGAACGAGCCACGAATGCATTGATACAGTTTGCTGAAGCTGGTGAGGAATTAGTCAACCATATAGTTCAACGTGATATGGTGCAATGACAAAATTTGTATGTAGATATGTATTTTTATAAAAACAAAGTTATAAACTAAATATTAAATAAATATGTTATTATGTTATATTTTGATTAATATTAATAGAATAAAAATTAAAATATTCGTTACAAATTTTTATTAGACCCTGTATATATGGTAATAATATATGTGTTAGTTAGAATTACAAAATAGAGCCTCCGCAACCTCATTTCTACGTTGTATGTCTCGATTTCAAATTTGTGCTTGATTTCCTTCAGGTATCTCTTCATTTGCATCTTGTACTACAATTTGAACTGGATCAAAATCATGTTGTGAAGTACAAATGCATTTACAATATGTTTTTGAATGTTTTCAGTTTTTAGGGGAAAAGTATACTGTAACATTAGAAAACGTCTTTTCAACTGATCAAAACAACACTCGATGACACAACGTTTCTTCGCATGAATTGTATTATAAATTTGTTGAATAGGTGTGGTTGGATTTTTAAAAGGTGTCAACAAACACGGTGCAATACCATATCCTTCATCACCTATCAAGGCTGCTCCTTGTACATTATTAGACATAATTCAATGCACTACGGAGTTTCGCCAAATTCGACTATCGTGCACGGAGCCTGGCCAACTCGCATCGACACTGGTAAACATTTCTTGGACGTTACAAGTAGCTTGTACATTTATGGAATATACTCCTTTTCTATTCACGTATTCTTTACCTAATAACACCTATAACATTGGGCATTTGCTTATTGGTATTTGCCCACTGATTGATAACAACGTCAAATAACTCGTTAGTATTAGGATATGTTTTCCAGTTATTTCTCTTTAAGTAAATTGCTTCTGAAATACTTATCAAGGTTCTGGATACAGTACTTTGGTTAACATTTAAATCAACAGCAACTCACTGCTGATATCCAGGATCTCCTAAAAAGGTAATATTTATATTTTTCAAAGTTAACAACTTATTTCCAAAACTATCCTAAACTTCTCAAAAAATCTCCATTTTCCGAATGGGTGACAAGGCTCCGCCTCTTGTTTCTACGGAATCGTCATCGTCACGCATTTAGAAAGCCACTCTACCTTTTCTCTGTTGAATCTAAAACAAAAAATATGAAAGTAACTTTTTATCAAGATTTTATATTAATACCTACATATGCAGTTCGCTGAAATAAGTCTATTCCCCCCCCCCCTACTTTCCTACTTTCCCATTTAAAAAATCAAAGTTGTGACTATCACCTAAAGAAGGATTGCTTAAAGTTCGAAATATTGATGCTATAATATACTATGATTATTAAAAAAATCGACCTCTCCGAGCGTTTTGCTTATATACTAAAAATGAATAAGTTAATGGGGGTAACACTTATTCCAGCACACTGCATGAATAAAACTGCACGATTCATGATAATTACCTGAATATTTTACGATAAATATCGTCATTGTATATTCTTCCTGGTTTGTAGATTTTTCTACGACGAACATTCATAAATGCTGCCATTTTTTAACAAAAAACACCTACACCGAAGTTGTTCATCCACCAACATCACCTAAACGAAAGCTAATTGTACTAAACTAGCAAATACTTCAAAAGCGTAGTACATCCTTCTATGTATCTGGTTAGATATGGTTATCATTATGATATGTAGGTAACACCTACATGCTGTTATATACTGTTTCAAGATAAATTTTATCTTTATCATTAATCTCCTTATCATTATTATCCATCACAACTTTATCCAGTAACTCTGGGATGCAGGGATATTATTGATGGCCAACTCAGGAGCCGACCACCACCATCTGTCTATCTTCGGTATATATTGTTCAAACAAAGCGGTATATAACTATTTTCATAGATTATGCATATTCTAATTCATTTCTTTATTACACAGTATATATTATGTATTTCCATATGTCCTCAAGACTTAGAGTTACTGGATACATTTGTGATGGATAATAATGTAGATGTTTTCATCTGAAACTGTATCTCAACATCTTAAGTATGTTTGATATGGGGATAACCAAGCTAGTATGTAGTTACTGTAAAAATTATCATAAAAAATTCAGTTAGATTCAGAATCATATACAATAACTCAAATACTATTAGCCATATTTCTCCATATTTTGGTTGTCTTTCGTTCTCATTTTCTCTTGCACTAAATTCAAATGATTTCGCCATTAGTATCCCATTTTGCTTATTTAAAGTACGCCGTGGCGTGTTTAGATTCAACTTTCAACTTTTAAAACTTTTAAATATTTGTCTGTTCTGACAGGAGTACATAACTTGAACGTCAAATAAATGAAATATGAATAAAATATTACTAACAAATATTTCAAAAGCTTTATTCAAATATATGGAACTCTTAATCTTTTAAATGAATGTAAAAAGTAAAGTTGGTATTGTTTAAAATATTTGTACTTCCGTTTTTTAAATGAGATGAAATGTCGTTCAAATTAATACCGCCGACATTCTTGGAAGCTATTGGGGTTGTATCTCCATTAATGGCACTCCCAATAATGTTTGAAACATTCTTCTCACTCTTCTTTTAAGCAATATACAACCAGTATTTAATAACAGTTAATCTGATGTGTCATTTCCATAATAACGAAAGCTATACTGATGTAAATCACAAATTTAATCATTTTACATTATTAGCTCGTATTTCAATTTTTTGTAGAAATAATACATACATTCAAAGTGTACCAATAAAAAAATAGCATAAAGTATGTGTGGATAACATGCTCTAGTTCGAGCATACCACCTACTTTAATCATCATCATCATCAGTAGCTCGACAACCCTTTCTGGGTCCTTACCTGTTCTAGGATTATCCGCCATTCTGCTCTGTTCCTTGCTTTGTTTTTCCAGTTGGTAATCTTAAGTGTTTTCAGATCTTGTTCCATGTATTTAAGTTTGGGTCTTCCCTTTGACCTTCTTCCTACTGGTGTTTGCTTCATTATATGTTTTGGTGTTTTAGTCTCTAACATCCGTTCAATATGGCCCATCCAGCGCAGACGTCCGATCTTTATGGATGTTATAACCTCGGGTTCATTGTATGCTGTGTATACATTGTTATATCTTCTGCGCTATATGTCATTTTCCTTCACCCCCTTATATATGTGTCTAAGGATTTTTCGTTCAAATATACCTAATAGGTTCTCATCGCTTTTCGATAGTGTCCATGTCTCTGATCCATATACAAGGACCGGTTTTATCTGGGTCTTTTTTGGTCATTTGGTTTTTTTTGTGATGTTGTTAGATCTAAGATGTTTAATTAGTCCATTATATGTTTTATTAGCGATGTGTATTCTCTTAACTTCTTCACTGACATTGTTATCTGCGGTAACTAGTGAATCTAGATATGTAAAAATTTTCACGCTTTCGATGTTATAGTCTCCTATTGTCAAATTCTGTAGGTTTCTTTGGCCTGTCGATTTACTGGCCTTCATGTATTTGGTTTTTATTTCGTTAATGTTTAAGCATCATCTGCAAATGCAAATATTTGTACACTTTTTCTTATTATTGTTCCTCTGGTGTTGACTTTTGACTCTATTTATTTTCTCTAATGTGACGTTGAATAGAATACAGGATATGGCATCTCCCTGTCGTAGGCCCGTTCTCACATGGATTGTGTCTGTTAGTTCGTTTTGAATTTTGCTTTGTAATTTAAGTGTTCCTTTTATTATATTAATGAGTTGAGTTGGAATATTAAACTCTTTCAGTGCATGGATCAGAAATTCTCGATGGATGCTATCATAGGCACTCTCAACATCAATGAAAAGATGATGTGTGTCTATAATAAATTCACTTGTCTTTTCCAAGATTTGCTTTAAGACGAAGATCTGATCTATTGTGGACTTCTGCCTGCGGAAACCACATTGATATTCCCCAACTATTTGTTCCACATATGGTCTCAATCGGTCATACAGAATATTTGACAATACTTTATATGCCACAATTAGTAGCGTTATTGCCAGGTAGTTTTTACATTGAAGCTGATCTCCCTTTTGATGTAGTGGGATAATTACTCTGGTATTTTAGTCTTGTCTCAGTTGTTTATTATTCTATATGTTCACTATTAGTTCGTGTATCGCATTCAATAGAGAGTCTCCACCTTCCTTTATTAATTCTGCGCTAATGTTGTCTAATTCAGGTGAATTGTTGTTTTTTAATCTGGTAACTGCTTCGTACATTTCAGCTACGGGGCTGAAGGGGGTTGTTTCTCTGGTATCCGTTTGATCTTTGTTTTTTGAATCTTTGTTTTTTTTTCAAACTTTTCTTTGAGGAATTCTGTCAATCTTTGTAGTATTTCACTCTTCTGAGTTACTATATCTCCTTCTTTGTTTCTTCACATTATTGTTTTTGGTTTAAATTCTTTTCTACTTTTATTAAGTTTTTGGTTGAATTTTCTGGTTTCTGATCATTTATTTAGTTCTTCCATTTCTTGGAGTTCTTTTTCTCTTTTCTTTCTTTGATGTATTTTCTTCTCTTCCCTCAGTACAGTACCTAGTGCACAGTACCTAGTGAGTGGTCTTTAGCGTCGCAACTATAAAATATAATGTGGTGTCTTTTGTCAATGGTGCCACTTCCGGCTCATCTCATTTCCTGCAGAGCTGTTATATGTATGTCATATCTATTCAGTTCACCGAGCAGATTTTGGAGGGCTCCTGATCTGTATAGGGATCGGATGTTCCATGACACGACTCTTAAATCATGTACCTTTTTCTCCCGCAGTCGTCGTCGTTTAATCAGTCCGGTTTTCTTTATTTAAACATTCGTAACATGTGTGTTTTCTAGAACAGGATTGTTAGCCCTATGCCCAACCCCCTTTTCGGAGGACCATTTCTAACTTCCTCGCCTGCCCTGACCCTAGTTTAGTCTGGGGTTGGTTACCCAATCTCCAGTAGGGTGTTTCAGGTTTGCCAGGGTCCACCCGTGTGATTAAGTCACAATTCTTGGAGGTGAGGATAGGAATTGAGTAGAAGTGGCTAGAGGTGTTATCAGAAAGCAACTCATTATATTGCGCATCACTACTCCTTTGAATCCTTTGATGAAAGAAAAAATTTGAACCCCACCTACTTTAATATACTATTTTTTATATTCTAACATTGTTTTTTATCTTTTTTAGTTGTTGAGATATTTTGACAAAAATGGTATTTTTTGAGAAATTCCGAAAACGGTGCCTTCACTTTAAACTCCGATTTTTTTAAAACTAAACCTTCTAAAGTAGTTAAATTTCCAGAATGTAATTTTAATTTATTATTTATTATTTAATTCCAGAATGTTTGTGTATAAATGAAGTAAATTGTAAATAAACAACCAATAGTGTAATCCATGGTGGCTTTCGCGGAGGCGAGTTTGTTACTTTCTGCGTCACAAAAATATAAGCGGACATTATTTTAGTTATAACTTACCTTAATTTTTATACAAGTCACTTTTACCAGTCATCTTTAAAAGCATTTTGTAAGATCTTTAAATAGTTTTTATAAGTTTTCCATGAAAAACCTAAAGTTTTTCGGTTATTCCACATCATATGTTTAGATTTTTGTATTTGATGAATAAAAGTCCACTTTCAAACAGCCATAACTTTGTTAATATTAAGTTTAAGGTAACAATTAAAAACGAATATTTTTGTTTTATTAGCTTAATTTTATACCCAAACAGTTTTCCCGATAAAATCTAATTTTTTGTAGTTATTCGGAAAACCCGTTTAAAATCATGTTTTTTATTATTATTATTATTATTATTATATAACAAATAATGGCAGAGGAGCGAGCTCCTATTATGCCCAAAAAGCAAAAATAAACAAAAATAAAATAGATCCATATAAAACTAATACTAATTATAAAGTTAAGTAGTTAAACAATTAACGAAAATTGAATTGTGACACAATAGATAAATAAATAATGCTGTCCGAGAAAAGATATCCTATCCTATAAAAAAAATAAAGTGCTATCAAGTTTATTTTTAAAGATGTTAACACTAGCTGCCGATATGGTGTCTTGATCCAAATTGTTCCAGATATTAAAGATTCTGTTTGGCAAGAAGTTCGCCCTGGACCTTGCAGTAGTTTGTTCCCTATTTAATTTGTATCGATGGCCTCTTAATCTATCGTCTTCATTCAAAGTGAATATGTTGTTTAGGTTCCCAAAATTATGTTTTAAAATACGGAAGGACATAATTAGGTCACCTCGAAGACGTCGCTGCTCGAATGTCGTTAGATGAGCCATGAATAGTCTATCTTCATAGTTAGGTCTTACACGGCCATATGCCAGTCTTGTGGCTTTACGCTGAACGTTTTCAAGTAGGATTTTATCGCGACTAAGATCTGGATTCCACACTGGTCCGACAAGCTCAAGAATAGGTCTAACGTATATTGAGTAAAGTTTACTAACAGAGGTTAGAGATATGCGTGCAAAACACTTACGAATCAAAAACAGTTTCGAGTTAGCACGTTTACACACCGACACTATGTGATTAGATAAATTTAAGTCACTATTAATTATCACTCCGAGATCGTTGTGTGAGGTTACAGAGTTTAAAGGAAGGATGTCCATTAATAAAGTACGGAAGTGATGGGTTATTTTTGACGATATGTAAGACAACGCATTTTTCAATGTTAAGCGGAAGTAACCATTCTGAGGACCATTTGAATATTGCGTCAAGATCTTGTTGAAGAATATGTTGGTTAATAGTTGGATTCACATATAACTTAGTGTCATCAGCGTAAATGGAAACCTTACTGAATACAATGAGCGGAAGATCACTAATGTAGACACAAAAAAGTAGCGGTCCAAGTACTGATCCTTGTGGAACTCCACTCTTGACTGGCTTATCTAATGAGTGGTCTTCCCCAACACGAACCCTGAAGTATCTGTCGGATAGAAAATCTTGTATCCAAATGTTTAATTTTCCGCGGATACCATAGTGATCCAATTTAGCTAGTAATCGACGTTTTGGAACACGATCGAAAGCTTTGGAGAAGTCTAAGTAAACTACATCGACAGGATTCCGATTGTTTAAAGATAATGACCAATCATTTACACAATGAAGTAAGTTTGTGATCGTTGAACGACCTTTGATAAATCCATGCTGTTGGTGAGGGATGACATTTTCTTGAAGAAGGAACTCGGACATAGCTTCCGAAATAATCGATTCCATGACCTTGCTAACAATAGGAACCAGGCTAATTGGACGATAATTATTGCAATCAAGTTTATTACCTTTCTTGAATACAGGAGTAACTGAAGCCAATTTCCAGGACGAGGGTAGGGAACCTTGATTAAAAGAAGCAGTCATTATGAGAGATATAGGGATGGCTACAGAATCTGCACATTGTTTGAGGAAAAAAGAGGTGAGTCCGTCTAATCCAGGTGATGAATTATTTCGCAGTTTCCTTAAATGATGTTTAATTTCATCCGGTATGAAAGATATATTGTCAAGAGTTTTAGACAAACGAGGGCACATTATTTGAGGAATGGTATCGTTAGATTCATCTGTAAAAACTTGAGAAAAGAATAACGATAAACATTCCGAAGATTCGTTATTCGAAGAACATAAAGACCCATCAGCTTTTTGAAGCAATGGTATGGAGACTTTAGAAGATAAAGATGTACGAATGTACCGATAAACTTTTTTACTATTACCACTTGCAATGATAGATTCCTCAAATTCTGTCCTTAACTTTAGCAAAGATTGTTTGACTCGGTTAGAAAAATTACGGTGGGCGAGAAAATCATGACGTGTAATTTGTGAACTTTTAGTCACGAAAAAATATAAAAAACATTTGTCTTAAAATTCAGTATCCCCCAGTTTTAGTGGCAAACCCCCCCCCTCCCCGCCCGGTGAAAATCTCATATTGGTATAGGATTTTGATCCAAAAGCTATTTTCTACCTACTGTCAAAAAAATTTCACGCAAACCCATGCATATAAAAAGAATTGAGCAAAAACCCGTTATATCCTGGGCTAATGTTTAGTGATCATTATCTAATATTTTTAACCCTTTCAGATATTTTGGTTTCATTCACCAGCAAATTATGTTCTTAGTAAATATTTAATTCACATAGTTCTGACACATTCACATTTCACATAATGAATAGGCTTTCCCTCTTATGAAAAAATGTGTTGAAAAATCGCTGCCTAATAGTATTACCTTGTATATATACTTGTGAGATAAAGGTATTAAAATTATTTTACTAATCAATCATCTACAGACACATTTATTTACAACAAAAATAAACAAATGATCACCTGTCGTCTATCTCAATTAACGCATACATTAATCAAATTCTGATCCAATAGTTAAGCTGATTTCTCCTGGCTGAACAATTGTCTGATGGTACCAACGATTAGTGTCAACTGCAACTGTAAAAGATAGCAAATAAACACATATTTTCTTCTAAATACATACATTCTTTGACATAAAAATCTAATTGTAAAATTTTTCGACTTTTCACCTTATCTAAAGCTATAATACAGTGAATAATCAACAATTACCTTAAAACCTTTATTACATTGGTTATAGTGGAAAGATTCTTCATACTCTGTCGTACATGCTAATGACCGAGAAGAAGATAAGGATGACAGAGGAAGGGGCGATGTTAAGATCCGATATTTGTTGTTGGATCTCACTGTCGCTTTTTCCCTTGTATGTATCGTATCGGTAAATCGGTGGCTAATGAGCAAATACCTACCGATATAGGGTTTTACCTTAATGGGGCCATTTAAGTAAAGACCGTAAAAAAAATACCACTTAAGCCTAGTCAAGTGGTGCCTAGCTTCTTGTGAGACAAAAATGGAAGAAAGTCGACAAAAGTGGGGAAAAAATCGCAACCGCGGTCATGAATCCAGGAAGCTATGGAACTGGACCATAGACAAGGGAGAAAGAAGCATACTGAAAAGTAGTTCCTCTAGTCACAAAAATAATAATGAAATTCAGCAAAAACTGAAAGGAGACCAACGGGTGACACAGCGAAGAAGGTTTAAGTATCTGATAAATCAAGTTATTGACAGAAATAAGACTTGACAGATGGACCTAAAGCCATTAAGAAGACTTGTAACCAGAAGAAGTTGAACATAAACGCAAAGGATCGAAGAGGATCCAGTATGAGAAAATATCCCAGAAGCGCAGCCTAGGAAGAAAGGTGATGAAACTGGAGACCGAATCACCAGAGAAAATGGAGATGCTATGGAGATGCCGTAAAAGCCATATGAATAAAAATACTTCCACAACATTATCCAGTGACTTTCAGTGGAATACTTATTAGCGACAAAATATATGATTGTTTACAAAACAATGGAGATGTATTCAAACGCACATATAAAGGATAAACTCAGTAACCTATAGTTCAGATCAGCTGAATGCTGCTGTTTTTTTATGATAAAGCCACAATCATTATCATCATCATCATTTAACCTTCTGCCTCCAAATTTGAACATAGGCCTCCACTGTTTTCTTTCAGTTCTGTCGGTCTCAAAATTCTTTTGACGCCGTCTGTCCATCGTGTGGGTGATCTACCTCTGCTTCTTCTACCAGCTCGTGGTCTCCTTAATGTCATTTTTGGATCCGCTGCCCGTCATTCATTTTTGCCACATGCCCGCCCAGTTCCACTTCAGCCATGCTATGCACTCTCTGACATCTGTGACGCCTGTTCTTCTTATTATTTCTGTCCGTTTATAACCCTGTCTCTGAGTCAGTCCAAGTAGCGAGCGTTCTTTTCATCTTTGGGCAAAACCAGGTTTAAGGGTCAGTAAAAAGCCACAATAAAGTTATTTAAAAACCCTATTTCAGAGACTGCAGCCACAACAGAGTTATCTACTCAGACTCGTAGAAGTCAGTAACATTCCTTAAACCAATATACTTATGACTTATCTTCCTGATAGTCCAAAAAATGCAACCCAAGATTCCCAGATTCTTAGAGACATAAAATGACTTCGATACTAAGAAGTAGAGAAGTGTAAGAAAATCGACTTTACGGTGGAACCTACAGGTGGATTCTACATTCACCGACGCACTAACGAAAGATGGCTATATGGTCAACTAAAATTTATTCTGGTGACAATAAAAAACCCTACTCTCAAACCTTGGTCAAATTTAACATCTAAAAGCAGAAGCAGAGTAAAGGACACCAGCAAGGGAGCAAATAATGAGACTTTCAAAGATTACAAGGAATTAAAGAACGATCCGAAGAATCCGTGAAATTACTTACTTTTTTACTTATCTCTGGCTTTACACAGTATGTTCTAATAGTCGTTTACCATATTCCAATAGCCATTTCTTCTTTATCGCAGAATTTATAGATATATCTTATCATACACTTTCTTAAGATCACTGAGTATCATTGTTTATTTAGTACTATATTTTTAACTTCTACCTACTACTATATAGCTAACTTCTGCAAAAACGACATCGTCACTGGTAGACTGTAAAAACGACCCATCTAAAGAAATAAGAAAAAGAATATGAGTAGCTAACAGCTGTTATTTTGATCTAGACCCTCAACTAAGAGCGTGAAATGTGTGAAAAGCAACAAAGTGCTCACTTACAGATCGGAAACATGGACAATGACGACTCAAGATGAAGAGTTACTACGAATCTTTGAAAAACTAATTTAGAGGACCATATATGGAGAAGTTAGTGAACAGAGTCTGTGGAGAAGGCGGTATAATTTCGAACTCTAAAGACTTTTTGGTAATGCAGATATCGTAAAAATCATCAAAACAAACCGCCTAAGATGGGTGGCTCACATTATGAGGATGGATGAAAGTCATTTGGTTAAAATAACCATACTAAATAAGCCGGTCGGAAGAAGAAGCGCGCTACCTAAACTCAGATGTCTGGACAATGGCAGGAAGATTGAAGGGAGATTAAAATAAAGCGATGGGGAAGACAGACACTAGACCGGGAAGGATAGAAGAATGTTTTGAAGTAGGCCAGGGCTTACGAAGGGTTGTAGCGCCAACTGATGATGATGATTTAATGCATTATGGCCTGAAAATATGTTGTGATGTTTGGCACTTGAATGTCCTTTACATCAGCACCATATCACCTCACCGTGCAACCTAGTGCAACCAAAATGCAATTTGCAATACCCGCTTACATTTTTCTGTAAAGTTCTACTTTAAAAAATTACCTTTTAAACAATTTATTGTTTCGTATTTCGCCACAAGGAGGAACGTATTTTGTAATACAGTCCTAAGATTACTGGATTTAGATTATCCAGTGCCATTGGTTTGTTACATGTTCCATGTTACCTTGATCTTGATTTATTTAAGTTTTTCTTAATTTTGCACTTCATAGGGTTATTGAATTTAATTTGCGTATCAGTGGTTAAAGTTTATTGATCTTTTTCAAAACCAAAATATGTTAGTAAGTGTTTAGAGGAGAATGGATTCTTGAATTCGTCCAGTGACTTATTAGTTTCAAATTATTAGGGATTTCCCGGTGTTTTAGTAAAGAAATCAAGACCGTAAAAATGAATTGGTTTAATATTTTTACCTTAAAGCATAAAAACTTGATTGTTTGCAATACCGAAATAAATGAATTGTTGCAATAGAACAAAAACATTGTTGATCTTTCGATGTCTTGAAGCAGAGTTAAATTATTAAAAGTCTTTTTTTAAATCTTGTAATATATAGAGTTTTTTAGAGGTAATGGATTTTTACAAGGGCTATGAGTCATGACGATGCAGTACACAAGTTTACCTGTTATTTACAAGGTCATAGCTCTGGTCAAAATTCATTAGGGTAGTTTATACTATACAGTGATTGATTGGCCAGTTAAGAAGGTGGATGCAGTTAATTTAATTTTTTTTAATAAAATTTCACTTACAGACCCCATAATATTATTTTTTGGTTTCTTCAGTTTATTGATAAATTATTTTTAAAAATATTTTCGTCATTTAAATCAATGTTTATTTGTAATTTTGAAACATTTTGTTATTTGTAAAATATTCAAAGATTGGCCACTAACTTTCACTTTTTGGCCAGTTGAATACCAGTAATTGGCATGGGTAAATAAACGTTATATAATTAAACGAATTAATTTATTTTCCGATATTATTATATATTATTGTTAAGATGATAAAAAAAATTTTTTTAAAGATTTTATTTATAGAGCAACACAAGTCTTACAATAAAAATTTTTTATCCTTATCTACTGAAGGACTAATTTTTATAATGCACAAATTATGATACGTTCGGCTGCACTTGTAGCATCCGATACCTTTGTTTGAATTTGTAATATTTTTCGTACAAATGAAACAAAGTTTTTTTGACAGCTATTGTTATTGTATTATAAACAAAGTCATTCTTTTGGGGTTCATCATCACTTTTAGAACTGCTGAATACTTTTCGTACGTGACGTTGAGGTATTTTTGTATTATTGCTTAATCCGCTTGTCCCTGCTACATTATCGTATTTGTTCAGGCTGTCAATGTCCAGTTTGGGTCTTTTAGATTTAGTTTCATTTTTGTTTTCTTTCACTGTATCGTTTTCTTGCTTTCTTGTTTTGATTTTTTTTCTCCCAATTTTTTTTGTAGCTTTTTCTTTTTGCTTGGATAATCTTTCTGTTTTACGTGTTTCTTTTTTTCCTGTTCTTGTTTTTTAATTGCCACTTTCTCCATCTGAATTTTTTCCATCCGAATTTTTTCCATCCTGAACTAGTCAAAACAAACGGTAATCGTTGGCAATCCTTTTTTTCCTTTTCTTTCTGGTGCTTTAGACCAAATAACGGAATCTCGAATGTTTCTATTATTTTGGGTATTTTCTTTATAATCCCATATAAATGATTCTTCAACTGCAGGCACCTCCTGGGTTGAAATTTCTTGTGATATATCACATGTCGGTACAGTTTCTTCTAAAGGCTTGGTTTCTTCTTTATTTTCCTTATTAGGTAATTTTTCTCCAGATATCCTCCATTGCTAAGAGCCAACTCCTTACATCAGGAACATGTCAACCTGACCAAAGCTTAGAGAACACAATGGGAGAGCGACTCACCACAGGAAGCACATCAAATGGCCTGTATCGATCAGAAACCGCCAGGCTTTGAACTGACCCGCAATACATGGACAACGCTAAACAGAATAAGAACAAGCAGCGGTAGATGTGCTGACAGCTTATATAGATGGGTAAAAGCGGGAAAAGCCCTTACTCCTGAGTGTGACTGTGGTGCGCAACGACAGACCGTCCGTCACATTGTTGAAGAATGTCCCCGAAGGCGATTACCGAATTACGAAAAGTTTTACATTATATTAATAATACATTAGATGTTCGTTTGTAATACTTTATGTAACGTTTTATATTGATTTTTTAATTGTGTGTTCTTATTGTATGCCATACGATAAATAAATAAATCTAAAGATTTTTCTTGTGTTATATTTTCTTCTAATATATCATTTATTATAACATAGCTTCTGGTAAAGGCCGAATTTCTTTTTTATTTCCTGTATATTGTTCTACATCCTCTTCCTGTGGTACATTTGTTTGTAATCCTTTAACTGTCTCCACAGTTTCTTCGAAATGATTGTCACGTGAGAAATGTTGGTTGCTTTTTCCTCTTTATTTACATCTAGTCCAAAAAGTATATTTTCGTCGAAAATAATTTCCATACTTTCTATTTCTGTGTATACTGCTCTACTGGTCTCTAGGTTTTCTGAATCGTCACGAATTTTCGTATTAAGATGCTATTGCTCTTTTCAAATTCTTTATATAATTTATACAACAAGATACACTCATCATGACTTGCTTCGTCAATCTGACATTTTTCTTCAATTAGGCCTTTCCTTTAAATATGGCTATTTTCTCTTCGCTAACTATTTTCTTAAATTAATTGAAGAGATAAACGGAATGATGGGTGAACCTTTTTTCTTTACGTTTGTATCTGAATATATCTTAGTTTCCTTTTTATTCCCAGACATTTGGTAAAGTCTATACCTGATGCGTTGAATGGATATAATGCACTTGCTTTAAACCCATTTTTTATACACAGTTGACTAAATTTTAGTATTTGATGTGTAGAATGGCCAATGGCCATCTATAAAAAGGATTATTGGAAAAGTAGTGCCATTTTTTTTAAATATGGATACAAAACATTACCAATGTACTCATAAAATAACTCAACTTTCATCCAACCATTATCACTATGTCCATTCCCCTATAAAGAATTCACTGAATTAACTATAGAAGTCGGAAGTTTTTTGTACGGATAAATAAGCATGACTTTTACTTGACTAGATGCAGAACCTTCCGTCTCATTGGTCAAAATATTGCTTGGTCCCAAAGTTTTTTTTTGTGTGTGTTTTGGCTTGGACAAATGTCATTCAGCCAGTCTCAATCAAGATAAGTTTATTGATGTAGTGTGTGTGTATGTGTGTGTGTGTGTGTGTGTGTGTGTGTGTGTGTGTGTGTGTGTGTGTGTGTGTGTGTTTGTGTGTGTAGAGTAATTGTCTTGATACTTAGCAAAGTCGACGTCATTGTCTTTGCTAAGAGACGCTAATTGTATCCTAACGTCTGCGGTCTCTCCGGTGAGTACCGATCACACAAGGATAGAAATTATTTTCATTTATTAATTTTTTTTAATAAACAAAAATTTCCACCCAGGTGAGATTCGAACTCACGAACTTTAGGTTTAAAGGTAGGCGCTCTTACCACTGAGCCACAGAGGGGGGTCCCAAAGTTATCTTATTAGTAAACGTATCACTTTTTCTAAATTGAAGAGTTTGACGTGGTAGTTTAAATGTTTGGGAAGCTTTTCTTTGTGATATCCCATTTTCGATGGCCTTTAACGCAAGCCAAACATCTTCGGCATATTTTTTTTCGTATTGTGCACCCTCTTTTACTTTGGGCATCTACAAAAAAATCTCTCTGTACCTATGTGTCAATCACTAAACATAAAATATTGTCAATAAAATGTATTTTTAGAGTGAATGGCCAGGTGGCCAATAACTGTCTAATATAAAAAAAAATTAGCACCAATGATTGGCATAGATAATTTAATAAAATCAAAGCACATTCATGCAATTATTGTCTTACATTTAGTCATTTTAAATATACTAAAATAACTTAAACCTATAAATTTTATGTAACAAAAGATACCTTATAAAATATCCTTTCTTCCAATACTGGCGGTTTTTACTGGCGATATTTTTGATAAAAAATGTTGATACACAGCACTCCATCTGATAGATCTGTCCATAAGTTTTTAAGGTTAGATAGTGTAATAAAATGAAGTCAGATACTATTTTTTACATGGTTGCCTCTATTATAAAATAATAACAGGTGTCAGTGAATTTCGTTATATTCTTAAGATAATGTAAAAAACCGACAATGTGCCAATAGCTAGTGGTGGCCAATCACTGTATAGCTTACCCTACCTACAGGCTTTTTAAGAGCGTATTCATATATAAAATAAAATAGAATAAAATAAAATAGAGTAAAATAAAACAAAACAAAATAAAATAAATAAAATTTAAAAATAAAATAACATGAAGTAGATAAAATAGGATAGAATAATATAAAGTAAATGCAATAAAATGGAATAAAATAAAATAAATTACCTACTGTAATAAATTTGACGTTTGAACTGTGAACCCAAATAAAAATGATAAATAATTATGGAAATCAAAAAAATACTGACATATTGACAAAAAAAGTGCTAAATAATAGAGGAATATAGTAAATTTAATGGAATTACTTATTTCTCCAGTTTTTACTTCAACTTCCATTCGTCTACAGGTATGCCAACATTCTGGTGGAGGTGCCAACTTCCATAACTTTCTTCCACTCAATTGAGCTTGCCACGATGGATAGTGAACGTTATCGATCTAAAATAAGTTAAAATGGTAAGTTTGACATTTGTTTTGGGAACGTAACCAAATGAGCAGAAAGTATAGATTTGTCCAATTTCTACTTTCCTATTCAAAATTAGTGTTAAAATATTTTTAACTATAAAAAAATCTAAAAAGCCTGAAAGTTCATCTTTTTCTTTATATGCCATATATCCAATTTTCAGCCTAGGCAATTTCAATCCAAGTTTATAAGAAACGTAATTGTAGCGTGTTATTCGCATGCGTATGTCTTTGCGTAGGGGTAACATTTGTGTTATGTCATAATGGCTGCTCTAATTATTTAATAGTTTTATCTTTTATAAAAACTTCAAACACGTTAAATTATTTTTATATTTCCACATATTCTAATTGAATTCATCCGTGGTTTATTGAAATCTGTCATAAATATTAAGTTATCCAAATTTGCCTTAAATACAATATATTATGGTATGTGATAAATACAGTATAGCCCAAAATAAACAGTACTGAACTTGTAATTATTTTATTGTTTTAAAAAATAAATATTATTTACACTTTATAACATGTTCTAAATGAGCTTGTCTTCTCTCAAGACAGACTTCATACCGATATTCCAGATTTCCCGTAATGTTATGGAATAAAGGTTTATGTTATGGAATGCAAATGTATGCGTCTGGAGATGTTAAGTCTGGAGAATATGCAGGATAGCGAAAGTCAGTAAATCGTGAAATGAATTTGTTTGGAACATGTCCCTGAAGAAATTGACGAAGTGCGACAGTAGTATGGGAAGTTGCCCCATCCTGCTGGAAAAATTGGTTTCGAAATTATGGTTACGTGTACGACAAAATTGACGTAGATCAGGGATAAAGCGTGTTAAAATTTGTATATAATTGTGTTGATTAAGTGTGACTTGCCTACTATTTTCTTCTATAAAGTATGGACCAATCATTCCGTGACCCGAAACTGCACACCAGACACTCACTTTTGCGCTCTGTAAAGAAACTTCTTGAACTTCATCTGGTCTGGCTAAGCCCAGAAATCGATTTGTGCGACGATTTACATGGCCAGACAAATAAAATTTTGCTTCGTCTGAAAACCATACTTTTTAAAAATTTAGGATTTTCATACTGTAATGCAAGAATCCTGGCACAAAATTCCACTCTACTGTGATAATCCCTGGGCTGTAATTTTTTACTTAGCACAAAGCTCCTTCAGGAGGTTAGTTTTAAGCCAAGATGCAACGTTGTTCTAGCCTGGCTGGCTTTCGAATTTTCCAAGATTCGCTCAAAAACACGTTCATGGTTATCATTGTTGTTAACTGTCCTGGGACGCCCTGAGTGTCCTTTTCGTTGGCACATTACATTACCCGTATTTCTAAACTTTTCAACCTTCAAAATTATAGCATTACTTGGAGAACGTTTATTAAACCGTTGTGTGAATTGGTCACACACGTATTGCAGACTTGCACTATTACGCCGACAGATTCTGTATGAGCGGAAATAATGCTCCACAAGAAACACTGTCCCTCTGTACTTAACACCATTTTTAACAATTAGTCCTTATTAGTTAATTGGAATATGACAGCGTGCACAAAGAGACATCTATGTTTCAGTTTGAGTACTGTTTATTTTGGGCAATACTGTATAAGTTGAAAGCTTTTCTTCAATTGTAAACGTTATCTTAAATTTATTTCCACTTTCAAATAATGTATAACATGTCATCAACTTACTGTTATTTAAGGAAAATTTACAAGCGCTTTCAATCTTACCATATTTTTAAAAAACAGTGTAAAAATTTCGAAAATTTTTAACTTTAGACTTATAAAACGTTATAAAAACTCTTCATGTTTTAAAAAAATATACATGCTTTAATATATAAAGTGTTTCATTTAAAAAAGCAAAACTTTGGTTCATTCCGTTGTTCTGACTGAACCTCATAAATAATTTTAAATTATAGACTTTTTCCCTTAAATACAACACATGGCGTGTGATAAATATAATTTGAAAGCTTTTGTTTAATTGTAAATATCTTAAATTTATTCCCACTTTCAAATAATGTATCACATGGTATATACTGTATGTATACTGTTATTTAAGGAAAATTTAGATTGCGTCATATGTTTGACAGATATCAAATAAACAAATAAATTCAAAATGTGCAAAACCAAAAAAATAAATTATGACGATAAAATCACACAAAAATATAGGAACATATTAAGTGACACAGTTTAAAAAACTTCTTTTATTCAAGTTTAAAATTTTCGAGTAAGTTTGATCCAGACAACTACAGAATTTTGACGCAGTTTCCAACACATCCTGTATTTTATTATAGCCAAAGATCCCACTGCACGATAACTACATTCATAACGTAGTTATTCAAACTCATATTTTTACATACATTTGAAATTAGGAGAATACATTGATAATAGGTTGCCACTCAAAAAGTTTTTTTTATTAACTCCATTGAGTACAACAATCTGCCCATTGGGCATTAAGCATTTGTTATGGTAAAAAATGCAGACATTAAGAGAGTTACTTCAGTGAGTAACCTCTTTATAATTCTAAAAATTAAAATTTTATTAGTTTGAATACACTTATTATGTTCAGTTGCACAAGTCGGACGGCAGTTGCCGTCTTAATCTACGCACTTCAAAGACGTTCCACACATTTAGTTGTCGAGCAAACACATTAAGATGCACTAGCACTCGTTCACAGTATTTAGCAGTAAAACGTTGTATGGCTTTTTTCACCGATTCTAGACGGATGTCGTATTGAATCACCTCGTTAATAACTATGGCACACAGCACCTTGTTTTGTATGATGAATCTCTGTAAGATGTTTGTATTGGAGACGCTAGCATTGCCCCATAACAGAATCCCATAAGTCCATATGGGCTTGAGGATGGACTTGTAGATTAGGGTGGAACGAAAAAGGCCAAAAAAATAAAATAAAAGAAAAATGATTGTGGCTATCGTTTAAAAGTTGTGTTAGGTAATGAAAACAAACGGTGCGAAAGCATTTTGAAATAAAAAAAAATCTTGAGGTTCCATATTGGATTTGAAAAATGAAAAAAACAAAAAAAATATTTTTGTTGAAAAAATCGATTTGGCTGTGATCAACAGTCGTCTTTAGGATTGAAAAGCATTTTATGCAAAATTATTTTGAAATTAAACGATGTTTTCAGGTCCCAGAGGCGTCATTTGATAGACCCTGAAAATGACTGAAATTTACAAAAAATAGATCAATTTTGTATTGCATATATAATGTATGGTATATATAATGCTTGCCCCACCCCTATATCAAAATTTCAAATGACGCTCCTGTCAGGATCCATAATGCCATTGAAGCTTGATGGTATGAAGTACGTGTTCCAAACAACGCCAGTTGTAGATCAAGTAGGTAAAGAAGGGAAAAACGCAGACGCAGATGTTACATCAATCTTGCAACCATTCACGCAGGCATAGTGACACAACAACAGATAACAGTAATGTTGAGTTTCTTATCTCACACAGACGTGTCGTATATAAACATATTCTTCGAAATGTCAACGCGAAGTAGTTTGAACTGTGAAATACTAGGAACAATTATTGGTTTTTTCAATGATCGTGTTTTACCCACTAAGTGTGACATTCTAAAGTGCTTTCTCTTTATTCGTAATGAACTTAAGTTAACAAATAATAATAAAGATCCATCTATCGCCGACGCCTCGAATGCCGTTGCAACGAAAGTAGAACAAGTATGGATAAAAGCTGCTATTCCAACATTATCGCATAAGCGCATTCAAGATATGATCAAAAATATTTATACAGAGTATCAAAAGCTGAAGCGATACACAAAAACTCAGCAAGCATCTAATTCATACAAAGATAAGATTTGCCAGTTTCGAAATGAGTATGAAAAGTTATTTGATATCGCGGCTTGCAAGTGCAACATGAGTGGAACACTGTGTGAGTGTACTTGTGATAAAACCAAGAAAGTACCACAAAATGAGCGAATTTTTCTTCAAGATCAACAATCCTGTAGAAAAATGGCAATTGGACCAGTGGATATTGCAGCATCTGCTGCAATAAGAAAGAAAATGGAAAGAACCACGAAGGCAAAGGCAAGTTCTCAAAAATATAATACTGAAAAAATTGTTCTTAAAGCATGTACCGTTGTGTACAAGTAGCAACTTGTCTAACTCAAATTCTTCTGATGCAGATGATCATGAAGAAGAATTCATTGCCCCTTTGTCAACAGTTACAGTCCAACCATCTACGTCTTAAAAGATATGGGAGTTATAACTGTGACTGATACATCGAAAGTAATTGATAGAATGAAAATAAGGCGACAGCGTGCATCTCATAGACGTTCACTCCAAAATCAGAACGAGGGACTGTCAATCAGAAGTATATTTTTTGATGGGCGTAAAGAGACAAGACTGTCTTGCAACAAAAAAAAGGCAAAAAGTTTTATAGAAAAGAATTTACAGAAGAACATGTAACAATTATTGAAGAACCAGGCTCTCGATATCATGGGCACGTGTCTCCTTTATCAAGATCGGCTGCAAACATCGCGGATAGCATACAGACATTCATCCTGAAAAATAATATTGATATATCGAAGTTAAGCGCAGTTGGATGCGATGGTACGGTAGTGAACACTAGCCCTCAAGTAGGCGTTATAAGAAAACTGGAAGAATACTGCGGCACCTCACTTCAATGGCTAGTATGCCTATTTCATTGCAACGAACTACCTCTACGTCATGTAATACAACAGTTAGATGGACGCACCAGTGGACCACTTGGTTTTTCAGGGCCAATAGGAAAACTTCTGGAACGCTGTGAAGAGAAAGCTGTCGTCAATTTCGTTGCAATAGAAAACAGCCTACCAGTATTATTAGAAACAACAGACCTTAGTACCGATCAGAAGTACTTGTACCAAATCAGTCAAGCAGTTTCTGCAGGAAAATGTCCTAACGATTTGAGCCTTCAAAAACCTGGGAAAATATCACACGCAAGGTGGCTGACAGTTGCTAATCGGTTGCTTCGATTGTATGTTGGCACTGAATGTCCCAGCCCTCAATTAATTATATTAGTAAGTTTCATCCAAAAAGTGTATGCACCAGTTTGGTTTTATATAAAACTGTATCCTAGCTGTTTTGATGGTTCGAAACATTTATGGCGAATGATCCATTATTCACGATTTCTACCAGTTGACCAAAGAAAAATTGTTGATGCAGTTATCCAAAGGAATGCTTATTTTGCTCCTCCCGAAAATTTATTACTCGGAATGATAAAAAATGAACGAAAACATATACGGGAGCTAGGACTACGAAGAGTGCTGAAAGCTAGACAAAGTCAGAAAGAAAAAAAGATCCGGAGATTTAAAATACCAACATTAAATTTTAGTGCTGAAGATTATATTGACTTAATTTCTATTTCTAAATGCAGTGTTATGGCTCCGCCTTTGCTAAAACATATTTCCAATGAAAATGTAAGGGATATAATTGATTCCGGGAATCACAACAAAATAGAGGTCTTAAACTGCCCCTGTCATACAAAATCTGTCGAAAGAATTGTTAAGTTAGTAACTGAAGCATCAGCTGCTGTTTATGGACCAGAATCAAGGGATGGCTTTATTCGTTCAAGGTTGCAGTCTAGAAATATTATGCCGTTTTTTAACACAAAGTCAGACTACCAATCATAAAATGTATATTGTATCATAAAACAATTATTTTGATTAAAAAAACTAATAAAAAAATTAATTTTTTAAATTTTATTTTTTTTTTGTTATTTCCAAAAATTTAAATTCAATATGGAACCTGAAGATAGGGTCAAATCGAAAAAATATTTTCTACAGTTTTATTATACATCAAAGCGCAACTTTTCCGCACTAGCCCCAAAAAAAATAATGACTTCGACTTTTTCGTTCCACCCTATTGTAGATGGATGTAAAATTTTGTTATCTAAAGATAGTTTCGAATTACGTCCAATGACCCAATACATATTTCTTAATTTAAGTCCAAGCTGTTTTCGTTTGTTAAAGATATATTTTTTCCAAGTGAGACGGCGATCCAAGTGCATGCAAGATATTTAGCGTCCTCGGGTTGAGGAATTAGACAATTATCAATATATACAGGGTGCATATTCATCTACGTAGCGTGAAGGTAACATGTATTGACTTAGTTCCATAAGATTTGATGCATCATACTTTCATCCATTGCTGAATTATATTTAGGTTTGATTGAAAATTTCTTGATGCTGTTGATGGATCTGTGTGGGATGCCAGGATAGCAGTGTCATCTGCATAGGTTGCAACAGTAGTTGTACTAGATTCTGAAATGTCCGCTGTGTATAAAAGATATAGAATTGGGCCGAGAACGCTGCCTTGTCTCCGCTGCTCGGTACCATGCTTTACAAGGAAGTGTCTATTTTCTATGTAGGATTTTAAGAGCTGTAAGTGAGCATAGGATAGGAGCTTCTTCAATTTTATTTGTAGTCCTATCTACCACACCTTGTCAAAAGCCTGAGATATGTCAAGGAAAGCAGCAGAACAGTATCTTTTCGCGTTAACATCCTTTTTATTTGGTTGACTAGCCTATGCCCTTGTTCTATGGTTCCGTGTTTGTCTCGGAAACCGAATTGATATTCTGAAATTATTTTGTGTTCGTCTATTATCGTTTTTAACCTTTTTACGTACATTTTTTCAAAGACTTTGCTAATCATAGGCAAAAGGCTTATAGGCCGGTATGAAGATGCATTTTCCGGTCCTTTTCCGGATTTAAGGATCAATATGGTTTGTGCCACTTTCCATGAACTAGGGAAGTAGTTTAAGCGCAGGATAGCACTAAATATAAAGGTTATTAGTTTTATGCACTTATCCGAGACTTCTTTTAGAATCTTGACAGAGATTAGGTCAAATCTAGGGGTTTTTTGATGTTAACTTCATTCATTATTTGTTTTACTTGATTGACTGTAAATTTCGTGTGGGGTAGATCCATTTGAAACGGTGCTGTTAGGAAACTGGTTAGTTCTATTTCTTCCTCTGTAGATATTGTAGAAGGGTATGGCGTGAATAATGTTTGAAGGTGCTTGCCAAAAAGATCAGCTCTTTCGTTGTCGTTCCTAGCCCAGTTGTTTGTCTCATCTTTGATTAGTGGGTTATACTGTTGTGGCCGTTTGAGTTTTTTCGTGGCTTTACAGAGTAAGTAATCTTCAGTCGGTGTTAAATTTTCTAGATATTCTTGAATTCCATGGTTTTCTTCTTCATGGATTAATTCCTTTAATTCCTTTGTTGCTTTGTTAAGTTATTTCTAATTTTCTGCCGTTCTTGACTGTTGCTAATTTTTACGTAATTGTCGTTTTTCTGAAATTGTTTGTTTAATTGTGGGAGACACATTATTTCTGTTTAGAGATGGTTCGTAGCTGGACGTGGCATACCATGCAGCCGTTTGTATGCTTCTTGTTAGGTTATCTACAGCTGATTCTAGTTGGAGTTCATTTTTCAGGGACAGATTAAGTAAGATCAAGCTGTCTAGTTTTGCTCTAAATTGGGACCAGTTAGTCTTGGTGTTATGCAAAGTTGGTTGATGTACTTTGTTTAAGATTTTTTCGAAGGTTGTTATTATAAACGGTGAGTGATCTGATGATAAATCAAAGCATGATTTAGCTTTACATTTTTGGTATCGATCCCTTTTGTGATGCAGAAATCGATGGCATCAGGTATTTTGTTTAAGTCAGACGGCCAATAAGTTTAGCCAACCAAGTTTAGTATAGCCAACCTTTTGCATAAAAGAGATAAAATGGAGCTAGAAAATTATAGACCTATTAGCCTGTTGAACCACATATACAAGCTCAAAATGGTCAGAAATTAGGGTTTCCAGCTTTTAAAAACGCGAGATACCAAAGTTAAAATAAAAGACAGCTAGCGGCGCAATGCTACAAACCAGTGCCGTTGCGCCCTAACTCTATTTTACGTTATCTTTGATACTTTGAGTTTTTAACAGCTGGCAACACTAATTTTTAAACGTCTCAGATAAACATATATTATTATATACTAAACAGCAAAAAATTGGCCAGCCTATAAATTACCGAAAATAAAAATTCATTGTAAGTTTTCTGCGTTGTTTCATATTTTGTCCCAATTGAAATATTTCTTGCGATCATGTATGCTTGTTTCTGACAGTTTTGACGTTTATGTTGTTGTTTTCTGTAGTCTGTGTATCTTCTAAGCTGTTTATCTTCTAAGTTGAAAACATTTAATTAAAGAGTAATTTAGCTTTTCAAATGTGGATTTCGACGAAGTGGATATTTAAGATATTGTTACGAACATGCATTCAGCGCAGATTACCTAACGGTCGCATCTCGAAAAACCGAGAGTTTCGGCGATATTTCGAGCGCTGTAAAATTCCACCCGTCAAATAACGAATTAGAGGTGGGACTACTCTCAAATATTCTCGAACATAATACTTTGGTATATATATATATATATATATATATATATATATATATATATATATATATATATATATATATATATATATATATATATATATATATATAATATATATATATATATATATATATGTAACGAAATTAGGATTTAAGTTTAGTTGATAAGAGAATACCGAACTGTAAAGTTATAAATAAATATATTTATATAAATTCGAACCGCTCGTTTTATTTAAAAACGGTACAATTGGTGTCACAGTGTGAGGACAATAATTGATTTGAATATAAATTTAACAGTGATTTTTGAAAAAGACTTGAATTTTTGAAAAAGACTTTCGAACCTTTGAAAAGTATTGTTCGTCGGGAACATCCGCGTAGTTCGGTAGTGATCGTTGTACAAAAGAACATTTCAAAAAGTACGTGTGTGCCTGACCAAAGATGCTCTAGTAGAACTTTCAGTGAAACAGTTGCGTGAGCAACTAGAAGAACGCGATGAAGACTGCAGCGGGTCCAAGAAGATACTACAAGAACGACTGAAGACTGTTCTCAACAAGAATGGAGAAGACCCAGAGACATTCCAGTTCCAGTCAGCAGAAGAAGCAGTTTTAACGAAAATAAAAAACGTCTCTCAAATGTTTGAAGAAACTTCTAAAAAAAATGATGAAAGATTCGATGAAACGTCTGAAATTATTAAAGAAATAGCTAGACAAAATGACGAGAAATTTGAAAATGTATCTAGAAGATTCGACGAGAGTTCTCAAATAATTAAAGACGTATGTAATCAAAATAATGAGAAATTTGAAGAAGTTTCTAAAACATTCGATAAGGTAGAAGAGAAGATCAAACAGTTAGAGAGCATGATAACTAACACGAAAGTGCTACCACCAATTAATACGGTAGCTTTAGATCCGGTAGTGAAAGAAGAATCTCCTAGATACGAAATGACACATCATATGAGATTCAAATTACCACCATTTGATGGAAAGTCCTCTTGGTCCATATACCTTAGACAATTTGAAACTATTGCGACAGCCAATCATTGGACAGAACAAGAAAAAGCTGTTTCCTTGACTGCTGCTTTACGAGGTGATGCTGCAGATATCCTAAGATCGATTCCTAAGGGTCAAGAAAAATGTTACCAGACCTTGTTCATTCGACTAGACAAACGTTACGGAGATGCCCATCTACAACAAGTCTACAAAGTACAAATAAGAAGTAGAATCCAACGAGCAAGTGAGAGTTTGCAAGAATTTGAAGCAGATATTGCTCGTATAGCGCTGTTGGCCTATCCAGAGGCACCAGACAACATTTTGGAAGAAATTGCTGTAGATGCCTTCGTCAATGGGTTAAGAGACAGTGAACTACAGAAAGCTTTACGACTAGCAAGACCGAAAGTTTTAGGTAAAGCGCTCGCCATTGCCTTGGTACATGAGATAGCTAGTCGAATTTCACGGAGCTATCAAGTACGAACCTCTGAAGAGAGTGACAAGCGAAACGATAAACGTCTGGAGGAAATCGTACGGAAAGTAGTTCGTAACATGATGCCGAAGAGACGTGAACCCAGATGTTGGAATGGTAACAACGAAGGTCACATTCGCCACAAAGTGCAAGAAAATAATACAACAGTCAGAAAGCTAGAACAGATCGAGCACGCTAGAAAAAGTCATTCAAATGCTGATGTTCAATCAAGATGGCCATACAGTGAAAATCGTAATCATTGTCTTAAATTAGAAGAACGACTTTGCCCCGTGAGGCGAACCACCGTTATTAATGATCAATGGCAGCCTCAACAGCTACAAGACGCTCAAGCAGATGATCCATGTATAAAAAGAGTATTGGATTGGGTGCGTCGAAGTGAAAGACTTTCTTGGCAAGACATTAGTGCATGTAGTCCCGAAGTCAAGTGTTACTGGAGCCAATGGAATTGCCTAGTGCTGAAAGATGATCTTCTGTATAGAACCTTTGAGAACGATGATGGTACAGAAACTAAGCTTCAGTTGATTGTACCTAAAAGTAAAGTGTCAGAAGTATTGCGTCAGTTGCATGACGGTGCATCAGGTGGACACTTTGGTATTACGAAGACTCTGCAAAAGGTTCGAGAACGGTTCTATTGGGTGAACTGTAAAGATGATGTAAGAAGATGGTGCCGGAAATGTGAACTGTGTGCAACCAGTAATGGTCCAGTTGGTAAAAAGAGGGCACCCATGAAACAGTACAATGTTGGTAGTCCTATGGAAAGAGTAGCAATCGACATTGCAGGTCCACTTCCAGAGACAAATGATGGAAATAAATATATCCTGGTAGCCATGGATTATTTTACGAAATGGACTGAGGCCTATGCGCTACCAAATCAAGAAGCTGCTACCGTTGCAGAGGTACTGGTTAAAGAATTCTTTAGCCGATTTGGTGTTCCCTTGGAGATCCACTCCGACCAAGGGCGAAACTTCGAGTCAAACCTTTTCCAAAACGTTTGTAAATTGATTGGCGTCAATAAGACCAGAACGACACCCCTTCATCCTCAATCAGATGGAATGGTCGAGAGAATGAACCGAACGATGGGTAAACACCTGTCCAAAGTTGTATCAGAACATCAAAATGATTGGGACCAGCACATTCATTTATTCCTAAAGGCCTACCGCTCGGCCGTGAATGAAACTACGGGCCAGACTCCAACCTGCCTGATGTTAGGTCGTGAAGTTCGTTTGCCCTGCGACCTAGAGTTTGGCTGCAGACCTTCCGAAGAACATATTGCAAGCGAAGATTATGTCGACCGCCTAAAGTTAAGAATGAACAACATTCATGAACTTGCCCGACAACACATCCAGTTAGCCAGTGACAGAATGAAAGATCAATACGATTCTCGATGCAAGAATGAAAGCTATGAAGTAGGTGATCTTGTTTGGCTTTATAATCCCCAACGTCGTCGTGGCTTATCTCCTAAACTGCAAAGACAATGGGAGGGTCCGTATGAAATTAAAAAGAGAATAAATGACATAATATACCGAATTAAGAAGTTGCCGAAAGGTAAACCAAAAGTAGTTCACATAAATCGTCTTGCACCTTATGCTGGCTCAAATGAAATAGAACAAGTACGAATCCTTCAACATGAGATCAAAGATAACCGGCGACCAAGCTTTAACGAGTTTATGTCAAATTACGCAGAGAGAAAGAGTGCTAGATTCGGCGTGACGACAGAAGTTCAGCAGGATCTTTTTAGTGTTCCGCATAACGTCTCTCTAGCCCACTGTGTTGCCCAAGATCTTGAGATGACTAAAGGAATCTCATCCGTATTTTATAAGAAATTTGGTCGCTTTGACGAGTTAAAAAACCAGCAGCCCAAAGTTGGAAGAGTGCTGAGATTAGAAGATGGTTCTCAATCTTTGCTGTATATGGTGACCACGAAGTCGTATACAGACAGGGCAACCTACGAGGACATATGGTGTGCTCTAACTAATTTGAAGAAAATCGTCTGCAATTAGGATATTAAGAACTTGGCTTTACCCAAGATAGGCCATGCACTAGATAATCTGGATTGGAAGATTGTCAGAAGCATGATTGAAGTGATCTTCCGAGAAACCGGTGTAAGAATTACTGTGTGTTGCATTAATCCGAAGAGATCGTGTCCTTCAAAGACGGTAGACTGTTATTTCTTTCTGAGGGGTTCATGCAGAGCTGAAGAGTCCTGTAGATTCCGCCATCCTGGGCCTATAGACAGAGTTCCTGATCGGGACGCTCAGATCTAAAAGGGGAGCAGTGTTACGAACATGCATTCAGCGCAGATTGCCTAACAGTCGCATCGCGAAGCACCGAGAATTTCGGCGATATTTCGAGCGCTGTAAAATTCCACCCGTCAAATAACGAATTAGAGGTGGGACTACTCTCGAATATTGTCGAACATAATACTTTGGTATATATATATATATATATATATAATATATATATGTAACGAAATTAGGATTTAAGTTTAGTTGATAAGAGAATACCGAACTGTAAAGTTATAAATAAATATATTTATATAAATTCGAACCGCTCGTTTTATTTAAAAACGGTACAATATGATATTATCTACACTACATATACAAAATATACCAGGATCCGGATAATATAACATTTATTAAAATAGGACACCTGCGTTGGATAGGACATGTAGAAAGAACGGAAGAAGGCAAAATACCAAACAAAATATTCAAACAGATGCCAGTAGGAAAAAGAACAAGAGGAAGACCGAAGCTGAGATACATAGAACAAATATAAAATAATATAACATCCTTAAAAATAAAAAACTGGAGAAAAAAAGGCACGAAACAGATCCGAATGGAGAAGAATCCTGGAACAGGGTAAACACCCAAAAAGATGATATGGTTGTCGAGCCAGTGATGATGATGATGATAATTATCTACACTAGATATTGCTCGACTTATTGCATTGCTACAAGACGGAAGAAGTCAAGTTTATGTATTCGAAACTTTAGGTACTCCGAGAACTACAGTACGGAGAGCTTTCCATCGCTTTATAGAGATTAGTACATACTCACGTAGACCTGGTTCCGGTCGTAAAAGAGTTATCTCGCAAAGAGATGATCGCTATATTGTGATGGGACTTTTAAGAAATCGCTATTCCACTGTAATTGCTGCTAGAAACGTCGGAAAAGGTTCGAAATGTGATTGTAAGTGACGACTCAATGAAAAAGGACTAATGACAAGAAGGCCGGCTATTGTTCCGGAATTACAACCAAGACACTGTAGGAATCGATTCATTTTTGCTCAAAAACACCAACACTGAGATATTAAGGGATTGGAGCCAAATTCTCTCTACTGATAATTCGCGATTCTGTTTGAAATCTGGCGATGGTCGAGAGAGAGTTTGAAAATAGAGAAATTAAAGATAAGCCCAAGCTTGTATGTCTCATAGAAGAAAGTTTGGCGGTGGGGGTGTCATGGTTTGGACTGGAATCTCATTTGGATGGATCTCGATGGATCTCAATGGATCCCTGAATGCTCACCGGTAGATAAAGAATGTTTTGGCTAAAGCAGTAGTTCCATTTGGTCCATGTATTGGGGGCAATTTCGTCTTTATGCATGATAATGCATGGTCGCATACTGCAAAAATCATGACAAATTACTTGGGAAAAGTAGGAATTAATACTCTAGAATGGCCAGCCTGCAGCCCTGATCTGAATATTATCGAACATTTTTGGGATGAACTTCATCATAGGGTTAGAAGTCAACCAGGCCAGCCAGAAAGTCCAGCAGAACTTTAACTTTAAAACATGCTTCGTAGAAAATATGAATGTATTACTGAAGTTTTTATTCAAAATTTGTTTCTTTTTCTTCCAAATCGTATGCAAACGGATATAGGGCATAATACCTGATATAAGACAATTTTGTTCAAGTTCACTCGTAATTTTTATTGTTTGTAATTCGTTTCGATATTACACTATTTTCTTTTTTAGTCTTCTAATTAAATAAATTATGCTAAGTGATGGCCATTTTTTGTTTAAAAAATGTAAGATGTTGAGTATACAATATGAAACAGTACATAAAACTTTGAATGAATTTTTATTTTCGGAGATTTATAGGGTGGCCCCTTTTTTGGTGGTCAGTGTATTAAAAAATATATCTTTAATTTGATATAAAAAATATGCATATATGTCATAAGCTGGGTATTTTATTTAAAAAATAAATGAACGAAATAAAATATTTGTCAAAAACGAATTACTATTAATTGAATGAAATATATTTGCGGCCACTTTTTGACTGACAAACTATTATTAATGTATTCTCCTAGTTTTAAATACATGTATAAAAAATGAGAGTTTGATGAACTACGTTATGAACGTAGTGATCCTGTAATGGGATCTTGAACTATTACTCTTTAAAATCCGTAAACTAATTTTCCTTTTATTACCATTTATTTCCTAAAAACTTTCTTCGCGACGTTTATGAGGGATATTGTGCATACATAAAAATAAATTCGTAAGTTGTTCTTTTTTTGTTTTTTGTTAAACACTATATTTTGTGTAAAATTGAAACAAATCTACAAACAGGGTGCGCCAAACCTATGACTTTCTTTAATTTGGGCTAAATTATGAAGTATATAAAATATAAAAAAAAGAGGTTAATCTTTGTAAATGGGTATATTTATTTAAAAAACCCTTAAAAGGGCCACATCAATAAAACAAACGTTTTCGGACTACACAGTCCATCATCAGGTTATTAAAATCGAAAATGCTAGGTCATAATGCCTGAGCCACCAAAATATTAGGGTAAAAACCCTTTAAATTACATTTAGTTATGAAATGTTGTACATTGTGTTATAAAATAACTGTGATGTTCTATATTAAATTGAATTTGACCAAAGGTAACACATGGCTCGATTGGGTTCCAGAGCCGGGTGAGAGACAACCTCTGCACTCGGAGAACAACGTGGAACTTCTGGAAGGACAAGGAATTTTTCCTTGTGGATTTTATATAAAATATGTTTATAACGAAAGTGATGTATATTAAAGACGTCTATAATTTAAAATTATTTTTGTTTATACAGGGTTAGTGAAAAAATGTATAAACCCTGTAGTACCGTATATATAAAGCGTTTTTAAATATATTTTTTTAAATATGAAGAGTATGTGTAACGTTTTATTTTTCAATTTTCGAAATATTTACACTTTTATTTAAAAAAGTGCCAATATTTAAAGGGATGTCGATTAGCTTTTCAAGGTAATAAAAGTGTAAATGATATATCAAAATGTTTTTAATGTAGTGTTATTTTTAAATAATTTAATATCTTTGACTTTTCTAATTTTTTTAAACACCTTATGTATCACTATGGCATTTTGTAGTAAATATTATAACTTTTCTTTTGGTATAAAGTTGTACAGGGTTTCTCATTATATTTTGACCCTAACTTGTTTTCCTTAATTTCGGGAATACAAAAAAAGTTTCAAATAAAAGTTGAATTATTTTATCGAATACCGACCAATAGTGTAGCTACAGACCAAATTTTATATACAGGGAGTGCCCAATAAAATGCATCTTCAATATTTCAAATAGGACACCCTGTATTTTTTTATAGTTTTGAGTAGCCCTGCATTTCCTGATTACAAATATAGAACATAGTGTAGCATTAGTTTTGTTCTATAATGGCATATAATACTACTATACTATACTAAGGTAAGAAAAAAATATATTTAGAAAGTCAACAACATTAATGACTTACAATATTACATTTAAGATACAATTCTACATTTAAGGTAGAATACCACATTTAAGATTACAATAGATGCTCAAAGTGTCCTCCATTGTTATCAATGCACAAGTAATATCTTCGTCTCAAATTTTCTAATGCGTCAGATATTGTGTTATTATGACCATTTAAATTTTCATTTTCCCCGCGAACTTTTGCCGTGATAGTGGTAATATTTGTATTTGAATCAAAATACACTTTTTCTTTTATAGACCCCCATAAAAAGCTATCACATGGTGTTAAGTCGGGACTATTTGGTGGCCATGTAATGATACCCTTATTGCCGATCCACACATTAAATTGATTATTTAGATGTTCTTGAACGGCTGCGACATTATGTGGCGATGCTCCATCTTGTTGCCATATCATACTATTTAAATGATTTTGTGTATAATTTTGATTTAATAACTCATCCACTTCTGTAATGACTGTGTCCAAATATGATTCTCCAGTTAATTTATAATCATAAAACAATGGTCCAACTATTTTGTTTTAAAATATTAAGCACTACACATTTATTTATTTTCTTCCTGACTTTTTTATTTGCTTAATTTTTCTTTTTCTATTATTTTTCTGTTCCCACAAATACCTATTTCTTCTATTAAAAATGTCTGAAGTTGAAAAATTTGATTCATCTGTCCATAAAATGTTATAAAAATAATTAGGATCATTGTTCAAATTTGTAAGCATGTCTTGACAGAACTGTAAACGGAACTCTTATGAACGGCTTTTCTCTAATGCATTAGTAGCATTGTTTAGACTAGTTTCGGAATTTTCTAAAATAAAAATGTTATTATGGATTTAATCTATTATTTATGTATTTAATTTTTACCTTCAAAGTAAAGCAAAGTATTAAGATCTTCATGATTATTTCCTACGATTGTACTATAGTACGTTTCTTCCGTTCAAACATTTTCCATATATGACATCACGATAATTACATAAAAATGTATGTGCAGAAGGAGTCTGTCGATCTGGACAAATCAGCCTATATTCTCTTATTGCCGCTTGCTTGTTTTTATTATTTTTTACATAAATTGAGAATATATCTACTTTTTCATCTGCAGTATAACCCATTTCGCTAGGAGGACTGACAGTTTATAATAAATTAATAATAATTGTTTCATTTTCAAATGTTAGTTGCATAGCCACATGGTTACCCTTTTATAGTACCATATGCCATTATAGAACAAAACTAATGCTACACAATGTTATATATTGGTAATCAGGAAATACAGGGCTACTCAAAACTATAAAAAAATACAAGGTGTCCAATTGGAAATATTGAAGATGCATTTTATTGGGCGCTCCCTGTATACAAAATTTGGTCTGTTGTTACATTGTTGGTCGATATAGATAAAATAATACAACTTTTATTTGAAAATTTTTTTTGTGTTCCCGAAATTAAGGAAAATAAGTGGGGTCAAAATATAATGAGAAACCCGGTACATACCTAGCATGATTCGTTTTGTTGATATTTAAAAAAGAACTGTAGCTTTTATATTTTTGCGGATTTTTTATTGAATGTTTTTTTTTGCCAAAATAATAATTATTGTCTAATTTTAGAAAAAATGTCCAAAATAAAAATAAAAATGTAATTAAAGAATAAAATAAAAAACGTATACTAGTACAACTTAGTTGAATTTCATTATGTTGCAAAATCATCAATGAATTATTAAATTAAGTAAACAAACTTTTGTAAAATCTACCCTAGTAATGTTTTACGGGAGAAACTTTCGTGTACTAAATTTATTGTTAATTAAACTGCATTTACGAGTAAGATCAGTTAAATAACTTTTTAATGTAAGTTTCTACATTCTGAGAACATATAAAGTATGCTTTTAAACAAATGAACGTTAAATGTATCTGTCTAAATATTTATTCAAAAAAATACTTTAGAGCTAGTTCGCGTCTGTAGTAGAAAACTACACGTACGCCCTGGGTATCGCTAAATGAACTAGCAAATACTGGCGGTCAGATAATCCCAGGATCTCCTGACAGGAGACACATTGCAAACAATGCCATTAAACGTTATCAGAAGGCAAATTACCAATAATACAAATGGCCCTTCTTAGGACCCAACGACTAGAAAACTCGGACCTATGATCCGAATTTGTCACTTAAAGCAATCTTCGACATCTATTTTCCGCCATTCTCTGAAGGTGTTCATACCAGTTAAGTCTTTTGGCTTCGATTGTGTCTATTATATCTAGATCGATTTCCATTTCTCTCCGAATATCTTCGCTTCTCACCCTATCAAGTCTAGTGAGCTGGCAACATCGTCTCCAGTAGTTCATTTCCATGGCCTTAATTTTTGATTTGTTTCTTTGGTTTATTTCCCAGAGTTCGGCGCCGTACAGTCCAATACTTTCTATTATTGTTTTATAAATTCTTTTTTTATTTTCTTTTGTTATTTTTTATTCCATAATAGTCCGTGTAAGTGTCTAGTGGCTGATCTTGCTTGGCCAATCCTGGAATGTATTTCTTCGCTACTTCCTGCTTTTGATGTTATTTGAACTCCCAAGTACTTAAAATTGTCTGTTGGTTTTATAGTTCCCATTTCGATTTGTAGGCTTTCTGGTTTTTCTCCTACAACTAAGTACTCAGTTTTTTGTATATTAATTGTGAGGCCCCATTTGGTGTACTCATCTTCCAGTTTTCTAAGCATGTAACATGTAGCATGTTGAAAGCATAATATGCTATTCAAAGAACCAGTACTAGATTTCTAAAAGATAACGACATCGACCTGGTCGCTCTACAGTAGACACACTGCGAAACTAAAAAACAACTGCGAAAAAGGGGAAAATACCTGGCTTCGAACTACTGGGTACATACCATCGATCATTTAGCACAGCAACGTACGTTTAACAAAACATAGAAAACGCCGTCCCTGTTTCCACGTGTACTGATGATGAAATTCACAATGTTGTAAAAATTGGAACTATCACCGTTACTAACACCTACAAACCACCAGCTATTTCCTGGCCACCTCAAGTCATCGAGACATATCCGTACCCGACAATATACGTGGGGGACTACAACAGTCACCATGAGTAGTGGAAATATAACCAAAGCAACAGCAATGGGAATGCACTAGTAAAATGGACGGAGAACGAACATCATCAGTAAATTTTAACGCTAAATACCGACCTACATTCATGTCAGCAGCATGGAAGAAGGAGTACAATCCTGATCTATGTTTTGTCTCTACCAATAAAAACAGTCAACCTCTAGTAGTCTCCCGAAAAGTAATTGACGACTTCCCACATAGTCAACACCGCCCAGTAATCTTAGAGGCAGGAACCCAGATTCCTATAATCACATCCATTTATCGCCCACGCTGGAATCTGATGAAAGCCATTTGGGGTAGCTTTTTTGCGAAACCGGACAATATTAGGATTAGGATTGGATAGGCTGGATACCCACTACCATCAGTAATTACAAAAGATTCGTTGGAGCCGTAATAAGCACAGCCAAAAATCATATACTAAGATGCTACCGAAAAGAATACATTCCTGGTTGGTCCCATAACAGCGAAAAACTGTATCAAAATTTCCTTGAAAGCGGCAATCAAGCATTAGCCGATGAACTGTTCCATAGCCTAAATGCAGCGAGACAACAAAAATGGACGGAAACTGTAGAAACTCTTAATTTTCGAACATCAAGTAGGAAAGCAAGGACACTATTAAGAAAATTAGCCAAAAATAACAATTAACCCAAACAACATTTCCTCACATCTGATATCATCTAGGGCCCCGAAAAACAAGCCACATACAATCAAGGTAAAACGAGAGCTCAAAACTTTAAAATTCCAATCTGTAGAAACCGAGTACTCTCGCCTTTTCACTTGCGAAGAAGTCGCTATAGCTCTCAAGGATGTGAAGCCAGGTAAAGCCCCAGGATTTGACAATATTCATCTCGAATTCTTAATTAAGAGCGTCAAATATGCTAGATAATGGATGCCCACTTTTTCACAGATATTATGAAGACCGGTACCATACCACAGGAACTCAAACGCTTGAAGATCATTGCCTATTAAAACCCGGAAAACCAAATGATAACAACCCTAAGAACTACAGACCAATAGTCCTACTATCGGCAACGTTAAAGCTACTAGAACCACTTATCTACAACAGAATTAGTCCAAAGTTACTTGAATCAGTACCAGTTGATCAGTTGATCAAAAAGAAGCTGCGCAGTCTAGAGAAAAGGCATGATATACAAGCTCCTCCGTACAATCTCTTGTAAATCCACCGCTCGAATAATCAACAGCATGCTAATGCTACGTGGGCTGAAGAAATGTTTAGTGGAAATATAAATTTTTGGAAAATATTTTATTTTCTTTTATTTTATAACAAATCGACAATTCATCGCAATGGGTTGATTAATAGACATATTTGTCATTATTACTCCGATAAAAAATCTTCTCTTATTTCTAATCACGTCTCAGAACAGGTGGTTCTTCAATGTTTGGGAAAGCATTGTTGGATCATACATTATTGGATCTTATTTCTTCAGCCGAACGGTCACTGGCAATGAGTATCGTAGGTTTTTAACAGACGATGTACCTGGCTTGTTAGAGGATGTTCCTCTGGGAATTAGATGCTACACGTGGTTTCAACATGGCTGAGCACCTAGTACACTAACACATAATACAAAAAATGTTAGGCTAGTGCTAAATAATAACTACAGCGAGAGTTGGAGTGGATACGGTGGTACTGTGGAATGGACCCCAAGATTTCTAGGACTAACTCCACTAGACTATTTTTTAGGGTTACATCAAGAAAATAGTATACAACCCACACCACGGGATAATATGAAAATTCGTATACAAAATGCCTTTTCCATTCGTATACAAAATGTTGAATCTGAAGGTTAGGTTAGGTTTATAAAATTAGGTTATAATTTTTATAATTTTTGTTTGTTATATTTTAATTGGTACACTAGTTTGTTATATATAAATTTATTAGTAAAAATCTGTAAAAACGTAAAATCGGGAGTTCCTTTCTAAATATTTACGAAACGAAACACGCCAGGTATACAAAACTTCATATGAAATAAAAGACTGTAAAATTTTCTACAAAATACGATACTAATATACAGGGTCTTCTATTTAATAAAAATAAAAACATTTTGTATTTGAAAATGGTGATCACAATGTAGGTTACATGGCTACATGTCAAAGATATTAAATGATTTAAAAATGATACTATACTAGAAAAACTTTGACGTTATTTACAGTTTTAGTATGTACTTTCGAAACTATTCCACAGCGCTTTAATATTTACGATTTTTCTTAAAAAGAGTGCAAATATTTCAAAAGTTATTAACTTCAGACATATAAAACCTTATATACCTTTCCGCACGTACCCACACAATCTGTGGGATGGTTTTAAATGGATGTAAAACTGCTAAATCGTAAAATCTAGCGTTCAGTATGAACGACGATGGTTGTGTAGGTTCAGTGTTATGCTTTGCGCTGCCTGATACGATTGTTGGATTTATTTTGTTTTAACAGCCATAGATGGTCTTGCAACAATGGCGGGTCGTGAATTCCGTAAGAAATGTAAGTAGATTTTTGTTATTAAAAGATGTCAATAACAAAATGTAAATGCATGTAGATTACTAATACATCTATATAGAAAGCACCTACGCATACACATTTAAAAAAATGATATTATTAATTTCAAAATATCCAATTACATTACTATCAACACAATTGTGTGAGTTGGGTTATCAGTATTGTCCTTCTCTCTTTTTGCAGATTTTGACTTTAACAAACCAGAAGATATCGAGTAGGCAATGAACATTATTTATAAAGATTCAGAACTAGAAGGCTTTAGTAATGACTCAGATTCTGACCCGGTGTGGGGTATTGAGCCAAATAGCCTTCGCAAAAGCCTCGGAGGCAGCGAATCCTCATATTCTGACCAAGAAGGAGAAGATACTCGTGACAATTCCCTAATTCACAACAAAAATCGTGTTCACAAAATGACGTTGAGGTTCCTGGTCCTTCCGGTGTAACTGCAGCTCCCATATTTGATCAACCACAAACCACTGGAAACCGTAGTTCTAAAATGGAAAAGTCTTCATTTCGGTGGAGCAAACGTTCATTTCAGGGCATCGAGAATAAACCAGATAAAAAAGATTTTTTAGGTAATCGAACAGATGTAATTGTTCAGAGTCCAATGCACTATTTTAAGAAGTATTTTCCAGACAGACATTTCCAGCAGGCATACGTATACGAATATGTATTGTTTGTCTAAGAAAGGGACAGAACTTAATACAACACCATCTGAAATAATGAAACTCTATGTTGCCCATCTTGTTTTTAGATGTAGAACTTATCCACGTTTGCACTGGTACTGGAAAATGGGATTAAGATTACAGAGTGTTGCTGAGGAATCGTTTTTCTTTACTTAGAACGTGTCTTCACTTTGTTAATACAGAGAAGCCACCAGATGATCACACTAAAAATAAGTTATGGAAAGTTCAATCCGTTATCGAATGTGTGAGAAATGCATGTCTTAAAATTGAAAGATCAGTTAATAACTACAGTATTGACGAGCAAATGATTTTCTTTACAGGCCGTTGTCATTTATGTCAATATGTAAAGGAAAAACAAAGGCCCACAGGCTTGAAAAATTTCGTTGTTGCTTCATCCACTGGAACAGTCTTAGATTTTGAAATATATCAAGGACGATTGACTCCTCTGTCAGATATAAAGTATGGACTTGGACCAGAAGTTGTTTTAAGACTGTGTTCATCTTTGCCTCAGGGACGTTTTTTACATTTTGATAAATATTTTACAACCTGTAATCTAATTTTTCGTCTAAATGAATTAAAGTTTTATGGAACTGGTACTGTCATGAACAACCGAATTTCCAAATTGAATTTCTCACCAGATAAGAAATTTTGAAGAGAAGACAGTGAACAGTTTTATTGCAGTGAACAAAACATGGTTCCTGTTAAATGGAAGGATACAAAATTCGTTACTATGTTGCCAAATACGTCAGGGACTGAACCTGAACAAAGTGTCATAAGGTGGTGTAAGACAGAAAAACGATACGTAGACGTCAAATGCCCTGACTTACAATACTAATATGGGTGCAGTAGACATCTGCGACCAGCAACTTGAATATTATATAACCTTGATAAAAACCAGAAAGTGAACATTAAAAGTCATACTTCATTTTTTATATTTAGCCGTAGTAAATGCTTGGATGGAATACCGCGAAGATTACCGGTCAAATATTATTCCAAAATCTAAAATACGAGATCTTCTTACATTTAGAATGGAAGTCGGTGAAAGTTTATTAGCGTCACCTAAAAGAAAAAGATCAAATGAAGAAGTGGAAGAGCAGGTTGAGGAAGAAGAAACACAAGACGAAACACAAATCAGGTCACAAAATTATCGAGCTCCACAACCAGCTAAAGATAAGAGGTTAGATGGTTACGAACATTGGCCAAATATTGACCACTTAACTACAGCAAGATTATGCAGAAGGTCGGGTTGTAAAAGCAGAACCCGTGTTAGATGTCTTAAATGTGATGTTTACCCTTGTCTCACCAAAGACCAAAACTGTTAAAGGAAATTTCATACCAAATAATATGTGTTCTAATGTATTAATATTTTATACAGTTTTAGGAAAATAAAGACCAATCTACACAATTGTGTGGGTATCTTATTTCTAAACACCCTGTATAAAGAATTATTTTATTATTTTTCCTGCGCTATTTAAGACATAAGAACATAGAGTACAACGTTTTTAAATATATGTTGAACATTTTTTGTTGCCGTGCTAAAAGGGATATAAAGGGTCATATTTTTAAAAATAGATTAAAAAATACTTTAATATAATGAGTGTTAAATTAAAAAACACAACTCGGTAAAGTAACTAAATTATATATGTGTTTGATATACATCAGTTTTGTTATAAACTTTTTTAAACAATCCATAATTTAGAAGTAATTAAAGAAAGCTACAGATTTTGCGCACTCCGTATGTACATTAGGAAAATGTAAAACTATTCAGTATAATAAAATATTGCCAACTTACATGCATCTGCGCTCCGTATCCCGATCCTCCCATAAAAATCCAGCTCATTGCTATATTCTCAGAATGGTTCCCAAGAAAATACGGCTTGGAATAGTACTCTCTCAAAATTTTCCCAGCGTTATCGTTGCAGTTATTCCACCCCACATACCAAGGTTTCTCTCCTGGTACCATATTGGCTCTACTGTTGGACATTTTAAACACTTCCGATAAACTTTTAAACTCCGTCTTATAAGGAAAGAACTGGCAGTTTCTTTTAATGCCTTCATCAGGCCGAATATTTTCATATAGACTTTTAAAAAACTGGAAATTGAAAGTTTTTGATGCAGGCCAATCTTCAACGGCATCAATTACAACAACTGGCCTAGCAGGTCTGTTATACATTTCGTAAAAGTAATCTGGAGATATTCTGGAAACTTTTGTGACATGAGTGATGTTTTTGCAGAAGTCGCAATTTTCTGGTTCTCGAAATATTTTTGAAGCTTCAGCAGGCATTTCTATTAAACACTGAAAAATATTTTGATGGGTAAAATAGGTATTTAAATATAGTTTTTTTTAATTCCGCTACACTTTTACGAAATTAAGTCACTGGTGAATCATGATACACACATGATACTCGTTAAAATGCATTATTCATTTGGAAATTATTCTTTTACTTAGTTCAGTTTTTAATCGAGTTTTTAAATCAATCATTAGATTTATTTAATCAATAAAGTAAAGTACTGCCAGTTTTATTAAAATTTACTATATTTACTATTAGTTGATACAATCAAAGGAATGAAAAAATATGGTTGATTGATTGTATTATAAAATTAGCAGAATTGATTATTTTTTTAATATTGTTCTGAAGCTATTTTCTTGTAGCATTTTACTATTATTGACTATTTTATTGAGAATTAACCCCAATTTTGGTTTAAATTACTTTTATTTTGACGTTTCGATTTCCTCTTCGAAAATCGTTGTCAAAATTCTCAAAATTCGCAGTAAAAATCGAAATGTCAATAAAAGTATTTTAAACTTACATTATGGTTAATTCCCAATATTAAATAATGATTATTTGTTGCCATAACGCGTGTCTATAGTATACAGGGTATTTCACGACGAGCTTACACTATCTATATAAGTATAGGAATATATTTCCGATTATATGGGAAGTGAACTACTGGTTTGTTATTTTAAATAGAATATCCTATATATTATTATATTTTTAGATTTTGTGTAAAATTCTAGACAAAATTTGTGTAAGCTACCATAGCTCATTATACTTTTTAAGTTATTCGTCTTTTTTCAAAGGTGGAGACTATCTTTTCAAAGTTAATATCTAGCCCATTTATACCTCCATAGATTTTCCTGAAAATTAGTATACTAGCTCATCTGACCGTCTACTTCAAAAAGTAGATTGTCTCGATGTGTACTTTTTACTACTGGGGGATTAAAACTACTCTTTTATGGTGAAAAAAATTGGAAAGGTCCAGATTTACGTATTTTAAATATTCAGCTCGTAAGGGGGTAGAATGTGAAAACAGGTTGCTTCTAGTTTACTCCACTGTTTCTACTTAAATCCGACTCTCACCTTCACGCTGGTGCCCCCTGTTAAACCGAGCAACCCAACTGGAGATCCGGTATCCAACCAGGGTCGGAAACTGGCGAGAGCGGGTGAACTGGTCCTCTAGGTTGGAGCTTGGGGGTAGGGTAAAAACAGCATGTTACGAGAATTCAAGATTAAGCCCGGACTGAAATCTAGATGACGATTCGGCGCGAAAAAAGACAATGATTTAGGATTATTCTCGTGGAATGTAAGATCTCTATACAGGTCAGGAGCCTTGCAGTCTCTCATTAACAGTGTAGAAGTATAGTCCGTCCCAAACCCTTCTTTCAGTGCGTCATAGTTGTTCGAACTCTCTCTAACGCATTAAACTAGAAGTGACAGAAAAAAACGTGAGTCTGTTATTATTATACATAGAACTTAGAAAATTAGGTATCGTTTACGGGTATTCGCATATTAAAGCGAATTTTTCTTACGGTTGTATAATTGGGAGTTTAGAATACGTTAAATAGATATCCAATCAATGATGCAGGTAAATATAATTTGACGCAGATGGTCTCTGTCGTGATAGTGGCAGTACTTTCACAATGCCAACTGATAAAATGATAATTGTCATTCCAGGTAAGTATTTTCAGGCATTTTACCTCAGACATTTTGTATTTACCGTCATAAAAATATTTTAAATATTCCTAGATATACCGAGAATGAACAAAGACTAATATTAAAATTATTAAATTATTTTCAATTAGAGAAAGAGGTTGGGACAACTTTATTACCAGTTTCTGTCGTTCGCGAATCAAATTGTGAATTCAGGAATGATATTGAGGAAATATTTTAAAATAATACCGTTATGGATATTTATATGTATTAAAACGGTTGTTTTAAGAACCACGACATTTTCTTGAAATGTATGATATAATTGATACCAGCCACATATCTACTGTAATCATTGATTTTAATAAATTCAATTCTGAATTGGATTGTGGATTGTTTGAAATATAATATTCATTTTTGTTATTCATAAAAAAGATGGTAAACTTACATTCGTTATCATGTTTTTTAACTAAACTCGATTACCACTATTTCATCTACATACCAGAATTGGTAGATTGACTCAAATATCAACTGCTTCACTATTTAAACTATTTACATTGTTTTTTAACTAAACTTCATAATATTCTTTCATTTGCACACCAAATCTGGTAAAATAACTCAAAAATCAACTGCGTCACTATTTAAACTATTTCCACTATTTAATGATAAATCTTCACTAAATTAAACTATTGGCTGCCACAGAAACTTATCGGAAAATTATTACTTAGCCAAATATGACTGATTTCAATCGATGTTATTTTATTACAGGAATGTTTGCTTTGATGTCTTGCAGTTGCCAGTAAATTTTTTTATCTCGCAGTCAACTCTTAAAAGATTCTAGGAGGAAGCGTTATTTTAAATAAACAAACATTCCAATTCCATAGTGTTTGTAATAAAGAATAATAAATCCATAAACAAATCTTAGCTAATTAAGCACTTTTCTTGGAATGTATAGAATAGGAATTATGACATACTGGAAATATGACAAATTTTTGTACAGGACGGGACATTATGTAAATTAAATAATAATTTGAATTGTTGAAGTTTTTACTCCACATTTAAAAAAAAATAACCTTTTCACATTTAGCCGATTAGAATCCTGCAACCGTCAGATTTAACTAAAATGTCATGCAATAATTCTCGACATTCTTAAAATCCTATATGACGTCGAAATTCGTGACGCACTGAAAGAGGGGTTTGGGACAGACTGTATATAAGAGCGATATAATTGCCCTTCGAGAAATGACATGGTTGGGAAATAAAATATTAGAGAAAAAGAATTATATGATATATTATAATTTCCATCCAACGAAACACAAATTAGGAACGGGATTCATAGTCAATAAAAAAGTAAAGCACCTTATAATAGACTTCCAACCTCTCTCGTGAAATTATACGACGGGAATAGATTTTGTTTTGATTCAGAGTAGAGGCTATACCACTCTGAAGAGACCTAAAGAGGTCGAAATACATATAAGCGGCTTGCCGCTGCTCTGTATCGAAACAAAAGTCTAGTGCTGTCATTATGTTTTATTTCTTTACTCCGTTTGGAGTACCAGAAATTGAATTCGCCACGAATTTTGACCATGACGAACGGCATGTGGAATGCAATACTAAGAATGCTTTTTTATTTATTTATCAGTTTTAGAAAGCACAGTGGTAAAAAATTTGAATTCGATTTCGGCAGGTAGAAATCGTATGATTTCTCTTTTTGAATCAGGAAAACAAATAAGTCTGATTTTTGTTATTTTAATAGACGCAATATAAAGCAAGTTTTGTGTATCCTTACTTAATAAGTGTTTACCCATCATATTCACCTTAAGAACTAAAATTCCAAACTGGGAGCTAAAATTTTCCACCTGGGGAACTGGTGCCATGAAATTCTAGAACATACGGCGTAGTAACGAATACAGATGGACTAACTGAAATTATTCTGGAATAAGTATTTTTGTAAATTCAAGGAGCGTTCTTAGTACTTTGGTTTAGTTAAAGATAAAATCGTGTTACTATACGTAATAAATAGGTATTTCGTATAAATTAGAACCGCTCGTTTTATTAAAAACATTGCAGTAGTGTCACGGCTGTTGGATAATTTATTAATTTAAAGATGAATTTAACAGTGACTTTTGAAAAAAAATTTTGAACTTTTGTAAAGTATAGTTTGTCGGAAACATCTGTGTAGTTCGGTAATGATTTTTGTAGGAAAAACGTGTCAGAGAAAGTACGTGTAAATCTGACCAGAGACAATTCTCGTCGTAGAACTGTCAGTAAAAAAGTTAGTCAACAACTAGAAGAACAGGATGAAGACTACGGCGGGTCCAAGAAGATCCCTCCAAAACCACTGAGGTATTTTCTCGATAAGAATTGAGCTGACCTAAAGACATTCCATTTTTAGTCAGCAAAATAAACAGTTTTAACGAAAATTAAAGAAACTTCTAGAAAGCATGAGGAAAGAATCGATGAAATTTTTCAAATTATTAAAGAAGCAGCTAGATAAAACGACGAAAATATTGAAAATATCTCTAAAAGATTTGGCGAGACTTCTCAAAGAATTAGAGGAGTACGTGGACAGAACAATGACAAATTCGAAAAAGTTTCTAAAACATTCGATAATATACAGAGAAATGTAGATGATATAGAATAGAAGATCAAAGAATTAGAGAGCGTGTTAACCGATACGAAAGTGCTATCACCAATTAATGCAGTATTTTAGATCATAAAGTGAAAGAAGAATCACTGAAGCCTTCTTGGTCGATGTACCTTAGACAATTTGAAGCTATTGCAACAGCCAATCATTGGACCAAACAAGAAAATGCTGTTTCCTTGATTGCTGATTTACAGGGTGATGCTGCGGATATACTAAGATCGATTCCTAAGGGTCAAGAACAATGCTACCAGACCTTGTTCATTCGACTAGAAAAACGCTATGGAGATGCCCATCTACGACAAGTCTACCAAGGCTACAAATCACAATTAAGAAGTAGAATCCAACGAGCAAGGTAGAATTTGCGAGAATTCGAAGCAGATGTTGCTTGTATAGAACGGTTGGCTTATCCGGGGGGCACCGGAAAATATTTTGGAAGAAATTGCTCTAGATGCCTTCGTCAATGGGTTGAGAGATAGTGAATAACAGAAAGCTTGACTACTAGCAAGACAGAAAGTTTTGGATGAAACCTATTACCTTACACAAACCAGCTAGTCAAACTTCGGAGGCGTTGAGTAAAAACTATTAAAGAAGACGACGAACAAAATATAAACGTTTGAAGGAAATGGTACGAAAAGTGGTTCTTAACGTGATGCCGAAGACACGCGAGCCTAGATGTTAGAATTGTGGCGACGTAGGCCGTATTATTAATAAATGTTTATTTTATTGTTTTGTATTTTGAGAATTATTTCCGCAGTGGAAATTGAAACGTCAATAAACTTGGTTTAAACTTAAATTGTGGCTTATTCCCAATAAAAATTGTAATTGCCTATACTAATAATTGCCTTAATATAATAATAATAATAATAATACAATAATAATACTAATAAGTAAAACTTTACTTTTTGCAAGCAAGCTCACGTTGCATTGCTATGGCTAATAATTTACCGATATCGATATTATTAAAATATCTAATAAATAATTTGCGTATATTAACAATAATTAAATTGGAAAAGTAAACTTACCTCAGAATTGTAGAATATATCCGAGTTTTTATACAAGACATAGCAAAAAAAGAATGAATAAGTGCATATCTTGATCTGCTTCCTGTAGCTCCATAATATATCAAAAAGAACTAGATGTTTCGCAAGATTACCCGCACGTAAAACATAGTAAATATTTAGGTTTTTTAGAAAAGATATCATACTAATAGATAAAAGTGTTGTGTGATTTTATTAATATTAATAATGCAATAATTTAGTTTTCTGCTATATAACTATATTTGTTACTTTAGATAGAAAAAAGAGGAAGAAACGTTCTGTTTTAATTAAATTTAATAGCGAATAATTACATAGAAATGACTTACTTTTGTTAATATAATCAATTGTGTACAAATATAAAGAATCTATCAAGTAGGTCAAAACCGTAATTTAACAATGAATTGCAACTAATTACTTCAACCTGATGAATATAAAATCAATCAACCGCGAACACTTTTCTCTAGTCTCATTAAATTCTCTACTATAATTGTAAACTAAAATATCTTTTTCGAAAGACTCTAGTGCGAGATATACTCCAACTGCGATACTCAAGGGTTTCGAAGAGGTTTGAGCGGCTTATCGCAAAAAGTTAGAACACCAGCTGCTTGTGGGTAATGGAGCGCAGAAAAAATTAAATGGAGTTCCCGGCCATCTGATCCTACACTGCTAAAAATGTCTGTTTTGTAATATAAAATACTGTCCAATTTAAAGAAAGGTATATTTGTCTTTTGTTTATGTAAGATTAGTTCAAATTGTAAAAGGTAACTCTCCTTGTTAAGATAGACAAAATGCCCTTACTCCCAGAATTAATTTTTTTCCCATTTTTACGTTCTATGTAATTACAAAATAAGGGTCAGAGAAGATTCTAACTACTCCAAAAACTACCAACTTTTCGTGTTTATATTTTTTTAGGTAGGATCACGTAGGATGCAATTTTTATAGATCTGTAGGTTGAGTAAACATAACCTAACAATGCATTTCGAAAAAAGTGCGTCCAATTATTTTTTATTTTATGTATTTGATCAAAAATTTTCTGATATTTCTTGATCTGATTTTTTTTTTAGATTTTTACGTTAGGTACGCTATCTTCTGAAAATCCGAAAAACTGTTTTTTTAGGGGTTTTGTATATTTTCTCCATCTCATTGACTTCAAAATAGATCAAATCAAGGTTTTTTTTAGATTATATAATATTCTAAATTAAATAAGGCATTAATGACATTCGAAAATTGGGCAAAACACCTTTAAACTCCCCAAAAAATTATGTTTATTACGTTTTTTAGAGGTTTTGGCGGGGTAACTCATATTTTTTAAAATCGACACAAACTGAATAAATTTTCTTACTTTTTTACTTTGTATGTGATTAAAAGTAAGACTCAGTGCAATTTGTCTATTTTTATAGATCCATAGATTGAAGAAAGACAGCTGGACCAACGGCAAAATTTGTGAAATTTTAAAATTCAAAATTTATATCGACGATTTTTTGTATTTTCTGCGTTATTCCTTACATAATATGGATTCAATGCCAAGTACTAGTGGTAATTATTCTTCTCCACCTTAAAAACGCCGAGTAAATTTGGGTCATTTATCGTCAAATGAGAAACAATGTATTATAAACATGTACAAATAAATAAAAATTGATAATTCTGGAATGAAAATAACAGCCACGGAAACAAAAATAAAACAGGCAGCAGGTTAGTTTTGCAGAATAGTTGTTGTTAAAATCAAGACTTACTAAAGTAATGTTATTATTACTAAATCACTAATTTTAGGTGTTTTGAATTCAACTATTTACCGAACAATTAAAGACTATAAGCAGACTGGGAGAGCAAGATGACCTAAAAATATTGACGGTCGACCTTTTAGTCTTGCAACATACGATGAAAGAGTTAAAACATCTGTACGACAGATAGTACATAGCTTCTTTTTCAATATTGAAATGCCCACTTTAAGTAAAATTTTAAGTGAAAATACCAACCGCTCAGATCTTCCAAAATATGTGTCATTCATTATTATATAAATTCTTGAAGCAAATCAATTTGAAGTAAGTAAATATGGGTTAGCCACAATTGTATAGTGAAATTATCTAAAACATTTTATAGGTTTCATTTTTATAATCGGTATATTATTGTTACTACTAAATAGTTTTTGTAATTAAAATTTATGAGCTACATGAGAAATTATTGTAATAGTACCCTTCTTGTTTGATCAAAATATTTTTCCTATTTATAGACATAGGTACAACAGACTTTGTGCTGCATGTTTTTGGAAACGTACCAGTGTACAAATATTTGCATTTTAAATATCATGTACTTACATTTCACTGTTCTCATTTAAAGATATACTTGGTATGTTTGATGATGAGTATTCTAAGTAATGATCTCATAAAGTAAGTCATCAAAAAAAATAAATTTTTTTAATAAATAAATAAATAAATAAAAGTTTTTAATTGTATAGGTACCTACTTTGCTGGAATGTTGTCAAGTATTTCGGTTCAACAGATATAAGAACACGGAAAGGGAAGAAAAGGAAAAAAAGAGTATTTTTACTTTACATATAAGCAGATTCATTACAGCAAATATTGCATAGCATAACATAGATTGTTTATCTTACTGTTTATAGGATGATTAATGTATTGTCTATATTATGAATGTCTTACCATAGTTATTTTTTAGACGAAATTATTCAAAGAATGGTTTATACATTAGGCTGATGACCAAAAACAAAACTTTAAAAAACTAAATGAAGAAATTCAAAATGGTGTAGTTGTTCATGAACCTCACCAAGACATAAATGGAGAGGATATTTTGGAAGACTAATAAAATTATTAAATTTTTATTTTTACATAGGTACATCTCGAATATATATTATGCACAGAATATTATTTTCCTCTAATATATAAATCAATTTCTGAATCTTTCGTGATATGCGAATAGTATTTAATGTGATATTTTTATCATAAGAAAAACGGCATCAATCTTTTAAATCTAGTATATACCTCTTAAGAAGCATGTTCATCTTGTTTTCATCACAATAAATGAACATTATTAAAGTAATCTTGTGTTTTAGTTTGATTGTATTGATACAGTTGGTTTTGTTCTTCCTGGTTGTAGATCATCACCAGAAAACTGCAAAATTATGCTAGAATGTAGAATTTGTTGATTATCTCACAGAAATCTAGTATTTTTTAGTAAATTTTATTTATTGATAAAAAATTGGGCCAAACCCACTGTCAAAATTTGTGTTGTTAGCTTAGATTAAGATATAGGCGCCGGAGTTAGGCAACACAGATGACAGGGATGTCATGTGAACGTAGCCGAAGCTCGGGCAAGTATGTATGTTTGAGGGTTGAGAATAAACTGATGTTGTGAAGTAACGATTATTATTTGTAACCCCTCTTTGATAACACGACATGGTGGCAGCTGGTGCTTTGTTTTGTTAACATTAAACAAGCAAAGAGTGGTCGAACGTGACAACAGTGCAAATCTTATGCATAACCTATAAATCAGAGGGGACCTAAAATCCTTAAAATGGATGCACCTATCCAAATAAATAAAGAAGTGTTTGCGAACATTTCGGCTCCAAGCGAATTTGATTTTACACAGCCCCAGACATGGCCCCAATGGAAGAAAAGAGTAGAGAGATATATGTCTGTAAGTGGATTTGGACAAAAATCTGACAAGGATAAATTAGACCTACTGTTGTATTTAATGGGAAATGAAGCAGAAGATATTTTACTTCAAAATCAACCAGTGGAGAATGCATCCTTTCAAGATGTAATGCAGATTTTCGACAATCATTTTATTCCCCGAAGAAATACAATCTTTGAGAGATTTCAATTTAATTCAAGGGTACAAAGGCCAGGAGAACCTGTGGGAAACTTTATTTCAAGTCTACATACTCTTGCAGAGCACTGTAGCTATGGAGCTCTTAAAGATGAGTTAATTCGTGACAGGATAGTTATCGGAATAGCTGATAAAAAGGTGAGCGAAAGAATGCAACTAAATGATGGTTTGACACTAGAGAAGGCAATACAAATAGCACGCCAAGCTGAACTTCAAGATAGTCAAAATAGAATTATGAGACAGGAGCAGTCAGTTAGTGCAGTTAAACAGGACTACAGGGAGCGTAGTGATAAAAGACATCAAGGTAAGAGTTTTGCTAAACAAGAAACAACTCATGAGAAAGTTAAGGAAGGTTACAGATGTGGATACTGTGGCATACCTACATGTAAAAATAGGGAGAAATGTCCAGCCAAGTTCTCTGAATGCAGATCTTGTTCACGTAGAGGTCATTGGAGTGTGATGTGCAGGAAGAAAGCTGTCAGAGCTGTTAAGTGTTCAAGGTCCACCAGTAGCAGTAGTACAGATGACGAAGGAAGGGATTCAGTAAATCAAGTGGTACATACAGATTCCTTTATTGGCCAAGTGTACCTAGACAAGAAGGATCGTTGGTATGTAGACATCTTATTGGATGACAAATTTAAGGTACCTTTTTTTGTGGATACAGGAGCAGATGTTAACTGCTTTCCCTATGAAAAATTACCTCCAGAATATGTGGGTAAAATTGTGGCATGTGATGCAATTGGTGCAGCGGACGATCATAAATTGGACACAGTGGGTAAGCTACATATAAAATTTACTTATGACGGTTTTACAAATGATGAAACAATATATTGTATTAGGAAGTTGAGACAACCTATATTAAGCAGAGAATCAATCATTAAGTTTAATGTTCTAAATTTTTCTAATTGTAAGCTTAAACAGGTAAATCAAATCAGTTGCAGTGTTGTTCATTGTAATCAATCTGAGAGTACTAATATGTTTTCAAAATTTAATTTAGAGTCTGTTGCTAAAACATTTCCTGGTATTTTTAGTGATATAGGTGAATTTAAAATGGAAATGTCAATTAGAATTAAGCCAGATGCTAAACCTTATGTACAGAGCGTTCCCAGAACTGTTCCTTTACCTCTGTTACCAAAATTAAGAATTGAAATTGATAGATTGCTAAAATTAGGGATAATTGAACCCATTGAAGATCCTACTTCTTGGGTCAGCCCAATTGTTTGTGTGGACAAGGGAGATTGTGTACGGCTTTGTGGTGACTATACTAAACTTAATGAAAACGTGTTACGGTCACATTTTCCTCTCGGGAAAATATCTCATACACTAGCACAGTTGAAAGGGTCTAAATTCTTCTCAAAATTGGATACCACAAGTGGGTTTTACCAAATAAAATTGAATAAGGAAAGTCAGTTGTTAACAACTTTTATAACACCTTTTGGCAGATTTTTCTTTAAAAGGCTTCCATTTGGTATATCTTGTGCCCCAGAGTATTTTACTATGAGATTTTCAAAAATCTTAACTGGCATTGAAGGCTGTGTTGTCCATATAGATGACATTCTTATTCATGCAAGGACAATAGAGGAACATGACAATATTTTGAACACAGTCCTAACAAAACTTCATAAGGAAGGTATTACACTAAATAAAAACAAATGCTCTATAGCAACAAAAACAGCTAAATACTTGGGTCATATGGTCTCTGAGCAAGGGATATTAATTGATCCAGATAGGGTTAAAGCTATCCGTGATTTTCCTGAACCAAAAAATAAGACTGAGCTGTCAAGATGGCTGGGTATGATTAATTTTGCTGCAAAATACATTCATAATAAATCTGAGATTCTTGAACCATTAACACACTTACTAAAAAAAAATATTAACTTTTTGTGGGGTCCAGCACAAGATAAAGCTTTCAGCACTTTAAAACAAAAGTTAGAGAGCCCTCCAAATCTAGCGTTTTTTGATGCTAATAAAACCATAATTGTTAGTGCAGACTCAAGTTGTTTTGGTATAGGTGCATGTCTATTTCAAGAAAATGTAGATCATACTCGGGAAATAGTGGCTTTTACATCTAGGCTTCTGAACTCAGCTGAAACACGATACGCTCAGATTGAGAAAGAAGCTCTTGCACTTACATGGGCAGCAGAATATTTTTATGATTTTATTTCAGGAGTTCCTAACCTAATTTTTGAAACAGACCATAAACCTTTACTACAAATTCTGCAAACTAAAAATTTAGATGAGTTAACGCCACGTTTGCAAAGATTTCGAATGCGTTTAATGCGATACAAGTATACTGTAATCTACACGCCGGGAAAAAATTTAATTGTAGCAGATACTTTAAGTCGGGCCCCTTTACAAACAGATACGTTAGCTAATAAAGAACTAACTGCTGAAACTGCAGCATATGTGCAGTCAATTATTCATAATTTACCAATTAAAGATTATTTTTTGAATTTAATAAAAACAGAACAAGAAAATGAATATATTTGTAAAAAACTAAAAGAATATTCTTTGTCTTCTTGGCCTGAAAGATCTAAATTGCCATTTGAATTGTTGCCATACTATCAATATAGATATGAAATTTCCTATTCGGAACAATTACTTTTAAAAGGGTCTCGCATAATCATTCCTAAGAGTCTTCAACTCAAGGTGTTGGAATTTATTCATACAGGCCATATGGGAATTGTAAAATGTCGAGATCGTGCCAAACAGAGCGTTTGGTGGCTGGGTTTGTCATCCCAGATTAATAACCTTGTCACACATTGTCCCCAATGTGTTGAACACAGAGTAAATCATAGAGAAACATTTCATAAAGACAATACTGTACAAAGGCCGTGGCAAAAACTGGGGGTTGATTTGTTTAAATGTTATGATAAGTGGTATTTGATTGCCACTGACTACTTTTCACATTGGTTTGAAATTTTTACTTTAACCAATATGACAGAAGATGCCATTATTCCTAAGCTTAAAGATATTTTCTCTCGTTATGGTATCCCAGAGGAAGTTAGATCCGACTGTGGTACTCAATTTTCATCAAAATTTATAAAGTTTTCAAAAGAATATAATTTTGTTCATACGACGAGCAGTCCGCACTGGCCTCAGAGCAACGGTGGAGTGGAACGCACTGTACAAATTGCAAAAAGATTAATTCAGAAAAATAAAAAAGAGGACCTAAGTTTGGCATTGTTAGCATATAGATGTACACCCCTAGAATGTGGTGTTTCACCTTCTGAATTATTAATGAATAGAAAATTAAGATCTAACTTACCCCAGCTTCCAAGCTTATTAAACTTTTCAAAAGAACCAAACACTAAAAATAAAAAGAATGAAATAAAGGATAAACAAGTGAAAAACTACAATAAGCGACACAATGCCAAGGATTTAGATCCTCTTAAGGTTGGTGATTCTGTGTGGGTGGTTGATATCAGGAAATATGGGCGAGTTGTTGCGATCTGTCAGGAACCCAGGTCCTATATAATTGAAACTGAAACCGGGAAATTTAGAAGAAATAGATGGCATTTGATTCATGCACCCTACTGTTTCCCTGTATTGAGCACCCAACCAGAATCCTCAAATGATTATGTTCCGCCAATTTCTAGTAACACAAAGCTAATGCCTTGCTCTAATCAAAGCAATGGTGACATACAGGGTAAAATAATGGAGGAAAGTAGTAGGGGGGAACCCAGTGTATTTCAGGACAAAATCGAACAAAGTGGAAATCATGTTTTACCTCCATCGGGTCAGGATAAAAGCGATAGTGTATCGGACTTTGAGTGCGTAAAGCCTAGCAGGCCAAAAAGACTTGTGAAGAAACCGGTTCATTTAACAGATTATGTTTGTAGTAGTTTAAGTTAGTTTAGGTATAAGATCATTAATGACACAGGGATCTTTTATAAAAAAAAGGAGATGTGTTGTTAGCTTAGATTAAGATATAGGCGCCGGAGTTAGGCAACACAGATGACAGGGATGTCATGTGAACGTAGCCGAAGCTCGGGCAAGTATGTATGTTTGAGGGTTGAGAATAAACTGATGTTGTGAAGTAACGATTATTATTTGTAACCCCTCTTTGATAACACGACATAATAAAATTATTAAATTTTTATTTTTACATAGGTACATCTCGAATATATATTATGCACAGAATATTATTTTCCTCTAATATATAAATCAATTTCTGAATCTTTCGTGATATGCGAATAGTATTTAATGTGATATTTTTATCATAAGAAAAACGGCATCAATCTTTTAAATCTAGTATATACCTCTTAAGAAGCATGTTCATCTTGTTTTCATCACAATAAATGAACATTATTAAAGTAATCTTGTGTTTTAGTTTGATTGTATTGATACAGTTGGTTTTGTTCTTCCTGGTTGTAGATCATCACCAGAAAACTGCAAAATTATGCTAGAATGTAGAATTTGTTGATTATCTCACAGAAATCTAGTATTTTTTAGTAAATTTTATTTATTGATAAAAAATTGGGCCAAACCCACTGTCAAAATTAAACAAGAATCCACCATTAAAGAAATTGTAAGTGCATATTTATTTATACTAAGTATCTTTTTGCATTTTAGTGCTTCAAATAAAACTGAGGTAACTGATTACCATGCATGAAAAGTACGACCACACCTATATTTGAACCATAATTTATTCTGTGATGGGAAACATGAAAAAGTGAATGAGAAGGAATATGTAAAACAAATTAGCTGAAGCAATTCAGGAGATTGGATTATTAAGTTTAAAAATAATGATCAAAGTCAAAGTTAACTCTTCTGGTAAGAAAAAAACTAGATTCAAGAAATTGATCATATCACAATAAGAATATGGTGTACGCAGTATAAAAGACCAGTATTTCAGAAATCTAACTCCCTTTAACTGTTTGATACCTAGGTACATGCATTTGCATAGCTTTATTGCATATAAGATCTATTTGCAAATTAGAAGATAAATTTCTGTGAAAAACCAGTAGATCTGTAACATTATTGACTCTCCAGACTAAAATATTCTATAAATTATAATTAAATACCATAGACTCAAGACATCTATAAAACTGGATCACCCGATATTTAAATATGGATTGGAAGTATATACATTGGACCAAATGTGAAAAACGTCCTTTTCTTATTGTAATATATATTTGAAGTGAATTGAAAAAAAATATTCAAACATAAACGAAGTTAGGTTAAAATTAACGTGTAAGGTTGTTCGAATTTGATTACTCGATTACCGCAAGGCCAAGATAATCAACAAAAAAGAAGATGTATTTGGTGACTTTTCTAGTAACTTTCTTGGGTGTGAATCTGTCTTTTTGGTTTGCTCCTCCTGAATAAAAAACAAAGTATAGGAACGATGAAGCTCTTCCACGCGCTAGCTGGAACGAAACAGGGAGCCTTCTTGCTTACAGTCTGCGGATGAATGAAAGTAGTGCTTCGGAAGTGATGTCGGCCTTACAGCGGCCATTCCGCTTCCGGATCGCTGGATGATAGAGGTGGGTCTGATTTAGTAGATAGGCGTTCGGCGTAGACTCGGCGACGAGAGGGCATTTTAAGGTACTTCGGGAACTATCGCTACGAGTAAGAAGAATGAATTCTGCACTAAGGTCAGTCAGGTGGCGTCCTGGACTGATATGTCTTTTGAAAGTTCCAGACCCCCCTTTATAAAGACGAAACAAAAATAACCTAGAAAGCTTATAATTTTTTTATAGGTGGCTGCATGCTCAAATGATTTTATTTTATGTATTTGATCCAAAACTGCATCTCTGAGTTTTTTTCAGATTTTTCCGTATGGTGCGCTATCTTCAAAAATCCAAAAAACTGTTTTTAGGAGTTTTGGAGGATTTTCTCCAGTTCACAGACTTTAAAATAGATCAAATCAAGGTTTTTTTAAGGTTATACAATGCTTTTCAGATAAAACTAGCCACCTTTAATAACTTTGAAACTTCTAATTTTTAGAAAAAGCTCAAAAATACGTCAATTAATATTTTAAGGGGAGATATTATGATATATTTAAGCATGTTGGGAAAGGCACCCTCTCACCCCTGTACCATACCTTTATTTTTTGGATTTTCCTCTTTGTACTGATTTCCAAAATATATAACACATAATGCTTAAAGTGATTAGTATATGTGAAAAATAAATACAAAAACAAGAAAATTGGATTGAAAACATTTTTTCTTTTAACAATTTTATTTCATTAAGAATAAACATTTCACTACCAAAAATTTTTACTATAATTGTTTAAAATGGCTGCCATTTGCCTCTATACAATAGTACAATCTTTGAGGTTGAGGTGAGGTTTTTAAATATTTAAAAAATAAACAAGGAAATTCATAATTGGAATTTGAACTCACAACCAGCAGACTATGAAAAAAGCACGTAAAGGATTTGCCAGCTAGACATGATACTAACGGATTTCAAAATTGACAGTTCTCGGTCAAACAGTGATTATTTTGAAATACAAAAGCCTAAAATAATTATAAACGTTTAATAAATAATACAAAACATATCACATAGATATTAATATTAATACATATTACATTTATATATATATATATATATATATATATATATATATATATATATATATATATATATATATATATATTATAATATATACAATATTATATATAATTTATATAATATTAAATATATATACAAAAAGAACATTTTTATTCTCGAGAGAGGAAGAGAGAGGAAATATATCTTCTGTCTCTCTCTTACTCATTATCTTACATATGTAACGTTTTCACAGATTCACTCTCATGCAAATTTCCAACGCCGACCGTGCGTATAGAAGTATAACTTCAAAAACTGCACTGCTGCATGATGAACATGGTGATGTAACATTTGCAGTAGAGAACAAACATAAAGAATGGGAAAATTACGAACCTATTCGAAGACGATATAATTATTTCACCTCAGGATATTACTAACTGCGTCGGACCCCTAATAATATGCTCTAAGATAATACAAGTCATACAATCATCAAAAAATGGCAAAACGATAGGTCGTGATGAAATTCCAAGTGAAATATACAAAAACAATAGAAATCCGGAGATTTCTAAAATTTGAAATCAATCCAGATAATTGACCAAATCTGTGGTTTCTAAAATTTTCCAAACAAACAGACACTAAAACTACCGATATGAGGAATCTAAAATTTGCATTTCATAGCACGTCATTTTATCTAGACAAAAATCCCAAAAATAACACAATAAGACAGACAAGATTTAATTTCAATACACAGCACCACCATTCGCTTTTACGTATTTCATCCTTATGAATTCATCAGAGCCAACTTATGGTAAGCTCTATAAATCAAACCAAATCTTTCTGTCATATTATTAATTATTTAAAAATAATTACACAGACGCTGCAGTGACATTAAAGAGAACAATAGAGTGTCTGAGATTACTTACCTTTGAAATAAATTCTGCAAATTGACCAAATCTGTGCTTTCTACAATTTTCAAAGCAAACAAACGATAGAAGAACTGACATAAGCGATCTATAATTTGCATTCCATAACATGTCAGTTTATCTAAGTAAAACCCTTCGCAAACCTGTTCCTAGTACACCATTCGTGAGAATGCAAAAATAAAACAAAGACAGTTTACATTTAACTTCAATACAAAGCCCTACTATTCGCTTATACGTATTTCATCCTCATGGATGATCATAGCGAACTTCTGGTAAGCTTTATAAATGCAACCAAATGTCACAAGTATTAGTAATTCACGAATGGAGTAGGTACCTACTCGAAATTGGTTCGCGAGCGGTTCTTGCCTAGATGAAGTGTTGTTATGACAAACGTAAGAAATTTCCTGATTTCTATCGTTGTTAATAAATGTCGCTGCAGCGTCTGTGTGTAATTATTTGTAAATAATTAGGGTAAAGTGGGGCAAGTGCGTACCCGGGGTGAGTGCGTTTGGACTAAATAAAAATCTTTGTAACGTGAAGTTGGGTATGAAACCGATTTTAAATTCAAGTATTAAACGAAACAGCTACACACATGAGTGGCAACGTCGTTGAATTCACCACATAGTAGCACACGTGTTTGTTGGTAGTTACGTTTGAGGTTATACAAAAAGCAGGTGTTTTTTCTTAGTCTTGTTAATCTCGTACCGCTTACTAGATTTTAATTTTTATTAAATATTTTCGGTTAGTATTGCAGAAATTTGAATTGTTTATACAATTTATGTTTTTTCGCTATAGTTTGCTAGTAATTAAAAGGTGCGCATTTTCCCCAGAAATTTATCACATGGGCAAGTGCATTTTGTATGAAGGGGCAAGTGCGTCCTTACCTTAACGCACTTGCCCCGGCATAAAATCTGAATACAATTTTTTAATTCTTAGGTAGAGATGGTCCGAAATTACGTCCGAACGACGGAGAGAGGTTCGCAATATTCATCAGAAGCCCTTAACAATGCCTTAATGGATATAAGAAATCAGAATTTCACTGTCAAGGGAGCATCGCGCACATACAATATTCATGTGACAACATTACGGGATCACTTGAGTGGAAGAGGCGCGGAGGGATCAGGACAAGGTCGATCTACCGACATTCCGTTGGCAGAAGAAAGGCGATTGGCAGAAAGTATTCGCACGATGAAGCAATGGGATTGGGTTTGTCCCGTCAAGAAGTTTTAGAATTAACCCAACAGTTCGTCCAATCAAACAACTTAAAAACTCAATTTAAAGATGGTAGACCAGGTGAAGACTGATTCTTAAATTTTAAAAGAAGACATGGGCTGTCAATAAAGAAACCGGAAATAGTTGAGTTTGCAAGGAAGAAAGCCATGAGTCCTTTTATTGTTAAAGATTATTTTAAGTTATTGAGCGAAACCATTCAATCTTTGGGACTTGCTGACAAACTTGGGAGAATCTACAATATAGATGAAACAGGATTTTCGAGTAACCCCTCTATAACAAAAGTTGTTGGGAAGCAATAAGCACCATGCACAAGAACCACCAGTGGACCGGGAAGGGAGAACACTACAGTGGTGATGGCAGCAAGCGCTAGTGGCGAAAAAATTCCTCCATTAATCGTTTTTAAAGGCAAAAATATCTGGGATGAATGGATGGCCGACGAACATGATGCCTTCTCTGGTACTGCTTATGCCGCTACTAACAATGGCTGGATTAAAGCTATTGTATTTCGCAACTGTTTTGAGCGTACTTTTGTAAAAAAACATTGGTCCTGATCTACCTATACTAGTTATCTACGAAGGACATTCAATCCACCTACGGCAGATTTGGTCTTAAAGTTATCAAAAATGGATTTAAGAAGGGAGGTATCTTTCCATTTGATGATAAAGTTGCACCCGAAGATCGTTACGAGGTTTCTTCTTTAGGGCGATGGCAGATTTTAGCGGACGTCAGAGATCAGCGCCAAGAGACTTCTCTGCATGTGACAGATGTTGCCACCTTCGAGACAAACTCGTGAGTATCGTATTTCAACAATATGGAAGTAGGATTTTAGCGAGCTACTCTCGTAACCTTATGATTTTTTTCTGTTTTTCAGATGTCCAGTATCTTTTGAATATCTAATACAAACCGAAAAAGTGGAACACCAACTCCAGCAAAAGAGAAAAAGCGAATACACGATGAGTCTGAAGGTAGCGATTTCGTGGGCCAGATTTCCTTCGAAGAAGAAGATGACGAGAAGGAACTATTTCTTGGTTCTCCGCCTGAATTTTCTGTGAAAGACTGGGTTCTGGTGGCTTTCAAAAGCCAAAGTCGGGACATAAATGATATTTTATACATAGGCCACGTGATTTCTCTCACTGAAAGTGATACCCAGGTGAAGTTCCTGGGTATCACTTCACTGAGAACAAAGTGATTTGTTTTTCCTCAGGTGGAAGATATATCCCTTGTGGCAAAAGAGATATCCTTGAAGTTTTACCAGCTCCACATGTTAGGAGAGGAATGCATAATTTCAATATTAAGTTTCCGCAAGATATACAACGTAAATTAAGATAAACTGTACAATTTTTGCATTTAAAAAAGTACTTTCTCATTTTTTGGTGTGTCATTAGACCCTTCTGAAGTTATTTTGTTTTCAAAATTACGAAAATAAAAAAAAAATTAGAAGTGCTCGGAAAAGCCTAGTAAATAAGTGCACTTACCCCGTAATTCAACACAAGGGAACTAAAAACTATAAAACTATATCCGTGAGACGCACTTGCCCCAAACTGTCGGGGCAAGTGCGCTACTGCGATATGTAAAGGAAACAATTATAATTAATAATCGTGAAAAGCCACATATTTGGAATCTTCCCTAAATAAAGATCATTGTCAAAGTACTTGGTGCACTTATTCTCGATTTGGCAGAAATACCCCAATTAAAGCATTGATACAATTAAAACTAAATATGAATAAAAGGGGGCGCACTTCCCCCACCTTACCCTACTAATATGACAAAAAGATTTGGTTTCTTGCATAGAGCCTACCACAAGTTCGCTCGATTAATTTATAAGAATGAAATACGTATAAGCGAATAGGGGTCCTCTGTATTAAAATTAAATCTTAATTGTTCTTATTTTCTGAAATATACAAGCTTATAAATGATAAATGTTTTAGAGGCTATAAACTTCGTTTTTAAATACCGTTTATACCAGCGGACACCTACCTAATGGTTGGTGCAGTTCATTGCTCATAGCCTTTTTTAAGAAGACAACAGCAAAAACCTGTGCTGATTACAGAACCATCAGTTTGTTAAGTCATCCAATGAAAATTTTTCTAAAGGCAATTATGGCCGTATCTATAATAAATGCGAGTAATACGTAAGTGACAAAAAGTTTGGTTTAAAACGGGTTTGGAACGAGAGATGCTTTGTTTGGGATAAACTTACTTGCTCAAAGATGTCATGATATATCTGTAGACATGCACTGTTGTTTTATTGACTTCCAAAAGACATTTAATTGCGTTAAGTACTCTATATTGATCGAAGTTCTAAGAGACATTGGCTTGGATGGCAGTAACGTTCGCATAATTGCAAATTTGTGTTGAAATCAAGCAACATCCGTTAATATCAGAGTCTTAATTTTAATTTTAAAAGAGAAATATGACGGGGATGCCTCTTGTCGCCACTGTTTTCCAACGTTTACCGTAAAGAATTTTGAAAAATGCACTTTCGTGAAAACAGGAAGGTATAATTGTAAACGATGAAGTAATCAATAATTTCCGATATGCGAACGACAGTGTTCTCCTAGCTTCTACTCAAGAAGATTTGTAAACATAACTTGACAGTGTCGTTGACAGCTATAAAGAAGCAGGTCTGGATCTGAACATACAGAAAAACAACATACTCGTAATAAGTAAACAACAGAATATAAAACTGTGTATATACGTTAATGGTACCAAACTTATAGCAAGTTGATCAAATTGTTTACCTTGGATATTAGTTGTATGGTAACGCAGAGAGTCACGGTGAAATTAGATCCAGAATTGAGCAGGTCAGAGCCGCTTTTTGTAGAATATCTAAGAGTATTATATAACAGAGACCTAAAATTGGCATTGCGGATCCGCCTGCTTTGTTACTATGTTTTCTCGGTCTACTTATGGTGTTGTTAGACTATGAATAAAAGTAATCTAAATCGCCTCGAGGCTGTTGAATTGTGGTGCTATAAAAGAATTGTAAAAGTTTCTTGGGTATAAAAGATTCGAAACTCCACGATACTAGAACGTCTCAGCAAGATTACTGAGATTATAAAAAGTATCAAGAAGAGAAAGCTGAAGTACTTCGGACATGTAATAAGAGATCCCAAATAAAGGTTGATACAAAATATTATGCAAGGTAAAATATCAGACAAAGGACGAAGAAAGACTTCATGGTTGAAGAACTTCCGAGATTGGTATGGTATTGATACAAGCATGGTATGTAGGGTCGCAGTGAATAAAATTAAGATAGCTATGATGGTAACCAATGCTCTAAAAGACATTTTACATGAAGAAGAAGAAGTAGCAGAAGTGCTCCAATCTCAAACCTACCGACTCAATCATTTTCTTTAGTTCATTATTTTCTCTTATCCATCTGGCACACTGTACAAGGATTTGTGACACGGTGTGTCACAAACACTTGCTCCACAATATAGACACTTATCCGATTCGGAATTTTTGAACCTGTGCAAGTAGCTACATAAGCTCCCATGGCATGTGAGCACCTGCGTCATATAGCAGTCTAATCGCCTGTGCCCGCAGTCCAGACAGCTCAGTAGATTCGGTATCAGCGAGTTCGTCCACTATGGATGGGGCCCTCTCCTCGCTTCTAACGTTCCCCCCTTCTATCTACCTATTTCTTCGCTGAAAGATCCCCTCTTAACATGTAAGGAGATACAGCGGTGATTACTCGCAGAGCAGCAGCAGACACAGTCCTGTAAGCACTTGCTACCAGCAGACTAGTTCTGTCCGCGAGTACGAAGAGCCTCTTGTACGCCTGTCTTTCCACAGCCGCACTCCATTACCCTTGGTCCTATTAATGCTTGGCTCCGTAGTGTAGCCCTTAGACCACACGCCCGTTTATTAGCTCCCACAAAGATACTATAATAGAGCCATAGAATGAGTTGAATTAACGCAGTAACAGAACAGGATTACTTTTAAGTTTAATAAAGAAAAAACCAACTTAATATCACGATTTTAATATTTTATAACAACTATGAAAATAATTTATTCGTTATGCTAAAAATACACTCTTAGGTTGTGGTTTGGGCTTGGGCTGATGGTTGAGGTTGTGGTTTTGCTGGTAATAGTCCTATCTGTTGTAAGCACATACTCGCGGCGGCTGCTTTAGCTTCTTTTTTATTGTTAGCCGCTACATTTGGTTTATATTCGACACCATTCAAGACCACCTAAAAAAAAAAGATGTTTAGTAGTAGGGCACGGCTTAAAAAGACTTATAAGCTTTAATTTTTCATAAATAGATGCTAGTGTGCATTATATTTACTGAATCAAAACAATTACTTGTAAAGAATATAATAAAAGTGTGCAAACTCTTCTTCTATTGCATAATGGTTAGTTTATGTGAAGTGATTATGAATGTTAAGAGCCTCCAGGTTTTTACTCAGTGAACTTTCTGTAATCTCTATTGATATATGTAAAAGTTTTTGTAATCGTTGATAGGTACTTTAAAAAATCTTTGGAAACAAAATACTCGCCTATTTATTTCTGTTCCCGTTTCTATAACCGCTTACCTTAAATAAGAAGTTCTTCTTATGATCCGGACCACATTCGAATTCCAAAATATACTGCGGTGCCCCCAACTTCTTCTTGGAAGCATATTCTCCCAGTAACGATACCGGATGCTTCCCGAGGAAATTTTTAATGCTACCCTGTATTTTGGGTTTCTTTTTGTGCTTTTGCTCTTCATTGGCGACTAGTCCCTTTTTATCCAGCTTCACTTCCAATAGCAAAGGTTCCAACGTACCGGTTCGGTCCTTGCCCAATCCTTCTCCAGGCTTCCAGCCCATTTTTTGGAGTAGGTGCATACCCATGCCTCCTGACACGGGAGCTGCAGTTTGTAGTTGGTCCTGAAGATTTTGTAGATTAGTTCTAGTTCGAGTTGACAAGTCCAAATGTATTAAGAATAATATAAGATATAAGAGTTCGTTACAAGAAAATATTAGTATGGAACAAATAAATGAAGATGTATCAGAATTGTCGAAAGTATTTTTTGAGCAATTATATTTTGTATAATGACAGTAAAAGCCATCAACTGTATTGGCAGATAATGTATTTCATGAATAGTCTTAGATTAAATTGATCCTTTCAGAGTTTACAAGTCACCCTTCTCTTTATATTATAAACTTCTTTGTTATGCCAATATTTGTTGCAAAGTTTATACTACAACTGAGCATTTACGGCTATAAGTTTCTTATTACCACATGTGTTAAAAAAAACAGTTTCAAAAAATAGTAGATCGCATAGTCATAAAGTGATGGTCACTTTCTACTTTGTACATTTGTTAGAGAGAAGATTCCAGATGGCACTAAGAAAATGTTAATAATTTTTAGGATAACCTAAAATTAATTTAAATCTTTCCGATTTTCGAGTAAGACCTGATTTATACACATTATACAAGTAAAACAAAATGATGTTTCTATCATCTAGGTTTAAGATATCCTGCGGCCAAATCTAGTTTTTCTTGATGTTACTCAAAACGATTCAAGCTTGGTATTAATTAAAATCATAAATGTGTTGCCTGTGTGAGTTCATTTTAAATAGGTAAAAAGAAATAAAATAAGACTTGCTCACAATCAATTTAATTTTACCACCAAAACGACCGGTTTCGCATTCTACAATATGCTATGCATCTTCAGGTCTAACGGTATCAGGTAAATTAAGGTCTAAATGTACCTGGTAAATTAAATGATGGTGAAAAATCATTTACTTTACCTGGTACCGTTAGACCTGAAGATGCATAGCAAATTGTAGTATGCGAAACTGTTCGTTTTGGTGGTAAAATTAAATTGATTGTGAGTAAGTCTTATTTTATTTCTTTTTACCTATTCGGTATTAATTGTTTTCGGTTAAATAAAAAGGCAATAAAACAATAAAATATAAAATAAAGCATGTTATTCCACCCTCATGCATCACGAATTCCACCTCAGCACGCCACAAATTTCATTTTTGTTCGAAGATACTCTTTCACGACTTCTTACATGTCTACCTAAATATTCCCAGATATGCTGAATAGGATCTTACGTAGAAAGCATGCTGACATATTTAATTTCTCCATTTTCTCTTCTCAAATATCAAGTCTCAACTTTCAATAAGAACAGGAGTAAGAAACAGACAACCACATGTAATGATGACAGTAACATTCTCCTGTTAGTGAGTTCATAGTAAATCATGAAGAAAAGACCAGGAAAAAACTCATAATACTATCCCGACATGGTAAGTATTTGGTCTTGCCTTTAGTTTACTCTCAATAAACACTAAACTTGGAAACCGGAGACCGATGGAACAAAATTCTTATAAGTTGGAGACCGTGGGAATATAAACGAAGCAGAGGAAGGCCCCAAATGAGATGGGCAGATGATATCAAGAAGCACGTGGACTCTAGGTGGACGACTGTAGCGACAGACAGAGAAGAATGGAAAAGGATTGGGGAGGCCTATGTCCAAAGATGGACCGAAGAAGGCTAATTAGATAGAAACACCAAACTCTGATTATATATGTATGTTATTTAAAAAACACAAATGATGTATCATCGATATGTTATTGACTTACTAATAGTGGTATTTTCTTTTTATTGATTTCCTTTTTTATTATGGGCAACCAGATCCTACTGCATTTTTCCGAGGAATTTGCGACGCAATTGGTCTCATTAAGCATAATTAAAGCCACTACTTTGATTTATCTCTTTTTGACATCTATTTCTCTTAGGACCATACTGAAATCGTTCCATTTAATCCTGTTCTAACTTATTCTAGCACTTCACCTTGATGTTTCATCATCATCATCTTTGACTCGACAATCCTCTGTGGATCCGGCCTGCTCTAAGATTAGTCGCCATGCTGTTCGGTTTCTGGCAACGTGTTGCCATCTTCTGATCTCTAGTATCCCTAAGTCGCATTAACTCTGCTGTCTTCTTCTTCCTATAGATGTTCCTGTTAGTTTAGCAATCATGTTGTAAGGCATTCATATTATGTGCCCGGCCCATCTAAGTCGCTGTGTTTTAATGAACGTTACGACATTTGGTTCATTAAAGAGTTGGTATAATTCGAAATTAAATCTTTTGTGCCACTGCCCTTGATCGTTTATAGGTCCAAATATTTTGCGGAGTATCTTACACTCGAATATTCCCAGAAGTCTTTCATCCTTCTGCGTTAGAGTCTATGTTTCCGCCCCTTATGTGAGAACCGGCCTCAGCAGGGTTTTGTATTTAATAATTTTAGTTTGGCTTTGGATATTTCTTGAGTGGAATTGTTTTTTTAGTCCGGAGTACGCCCTATTTGTAAGGTTTATTCGTCTTTTAATTCGCTATGACTTTCCAACGCTGTTTCCTGTTCTCGATTTGCTATAGGATCATTAGTAACCAACAAGTATTTGGTTTTGTCATCGTTGATGACTAGACGATCTGTTTCGCCGCCGTTTCCAATTCTAGAAAATATTGCTCAACATCTCGCTTGCTACGCCCTATTTTGTCAATGTGATCAGCATATGCTATTGTAAATATTACCGCCGTCTCTAATTCGGGTGTCTCGAACTGCCTTTTCCAAGGCAATGTTAAATATGAGGCAAGTCAGGGCACCCCCTTTCTGAGTCCATCCTTTATTTCAAAGGATCGAGAATTTTCTTCCTGTATCCTAACGGCTTTTAAGTTAGAAATTGTCATTCTAGTTAATCGGATAAGTTTTTCTGGTATACCAAACACGCGCATTGATTGGTATAGTACTGTCCTCTTGGCACTGTCGTATGCGGTCTTGAAGTCGACGAATAGATGATGGGTTTCAATGTTAAATTCTAATGTTCTCTCGACGATCTGTCTTATTGAACGAATCTGGTCAATTGTTGATTTTTCTGGAGCAAATCCGGCCTGGTATTTTCCAACTATCGCAACTGTGTAATCTTGTAGCCTTTCGTAGATAATATTTGCTAGTATTTGGTAAGCAGCTGTTAACAGGGTCATACTTCTGTAGTTGTATCACTGGAGCTGATCACCTATTTTATGTAACGACAAGAAGTAAAAGTTTATGCAGTGCTTGTAGCATGGCGTCACCACCATTCTTGTAGAGCTCCCTATAAATTTGATTAGTTCCTGGTGCTTTATTCTTTTTAAGCGTTTTAATGGTTTGGGCAACATTTTCAGTGGTAGGTGGTCTTTCGTTTGGGTTGAATAGATTCAAATCATTCCGATCTGCTACGATGTTATCTGCTTCTTCGATATAATTCAACCAGGCAGTTAAAATTTGGGTCGAAAAATTCAACCCATCAGTTCAAGATTGAGGCCGTATCACTTAGGATATTTCCTTCTCCATCTTTACAGCTCCCTATTGTTGGCTTAAACTCTTTATTCATTTTGTTCACATTTCTGTAGAACTTTAAAGTTTCGTGATTTCTTAGCCATTCTATGTTTTCTAACTGCTTTTCTTCAAATTGCCATTTTTTCTTCTATGTAATCTTTTTCTTCTCTTCTTAGGTCCGGTATTCCTCCTTTGCTCTTCTTGTGTATCTAGCTTCATTTATATTTAGGTATGCTTTATTTTTTGATCTCTTGCTTTTTGGCACTCCTCCAATATTTCCGATCCCTTCTCAGTTATGTTTCTACATTTTGTCCACATTCTTCACATTTTCCTACGCTCCCAGGCTCTCTATTTCCTCATTAATTTGTCTCCTATACTTTCTCGAAACGGTTTCAATGAGCAGATTATCAACATTAATTCTGTCTTGTTTCATATGTTTATTCTTCTTTAGGATTGATATTCGTGATACTTGATACCTTAATATTTCACCTAAATAAAAATGATCACATTTACAAGTTATTTTATAAATACAATTTTTTGTTTTTTCTTGTTCATTGTTGGTTTAGTTTTAGATAAAATAGATCTCAATGTGTTGTTTTGAATGTTGTTGAAATGTTAAATATATCTTCTATAAATAAATGATGCTTTTATGTTTTTTCCTCATAATTTACTATGGAATCCCTAACAGAGATTTTAACACATACTATGATTTTTTTAACGGGTGTTCTCAAGTTAAAGTTTCATGTAATCGAATGAACTATCTCACAATAAAGTCGTCCCAGAAGTGCAACTCAACAATATTGGTAATATAATTTTAAAGCATCTACTTTAAAATGTATAATATATATGCTTGAATTGTCAATATGAATGAGTCAGATAAAATTAAATTATTAGAAGAATTTTTCACGAAGTTACAAAAAACAAAATTTGTTTAATTTAATAATGTTTTATATTTTAAAAACGATTTCCGACGTGGAAGCCCAAACATCAAAAATAAACTTATTTTATGCTTAAACGGTGGCTTATTCTTAATAAAAATAGTAATGCCATTGAAGATCTTCCTCCATGACTAAGACGGGATCTAAAAGTACACTCATTAAAGCTTTCATCCGATCGCTTTAAAATGTAATTCCTACCAAATCAAAATTATGATTCGTTCGTACGCATAACATATTGCCATTAGACATTATTACAATGCAGATCTTGACGAACAAATATCAATCTTGTCAATCGTCAACGTCTAAGCTTCATTGGACCATTAGCTAGTCTGCACGTCTTTAACCCAGCTTCGTTTAAACGAGTTTGAACGAAACTTAAGTAAAAACAATGAACCTGTTATCAACGTCGAATGTCGTAAATTTACGACCACTTTCAGACCTTCGTTCATTGCTGCTCGTTTCTCTAATCGCTCTAATGACTGACATTTAATTATCTCGCGACATTGATAATTTCGTCCCTCTTCTAAAGAGCTAAGGCATTTCATTATTAAAAATTTTTCTCTAAAGTTCATAATGTGTATACAGTGCTAGTCAAAAGTCCGTTGCCCCCTCGTATCTTTTGAACGGTTATACTTATAATAGTGAAATTTGGAGGGAGGTAATAAACATATGTAGACTTCGTAACTAGCCATAACAAGTGACGTAATAGTGACAGATGACGTTACAGCGCCACTGTGGCAGACAATTTTAAATAGGACCTTATGGCAAGTGATACCTTGTTTGCAAGGTATTGAAAATACCTATTTAACCATACTAAGTAGTTTAGTCATTTGAGAATTAATAAATACTCAATGTTTGATGAATAAATATAAATCTGCATCTGGTTACTTATCAAAACGTTGACGTTTTTCAATTCTCTAATTATTTTTACGTCAACGTCAACTTTTTGACAATCAACCAGAGGCGAACTTTAGAATATTTATTAATTAAATGCGAAACTACAATTATTTTAATATACCTATTCAATCATACTAATTTTGTTATAATGTTAAAACTAATCCCATAAGACTACAATGAGAAGTAAGACAAGGAGACACCATCTCTCCCAAACTATTTACCCTTGCTCTAGAAGATATTTTTAAGAAACTGGAATGGAATAATAAGGGTATCAACACGAATCAACTAAACACTTGGATTCGCAGATGATCATAGTTTAATAGCAGAATACCAAGAACTAAATATGTTATATGTAATAAAGAAGTTTCAGGAGCGGTAGCTAAAAAGAACTACAGCAAAACAAAATACTGAGCCGAGACAAAAATAACAATACAAAATATACCAAGAAATGTTACATAGTATACTGGTCGTATCAAACTAGGAAAACCAATCAAGCTGAATTAATAGAAGAACACAACTGACATGGGACGCTTTCGGCAAACTAGCATATATCTTGAAAAACACCTCCATTCCTGTAAACTTAAAGAAAAAGGTGTATAACACATGCATACTACCAGTTTGTACCTACGGATTGGAGACAGTAGCCCTTACCTAAAAATCTGCTAAAAAATTAGAAACAACGCAAAGAGCAATGGAACGAATCATACTTGGAATATCACTAAGAGACAAGATTAGAAACACCGAGATAAGACGTAGAACGAAGATTAGGGATATTGTGGAAGAGATTACAAAAATGAAATGGCATGGGCAGGTCACGTAGCCCGATATAATGACAATAGGTGGACACGGAGAATTCTAGAATAGAGACCAAGGACGACAACAAGAAGCGTGGGAAGACCTCAAAAAAGATGGGTAGATGACATACGAGCAGTGGCAGGCAAACAGTGGATTAGATTGGCGCAAGATAGAGAAAGATGGAAGCAATTGGGAGAGACCTACATTCAGGACTGGATGGAAAATGGTTGACAAAAGAAATTTTGTCTGGATTTAAGATGATTTTGACGAATAAATTAAATAAATACTAAAATTCTAGTTTGGCATTTAATTAATAAAAATTCTAACGTCCGCCTTTGGTTATTTGTCAAAAAAGTTGACGTTTGTCAATTCTCTGGTTGTTTTTAGTTTGCGAAAGCGTTTATAGCTCAATATCAAGCTTCTGTTTCTGATTAGTTTAGACAGTTCTCTAATTATTTTTAGTTTTTAGTTAGTCAATTCTCTAGTTAGTCAATTCAAGTTGGTCAAGTTGTTTTCAGTGAGTTATTCCTAGTTAACATAGTGGATGCTGATAAGCAAAAAGCAACAACCTGCTCGACAATTACGGATAAGTAACATACTAATTGACCATGTAGAATCTTATGTGAACCTTGGCACCAACGTAAATGCAAAATGGGAACAGGCCACAGAAATTAAGGCGAGAATAGAACGAGCTAAAGCAGCATTTAGCAATATGAAAAAGCTACTGTTCATATACTCATACTCATACACTTTAACTACGTCAAGTTAAATGCTACATTTTTCCGATCTTACTGTATGGTGTGGAGGCCTGGACGCTGACGGAGACGCTCACGAGAAAACTAGAAGCATTCGAAATGTGGGTGTACCGACGCATTCTTCGTATATCCTGGACCGAACATGTCACTAGCATAGAGGTACTCCAAAGAATCGGAAAGGAGAAAGAAATCGTGAATACAATTAAACAAAGACAGCTTGAATATCTAGGCCACATATTGAGACACGATAAGTACCGTTTGCTGCAATTGATTGTCCAGGGAAAAATAGACAGTAAGCGAGGGCCAGGCAGGAGAAGACACTCGTGGCTCCAAAATCTGCGGAAGTGTTTCGGTCTCACATCGGTCGAACTATTCAGAAGCGCCGCAAACAAGATCAGAATTGCCATGTTAATAGCCAACGTTTGCAACGGACAGGGCACTTGAAAGAAGAAGAAGTTAACATATAGTTAAATAATTGTTTAAGGAGACGTTTAAATTTTTACGAAGGCAGAATGGTACGTACTATAGCCGATAAAGTAGCAGCTGTGTTAATAAATTGGTGAATGTTGAAATAATTTCCATGCAGCGGAACGTCTTTTTAATGAGAGGTACCCTGATCGCCCTACATCCAGAGCTTATATGAGGAAGCTTCTTCGGAAGTTTAAACAAACAGGTAGTGTTCAAGATGTTCAACGATCTGGTCGACCAACAATTAGTGATGACAAAAAAAATTGACATAATTTCAGAAATGGTAGTGAACCTACTTCTTTTACAGTGCAAGTTGCATATATCTATGGATTCAGTCAAAAGATCGAGTGTTGGCTGAAAACAAATTTTATCCATACAAATTAGAAATTGTGCACCAACTTTCAGATGATGACCGCGACCGAAGACTAGAATTCATGTGAAAATATGTCCAATAAAATTAACCAACAGCCCGATTACATAAAAACAATTTGTTGTAGTGACAAAAGTACTTTTTCTCTCAATGGAAATGTTAACAATGTGAGGTATTGGAGTAGACATAAATCCTCACGTCTTTTGTGAAACACATACTCAATTTCCAAAAAAAAAAAACATAAATGTTTGGGCAGGTAATTTGGGAAACCACATAGTAAGGCCGGTTTTTCTCAATACTAACTTAACCGGTGAAGTGTATCTGGAAATATTACAAAATGCAATTGAACTGTTTATACTTGAAATTCTGGAGGATAATCGAGATGAATTCGGAAACTTGGAAATAACGTTTCAACAAGATGGTGCTCCCGCACACCATTATGGTGCAGTAAGACGTTACCTAGATGAGGAATATCGTGGTAGATGGATTGGACGACGAGGTACGATAGAATGACCAGCTCGGTCACCGGACCTCACACCATTAAATTTTTTTCTGTGGGGATACTTGAAATCTCAAGTTTACGCTACAGCACCCGACACTATTGACATTTTGAAACAACGAATTGTTGAAGAATGTAGGGCAATTTCCCCCAACACATTTGAACGAATACGGCAAGAGTTTAGAAATACGATGCAGCATTACTGTCAGGAAGTAGATGGAGCACATTTTGAACACTTACTATAAGAGCTGGTTGTTAATATTAAGTCATCTGTTATGAGTAGTTGAGAAGCCTACGTCTGTTTATTACCTCCCTCCAAATTTAACTAATATAACAACAACCCTTCAAAAGATTCGAGGAGGTAAACGGACTTTTGACTAGCACTGCATATCTGGTTTTATTACATATTTATTACATTTTATTATATGATTATATTATAACAGTCGTTTTGAATTGAGATTTCTTTTTGGAAAGAAGTATTTATGGTTTCAACTGTGTATACATCTATACAGCTAGAATTCAATCAATATCTCTTCTTCTTCATGATTTTTTGTATCTTATGTTCAACCTAATTTGTATACCAGCTTTATTGTAGGCTACATTGTAACTTGGACATCAATTAGAATAGCATGAAGGGTTCTATAGAATATTTGAAACTATTCAGAATCTATAACCAACGCCAGGTTTCCTATGATATATACATATTTACAGTACATATTTATTAGATATACTTTGCCTTAGTTATTCTCGATATCAATTTCTCATTAATGCTACCTGTATAACTATTTTACAGATGTGTGTGAGTGGACCATAAGGTTTCAACATTAATATATGGACCTGTAAGATAAATAGCAAGTCAGACTATTTTCGTGTACTGTGGTTCTACGTTAGAAAAATCATAGCTTATAGCATGGAAATAATTGTGTTTATGAAAGTTGACTCATTTATTCTAATAATTATCAGATAAATTTTATATAGTGTGAAACATTTACCAATTGAAAACGCATTTATAAAACTTGAACTTTTTTAACGATTTTTAACCCATTTTTACAATAAAAGGTCTACTTCGGGATCATTAAAATATTTATTCAAATTTTCTAGGCATACTAAGGTATTTTTTCTTAGTCGAAAATGAAGAAATTTCATTGGCGTTTTTTTTACTCGAAAAATTTCTATGCCACTGGATTGGAGCGGCTTTAAATAACCATGACAGAAATTTCATTAAAATAAATTTATTAATAACAAAGTGATGACAACTTAAAATTCACTAAACTTCAAATTTAAAACTCACTAAGCAATGAGTCATCCTATATCAAAACAGAGCCATGAAAATTTTTCTTTAATAATTTTAATAATAAACTAGCACTGTACGAAAAAAAAATGTGAAAAGAGAATAAAAATTGAATGAAAGTAACGCACTAGATTATTATCTTTACAAGCTATAAAACCTCATATTTTAACTTCAATATTAGTTGCCACGAAAATGATCTTACAGTTTAACATTTGGGATAAATTTTAATTCCACTGCAACAATATTTATTTTCAAGTCTTTTAAAAATATTTTGTATCATGGCTGCAAGATAAAGCTGAAGAGAAAAAATTTAAATTATACGTCTTTTGGGGAATAACGATATAATGCTTATACAATATGTAATGGCTGACATGCCGATGGCCGTAACAGTAGCTGCGGTACAGTAATTAAAATAAGAGCATTCAATGAGTATATTGAAGTATCATACCTAATTTTAAAAAATAAGCTCACACAAAGAAGAAGTGGAAATGATCAAATCAACTGAAATATTTACACAATATAAATTTTCTAAAAAAAGTGTTGTTTGTAAACGAAGCCACTTAACTCTAAATGGAGTAACACCATCACAAAACTGTCACTATTGGACACCAGATAATCCGCATTGGAAATAAAACTATAAAACACTGTATTCTCAAAAAATTAATTTCTGGTGTAGTATACTGAACTAGCGAATTATTGGTCCTTTCTTCCTTTTTTTTGTTATGTAAACATGACTGTTTGTTTTTCAATGTACCTCCAGTAAATTCCATCGTTTTCGTGGTTTTAATACTGATCGTTTTCCTATTGGGAAACCGTCTTTACTACTCTATTTGTTGTCATTTGGCTTATATGATCGTTGCATTCTACTCTTCTATTCTTAACCAGTTCTTGATGTTCTCTACCTTCCATGTACGTCATATATCTGTACATCTTATTGTACTATCAATGTTTCTAAGAGTTTTCATTTCTGCTGTTTCTAACATTGTTTTTGTCCTCTCTGTGCCAGGTCGTGTTTCTGCCGTGTATGTCATTATTGGTCTGATGTTTTGTAAATTCTGCCTTATATTTCGTTCCCGATATTTTTATTTTTCTGTTTGCTCTATTCACGTGATCTTCCACTACTGTTTCGAATTTTCCGTAACTAGAGAGTGTGATTCCCAGATATTTAAACGGCATCAATTGTTCTATTATCTGACCTTCCAGCTGAAATTCACATCTTAGAAAATATGCTGTCATAACCATGCATTTTGTCTTTTTTGGAGAAATTAACATGTTAAATTTTCTAGCGAATATATTAAATTGATGCAGCATACGTTGTAAAGCATTTTCACTTTGAAAGAAAGTGATTTTTTGATTGCATAACAGATTTTTTTAAGTTGTTTCTCTCCCATTTGATATACTTTTTTAATGAATTAATTACTTTTTTATTATTTAATCTATGATCAGGATGAACAATCTCCCTGTCTTATCCCATTGCCATCTTCAATAGGGTCAGTTATTATTCTTCTACTTTTGCTTTCATTGTGTTATTTTGGTAGATATTTTATATCATTTTGATTATTCCTACTTATTCTCTTACGTGCAATAAGTGAATACCGTCCTTTAATTTGATCCTGTCAAATGCCTTCTTAGGGTCCACGAAACATATATATGCCGGTTTGTTCTGTTCGAATGATTTCTATTGCACCTATCTCATTATAAATATAGCGTCGGTGCATGATCTTCTCCACCTAATACCTTGTTGTTCTTCTGCTAGTGTTTTAATATCATTCAGTCTATTTGTTATCACTTTGCTGATTTAATTTTAATGTTGTGTTTAATAAATTATTTCCTCTGTAATATTCTGGGTTCGATTTGCCTCCCATTTTAAAGAGAGGTATTAGGATGCTTGATTTTCCTTCTTGTGGTATTCAGTTTTGTTCTAGTATTCTTTGGATTAGTTTTAATAATTGTTTGGTCAGATCTGGTCCTTCGTACTTAAGGAATTCATTCAGTATTTTGTCCTCGCCTAGCGACTTTCTAATTTTTAATTTCCTTAATGCTTCCTTTACCTCCTAATAATTTTTCGTTTGCCGTCACTTCTGGGGTTGATGGTTCATTATCGCCACCTTTAGCAAATAGAGATCGAAAGTAATCTGCCCATGTTTCCGTCTGAATCTGTTTCATTTTTATAAGTTCGTTCATCTCTTTTCTTTGTCCTCTGATCATTCTCCATATTTCTTTTTGACTTCCGTAGAAGTCGTGTTCCATATGTTTTGAGAAGCTCTGACAGTGTTCCCTTTTTATTTGTCTAACTAAAGTATTCATTTCATTTTTGATTCGGTTACAGTGACAATGACTGTTGCGTTTGTTGTGTTCTATATTGTAAAAAGGTTTTCTCTTTTCTTCACATTTTATCTCTACTTCCTCTCTAAACCGTGGGGTTTTCTTTTTTGATATGTTAGCGTTCGTTACTTTCCTTTTTCCATTCGGGCAAGAATTCGAGAGGAATGCAAAGAAATTATTCCCCCTGATATTCGCCAGCGCTACAACTAATATTAGATGGTGGATTGGTAGATAGACCTAAATTATGTTCCTGTGGCGGTCAGTTAATACAGGATCACCGTTTTTAACTAGTAGGTTGGTGAGTTTTAAAATTTTAAGTTGTCTCACTTCATTCTTAATAAATATATTTCAATATAAATTTTTGTCATAGCTATTTGAAGCTTAACTCCAGTGACGTAGAAATTGTTTAATAAAAAAATCGCTAATAAACTTTCTCCATTTTCGACTAAAAAAACGTATCGCCCTAGAGATTTGAACATACATTTTAAATTATGTCATGAAACTTAAATGACATTTAATTTATTACATGACATTTAAAAAAAATTAGTTAAACTCAGTTAACAACAACTTCAAATTTTATAGAAGTATTTCTAATCTAAATGGATATAATAATTGAATTTAGAACTTTTGTAGGAAATCTATTTCTGTCTATAACACTATATTTTTGAAATATTTCCACTTTATTTTATCATACATCACATAGTTTAACGCGCTGAGGTATCTTCAGTTATTAAGGTACAATAGTTGTACTGTACCAGATTTTATTACTGTTGTACGGTAAGATCTGGAAAAACTAGACTGTGGTGAAACATGTTACGTGAATGTAACGTAAACACAACGAAATGTTTTCAAAAATATAAATTTTAACGTTTTGGATAAGAACCTGATACTTAAGATTTTAGTTATTATTTTCGTTATTCTGATACATCCCTGTACAACATAAAAATGTTTTTATCATATTAAAAACATCAATATAAATAAGAATGTTATACATTACATTCATAAAAATATTATGGCCAATACCATAGTTTAACTTGTTAGTAAAATTTCTACTCCATCTTGAAAATATAAAATTTGTATATATACAGTGTGTCAAATAATTGGCACCACATGGGAAACATTTTATTTTCAGTTTTATGAAAAAGAGTTAATCTTTATAAAAAGTTCTCCATGTTCTAAAACCTAAAATACAATCTGAAATTTGTAATGAAATATTAATTTTTTCAGTCATACGAATGGTTTTGTCAAAAACGCGGTTTGTTAAAAATATGAATTGTGGATATTGTTAATGCAGAACTTTTTATAAAGAATAACTTTTTTCAAAAAACTAAAAATAAAAAAGTATATATATATATATATATATATAAATAATATATATATATATATAATATATATATATATATATGCAAGTTGTTTGTGACCGGTTAATACAGTAAAATTTTCAAAGATTTGGTTGCGGTTAAAAAGGCATAAGTTTCTGAAAGAAACTGAACAGGTTCGAAAGCTCGACTTTCAATAAAAGAGTCAATATATATTAGTGTTTTAATCACTAGGGCTTTTGACCGCAACCTCACAAATCTTTGGAAGTTTTACTATCTATCTGAGATCTGTCGAAGTCTCTGATTTTGATGTATGATTCATGCGCATTTATCCTAACACTTAGTGGTCTTGACAAATTGTTGCATTCACCAAGTATAAAAATCAGTGTGTTTTGAATGTGTGATATTGTATTTATTTTCTATCCTTTTTGATTTTTCTGACAAGCACATTGTTTTGTCATCTTCAAATCCCTTGGTGTAAACATTTTTGCATTGGTTTTGGTGTTGTGTCGTATCTTTTCTTCAATCCTGTGAAATTGTTTATAAATGTCAACGGATAACCATTTTTGGTTAAAACCTTTGTTCAAATATGAATATAAAATCACTTAAGTGTATATAGGTCAAGCAGAAAGAAGGTTCAAAAAACGTTTAAATTAACACAAATATGAGTTGACATAACTGTCGACACGAAACAGCTGTTATAAATTTTACAAAATAAAAAACTTTCAGTTGATTAATGATCAATATCGAGGTACTTAATATAATGACTTATTTAGTTATTTCCTAAATAAGACCTATTTCCATTCAATTGCATATAATTACAAAATTAATTAACTGTTATGCATCTTACCCTAAAAGCTGTAAATATAAAAGATTATGTTAACAATACTCACCCTTTAAGATATACATCGAAACTTTTTTTAATTTATTAATGTAGGTTACTGTTATTAACCTTATGTATATAAAAAACGTGCTGATATAGCTGATACTGGCCAGAAAAGACGTAACCAGTTAACCAGTTGGTAAACCAGTTAAATACAGTTCGTTTAACGAAGACGTACGTATCACAATATTCCTAGCATATCAAATTGCTTGGAATATAATGTCCTTTCCTCCAATCACTTTCTGAACCATAAACTTAAAAGCACCGGTTTATAGTTAAAAAAAAATCATCATATACATTGTAACGATTGAAGAAACTTATAATGTTTTAATTCAGGTATTTCAAATGCCATTCTGTATAAAGTTTTAATTTGCGTTTTAAAAATCTTCAGCGAAAACACTTAAGTTCTCGTGGAAAAAAAAATAAATATTCCAAATATTACACAAACTAATATCGGAGTTTTCAATTAAGACCGGCATGCAGTCAATGAAATAGTACGAAGTAAATCAAAAGTAAAGATTAATTTAATACAGAATAGGTCATCTTTAATTGTAGAGGGTATAACTAAACAAGCCCATAAGTCACTGAAAGTAGTTAGGTACCCTTTTTTATATATACTGCAATAGCACATTCAATAATTATGCTGAATGTTTCAATGATGGTGATTTATGCAGGGGAAAATACCTGTTATTATTTTTTTTTCTTCGACATATACCCACTGCAGTGCAGTGTTAGTATTTTTTTAAAGGGCATATCCCTTAAAGTATTTTTTGCATGTTTTGATATTAAAGAGGAAGTGGATAAAAAAGGCATCTCTGACGTACTCCTCCCTTTATGTTACATAGTCAGTGTTTCCAGCCTCGATGAGCACACACTCCAGTAAGTGTTGCCCATATATAACGTCAATCTAACCCATTTCTTTTAAGGCTTCACGAAAGACTCGTTCTAGGTTTTTTGAGGTTCTTTAGTTTTATTCTTATTGCCATGGATACTGGATTTTGATCGGACCTAATATCACAGCCCGGGTATGTTTTTTGCTTATAATACCATTTCTTAACCTCTATTGACGAAATTTGACAAGTTCCTTAGTTCTATTTGGCTCAAAATGTTTAAAGTACGGATTACCCCTAATAATTTACATGTTATGAAAGAAGTTTGAACAAGTCAATTTATTTTCCAGTTTGCCTTCTGAATTTTAAGAATTTATTTATTTATTGATATCTGTAAAAATATGACATCATCAACATTTTTCTTAAATGACAATGTCTGACATTTGATCAATAATTTAAAAGCTCTTGTGCCACTCCGTATATTCTCAGACTTTAAGAGTGGCAGAATAATTCTTTCTTGTATCTACTAGCCTACTAAGTGATACACGAGCTGTCAAATAATAAAATAATAAATCACAAAAATTTAAGAAAAATGTCAGAAAACATAATATTTTTAAGAGAAGTCAAAAAAACAAATGGTCATAATGTAGAAAACTTAAAAATAACTTGTTTCTGTTCAAACGATTTCCCCAATAATATAAAGGTTTTCCTATATCCCACAAATATTCTTATACGTCTGAACATCGCGAGCAGTATCGTTTTTTGCATGGTCTTATAGGATGTTCACTAAGATCCAACTGTTTGTTCCGTAAGATGATCTTCGGAATGACAACAGTGGTTGATAAGATTACATGTATCATCTAAACACTTACATTCTCCATTGTTTTCTTATCTGTATTTCAGGATCTGTATATTTGGCATTTTTCTTGTTGTAGTTCATGTCGTTGCCATATTATTAGCGGTTTTATTTTTCCACACTGTCGTCATTAAAAATTGAACAGTTGCCATGTTAAAACAGCGCATCATATTTACACCAAGATCTAGAAATACACATTCAGAGTAACACGACAACTTTCTAATGATGTATTACCTGTCATATGATCCCATTTAAAATACTTTCAGAAAATATGACCTCTCCGCCATTTTTACTATATATTTCACTATAATATCAAAAAACTATTAACAGTCGCCTTAATTGAATTACCCAAAATTTATTCATTTAAGTTTTATAGTTCAGAAAATATTTCGGAGGAGATTTTACACACATACTGTATAAATAGTGTTGACGAGATAAGATATTTTATACTCCGGATTTTAGAATGAATTTTTTGTCATTTTCAAAGATTTAATATTTCTTCTCTTACACTTTTTCCTGGAACAAATCTTCCTTGAAAATATTTCTAGCGGGAGAAATTAGTTATTGCCAAAAGTTGTTCTTATATTCACAATCCATCTCTAAATCGTTTTTAAAAAGTTTCAATGTAGATTCAAAAATAAATGACAACAATCAACCAGTGTCTGTCGCTGCTCTCTTAAACTTACCATACAGCAAATATGGTCGTCTCGTAGATTCCAGTAGAAGTACCTTTACGATAACATAACAAACGGCCTGAAACAAATTCTCAGGTGGCAAAATTCATAGATTAGAAATGGAAAATTGGTATTTCTAAGCTATGAAAGTGATTTTGCTGAATTTTGCCTCTTAATAATTACTTAATACTGTTGCATATTATCTGTAAATATGTGTTATTCTACACTAAAATAATGGTGGAAACGCAGAGCTGTCAAAATTTTCTTGAAATTTAGTAAAAATAGTCTGCCAAATTCAATGTTTATTCGATTGTTCCATAATGTAACTTAATAATAAGTTGCGAATAGACAAATTTGACCTCTACGTTTGTAACACTTAATTTGATCATGCGCAAAAGAGTCAGATCTAGCTCAAAATGAACCGAATTAATGATGAATGGTATCGAAATACCTTTTCAAATCAACATCTTTATCTTATAATTTGTTCTTATATGTTAATTAGAATTTCTACGAAGGAATGAATTATTTATACAGGATGAGTGAGGAGCTGTAGCTAAAAAAAACAGAAAATTATTTGTGTAATGAAAAAGAAAAATAATGTTCGAGTTAATAAAAAGTTGTTATAGTTAATTGGTGCAATATCTCAAATGAGATAACAATGATATTATACTTAGAGTAAAGTATAATATTTACTCAAGGTCAAGGAATGTGTCCAATGAAAGAACAGTTTAGTGATCAATTTGAGCGAATCCTCAAAGTTTGCTAGTGGTCGGTATCATAAGTGATAACTGAGAGGTAGCAGGAAACAAGATCATTATTGTAATGGGGATTATGAGACAAATAAATGTTTACTAAATGACAGGACTTGACTTTGTATTTTCATTAAACTTATCCCAACAATAACTTCCTCTGATACACAGGAAGAATCGATCAACGTTTCATGAGTACAATTTTCATATTTATCATCAATTTGGAATTTAGCATTTTCTGGTGATTTATATAAATTAAATATGTTACTTTTAACCACACTTCCTGTTGCAAGTTTAACCAAATAGGATCTAGGTGTATCACTTGTACTTTCCACCCTTGCCAGTATCACATCATGTTTTTTATCTTTAACATATACAATCACCTTTTTCATCTTTTACTGTTTTGTCTCAAATCATGATAATATTTATATTTCAACTGTATATCATTTAAATGTGAATGTGATTGCAAATCAGGAGACTTACTTATAATTTTATCTGGACATGCTTTTTCCAAAAGTTCTTTGAAAGTATATTTGGTTGATAAAAATCCATTTATGTTTCTCCCATATAATAATTCTGAAGGTATTTTGTAACCAATACTATTAACTGGAGTATTACAATACTCCAAAATTACAATATTATAGCTTCAAAAATGAACCTTCAGAAAACAAAAATTATGAGTAATTTAAAAAATAATATTGTTATTGACAAAGTCAGTCTTGAAAATGTAGACCACTATATATATTTGGACATACCACTAAAATCGGCAAAGAAAACCAAATAGGCGAAATAAAAAGACGCATACAATTGTCTTGGGTAGCTTTCGGCAAGTTAAACTTTATCTTGAAGAATAAAGATATAGCAATGTGTCTAAAACGTAGAGTTTATGAAAAATGTATCTTGCCTGTAACTACATATGGGGAGACCATGGCCTTTACAAAGAACACCTTAGAGCAGCTCAGTACAACCCAAATGGAGAGGTCCATGCTAGGGATTATTTTGAGAGACAGGATTCGAAATATTGACATTCGTGAAAGAACAAAGATTACTGATGAGATAATCCCGAAAAATGGACACAGAGATTAACAAACTGGAGACCAAGAGAGAACAGGTGAGAAGTAGACAGACCACAGAAGAGGTGGGCAGATAATATCAGCGGGCAAGCAGAGGATGAGAATTGCCACGAGTAGAAATCAATGGAGGCAAATGGAAGAGGCCTATGCCCAGCAGTGGACGAATTCAGGCTGAAGATGAAGATTATAGCTTCATAAGGGTCTATCTAGGATCACTATGTTCGCATTTTTTAAGCAGTTTTTGAAAGGTTTTAATATATCTCTCTGACATACCAGTTGATTGGTGATAATACGGACTTAATATTTTACAATTAAATTGCCATTCTTTAGTAAATTCTGTAAATTTATAACTTTTATACTGAACACATATGTCACAATATACAGAGAAAAAAAAAGAGAGGGACAAAGAGAAAGAACGCAAGGGAAGAAGAGCGAGAATAGACAAATGTTGAAATTTAATATATGAGTATCCTATGCGCATGAGTTTTAAAAATTTAGCTATTTTATAGTATAGCTATAGTAATTATACTATACTTGGTGTACTAAAGTACACCAAAGAACTGTACGTACAATAATAGCTGATAATATACTTATACTAAACCAACTTGTTCTCACTGTAAACAAAAAACACCAACTGCTGAAACTAAAAAACTGATAATTATTGCGAGTATTGTAAAAAATAGAGGTGGGAACGAATTATTTGGACAATTTTAAAATCCCAAAATTGAAGTAGAGAGTGCATCTACGTTAATAATAATTGCAAGTAAAATAATACCGTGAGATACTAGTAACTTGTGATATTTGTTATTATTTCGGAAAACTGGCCCAATTAGCTACAACTCTTAAATAAATAACATAAATTATTAAATTTGATATTTTGTAGTTCTTTTTGTGCATTCATATCACCACCTTCTCACCTTGTATAAATAGTGTACAGTAAAGAAATGGTTTATTGTTATTGGCAAAGTTCAGCAAGATATTTCAAAGGCACAGATTCCACCTCTGCGGTGAGAAATGGTCTGTGCCTAAATGAATTAGTCATAGAAACAAGGCAATTCTATGAGAAATCCAAAGAACCTGAAAATTTGTTTAAGACGAGTTTAACTAAAAGCCAATTACTTTTTTTTCGCGAAACTAGTCATGTTTCTTAAATAATTTAAAGTTTTTAGTAAATTATCAGTGAAGCATAAATGTGAAATTACAGTTAAACATCGGAAAACCGTTTTTACTAGTATTTGGATCTTCACAAAGCAAAGGGTATTACGAAGATTGTTTCTATGATCACACGTAAGCAGGTTGTCTCAAAAGTTTCACATAGTGTTTACTTCGATTATGTTTTTCTCATTTCCTTTCATTTTTCTACTGCTGTTTCCTTTAAATTCATTTAACGTTTTTTTAGTCATCTGCTTTTTCTTTCATTTGAGATTAATGTAGAATGATAAAGTGTATCTTCATCGTGCAATTCCACCTTCACTGGTATGGGGCTTGAACCGGGTAAAGTGGACTCTAGACCTGGAACTATCCAAATATTCACGACAGTTGTGTGTCTAAAAAGACGTGTTACAATCGGTCTATTGGGTCACTAGGGCGTATTTCCTTTCATATTAGACCTTATGCTTACATCAGGCATTCTGCATGTACCGATCCTTATTTTCCCATAAATCGTGAGAACACCATAGTCGAAATTAACAAAAATGAAAGACTAAGAAATACCCAAAAACTAATAAAACCACTTCAAAAAAAATATGCCAAAACACTAAAGAAGATATAACCTCAGTAGTCCAAAGAATATGGGGACAAACATCAACATTAGGGAACAACAATTTTATAAAATACCGAGACATTTCAGGTATTTCTGTAATGATTATTCGGGAGTTAAAGCAAATCTGGCTTCCTGCACATAAAGAGCACAGTGTTGATACTAGCAAGTTCGTCACATCCTGGAAATCTCAAACTAATTCTCAAGAAGCAACTGATGTGACATGGGATGCATGGCTGACTGCGTCTACCAAAAATACTGCCGACGAGACAAATTACAAGAAGGGGTAAACCTGCAACTTCCTCACCAAAACTTGTGATGGTAGAAATTACAAAGCTGGTCTAATGGGTATCATTATTCCCAAAACTACTTTGACTAAACAGTTTACAGAAACAGTACTGAGAATGGATTGAACAGACATTGTGACATGGTGTTAGTTTTAGCACTGTGTAATAGTAAATGTAAAATGTAATTCTAAAACTATGTTTTAATAAGAACACTGCTGAACCAAAACCTGTGACAATAAGTTGTATGCAGGAGACAAAGGGGAAATACGAAAGAAACGTGATAATGACAAAAAACCTAACGTCCAGAAGATCAGGTCATAAAATTTTAGGGGATAAGAGCTAATGATCACATCAATGCGTAGCCAGTAAAAATCCTTAAACAGCCCCCATAAGAAAGTTGATGGCTTTTATCTAGAGTGTGGAACTTCATAAAGTTTAATGAAAAATCAGGGTTTTGTACAATGGTTTCATGACCAAGAACTAGAAACAAGTAGTGCCTTGTCCGAGAAACATATTCTTCTTTTTGTTCATGTTTCACAATTTAATAAAAGTTTATTTTTCAGTAATGATATTTTTATATTGAGATCTCATAATTTAGATTTAGTTCATATAATATATAATCATTATTATCATTTAGCCAATCGCGTCCACTGTGAACACAGGCCTCCGTCAGTCTCTTCCAATGTTTTCTGCACTGGCAGCTTGTAGCCTGTTTTCCGGTACTATTTTCACGTCATCGGTCCATCTAGTTGTCCTCAGCTTCTTTTATAGTTTCTATAAATTATATAGCATAGTCTATGTAGTAGACCGAACGACCGAACGTTCTACAATCTGGATATAATGTGTAATATCGTGCATCTTTACCCGTGCGTCATCAATATCCGACAAGATAGATTACATTCTTCAAATTCAGCATCACCGCCTCACACGTGTAAAAATATCGACAAAATAGCACCTGTCCGTTTTTAATGTATAAACGCTTGCTGGTTAGGGATATCGAAAAAAGATCTACATAGCACATGGACGGAAACCCACTCTAACCTCTCTAATAAAATTCGCAACATTTTACTCCTTTTAAATGGTTACGCTCACATTATTACTATACAACAAACAGTTGTCCATTTTCTTTTAACGTTAACTTGTAACGATTTTAACCTAAATTGAACCATTTAAAAATGGATCTGACTAATATTGCGTAAACAAATCAAAAAACATCTTCCGAAAATACAAATTTATAAAAAGTATCGCAGGAATTTACGCTGTTCCTTTTCTTTTAATTTCTTTTGTACGATGTCAACTTTGCTATGCACTACCTTAGTTTGGTTTTGTCTCGTTAACTGTTACATCACATTTATTAAAAAGCTTAAACATATGATTTGAAATTACCAACTACTATTAAAACTTAAAAAAAATACCGGAAAGTCTAATGGAGCTGTCTACATAAAGAAAACGCAATCTATATTATCATAGACATGAGCTGTCAGCAAGGAGATATTAGAATTGGTAAGAAAATTCATCCCTTATGGTCCAGAAATACAGGGTATTTATAAAGTAACCAGAAATATTTTGTAGGCGAATCGTCATTCAATTTTTAAAAGTTTCTATAATATAGGTGATAAGTTGTGTGGTTATTGGTATACAGAGGGATAAAAGTTTAAAACCGAAATGTATTTTAAAGAAAATTATTAAAGATCAAAAACGATCATAACTATTTTTTTCAAAAGTTGATGAACAATACGTTGTTTTTGCAAGATAATAGAATGTAAGTAGTATATACATGCAGTAATATACCACTGTACAATAGCACTAATAACACCATTTATCTGTGAAAAACGACCACTTTTGGATGTACTCCAGTCGACAGAGACGAAAATGCCACTGAACCTCTAAAAAAGTTAACCACTTTTACTCCCGAGCTTCCCCCTAAAACCCCCCGTAAGGGGTAAAAACAAAAAAAATCGATTTACCAAGAATATGTAAGCGGTAGAAAAAATGTTTCAAATAAAAAACTATGTTTATAAGCATTTTTTGTGTGGAATGAACCGTTCTATTAGAAACAAGGCTTAAAGCGACAGTCGATTTTGTATGTCAGTTAGGTGCTCGAAATCAATGTTCAACCAAATTTGTATCAGCTCGACGGTACAAATTCTATATCTTTTGATTCAAGTGACCTATCGACAAAAATTAAGATGCGTTTTAAAGGTAAAGAGTTCAGTTTTCGTATGCAGTTTTTGTATTTTGCCACATATAAACTCAGATTTTATACAGGTGTTAAATAAAAAGACGTGGCGCGATTTTTGCCAAATTTTATAATTCTCACGAGATCAATACAATATATCCCTTTCATTGACTGGTCACTATGAAGTTTCGATAACTAGATCCTTACCTTTAAAACTTATAGTATGAAATTTTAGTTTTGAGTTTTGGCAACAAATGTGAGCCATTTGAAATATGCTTAAAAACGCTGGATTTAAACTTTCACACAACAAACAATGATTTTTGTTCAGTTACATTAGTACGTTTTTAAAAGAATAAAACTTTTGCAATAAACTGCACCCAAAACCATCTTCTTAAATGCATTACCCGTGACGTGTGATCGTTTGTAATGTAAAAAATTAAATTCTGCGTTTTTATTCATATTTCAAATGATTCATATTTGTTACCACAACTCAAAATTCGAATTTCATGTCAGGTTTTAAAGATTGATCTCTAAAAATAGAAATTTTACTACAACTGGTCAATGAAAGTGATCATTAAAACTAAAAATGCAATAAACTACTGCATGCGAAAGCTGTACTCTTGCCTTTAAAATGCATATCGATTTTTGTCGATAGGACATTTGGATCAAAAGATATCGAATTTTTACCGTCGAGCTGATACAAATGTCATTGAACATTTATTTTGCGCGTATAACTGACATAAAATCGACGGTCACTTCAAGCGTTGTTTATAAGAGAACGGTTCATTCTACACAAAAATGCTTATAAACATTTTTGTTTAAAATTATCTCAGTTACATTTTTTATTTAAAACATTTTTTCTATTGTGCACAAATTCTTGCTAAATCGATTTTTTTGCGTTTTTACCCCTCTGCGAGGGGGTTTATGGGAAGCCTAGGGGCAAAGTGGTAAACTTTTTGGCATATTTTTTGGGGCCCCAAAATTAATATTCTCTGCAAAATTCAGCTTGTTCGTATGATTTTTAGGGTCAACTCTCTGACGACTGGACTAATGTGAGAAGTAGGTATTCTGATTTCTGCAGAAAAATTATGTGATAAGTTCAGTGATAATAATTGACTTATCTCCCCTGTCAAACAGGTCGGAAACATTAATAAAATATTTAAATATTTAAAAATTTCTAAAAACATCGTTTTTTTTTTACTTTTCTTGCTTATTACTTTAAAATGATTTATTTTGAAGCAAAGTCGTACTGAAATAAAATAGCGATAATTGAATTTTCTATTGGTCAAAATGGCAATAATAACCAACTGGTTTAAAATGTTTTAATTCATTACCCTTAATGCAAAATAGTAGTAAATATAAAAAAAGGGAGAAACAAGCCATTTTTATTTTCTTGTTTTTCAAACAACTTATTCACTTAGGACCTTCATAATTTGTCTAAAAAATCTTTATGATATAGCAAAACAGTCCACCAAATTTTATTAAATTCGATTGAATAGATGTCGCATAATAATTTTGCAATCTATTTTTCTTTTAATTGAAACTTTCAAATCTTACATAAAGAAACTAGACCATAAAGAATTTTGCCATATTTTTTACAAATCAAAAGCACTCCACCTATCCGTGGAATTGAAATCGGACTATTTGGGCGGAATTATGAATGGTATAGAAATTATAAACAATTTTTCGGCGTTGGAAGACTCAACAAGGCGCTTCTTTTAAAGCGCTTAAAAAAGTTGAATTAAGAGCAGTGGTTCTTGAGATAAAACAGGCCAGATCGACATTTGCGATGAAATGATAAACAGTTGGATGGTAATCTTTGAACCATTACCTTTTTCTTTCAGAGCTCTTTCTGGATAAAAAGTTTTCCTATTTTCAAGATATTCATAACATATATTATAATACAACGGTATTGCGCGTAAAATACGAGACAATACATGTTTTTTTACATATACCAATTTTGAACTTTGAAGTTCAATTTTCTTCAATCTAGTTTTTTTGGTATTTTTCACGCGAAATACCGATCGTTTTTATTATTATAATATAAATATGTTTAGTATCTTGAAGATATGAAAATTTATCTCGAAAGAGAGATCCAAAAGAAAAAGGTAAAGGTTCAAAGATTACTATCCTATTGTTTATTCTTCTTCAATTGCCATCTCCGCGGCGGAGGTCGGCAATCATCATAGCTATTCGGACTTTTGAGACGGCTGCTCTGAAAAGTTCATTTGATGTACATCTGTACCACTCTCTCAGGTTGCGCAGTCATGACATTCTACGTCTCCCTATGCTTATCTTTCCTTGGATCTTTCTCTGCATAATCAGTTGGAGCAAGGTGTATTTCTCTCCACGTGTGATATGTCCTAGAAATTGAATTTTTTTTGTTTTAATTGTATTTAAAATTTCCATTTCTATATTCATCCTTCTAAGAACCTCTTTGTTTGTGACGTGTTCCGTCCACGATATTTTCAGAATTCTTCTATACACCAACAGCTTGAATGATTCCAGTTTTTTCATTGATGTCGCATTCAACGTCCAAGATTCCATTTCATAGTTCTACCTTAGTTCCAGTTTTAAATCCCTGGTAAATGGCACATATTGTTTATTATTTCGTCGCAAATGCCGGTCAACTTTGACCGGTTGTATCTCAGGAACCACTGCTCGTAATTCAAGTTTTTTTCTTAAAAAAAAAGCTTCTTGCCGAGTCTTTTCTAACGTCGTTTTCTGAATTTAACTTAGACTAATAGTTACCAAGATATTCTATTTGTTTATAAGCCAAAAAATGGTTTATAATTTCTAACATTCATGAGGCCGCACAAATATTCCGATTTCAATTATGTACAATAAGTTAGATAGGTAGAGTGTTTGATATGTAAGAAATATGACAAAATTCTTTATGGATTAGTTTTTTTTGTGCGAGATTTTAAAGTTTCAATTTTGTGCGAGATTTAATAAAATGTGGCGGACTATTTTCCTATCTTATAAAGATTTTTTAGGTGAATTATAGGTCCTAAGTGCAATCTAAGTTGTTGAAAAACAAGAAAATAAGAAAAGGCTTGTTTTTCCTCTTTTTTTGTTTTTCCTCTTTTTTGTATTTACTGCTATTTTGCATGAAGGCATAAATTAACTTGTCGTATCGCACAGAAAATTTAATTATCGCTATTTTATTTTAGGGCTACTTTGCTCCAACATGAATCGTATTAAAGTTATAATCAAGAAAAGTAAAAAAAAAACGATGTTTTTAGTAATTTTTAAATATTTTTATTTTTTTATTAATATTCCCGACCCATTTGAGAGAGGAGATAAGTCAATTATTATTACTAAAGCTATCACACAACTTTTTCCATAAAAAACCGAATGCCACCTCTCAATTCCACCTCAAAACAGATCAGCCCTGATCTATTAATAAAGACACATCAAATGCCATATGAGATATCAGAAAATTTCAAACGAAATAATTCTAGAGACTAAAAGAATAGATAATGAGACGAAACATAACAACAAGTAAAAAATAAATGGAACATTTATTACCTAAGGGCAAAGAGGGTAATGTAATAAAAGATGAGGAGTAATAAAATCTTAGAAAAAAAATCGAACAGTTCTACATGGAATTGTACGTACAACAAATCAACATTAACATACAAGAGATCCACGGAAAAAAACCTACAAAACAAAGGATCTAAGATTACTTGAACCGAGCAGCGGGATGATCAAGAGAAAATGTAACAAATGAAAGAATCTGACAATATTTAATATTTTATTTTTGTAATAATGTTTTTATTTATATTAAACTGCACCAACTCATTTTAGAAATTAACGGGATGAGTGACTTTTTAAATTATTTGGGCTTAATCATTATCCTAAATTATATAAATACATGCCCGTTTGTTTAGTAGCAAACGTCTTAGTTGGTTTGTAATACAAAAATGAAAGAAATTTAAAATTATTTGCACCGTTAGTAAACAAAAATCTGACGTGGGAAATGTTTCATACCAGATATCAACGCTGAAGCAGGTTACTGGTTAAATTTTTCAAAACCGAGTTGATGTCAACGAATTATTTTTTTTAAAACGCATAGTGTTTAACGATTTAATCGTATTTAAAAAAATATCGTATATGTTTTTGATCTATAAAAAATTTTTAATTTCGATTTTAAACTCTTGGCCGTCTTTATAGCACTAACGACAAAACTTATCACACATATTTCACGGAACGTTTAGTCTTAAAAATCAATGAAGAATTGCCTACAAAAACATTGCTGATTACTTTGGATAAACCCTCAATATTGTAGAATTTACTTGAAAAAAAACAGCATAAACACAATAAAAGCACTAAGAATTTTGGCAAGCTTAGACAAGAGCCCTATTTTCATCTACAGAACAGATAGAAGAATAACAAAAGAAAAACTATATCATGGTAAAAAAAGGAATATAAAGTTATCAACGAGCAAAATACTGAACCCTTAAACATCCTAATGCTAATGTAAGTCTCGATATTTAGGAAATACAAAAAATGTTGACAAAAACAAACTGAAGTTTTGGAAATATCTACGAATATGGCCAAAGCTAATATAGGACGAACAAGACTAAGACCTAATATATGCCATAATATAGGACACAATATAGTAAGACGGCGTAAAAGTAAGAAAACTAAAAATTTTCCAACATGTAACAATTGAAGACAACATGGATGTAGCTGTAAAGGACAGAAATAATAGAGAGTATTGTGTAGACAAAAAATATATAAAATAACCAACTAGAATATTTAAAAATGTTCACATATAGCATACCGTATAGTATATATATATGAAAAAGTCTTCTGAACAAAGTGTAACAGTATATATACAACACAATGAAAGAAAGTGAAAGACTGATCAGAAACTATGAGGTTAAGTCTAGATAGAGACATCAGAGAAACGGAGGTATGGAGATTTTTAAAGTTTTAACCAATAAAGTCTAGCTTAGATTGCTGCTTGCGTAAAGTAGTTGGCCTTTTTCAAATTAATCTTTTCGTCAATCATAACTGCTGTAATCTATCCTGTAAAAAAGATGACTGCTTTCTGAAAATGTACCTTTTTGGCCCACGCTTGATAGCCTGAAGACAGTTCAGCTTGAGATAGAATCTGAGCACCCGTCGATCCAGTAAACTGGCCCAACTGTTGCTTACTCGTGGCCCAACTCTGCATCTAAAAAAAATAAAAATAATTTTGAAGTTGAAGTTGAATAGGAAAACAGATTCTATATACACACTTCACCTTCTAGATCATAATCACTCTTTTAATGTTTTAATGACGAATTTCAAATTCTTCACATCCAAAATAAAGGCCTTAAGCTTTCTTTATTAAAATCTATGGAAATTACCAAATTAAAAAACACGGACATAATTCTGAATGACCGACCAACTTCTGAGACAAACAGTTGTCCCTTTCTCAACATATTCCGTTAAAGTTAATAAATTGTAAACACATCAAAAAATAGATCACTTGAGAAAGGAACTCTGTCGAAACAGCTGTAGTGATAAAATATTATAATAAATTTTGTGGAAGTTTTATATAAAATGAATTTCCATCAAGTAACGGTCGAATCCATCACTAATTTAATATACTTACTTCTTTGTTCGATTTGTAAACTTCAGTTAAAGCCTGGACGTCATTGGGATTTTCTTGCAACTTTCTCATTGCAGAAAGTCTTTGGGATATAATAGATCCAATATCCACAGCAACCTACAAAAAAAGGATGAGTTAATTACTTTGTAGTTCTCGTATTTATAATAAAATTAACGCAGATTTCTGTAAAACTTTTTCCGATCCCAAGTAGTCAACTATATCACTAATTTTCATTTTTTGCGCTTCCCAGTCTTCAAATATTGATGACTTTGTCATTATTTATAAAATATAATACACAAGGAATGCGTCGTTACCTTTAATGCTGATGTATAACATTTTTAAATTAAACATGTAATTAATAAATTAACTACAGTTTCTGGAACTTTGGTGTGTATATCATTTTATTAACTTTTGCCATGATATTACAAACGCAGATTTACAAGGACTAATCATGAAGAATTATTTACAGTAGAGCGTCGATTCTTCTGACGCATCCAAAACTCGCAAAACGATGAAACTTGCCTCAAACACGGATTTAAATGATGCTGTATATAAGTGGTTGACTCAAGAGATTCCAGGAAGAAACTATTTCTGATCTGATTATGTGTGAAAAAGCAGTTCAATTTAATGAAAACCCCAGAGAGTTATCAAGCAAGTACAAATCGGTCTTGAGCTAGTTGTTTGTGGTCTGGTTCTCAATCGAACAATAAATTCGAAGTGTATCTTCGAAGAGGTGGGAGTCCGTTAATCGGGAGCGATATTTATTTTTCAAAAAATTCATTTTGAGAAAATTCATTTTTGAGAAAGACGTTTCGGACATATATGTTGAGCCAAACATAGTGGCCAAATTGATTGCAAGTAGCCTGCAATTTTCATACTTTGCTGGCATATGTTTGGCCCAAAAGTCTTCGGAGGATACCGATTTATAAACGTGCAAGGACAGATCTTCTTGTAATTCAATAATTCCCATTTGAAGTAATGCTTTTGGCAGATTAAACAACTTAGCAGCCACATCTGTCCACTCTGACGCTGTATCAACTTCAAATGGTAATTTTAGAAATGAAGATAGTTTGCTTACCTGTGCAAAGTCTTGGAATCTTGAAGCAAATTAGTTCCTAAGATCGCCCAGAAATTTTACGAACACTGCAATGTCTTTTTCGGAGTATTCTTTAGTTTTATTATATTCAAGAATAGTTGGAAAATGAATGAATTCTTGTTGTGCAATATCTTTTTCAAAAATGTCCAACTTACGACGCAAAGCAGACACGCCTTGTATCAGATCACATACTAATTTTCCATTTCCTTGTAATTCTGTCTTAAGCGCATTCAAATACTTTAAAATATCTTTTAGAAAATCCACAACCAAGATATTGTGCCTATTTGTTATATTATCAAAATGTGCCCTGGCTCCCTGCGTATCTATATTTTGTAAGAAGGAGATCACATGTTCTTTTATTAGCCAGAAACGTTCAATAACTTGACCTTTACTTAATCAACGAGCATTATGGAGCTATTATAGTAAGCATATCAAAATATGCTGAATTACATTAAGAAAGAAACTCCTTGAAAGGTCGGTGCTGAAGAGCAGAATGAGATCTTATAAAATTAATTAACTTCACTAAACGGTCCATGACTTCTTTAAGTCTAGCACTATGCTTTACAAAGGGCTGCCTGGTGTATTATATACTAATATGTTATTAAGTTTGAATTTTTATCCCTAATCCTCTTTTCTACACCTTTTTTTGCCAATCATGGCTAGGGCCCCATCAGTAGACAATGAAATCATTTTATTGTAACTGATGTTAGATTTAGATATTAATTCATCAAGAACCTTGAACATATCTTCTCCTCGAGTGTTACCTTTCAGCGGCAATATTGCTAGAAACTCTTCCCTAAAAATCTGATACTCAATATCAAGAAATCTTACAAAAATGCTCATGCAGCGAACTAGGATTTTTGTGCTTTTTTTGTAAGAATTAAGTTTTTCTTTACGCGCCTGACTGCCAAGCGGAAAGTTTTTGTGGAGGTGCTGATGAGTTGTTTCGTAGTGTTGCTTGAAATTTCCACTTAACCAATACGACAGTTTTATTGTATATAAGGCACACCGGAACCGCTTGCGGCCTATCGGGCAGTATAAAAAAATATTGTTCAGTCCATTTTGTCAGAAACTTCCTATTTGCACTGCCCACTTATCTTCTTTTCGGATCCATATCAACATAGGTACAAAAAGATGTTTTATAAAATGAACGAAAACTCGAGTAATCACAAATCAAATTACCGGTAGTGCGCTACGTGCATGTCACTGACCAACTAGTGAGCGACTGTCGGTTAGTGGACAGCAGCGTTGCCAGGCCATATACATTTTATATACCCAAATTGTGTTTTAAAAGTTGCCAGATTTTGAACAGAATTCCCCAGCTTTATATATTTCAGTTATTGTAAATATACAATATTATTATAGTACAATGTTTCAGCACTTGTACATAATTGTTATTATGTTTATTTATCATATCACTTCAGCAATCGATATTCCGCAGTTCGGTCCGCAGTTCAACCTTTCGCAATTCGGTCCGCAGTTCAACCTTTCGCGGTCAGGATTCGGACCGCGATCCGCCTGTTGCCGACCGTTGGTCTAGTTTCTTCAAGTTGCTCCTTACCCTGATCTAATAGAAAAATTATTATGAAAAGCCTGTGATAATTAAATAACTGTGTTATGATTAGTGTATAACACACGGCTTCCAGGAAAAAATCTAGTTTTGTTTGAGTCTACTGTTGTTTCTCTGCTACTTTAAGTTGTTTCCTTTATCTCCAGTTATCTTATATTGTTGCTTTCTGCAGTTAAGTATGTTTATTTTTTAATCATAAAACTAACATCGTCTTCACCTTATGCGATAATTATGTGATCTTCAGTGAAACTTAGGAATTATAGGTTTTCGTCGCGTAACGTATGTCCATTCCTTCGCACTGTCTTTTAGGAAAAAGAATTAAGCAAAAAAAGTAGGTACCCAATTTGCGACACTGAACCGGTCAAGCAAATTACAGTTGTTTGAGTAGTACGAACCTCTAAAACAAGAACCTATATGTTTCCTGTAGTCGATTTTTTGGACTTAATTAGTTATTAACAAATTAAGATCAAAAAAACGGCAAATTTTCACTGTTTTCGTCTATCGATAAAAAGTGAAGCATTTGAAAAACATTTGAGAGTAATAAACTTATGTCATATAAAAACCTTCAAAATTGAGTTTTTTTAATGTTTCAATCCTTATTTGTTGCTAGAAAGTTGCAAAATAAGTCATAAATTTCGGTTTTTTATGAATTTTAATAACTTCTTTTTAAAATAAACTTAAAACTTTCATATTGGACAGTATGTTGGTTCTTGTGGTGGGTAAAATATGATCAAAATTTCAAGGCGATCGGTCAAATAGTTGTTGTTTGTTTGTGTTTGTATGACTGCGGACACTAAATCCATCGCCAGGTCAAATAGTTTAAAAGATATTTAATTTATTTATCAAAAATTAAATATTTTTGCAACAATGTACGTAAATCAGAAAATGTTAGTTATAGTAATTCTACAAAAAGCTTATCAAAGAAAAAGATCCATTCTATCAATATTTAAAAAAAAAAATGAAGAATAAGGATTGTAAATATTTCGAAATTATTTTGCAAAAACAGGTCGATTTATTGCTTATAAACAAGTAGAATAACTGTTGCCTACACGAAAATAGTTTTTTCATATTTGGAAAGCCTCCATTTTTTTTTACAAATTCTAAAAAAGGACAAATTGTCAGAACAATTCGGGACGAAGTTAGTTCCTTTTTTTTTAATTTACAGCAGCTTTGTTTATATTAATTAATATATCTAATTTGCATCACTTGAAAGAACATACTTTAAAGTTTCAACTTCACCAGTTGAAAGAGATTACTTTTCAACGAAATCGTCCACAAAGCTTTTAAGTGTGATCCTCAAATTCGGCCTACTTTGAAACTCAAGGAAGCGATGGAGGGGGAAGAAGCTGTTAACTGTATCTCTGGTTCTTTTTTATGAATGTCGACGTTTCTTTTTTTTTTATTTGGTTACATAGACCTTCAATTTGTAACTTTGTTTTTCAATTTTTATTTTATTTTTTTAGGAATAGTAATTTTTATTGTAAAACATAAATATTTATGATTTTTACTATTGATTTATTTAACATTTTTTAAACACATTATAAAAACATGTTTTTTTTTTACTCGAAGATACTTTTTCTAATAATTTAAGTTCTAAGACGAAACTTATTAGTGTGTTTTTTCGGAAAATACTTACTTTGACGTAAAATACAAATAAACAATTAGAAATGTTGAAAAAAGCCGATTTTAACGTTTTTGAGGGCAATTTTTCAATAAGCCGGACATCGAATTTAAAAAACAAAAAAATATGAGGTGAAGACGTAAGTTTCAAAATGCTTTTTTGATTTTATATGACATACATATTATATATATATATATATATATATATATATATATATATATATATATATAATATACCCGGTATTTAGGCGGCACAACGCCCCTTCCGGTAGGGATCATCTATGGAGGAGTATCACCGAGACGCAAGCCCTTATCTCTTGTCGTACTGCTCCACCATAGGCCGATCAGACACCACATATTTAGTCTAAAGCCGCAGATTCATTTAGAATTTTAAACTGCTGCGTTAGCCTTTTTGTTTTCTGTACACCGAACTGGGGATCGAACTCACTTCCACTGAACCACTCGCAGTGAAGCGAGTGAGAAACCGGCCGCCCAGCCCGCTTGGCTATCTGACCGACCAATTTAAAATATCCATAAATAAATTGATATACCGGTGCATTTTGGGATATATAGACTTAACCAACGTCTCAACTTTAACGTTCGAAACACATTGTTTATTTCTTAAGCACAAGCTGAATCTTATTTTAATCGAAAGAATATGATGCTACAACATTACAGTAAAAAGGTTACCCAAAGTTTACCAGGGGATGTTCTTTTATAACAAATTTTCAACAAATGCAAAAATTTATTTTTTTTTTAAAAACCAATTTATTATTTCGTTTATAACGAGCAGGTTCTCCTAGTAAACTTTCGGTAAACATTTTACTGTAATATTGCAGCATCATATTCTTTCGATTAAAACAAGATTCAGCTTGCGTGCAAGAAATAAACAATATGTTTCGAAAGTTAAATTTCAGACGTTGGTTAAGTCTATATATTCCGAAACGGAATGGTATATCAATTTGTTTATGGATATTTTAAACTTACTTTTACAATATAAAATCAAAATCGAATTGCCCATCTTTAAACTACTTGACTTTGTTTGAAAGCTTTTATTTTTTGTTTTTTAAACTTGATGTCCAAACCATTATAAAATGGTCTCGAAAAACGCTAATTGGCTTTTTTCGTCATTTTTAATTGATTGTTTGCATTTTACGTTTAAATTTGCATTTTGTAGCAAAAAACATTTTTTATAATTCCAAAAATAATTGTTAAATAAATAAATAATATTAACTTAATAAATAAATAGTAAAAAATCATTATTATTCATGTTTTACAATAAAAATTGCCACCAATATTACTCAGAAAAATTAAAAATTGAAAAAAAAAGGCCGGCCTATTTTAAGGAGCATATCTTAAAGCTTTGTGGACGATTCCTTTAAAAGGTAATAACTTTCAAAATTGTCACATTAAAACTTTATGTTCTTTACAAGTGACGCCAATTAGATTATCTTAATTATTGTTATAAAGAAAGTTGTTGTCAATTTTTTAAAAGAAGGGGTAACTTCCTCCAAATTGTCCTAAAACAACTTTTATTTTTTTTTTATAATTTGTAGAACAGTTAGTAGGTATTGTTAGTAGTAGTAGGTAACAGTTAAAGAGTAATTCTAATTGTTTATAAGCAAGAAATCGGCATGATTTTGCAATATTTAAAATCGTTTTTCTACAACAATTTTTTTTAATAATATTGATGAAATAAATCTTCTTATTTCGTAAGCTGTTTGTACAATTAATGTAACTTTATAATTATCTGGTATATTGTTGCAAAAAAATTTATTTGGGAAAAAACAAATTAAATACCTTTAAACTATTTGACCGATCGCTTTGAAATGAAAGAACCAACATACTATGTAATATGCAGGTTCTAAGTTTATTTTTTTAAAAGTTAAAAACTTTTCTAAAAAACCAAAATTTCCGACTTATTTTCCAACTTTCTGAGCAAGAAATAAGGATAAAACATTTTAAACGCCATTTTAATGGTTTTATATGATTTATAAAATTTTTTCAAATTCTTCACTTTTTGCTGATTGAAACAGTGAAAATTTACAGTTTTTTAGTATGTAAATGTGATCTATGAATAATTTTCCAGTTGTAACCCATGCTATAAATAATATACCTATATTAACATCTTATATACTAAAACGCTAAGCCCTTTTCTTGTCCACCACTTTACTCAAAAACCATATTAGATAATTAAAATATGTTTTCGGAATATTATTAGTATTACGTATGAGATTTTCAAGATATACTTTTGGTACAAAAATTCACTTCCGGTTTTGAGATGACCGGAAGTTAAAATTTACTTTAAGTTTTAGACCCCACAATGTATATATGGATCGAAAGGTCTCGTCGAGACGAATCTAAATATGTACTTCCGGTTGCGATCCGATACCGGAAGTGACCCGAAACGCGCATAAAACGTCAAGATAGAGCAAATCTGACACCGGATTCGTGATCAGCACGCAAAATTAACTGCTAAATGATATCCATGTCGACATTTGATGAACTAAAAATTGCATTCCGGTTTTGAGGTCGACTTCCGGTTTCGTTTTTATTGAAAAGTAAAAAGTAAAAGTTTACATAACTCCCGGTGCCAAGCAAAAGTTTTCAGAAAATGGAGACATTGTAACAAAAAATATTGTTTTCGACGAAATATTTCGTGATATTTAATACACTTTTTACTTGCATTATTATTGATGAATGTTATGTATATTCTTGCTTATATTGTTTTGTATTGATCTCTTAATTTTTCTCGCAAAATAAACATTTCATTTAAAAAACTCGATATCGAGTTGATCCGCTAGTATATAACCTATATTAACATTTTGTATTAGCTATCGTCAAATAAAGTTGAATTTTCATAGAGTTTTTGAACTTCTATCTTCGATTAGGTTCTTTTTAATGGCACAATGATAGCACAAAGATATTTTTACGTTCCATTATTTACTTTTACTTAAAAGGTTATTTTACCAACCTTACCTTACTAGCTGGCGTCGGAAAAACTTGAGGACCAGGTGGCGCATTGGGCGGAGCCGGTATCGTAGGGATCTTATCACTTCTCACAGCCAATAGTGATGGCGTCGCAGGAGAAACAGTAGGTAGCGGGATCTTCTCGGGACTTTGAATAACCGGTGGAGCAGGAGGAGGTTCTAAGGGCAACGGAATGCCACTAGTAGAAGTTGTATTGATAGAGGCCGTGCTTGTAGCAACAGCTGTAACAGCTGAAGGAGGGAGACCGTCGAGTTTTTTGGCTGAAGGTGGTGACACAGGCATCCATTCCTCACCTTTCCTGTGGTGTTGGCCACTGCTGACTGGAAACTGGATGCGCAACTCGCTGGTTCGTTCGAAAGCTGTTTTTACCGGTAGCGGTACAGAATTCTACAAAACAATTACCAAAGTCAAAAAAGTTTTAACGAATATAATAATAATTTTGCTATGTTAAATTTCTTGACATATTAAAAAAAATAACAAAAATTACGGACAAAGAAAATAAAGAAGAAAAATATCAAACATGCACAATAAGAATTTTTGTATGCATCACAAAAGAATTATAAAATAATATAAAAAAAGCAATTGATCAGTTTGTTTAAATGTTTAGCTAGAAAAACTATATTCCGATAATTGGCAGTTACTATGAGCATGAATTATATGTATAATATGAAGTTAAGTTATTTATAATGTCATTGATAGTTTAAAATTACTTTTAAGTAAGCAAGAGCAAAACACACTATAATCAAAACGTCAAACTGACATTAGTCAGCAATGTCTCTTAAAAATATAAATCAACGAACATCTCCATCGTCCTCTTGTCTCCAAGATAATCTGTCTAACGCTATTTTACTTACAGAGGCGGGAGTTGATCTCAGAAGAAGTTATGTCACAGGTAGAAAGTGTATCAGCCAATTGAGAAATATAATCAACACAACGGAAAATGCCGTTAATGCGTTGCAATCGACCGCCAAAAGAGTACTGGAACAAGCAAATAAAATGGTTGTGGAAATTAATAATGGCAGAGGGACCAAAGAAGGGCAGGAATTGATGTCTGTCATAGATAAACACTTAACTGGATTGAGATGTAGTTCGGAGATAGATGTTCAACAAGTAAATCATATCTTTCTAAACACGAGTTCATATATTCCTAGCAGACTTGTTAAACAATATTTATTTCTCAGGAAAAAAACATAAAAATATAACTGTCGGCCAAGGTTTTATGGTCTCCCATTTCAATATCAAATTAAAAATTACAATATTTGTAATGTATCACTAACATGTATTTACGCTTTGGACTAAAACCATAGTTTAAATATTGTATGAATGCCCTTATAATATTCGTATTTGGCAATGATGAATATTTTGCTATACCATAAAAATTTACAATTGAAAGTGATTCATTGCCAACATAACGCTTTAAGTGACCAACCGATATTCCCCTCATCAGCTTACTTTGCAGAAGCGTACCAAAATAATACATTTTAATTATTTATTATTTATTTAAACACATAATTACGTAAAAATTAAATCTAAAACCGATATAATTATTAGGTAATTTATCATGTTAAATTATCATTATAGAGTGCCTAGTACAGCACTTAAAAAAATAGAAAACTTTGCAAAATAATTATTATACTCCATTTATATAGAAGAAGAAGTACAAAACAAAGTAATAATTATCTAAGTTATGCTTATGAAATTTTTGGAATCCAGCGACTCGTCCGAAGAGGAATCCCCAGTCACACTTAAGTCTATTATTATTTTGTCAAAAACAGTGATCCTTGATCACATGGGATACGGCATTAGTCAAATCTTCTTTCTGTATCCGTTTCAATGTGAGATCTAACAAACGTTGGATATCAAAAATTGTATATGTCAAGTTTGCACGAGCTACTTAAACCCTTTACCTGAGCCCAGATTAATTTTATCGAGTTAAACTCGCAGTGGTAAGTAGGAAGTCTCAAAATGGTGATGCCTTTAGCACAAGCCATTGTATCTACAACATGCTGGCAATATCTGTTACGATACTGTCTAATGACACTTATAAGTTCAGCCTTAACCATGTCCTCGGAAAATGAAATATCTCTTTGTCGTAACCAACTCTGCACGTCTGCTTTTCTGGTGGCCATAGTTGGCAGATGTTCTGCTATCGACTGTGATAAGAAGCGATCTCTATCACTATTACCGAATTTAGCTCGACGCATGAAAGAAATGTTTCAAGCTATTTTTTAAAGGGTTTTTTAACGGGATATCAGCCGTTTTTTGGATAAAAATATTAGAGCACTATCGTCTAAAAAGCCACTCTCGCTACCTATATGGGCGCTAATCAGTCGTTGCCCAGACAGAAGGAATCTCTCTAATAAAGCGGAGTTATCTTCGTCGCTATGAGACTAAATCTCCTCTTTCTATTAAGACAGATTTACGGGATCGTTTGGCATATATAAATTTTAACTCCTCTTATATTATTATTCTTAACGCCCTTTGCTCATTTTTGGAATGAAATCATTCTCCATTACCTTTGTCCTAATGAATTCGAGGGTTGGCGCTTTATTCTCAAAAAAGAAAGAATGAATAGTAGTGCGTACCAATTTTTTCTGGTACTCGTCCAAGCCAATATTTTTTTTCTACTACAACGTACTTTTGGAGCTTTCACAATCCCAGTCACCTTTTTATCACGTACAATCCGTTCAATTGTCGACACGGATACTCCCTTTAAAAACGAACACGGAGCTATAACTTCCACAGTACGAAGTGTAGTTTTTAAATTTTCATAAACTCTAGACAATTTGCTTTTCTTCTACCGACATAAACTTTCGCTTTCTTTGTACATTACTTGAATCCGCTTTGGCATCCATCTTAATGATATCCAAATACTATATTTATATTTGGATTTATTCAAAAACTAATTAGAGTTAATAAATATAATAGTCTATTTAATAAATATATCAGAAGAAACTATTTCTCCCATTCCCACTCTTTTCAAGGACGCAAATATATATACCAGCGAAGTGTTGATAAATTTACCGCTGTTTCAAAGTATTCAACAACCTTGTTCAACTATTTGCTCGTTAATCGCACCGGTATGCCATAGGTATATTGTTACGGGGGCAAATTTTATGAAACCATCTTACTTTTCACTTATCCACATTAGCGAAGCATACACAATAAAAATGACCCCAGTAACTGTCGGTAAGAAGTTACATATGACATTTAACACTGTTGTCGTTAGCTCTCAATTCAATTCGTAGATGAGTCACCTTTAATTGAAAATTGTTATAGTACTGTAAGAGTTGAAATAAATCTGATTTGGCTTCTATCAGGAGTATTATTTCAGTGTTTGGTCTATAAAAATAACATTAAGTAATTGTAAACCCCCCGCTAATAACCCTTACTGGTTGATACGGGTATATTTGTGTAAATAAAAAATACATATATCTTGTCTTCAGTAAATATTTGCCTTGATTAATTAACTGGTCATTATTTTTGAGTTATGTAAAACACTATGTGTTGTTGTTTTGTTTGTGTTATATGAACTGCGGACACTAAATCCATTCGCCAATCTTATAATTTGAGGTGTGAGTGTGTGTGTGTGTGTGTGTGTGTGTGTGTGTGTAGAGTAATTGTCTTGACACTTAGCAAAGTCGACGTCATTGTCTTTGCTAAGAGACGCTAATTGTATCCGAACATCTGCGGTCCCTCCGGTAAGTACCGATCGCACAAGGATAGAAATTATTTTCATTCATTTTTTAATTGTATATGAAACTTGAAATCTTATGGATCGTATATTTTTATACGATCGCCTTCCCATATCAGTTAGCCCAGCCCAAAAATTTGTTTTTACAGCTAAAATAAGAGTACTTCTTCTTCAAGTGCCGTCTTCGTTCCGAAGTTTGGCTATCATCAAAGCTATGCGTATTTTGATGCTGCAGATCTAAACAGTTGGTAATTGGTGCAATTGTACCATTCTCTCAAGTTTTTCAACCATGAATGCCTTCTTCTTCCTATAGATCTCTTTCCCATTATCTTTCCCTGTATAATCAATTGCAGCAACTGGTATTTATCTCCCCTCATAACATGTCCCAAATATTGTAGTTTGTGCTTTTTAACAGTAAGTATTAGCTCTTTCTCTTTCCGCACTCTCCGCAAAACCTCCACATTTGTTACTTTCTCTGTCCAGGGTATTCTTAATATTCTACGATACATCCACAACTCAAATGCTTCTATCTTTTTGGTATCGATCTTTTTCAATGTCCATGTTTCCATCCCGTAGAGGAGAACTGACATAACGTAACATCTCAAAAGGCGAATTTTAAGTTTTAGACTTAGATCTCTTCCGCAGAACACCTTTTTCAATTTAGTAAATGTGGCCTCTAGCTTTCTCTATTCTGGTTCTGATGTCTTCAGAGCAATCATTATTTTCGTTGATAACAGTTCCCCAGGTAATTATATCTTCTTACACGTTCGATTCTTTGATCATGCACGGTTATGTCAGGGAAGTTTTGTGGTGATTTAGATATTAGCATTATTTTTGTTTTGCTTATGTTAAGTGATAATCCGTGTTCTTCACTGCAAAAATTTGTTTTTACAGCTAAAATAAGAGTACTACATAAAGTTTATTTATTATTTGTGTAACACTAACACAAGTGATATCTGTTAAACCAGTAAAACCAATAACTACATCGAATAAACTTAAACAGGAGACATGCAAAAAATATACAACATCGTCACAGAACCGATTTGAAAGTTTATCATTTTGGTAACAATATCAGTTCTATCCTTTATAACCCTCAAAATTCTTTTGAGGTATAGTTTTAACTAAGACTTCTTAAAATTATCTAATTGGACTCAACTAATTTTGATACATTCCTTTCAGATGACAGAAAAAATGCGCCACTTTGATAAAAAGTTTTATGAAAATACTGTGCCTAGCTGGACCAATAAGAGCGTAAGATCTAATATAAATGAAAAATATCCTGAGAGCTTATCACGAGGATCTCTGATCGACTTAACCGCGATAGTTAACTTACCACCTGTACCTGAAGACATTCCCACAGGTTTTTTCAAAAAACCAACCAGATCTTCTAGTTTATCATCTTTAAAAAGTATGAGGGAAGGTGAGTTTTCTGTTTTCTACATATCGCTATTTTATATCTATGTTTCTAGTAGGAATGGTAGATCAATATTCTGTCAAATAATCAGATATTAACAATAAATATAAGATTATTAGAAGGAATGTGCTAATCGGGAAGTTAAAAAGAAAATAAGTAAGTCCAGAAGAAATATCGATTGTCCTTCCCAATAACACTAAATTGGTAGATAAAACTACAGATACAGAAACAAAACTAGAAAAAGATGATTAGGATAATTACTAAGAAAGCAAGCAAAAGAAGTAGTGAAGATACAAAATATCCTATAAAAAAAATACATCCATAATGAATGAGCAAATAAATTCCAAATAGTAATCAATAATTGTGAGAGAAAACAGGGAAAATAGCAAACCGGAGGAAAAAAAAGTAGAAATAAGTCACATCATTCTGGCTTTATAACCCTGCGTTGGTCCTAGCCTCCTCAAGAATTTCTCTCCAGTCGTCCCTATCCATCGCCATCCTCCGTCAAGCATGCATTGCAATATTTCTCAGGTCTTCATCGATGTTATCAAAGAAACTTGTTCTGGGACTTCCTCTTCTTCTCTGCCAATGGGACCATTAAGGAGCGTTTTTCTAAATGGGTCATTTTGTTCTATCTGCATTACATGCCCCATCCACCTCAGATGTCCTATTTTAATATGTTGTATGATAAATATGGTTCCTGGTATATTCTATAAAGTTCGAAGTTGTATCGTCTTCTCTACACTCTATTTTCATTTACCGCTCCATATATTCACCTTAGTACTTTTCTTTCGACACATCCTAACATGATTACATTATCTTTTGTTAGAGTCCAGGTCTCTGAACCATATGTTAGGACTGGGCGTATTATTGTTTTGTAGAATTTTACATTGGTATTTCTCGATATAATTGAGGATTTAAGAAGGGGGTAGAGCCAAAATAGCGTCTGTTGACCGTACAAATTCTGCTGTAGTATTATTTTCAGTATTAACGAACGCTCCCAGGTATATAAATTTCTTCACAGCTTCGATGACGTCGTTTTCTATAACAAGTGGTCATAGGATTTGTGATTGTGACTTATTTCCATAACAAGTCACATATTACAATATAAAAAATATGATAAAGCAGAGGACCCGGGAACTGAAATGTAGGCAAAGAAAAATTTGCGGTATATTTTTTACGTTTTTAAATTGACACCATGTATTAAACACATAAATGCCGGTTTCTTATATTCCAATGATTTGCGTTTTATTTGAGTTACTGTTACATTTTCTAAATATATAATTATCTTCAGCATATGTTAATATTGCGTAGGTGAAGCTATTCTTACAAAAGGCAGAAAACTCTGATGATGATGATAGTTCAGATATAGATGATCAGGACTATGTAAGAAGTTCAACTGGTGACGTGAGAACCAAAGATTCATTGGAAGATGATATCAAACAGTTACCTGTTTCAAGCAAAAAATTGCTTGGAAATATAATGGAAGAGACAAAAGTCGAAGATTATTAAGGTATTAATTGTAGACTATTTATAATTACATGTTATGTATAGAATACATTATAATAAAATTATTTTCCTAAAGATAATTGCATTCTACTTCTTAGTACATTACAAACCGGAAATATTTTCAAAATAGATTATTTAAAACAAAATAGTGAGGTGTTATTATAACCAAAAGTTGTTGAACAACCATATCAAGGAAACTACAGAAATAACATTTAAAGTAGTCAACAATGAAAACAAATACCGAAACGGCCATCTTTGTTAGTCGATAAGACACACTACACAATATTTGTAATTTGTTACATTATTGCTTCTACCCTCTATATACGCCCTCACTATTTGAAGAACTTTATAAAGTTATTAAGAATTGGCAGACAATATAAATACACCATTGTCTCTTAGAAAACAATTTGGGAGTATACAATAACGGATTTATGACTCATGTTAACAAGTGCTTGTTTACTTGGTGTCAGGTACCTAATTTTATTATTCTTGATTTTATTCGAACTTAAAGCAAGTCATTTGTTGTCGATTGAAAAATTGTCAGAGATAATTCGATTCCACAGCAATAGACATCAATTTGTACAATAGTTTACAAATAAAATTGTTAAAACCTAAGTGCTGTGAAACATAAACTAAAAACTGTGAGTCTCGCTGAGAAGTTAAAAGTGAAAGCATTGAAGGGCTGTCAAAAGAAGAAAGATGTTGCTGAGCAATTTGGCCTAACAATGAGTACTCTGTCAATGATAATAAAAAATTAATCAGATATCAGGATAAAAATTCTTAACAGTCAATACTTGTCTTATGACGAATTGCAGAATCTCCGGACTTAAAGAAGTGTTTACTTAAATGGTTTGAGCAGTGTCGTAGCGAAAATATCAGGGTTAGTGGACCCCTGTTACAAGACGAAACCGAAATATACTCTAAATTAAATAATTAAGAGTGGTTATTCAGGGTTAACATTGAAAGTAAGTAAGTGTTAACATTAAAACCTGTAAAAAATGGAAAAGTGAATTGCATGGTACATGGCGTGATACATGGTTACAAACCTGATAACATCTTAAAAGATGCTGATGAAACAGGACTGTTTTTAATGTCTTCCTGATAACACTCTAACTTTTAAAAATGATAAATGATAAATGCCATGGAGGGAAACATAGCACGGAATGTTTGACCAATTTGCTAGCAGCCAACATGTTGAACACAGAAATACTCTCACCATTAGTGATATAACTATGTAGCTTTGAAATATGAGTCAAATAGAAAATATTGATAAAAAAATTGCCAAAGAAAAAAGAATGCACTGTTAATGCACTCTTGTTACTTATTGATACTTGTACAGTGTATAATGATATTCCAAATGAAAGCAATTAAAATCCAATATCTACCCACCAATATAACATCAAAATTACAGCCAATGGATCATTAAAAACTTCAAATCATTATATTGAAAAGAAGTTGTCATGAACATTTGAATAATATGGAAGAAAAAAATAATTCTACTATAGATGTATTGCAACCTTTGATAATGGTTGATAAAGCTTGGAGTCAAATGTAACCATGACTACAACAACAAACTGTTATGTACACTGTGGTTTTCCATTAACGGCATTATCAACAGAAGAAGCTGAAAATGAAAATGTTTCTATTTCACCACCTGCAGAATGTCTGTGGTGTCTGAATCAAGAATACCCTTTGAGGTCTTTGTTACATGCGATGATGTGAGTTACGACTGCTGGGACATTATCTGATGATGAAAGTATTGATTTAGTAGCTCATAAAATAGATACTAATCATTTAGGTGACACAGACGACATGAATAATATGACATGCACTCCATGGGTTACAATCAAACAGACAAGAATAGCATTGAATAATTTACAGAATTTTATAGAACAAACAAGCTACAAACCAATGCTATAGATATGAAAAAAATAAAAATAGTACTTATAGATTTCATATAGAAATAAAAAAAATTGTAGAATTTTTATTTATTTTATCTCTTAAACACAACATTAGTAAGAATGACTTTCAACCTGATTATGTTGAATCAAAATTTGCCATAATCCGCCTGAAGTCGATATCCTCCATAAGTTGAAAACCCTATAACTTAAATTTTTTCACATCTCCCTTGAAGTTCGACTCATAGAGGTTCAGTTGTATCATTTAATCTACTTCCCTAATCCTATTAAATTGACTTTTTAGTCTTGTTCCAGGTTCTCCTAATTATTCCAACACTTTAACAGTATGCATTGCTGCTTTACATTTTTGAAAAAATCTAATAAGGATAAAACTGATCAACATAATAGCAAACAAAAGGAAATTTTGAAATACATATAACAAAATGGGTAACAATGAAAATTGAGAAGCCTATGAAAGAAATAAAAAAGTAGAGTAAATTTAGTAATGCCAGTTAATAAATAAATACCTAATATAAAAGAAGCACAGAATAAAATTCAGAGAATAGGTATTCTAGAAAAGTTAGTAGATCTCCCTATATACAATAAAAATTGGAGCCAACTATGGTGTTGACTTATCATTAGCATACGTTACAGCGTAGCAGCATCTTACCTTTATATTCATAGTTATAGATGTGGGTCTATCTTTAATTTGAAATGGATGATGAAATGGTTTGTCTGTATCACTGTCACTATCATCCCCCTCTGAAAGACTAGACAATTCTCCCAATTCTTCCTTCCTTGAAAGAGTTTTACAAAAATCAGTCAATTCCTCAATAGTTTTCCCACCAGATTTAATAGCCGCAATAACCTTTTCCTGTGCCTGAGGTCCTAGAGTTAAAGCAGCAGGTAGACTTCCTGATTTCATCATTGTTATTGCATTCCGTCTAGCAATTTCCAAAAGTTTTTTCTTGTCAAATTTAGAGTCTCTTTCATTGGAAGATGATCTATGCTTACTTCTTGAATCATAGCCTCTGTACCTGAATAAAAAACATTCATAAAATAATAAATAATCCAAAAATTCAAATTACAATATGTACCTATCTCTCATAAACCACTTTTCATTTGTATCTTCTCTTTTGTAAAAGTCATCATCTTTATGTCTTCCCTTGGACCTCCTGTAGTCTTCTAAGTCTCGAGAATATTCGTCCCTATATCTGTCCCTTGATCTCTGACGCTCCCTATGCCTGTCTTTAGTTCTATCTCTTCCATCATAATAATCCCTTTCTTTGTCTTTATCCTTATCTCTACTTCTACTTGTGTCCCTATGTCTTTCTTTATCTCTGTCTCTAGTGTGTTCTCTATCCCTACTATGTCTCCTATGCCTGTCTTTTTCTCTGTCTGATGTATCTTCTATTTTGGATCTCTTTTGTTTATCTTTGTGGTCCCTACTTGTACTTCTTGATCTCTTTTTAGAGTGACATTTATGTTTCTTTTTCTTATGTTGTTTTGAACTATTTGAATCTGTGGAAAGTTCACCTAGAATAAAATATGTATATACAATATATTTAAAAACTGGTGCCATTTTAAAAATCAGAATAATCATAAAATATTTAAAAATTAAATAAACAAAAAAGTTAAAGAACTAACCAGAAATAATAACCTGGAATAGATAATCTCCCAACTGAACTACAGTAGTCTCTCTTTATAACGATTCCCTATATAACGATAATTCCTCTATAAACGATGAAAATAGTAAACGTTGGTTGGTTCGTCATAAGGACAATATATTAATTCTTTCTCTATGCCGATATCGTTCCCTCTTTATAGCGATGACTTTTCAGCATTCAATAGTCGATGGCAAATGTGTTATTGTGCTTAAAGTTCAGACTACCTGCGTCACGAGTGGCAAGGTCAATGTTCAGGGTTGTTTTGTTTTGCGCTTAAGGAAATGCGGCCAGTCATTCTACTCATTCTCATCAGAGGACTAAGTGACTCGATTTTATTAATTCGGGCACCGTTATCACACAGATGGTTGTCATCTATTGACGACTTTTCATTTCCAGTTTGAGTTGTGTCTCAGTGTTTCAACAGTCAACATGTTTTCGAAAAAAGCGTAAAGTGCTCTCGGTGGAGAAAAAGTTATCTATAACTCGAGCAATAGAGAAAGGTGAAAATCAATCGGATGTCTTTCGTCGTACGGGGCTGTCTCAGTGAACAGTGGCTATGATATGAAAGGATATGAAGCGATAGCAGAAAGAAGTTGGGGAAACTTCAGCATGAAGATTTAGATCGCGCTATGCTCCAGTAGTTCCAGCAGCAAGGTGTGAATCATATTCCACTGTGTGGGCCCGTGGTCAGGGTAAAAGCTGAGTTTTTGTAACTGAGCTTGAAATTGAGCATTTCAAGGCATGTGAGGATTGGCTGAGCAAGAGGAAGCTGCGGAACAAAATCAACTACAGCCAAATTAGCAGAGAAGCTCGCGATGTTAACAAAAACGTAACAGATAAACTGACTAGAAAACGTGTGGCCTAGACTGGAGGCACGATATCAGTGAGACGACATTTTCAATGCTGATGAGAACTGGATTGTTTTTTAAAATGACACCAAAAAGAACTTTAAAATTAAATCGGAAAAATTCGTTGGTGGAAAGCTATCTAAAGAACGTATTACAGTTTTAGTGGCCGCTAGTGGCCGACAGGTTCGGTGAAGCGAAAATTATTAGTGATAGGGAAGTCGAAAAACCAATGTTGCTTTAAAAACAGAAAATCTACCAGTGACCTATAAAGCAAACAAGAGTGCGTGGATGACTTCGAAAATGTTTGAAAAAGCGATAAGAAAGTGGGATATCGAGCTTAAAGAGAAAAACATTCTTCTGCTTGTAGACAATTATCCTACTCATCCTGTACTGTGCGACCTTCAAAACATGAATTTTGTTTTGTGCCAGCAAACACGCCCATGGACCAAAGTGTCATCAAGAGTTTGAAAAGCCATTACAGGAGAAGAATTTCGATGGAATTGGTTGAGAATAATGGCGATCTTAACGCAATCATAATGATGTCACAGTGATCCGGAAGTGAAAGCAGAGCCAGAACTAGCTCCGACCCCTCAGCAGGCATTGCAAGTACTGCATCGATTTCTTCATCCACTAGGAAGACGAGTGCTGTAGACAATTATATGTGTCTTCAGGACAAGGTCAGGTCAGTTCTGTAAAAGGAGACAGACCAAAGTGACAGACTTTTTTGTTAATGTAGGCTAAATATATTTTACAGTAAATATTATTTTGTTATTGTACAGTACACAAGTTTTAATTGTAAAGTCATTTTTTTTATACTGTATTGCTTATATTATTATTTAATAAATCTATGTGGTGTACAATACAGTGTTAATTCATTTATATTCGTTTTGATAAATTTTTTAAATTAAAATATGTTATTTCGTACAGTATTATTTATATTACAGTACCGAATTTAACCTCTCTCTGTATAAACGATCTCTCCTTATAAACGATGAAAATTCCTGGTCCCCTTGCACATCGTATATAGAGAGAGAGGACTGTATTTAAAGAAGGTGGCCACTGCACCATAATGGCATTACAGCAGCTCATAAAAGAAATATGGACACAAAAACCTCTTTCCTTTGATTGGAATACTTTGCACCATACACAAAAAAGGAGATATCCATAAATGCTTTAACCACAGAGGTATTACGCTTCTAAATATAGCATATAAAATATTTTCACAGTACTATGTTACTGTATAGCACCATATGCAGAACTGATAGTAGGACAATACAAGGCTGGTTTCAGATGTGGTAAATCGATAATTCATCAGATTGCAATCCTGAGACAAATTTTAGAAAAACCACTGGAACATGGCATAGATAATCACATATTTATAGACTACAAAGCAGCCTACAACTCTGTGAATAGAAGAGATAGATAGAAGAGAAATGTTCAAAACGATTAAAGACCTAGGAATGCCAAATAAGTTTGTAAATTTATCTAAACTAACTCTTGAAACAGTTGAATGTATAGTATGAATTCAGGGACAGTCTAAACCTAAAACAGATAACGGGCTGCTCCAGGGAAACCCTCTCTCCTGTATACTGTTCAATCTGGCTCTGGAAAAAGTAATATGTATGTCACAAATCACAACCATTGGTTCAATATATAATAAAATACATCAGTGCAAATCCTTGCCTATGTTGATGATATCAATATTGTTCAGAGAATTGGCATTAAAAGAATCAGCTACAAAATGGGTTTATTATTAAACACCCACAAAACAATGTATGAAAATTAGCACACAACCACAAATCCTGTGACCACTTGTTATAGAAAATGACATCACTGAAGTGAATGAAGTGAACAAATTTGTATACCTGGGAGCCCTCCTTAACACTGAAAATAATTATACTGCAGAGATAAACTGCAGAATTTGCATGTCAACAGATGCTATTTTGGGCTCAATCTCCTCCTTAAATCCACAATTATATCAATAAATACAAAAATAAAACTCTACAAAACAATAATATGCCCAGTTCTATCATATGGTTCACAGACCTGGACTCTTAATAAAAAGTAATGAAAACATGTGATGTTTTGATAATGATAACATAGATTTAGACATGAGAAATATGGAAATACATGCTTGGAAAGTTGATGGATGACTGAAGAGAAGTTCTTGAGGAGGCTAAGACACACGGAGGATTGTAAAGCCATAAGTACATTAGGGAAATTACTTAAGTTATTATATAAAAGTTGGACATTATCATATATTGATCTGTGGTAAGATAAGAAAGAAGATTCCTAAAAAGGCCAAGATAGAGGAAGCAATTTCTTGTTCATCAAACTATATGTAGTACAATTATTTCACTGTTGAATAATAAAGATAATATAAGTAAAATAAAAAAAGTTTAGGAGAAAATAAAAGTAAATGATGAATGCATACCTTCCTCGACATCAATTTTCTTCTTGATTTCATTTATGGCTGAATCAAACAAGGATTTAAATTTAATATCTTTAATAATAATTTTATGTTTATTAGTAGAACTAGGCTTTATTACTTCCTGAACTTCTTTTTCTTTAGAGTTTTTCTTTTCTTTCTTAATATCACCTTCATTATTCTCATCTGCACTTTCTATCCTATTTTTCTTCAGCTCTTGTTTTATCTTCATTTCTGCAATTTCTTTTTCTTGTTTGATTAGGATTTGTGCCAAATCCATTTTGTCTTCTTTTTCAGAGAGACTTGATGAACTACTAACAGATCTTTTTCTTTTCTTATCTTTTTTCTTGTGTTTTTTTTCTTTGCTCTTATGCTTTTTCTTTTTCTTATGCTTTTTGTTAGATTCCTCTGATTTTTCTTTTTTTACTATAACTGGGGGTTCTGCATGAAATGTGCTGAAAAGTTCTGACAATATTTCCATGGAAGATTTTTGAGGAAGGTCTGCAATTTCAGGCTTTTGTTCTTTTTCTTCTTTAATAGAAAACATTGTGATCTAAAAAACTAACTACACTCGTTGAGAAATTAATAATAGTATTTCAAAAAATTAAAAACTTGTATATTATGGAATATTAAACAAACAATGTCATACATAAGTTTGGTTGGGCATATGTCATGTCACAAATTATATTCTTCTTTTTAGTATAACCACAGAATACTAAGTTGTGATTAGTGTTCTGTGGTATAACCAGAGAACTACGAACGCAGCAACGAGATTTTTTGAGAGCTATAATTTGGATTTTTTGACAATTATATTGGGAATTATTTTATGGATAGTCTTTTGTTCAGCCTCTGTCCGCTGTTTTTGAAGTTATACTTCTATACGCACGGTCGGCGTTGGAAATTTGCATGAGAGTGAATCTGTGAAAACATTACATATGTAAGATAATGAATAAGAGAGAGACAGAAGATATATTTTCTCTCCCTTCCTCTCTCGAAAATAATTTTTTTTTTTTGTATATATATTTAAATATTATACTATATTTATATATAATTTAATATTTTTAATAATTTTAAAATAAATGAAAATTTACAACATAATCCGAGTTGTTGGTTTTTATATTTATCTTCGTAAAGTAAGTTATTGGCAGTTTTAAATACTTATGAATATTGCATTTTAATTTATATTGTATTATTATATTGAATTATGTTGCATTGTATTTATTGTATTGTAATTTTTATATTAATAACAAAATAAACAATGAATGAATACTGTAGAGTTGTGTAAAAATATGTTTTTGCATTCAACTCCTTTTATACACATATGAAAATAAATATATATATATATATATATATATAAATATAATATAATATATATATATATATATAAAATATATATATTTTCATTAAAATATTGATACAATCCTTACTTTACTATACTCCTATAGATAACGATACACCATATACCTATATAACTAATTATTTTTCTCTTTCTGCTCTCTGTTACCTATAGCATTACATATGTAATGATTGTGCAGATTGGCTCCTATATAAATTTGTAACGGCGAACGCGTGTATAGAAGTCTACCGGAAGTCCCACTGGACTGCTACAACCCGTTTTTTTTATATGGAGCAACACAACCACGTCTATTCTATGGGGATCTTCAGACGATTATAGAGCGAGCAACTGTATAGAGCCGTAAGTTTTTTTAAAATATACAAGGTGAATCTTTACTTGGTGACTTTTTATATTGAGCCAGAGGTTGAGGGTTACGTGGAACTACAGGTTAGTGACTTTTAATATTTTCCAATATAAAGAGTGTTATATAGATTAAGCTCATTTTTTTTTGTTTTCTCAAAGACAATTTAATAATGTTCCTTCTTATCTGTTTTTGTAAGATAAATTGCTATTTAGTTTTTTCTAGATCATATAAAACTGTTTTAGTCTTTTTAGTTAGTGTACGAGATATCTCTCGATGATCTCTTTATTTTTTGAGTGGTATATGATTTTATTTTGCTAACAGCAAAATTTTGCTAAATAAGTGCTATTTTGGTTTTCCTCTAAAGCACTACATTCTACTGTAATCCTATTCAGTTACTTAAAGGCAACACCTGAAGCCATACTAAAGTATCATGTAAAAATCTTTTACGTAAAGCTTATAGACAAGATTTATTATGTTTAATTATTTCAATTTAGTAGTAAAATTTTTAATTTTTTTATTTATTTATGTACAATAAATATCATTAGTTAATATCTTATAACTCAGTTTTCACATTTACTTTGTAACATTTTTTTTTATAATTAAAATATTAATTATTTTTATTCCTTTTACCCCCGTGATGATACGCTCATGGTCGGTTTACCATCTTCAAAATTTTATTGAATGCACGGAATTTCCCGGAGTACGAAAGGTTTTTAATCCTTTCCCTTGTAATCCTGTGTATGAATGGAACTAAAATCTTTCCGGCTTTAAGGTGGGTTTATGTTTGATATTTTGGCAAACAAAATCGTCGAAGGCATTTTATAGTATGTTCGGTAAAAACCCAATCGACAAGGTTTATATTTTATCACGTTCCTAGCTAGAAGTGTACCGTTAGTTTATATGCTCGTTAGAATCTTACCTTACTGTCCATACCTTACTTAGTGTCCATATACCATAACCTTACTGTCTTTGTGTTATCGTACCGTTCTCTGTGCATTTTTCTTTATAAGTGTGTATACACTTGTACATTTGAGTTTTTTTGATCTTATAATATATTAGATTAAATATAGTTATAAAGTACCTTTAATTTTTATTAACGTCAGTGTTGGATACAAGTAAAGTATTAAGTATAGTAGGTATATAGCTTCAGTGCAGTACCTAGTCATCAAGATTTATTGTAAGTAATCATTATCTTCAATTATCTGGGCAAATAATATGGTATGATATCATATCATCTTCCATTTTCTGGACGAATCTAAAGTCATCCATTTTCTTCACCTGTAGTTGAGAGTAACTAACTGAATTTTGCATTCAATTTAAATTTGCTATAATTGTTATACATTTTTAACCCCAATATCCCGAGATATGCTCATTAAACAGCAAAGGAGAGGGACTTTCTTTAATCAACTTTAGTAGAATATTTTTATATAGCATTAGACTCTCTTCGCTGATAATTGAACCTGTTCATTATATTGTTGTATTTGTAAAGGTACTTATTATTCATATGACTGCTTATTTTTATATGTATACCACCATTTCATAGTTGAGTGTATTTTTATCTTGTGTGTAGATTTAGCTACCGATATCATTTTGTTGTTGAATATATTATTTTTGTTTTATGTGCGCAATTTATTTGTCGACTCCTAACAAGTTTCCTGATATAACGATAACTCTGAATATTTGCATTTTTACCTTTAAATATTACTATACCTTTGACCAGAAGAAAGATCAACCTGCTTTAGTTTCTTAGGTAAGTAGGTGTAATACCTAATGTATTCAGTATTTGTTTATATAGTGGGTTGACCAAATTTATTTAATAATTAACTGTTGATATCTATTCTTGAGTTTGGTCTCTGAACCTAAATATCTTTCCTTACCTCTTTTCTTTTCTAAGGTTTCCTAATTTTCCTCCTTAAACCCCAAAAAATTGAGTAGCACCCGTTTTCTATCTTATCGTATCTTTGGTAATTTTACCCATCTATCTTTTTATTTATTTCTGTATCTTTTCTCATATATCTTATCTTGTTCTATCTTTACTTATTTCGTCCGTTGGACCCATTCTCGGTTCAAAAAGCTAGTTTCGAACCCACGACTCGCTCTCCACTAACCATCTGGCTGCCGTCCGCAGTGTTTCCATTGGTGACCTTTCTAGCACCATCCAAAGAGGTTTCCGAGGTTACAACTTTTAAGACGTTCTTACACCTGAGAGACTAAGCTAAATGAGACCTAACAATTTAATTCCAAATGATAGTTGTGAGATTTATTGTTCTACACTGGCTTCCAATTTTCAGAGGGTGGCACCTCTGAAAGCATATAGTTACCCATTGGCACCCTTCCTTTCTGATGGGTCGTCCAAAGGTTACATATTGGCGCCCAATGTTTCTGATGGGTCGTTCAACGGATACATATTTTTAAATATGACTAGTTATTTATATTAATTGCGAATTTCATTTTTTATCTTCTATAAATTTCCCACGCTAAAATTGGTTATTTTCGTTTCTTTTTATCAAACTAGAGAATCACTTACGATCGCTTTACCACAAGTCTGTGGAAAAATAATTAATTACCCCAAAAGGCTCGAGATAACAGCTTTAAAGATTAAGAATTATTTAATTTATTACATCTCTTAAACGGTAGAGCTCGACGTTCGAAAATATTCCCACAGGGTTTCATCCCACGCATCTCCACATAGAGTATTCGTTCCTGCACAGGGATAAGAGCTGAGTAAAAGCTCGTGCCACAAGCCTCTACCGTTAAGTCAAAATAACATTATTTCCTGCCGTCGAAGACGTCTTTACTGCAACGCGACACACACAGTTTTGACGCTGTTCTTCGTACATGACACCTAGAACATTCAAAAGGGGTACGAATGTTGGTGTGATGATAATAATTTATGAGTTATGCCAATCGATTTTTTTCTTATTTACAATCATAAATTTCAATGATTTTTCACAGGTTTAGTTAATTAACCAGTTATTTCTAATATTTTCTACTTAACCAGTCCTTTGTGAGCAAAAGCCTTCTTTTTAGAACCTTCCCCATTCCGTCCTATCTCTAGCAAAGTCTTCTCTATCCTTCAACTTCGATGGATTTTATTTATTTTCGATTAAGTCGAGTATTAGTAGGTACTGCGATAAATAGTTTATACCATTTTGAATAATGTTTTTATTTTATTTTAGAAGATAAATCGCTTTTTTCTCTTCAATCTCTACGGAGCTATTTATGAGTGTCACAAAAACAACTCGGTCCGTATCCAAGAAAGGACTCATTAAATCTGATTATAAAAGCCTGTGAGTACAAAAACAAACAGCAAGAATAAAAAACCAAAGTAATTTTAAAAACAAATCTATTTAGGCAAAAGTACAAATGATCAAAAACGTCTATGATTACTTAACCACCACTAGAGATAGATATAAATAAAAATTTAACAATTGAATACCACTAAACCGCCTGTTAAAGAATAAATCTTTCTTTCCGAGAAAACTCACACAACCTTTTCTGTACATTTCTGTGCAGTTTTTTCCATTATTTTCTCGAAAAACCCATAAGATCTTTCTCTTATTAAGACAGCTAAACATTAGAAACTAAATATCACGTTTACATGAAAATACATTCACATTGATGATTTACTGGTATATTATAAGGTAGGTCACAGATTATTTTTCCAATAATTGTTTTTTCTATTCTAAGTCCAAATTCACCGAAATATTCTGCTTTGCAGCAATGCAATATAATTTCAACTCCATTTTTATATTTTTATACAACGCAAAATGATATTTTTGTAGCAGTTAAAAATGACGTTTTTTTTCTATTTGAAAATAATTCTAGATAAGTCTTCCTTATTTGTCTGGCAATCGTAACCAATTCTAGCATATACTTGCCTACTTCCACACAACCTACTCAATAGCCTCATTTTCTACAGAAATAGGTTCATGCAGTTTTTCCTGCCATCTACCAAACTTTTTTCACGTTTGGTAGATCGAGACGTTAGGACAGAAACCGAAAAATAGTCTGTGGCCATCATTTGGTACATTTAGTATTAATTATATACTAAGGTGGACACAATTTCCAAAAATATTAACATGGTATTTTTAAAACAGCCACTATGTTCTTAAGTAGAGCAAAAATCAATTTATTATCTTGGGTAATTTTTCGTTTCTCGGATATTGCATCAGGAAATGTGATATTACGTAGTAAAAATAGATTTTTATTAGATACGGTTGTGATAAGAACAAACTTGGATAAAAAAGTCTGTATGTAGCAATAACGTATTATGTTCGAGTTTTCTACTCGCTTTACTGTTTTCTCCTGTAGAAAAATAGTAAATAATATTGCAATTAAGTTTTTGGAGTTTTTAAGCTATCTTTAAATATTATTTTTCTATTTAAATTTAACTGATTCTTTATATTTCAGATATTTCAGACACTGGACCTCTCCGAAGAGAATAGAGGGGGAGTCTACAAGTGGCAGAAACCACCATATTATTTACCCCCGGGAAAATTTACCGTGATTGAAAACAAAACCACCTCTGCAATCACTAAATGACAGTTCTTAAATGGGAAAAATGTCTTAAAATCCGTTGACATTCAAAGAAGAAAGCACGATACCACTTTGTCTAAGCATTAACATTCTTCTTTTATTGGCGATCGTCCTGTTGTTGACGCTTAAGTTTCTTAACATTATCCATTATGCGCAGATATACAGGTGGTTTAGGGCGGAAAACTTCTTATTTCCCGCGTAAATTTCTCCCAGTGTCTTGAACACGTGCTAAAAATTAATAAAAAGCAAAAAATCTACCTGCCACTTTTAGATTAAAGACATATTCGATATTCATATTTAGAGAGCAAAACTGATTTTTAACGAACAGTAAGAGAGATAGAGAGAGAAAACCAACTAATCATATTATGGAGCTCCAAATCTCAAAATAAGGTCTATAATCTTTAAACAGTGTCAAAATCTCATGAAAGATGAAATGCCTGAGCAAAACTACGTGTATTTTGTACCCAACAGTAATAAATTGATTATTTATTTTGATTCACATCAATTTTTAAAAATTTTAAGTGGCAAATCTAAATGATTCAATTATAAAGACCAAAATTCGTGTTCTACTAAATCAAATAACTAGTCTGCCGGCAGACGATGATTCTGTTCAAACATACATGGCTAGATGAAGTTACCATTTAGTTTTACCACTCTTTCAGAGCAAGTCACTTACGATTTTTTTATCAGTCTCTTCAATATAACTTAGGGTTTTGTCACAGATACACACAATTTGTAGTCGTTAAAGTCTTTTAACATAAATAAGATATATTTATTTCAAATTTTAACATGAAAATATCAAGGTTCTATGTAACTATACATGTATTACTTATAATTTTTGTGTTCTGAGATTGTATCTCAGCGTTACCGGATGTTCTATCAAAAAGTTTTTTTAATGCTAAACTATTCATAAAATTAGTAAAAATTTCAAATTGTACAAGTAACATCCGGACGCAACTCAAAAATTTTAGTAACATTTTCAGTGTTTACTACAATCACGACTACTGTATATTGTTTCACTATCATTCACTAGCATTCCTATTAATAATCCTTCCTGTACAAGATCGTGGCCTCATCATAGTCTTCTTTACGTTGGTCTTTGTCTCCCCATCCCCAGATTTCGTGGGTTCCATCTCCGGTACGTTGTACTCTTTTTTTGATCATGTCCATGGAGACGGTTCTTAGATCGTACGCCCAGCCGATCTTAGCGAAGAAGTCAATGAAGGCTGCTGAAAGGTTGGTACTGTATTTGCCTAATTCGGAAGTTTTGTAGTCCCATGGGAAGGTATGGTGGTAGTTATGCCAGCCTTCACCTAAGGCGAAGATAGAAACAGAGACGTTTTCGGAAGGGTTAATGAATCTGAAACAATACGTAAAAAACATAAATAGATGTATGATTTTGGAGTTTTCATACATAGACATAATTAACATTTTCACATTATATCTGCATGCATCTACATGCCAAGGTATACGTAAGATTCTACATGGTCAATTAGTATGTTGTTTATCTTTAACTGTCGAGCAGGTTATTAATTTTTACTTATCAGCATTCATCTTGTCTTCTTGAAGTTAAGGTTCAGGCCTCAATGACTGCATTAATTAAGCCTTTCCATTTACTGTTGTAATTTATCTATGCTACTGGCAAGGATCACCGTGTCATCGGCAAGTCTCACCCTTGCATTTCCCTCTGTTGCATTTTCCAGACATTTAGAAATACTTAATCGGAGTAGATATTTAAGATGAGTGGGGTTAAGATACACCCCTGTCGGACACCTTCCTTGATCTCCACACTTTCAGTAAATTCATTACATATTTTTACTCTTACTGTTTGATGACACAATAGGTTTGCAACAATCCGAATATCATATATCCTTAATACCTGCTTTCGTAGAATATCTATCAGTTGATCACGATTGACACTGTCAAATGTTTTTCTAAAATCTACAAACCATAAGCACACACCATTATTAACGTCTCTGTCAAGCTTATAAGTCGGTGGTTATTACAGAGTTGGGCATATGATTTCTTCGGGATTGTAACAAATGTTGACTGTAGCCAGTCCTCCGGGATATTTCCGCTATTATATATGTTGTTCAAAATTGCAACTAGATTATAGAGAAAATTGTTTGTCTAAAAATTGTTTGATAGAATGTCCGGTTTCTCCTTCTTCATATATCTGATCATCATTTTTGCAGAATGCAAATAATTTTTCTATGTAGGATTTCCGGGTTTCCAAGATTCTTGATAGCTCCAAAATCAAAAAGGCTTCCATCGCTTCTTTCATACTGTTGGGTGATTTATTGAATTTGATCGTGTTTGTCATGGATTTTACTTTTTTTGTGCAAATTGTAACTATAATTTTAGCTTCTGTATTGTTCCATTTCACTGCATTCGTTGTCACTTGAAAGGTATCTGGCTTCTCGCATTTTTATTTTTGAATTTACGTCTTTCGTTCATTATATCCAGTATCTCATCGGAGATTCTATATTTTTTTCTTATGTCTGTCACACTTTAAAAGAGTCGTGCATGTTGTATGTACAGCTTCCCTATAGTGTGTTTTATTGTATTAGAGATTTTTTCTCATGTCGTTTTACTCATCATCAACATTCTACCTCAGAAATTAGTTGCAGTCAACATATCTTTCTTACGTTTGTATTGTATCCTTGAGCAATATAAAAACTAAGAAATAATCAAGTAGGTATCTAAATGATTAACAAAACAAAAGCAAGCTTTGATACATGTTTGAAATATCTCATAAATAGATTAAATTATTTGTTTTTGTACTTACTTATCATAGGGTTTGTCACCCCACATGTGTGCAGCAGAATTAACTAACCAAGTAGCGTTCAGTGTGAATACATATCTGAAAATGTTGACACAAAAAGCATTGAAGAAAGTTTCGTTCCAGAAGTACATTGGTATCATGGTGGGAATTACGAAGCAGGTTAAAGGCATGAGCAAAAGGTAGTGTTTGTCCTGGAAAGCCAAAATAGGATCCTGTTCCAGATCGGACATGTCGATTCCTTTACCTTTGCTCTTGACTTCAGGATGTTTGCGACAGAGTAGCCAACCAATGTGAGAGAAGAAAAATCCTCTTTTGGCGTTGTGCGGATCTGCGTCGGTTTCACTAAATTTGTGGTGTACTCGGTGGTCTCTGGACCATTCTATCACTGAGTTCTGAAAATGATTAAAGTATATTAGTAAAATAATGTATTTTAATATTCAAATCATGAATGTGTTGCCTATGTAAGTCCATTTCAAATAGGTAAAAAAGAAATAAATAAGACTTATTCACAATCAGTTTAATTTAACTACCTAGACGACCGGTATCGCTTTCTACAATTTGCAAACCATCTTCAGGTCAGTCGGTACAAAGTTAAATAAATGATACCGGTACAAGATTTATTAATGATTTGGAGAACATAGTTCAAAATATCCTGTAATTGCTGATGATGGGGATCTTCAGTTTTTACTATTGTAACTGTTTGACAATTAACGGGGAAGTTTTGAAGAGATAGATATTAACTAATGAAGTAGAAATAAGGTATAATGTGATTTTTTGTTAAATGAAAGTGATGTTCTGTATTATTTAATTCATTAAAAGTGATTTATATTTATTCAAGAGATATATTTTCGAAATGTGTGTTAATTTATTGAAATTTTTATTTTTATAGGTAATTATTAGAAGAATAGGAGACAGAAAAATATTATTAACAATAAAAAGAATAAAAACAGCCTATGTGGGACATGTATATCGCAAATCTAAATATGATACAGGAGTTAGCATAAGTCAGGCAACAAATTTGCAGTAAGAGAAAAAATGCAGCGCCAAAATGAATTTATTGAAAGAAATTACAAAAGGGTTTCGAAAAAGATTTCTGTACGTGTTTAAGTTGATGCCCATATTGATCACTGCATTTACGGCAACGTTTACAACGGAGAGGCAGGTCCAGCAAATCACGTCAAGCTGTCTGTGAAGATTTTCAAATTTTTCTTCAATTGCAGTTCGGAGGTCGGGAAGGGTGCGTGGTCCTCTTGCAAAAACCCGGTCCTTTTTTTACGGAAAAAGAACGCCCCACAGGAAGAAATCACAGGGTGTCAGATCACATGACCGTGCGTGTCACTCAATGATTCCTCACCTGCCTCTCCGATTCTCCAAAAATGAACATTAAGGTACTCCAGCACACATGACATGTTTTCATTCTGAAAACGGATCTACTCGACGACCACGTGCTATCATGACACCGGTACGGCACACCTGTCTGAAGCACGAATATGCTTCGTTTTATCGTTTTAATCTTTGTCGACAGTGTTGCCATACTTATCAGCGTTGCCTGACTTATGTCAATTTTTCGAGAACGTTGCCTGACTTATGCCGATCCCCGTATAATAAAATTAATAAACTGAAGGTAGCGACCCACCACAAGTTATCAATACCAATGTCACTATTATAATTGTCAACATTTAATGGAGACGTTACTCGAAGAAGAAGATAGGTTTTTCACCATAATGTGAATATTGTGATGTTCACTTTAAAAAAACTACATAATAGTGAAATATATGATATATACAAGTAGGTACATTACAAAATTCATCTTTTCTTTTTCTTCAGTTAGTTATGTTTTTTTTATAAATACATAATTATAGCTATTGTATAACTTTCTATCTAACAATATATTATGGTAGGTATACGTGATATTTTACATCCTACATTTTTATTTAAACTAACAGTCACCTTCATTGTCTTTGTAGATTTAATTAAAAAACTATAACAACATAATCCGTTCAAGTAATAAGATTATTTATGCTAATGATACTTAAGTTATTAACAATGTATTTTTTTATACAAACAATTTGTTTTTTTTTACATTTACTGTAGAAATAATATGTAATATACAATGGTGAATGTAAAATTATTAGAATCGAATTATGCAAAGTCATTACAATGAATAATTTTTAACATAATATAATAAAAACAATAATCAGACACAGTTAAATGAATATAGATGTATGTGTATCTATATATCTGTGCAGAACAAAAAGAGGTGACCGCATATTTAGCAATGATTTTGGTATACTTATGGAAACTTCAATCAGAAAACAATTTTAATATTGACTTACTGGAAGAAATTTTTGAATAAGAGCAAATTTATATTCATAAAAATGGGAATTTTAAAAGAAGCCCCACACGGATGTGTACTTTTACAACTGTTTTTCAAGGGTAGCTCTAAATGCTCTAAGTGCTTCTCCATGAAGTTAGTTATGTATAGAGTTAAGATATACGAATAACTCTTTTGTTAGGTTAGAGTGCCACTAAGAAAGATTTACAAACACGAAGAGAAAATCATAATAACCAGCTGCGAAAAGAATATACGTTTACCAAAAAAGTTATAATAAAAGTTTTCTGAATAATTAAAGTCAACTGGTAACGTCTGGTATCCTTCGTAGATTTTCCATAATCAGTAACTAAATCTACTGTTAAGATTTCTGCTCTTTAAAATTACATACAAGCATAGTATTTATACTTTATTTGCAGATAATCAATTCGTGATAATCAACGATAAAGACAATGAAGTTTACATAAAATAAACATTATCGAGGAGTATAGCTACTTTGACAAATCTACTAGTCATGTATTGTAAAGAAGTACTTATCTATATACTTGAGGGCAATGTAATCAAAGTGGAGACACAAACAAAATATGAAACATTATCAGTGTACCTACGCCGTGGATTGCTAAATAAAAATGGTGTAGGCCAATACTGGCCCGAAATTCTATAGAATTTGTCCATTTAAAAAGTAACGTAAGTGTGTACTTTTGATGTATAAACACGTCATTTTCACATATATTTATCGAAAAAACTTTGTCATAATTATTTTTAAAGTCCCTAAAGGCTACTTACCTCAAATGCTAAAGTATTAAAGATGGTAAGGATAAGTCTCATTGGCCATTTTGCTTGATAGGAACGGTGGGCCCACAGTCTGTGAGCACCAGCTGTTATTCCCAGACCACCGCAAATATATAACACTACAGCTGAAACAAAATAAATACACTTTAAGTCAAAGGCTAAATTTAGAAATGACAAAATAAGTATTGTGATGTTTGAACCTTTATTATATGTGCTGGACCTGACACAAAGGGTTGAGTGCTACAAATCTGGATTGCGAACTCCATGAAAACTGAGAGATAATATACAAGTATTTGTGTAGTCGTGAACTAAAACGACTCTACGGACTCAGAATTTTTTCGCGATAGAAGCGTGGACTCAGACTAAAGCAAAAAGAAATATGTCGTCAAAATAAATAAAGTTTAAGATGTTACAAAAAAAAACAAGCTTCTGAAATGATAAGTACGAACTGGGAAAGGAAAGATCTACAGAGCTCTTGGTCGGAAACTTATTCCCTGGCTAAATAAATTATTTAGAATCATTATAACGAAATAGACTAAGAAAAACTTTACTTAATTGTTTTATTGCTATCGTCAGTATCTGTTTTTTGCTCATGTATATCATCCATAAATTATATTTATCTAATCCAACACTATAGTTTTTGTTAGACCATGAGTATATTATCACCTTAACACGTGATTTACGCGTGAGCATATTTCAATATAAAAATGTTTACGCACTTTTTTATACTTAATACCGTCCTTCAAATCCTTCAAGTCCTTCACTGCGATTTTCGAATATGAATATTTAGACGTAAGAGGCTACGTTTGTATAAAAGATATTAAGCATTTTCCATGTTATCTAGAAATATTTTTATTAAAAATAAATATTAGATAATATATATATATATATATATTATATATATAATATATATATATATATATATATATATATATATATAGTGTAGATGGATTGAACGACGCAATACACTTAATTTACGGACATTAATTTCGTTTGGTCTTGAAAACGCAAAGCTTGGGTTAAAAGTTGGATAGAAAAAAGGCAAGAATTGTCACACACCTATTTAATTCAAGAATTGGTAATAGAACAGCTGATAACAGCAATTATCTGAAAAATCATACAATGAATTGTTGTCTTTATTGACCCCTAAGTTATAAAAATATAATAATATAAAAACAAAATACGGTAACGTGAGAAGATATTTTTCCTCATGAACGGTTGACAGCTACAATCACAGCCAATACCTGGCCGAAAATAAAACCCAAAGAAGTTTGCAGTATTCTACTTTAATATCTAGACAAACTTTGGGAAGGATTATTCCAGAGACATGCAGAGCTATTTACACTGCATTAGAAACGCGATTTCAGATGACGAGTCAAGTAAAAAAATGACATGAAACATTACAAGCCGCGATCAAGGCTTGTCGGTATGTAACACTGAGGTACTGCAATGTTACAATGGCGAGATTTTACCGCCAAGCAATAATAAAACTGCGGTTTTACTGGTCTGTCGATCAGGGCTTCTAGAGGTTACTCATAAACTGATTAAACTCATATTCAGTTTAAACAAGGTATAGTACTTCTTATTTTCCTGCATTTTAACAGCGATTGGTGTATTTTGGTTTCCTACAGTTATCCATTCTTAATTATGTTTCAATTTCTTCAAATTATTCGTTTCATTTACTTCATGCTCTTCCTCTCTTCCATAACCAGGATTGTATTCTACCAGATCACATATTTCTCTCTTCTATAAAGCATACGCCAATAAGTACTATATTATTTTCATTGATTTAATAAAGCTTACTATATTGTCTTCACTCATTATTTCGTCAATTTTGTGAACCATTAACTTCTTAAATTCATTATCGGTAATTTTTTTTTTGTTCCAAGGTTGTTCTGTCTGTGACATATGTTAATACTGCTAGTATTATTGTCTTATTAAGATCTGGTTAGTTTTTCGTGATTTTCCACATAGTTACCTTTGGTGATTTTAAATTTTCTTTCACACTTTCCATCTACATTTTTTAGTAAGTTTTCTACTTAGCATAATTTTTGCCATTCTATTGTTTTCCGACCTTTCAATGTGCTCAAAGTATCTTATAAACTGTGTTTTTATGCATGTGATAATTTAAAATCAATTTACTAAAAGCTTTATTTAAATGTAGACTATATTGATTTTTTTTATATTGACTAAGTTAAATCACATCAACTTAGCTAACCTAAATTATTATTACTTTCTCGAAATGATCGAAAAACAATAAAATACAGTCAACCTTAATGTAAGTTTCCGTCGATTTTTCATTAATTCACTTTTATAAAATAATGAATGCAACATTGATGCTTAAAACGACATCTAAACAAAAAAAATGTTCATCATGATCATTTGTATTGAATGGCAGTTTTTATACATAAATCAATAAATTAATTAAAACGAAACGGAAAATTAATATACAGTTAGGAAACGGGACAATAAAGGAAATTTTGTTATCAAAGTTACCTTTTGATCTTGATCATATTTTACTAACGGCCATTTCATATTAATGTTACTAAATATTCTAACAAACCATAGCCCTAGGATGACGCCTATGGAGTGCGAGGTGAGGTAATCGCCAAACTGCGAGTTTCGAGAATGTTATGTTTACATTAAAACTGTGTTAACAGAGACTATTATACAAACAGTATAAAATAGTTAAGTTTTAAGAGGTTGTTGTTTAATCATCTATAAATGCAAATTGACAAAGCTTGTCGTTTAACCATTAATAAATGCACATTAAAAAGCTAACACATTTTGATTTATGCACTATTTAAAAACTGTACCAGATTATTCATTTTTCCGGTTTCACCAGAAACATGAAGTATACAACATGAAAAGATAGAAGAGAATAATTATAAGATATAAGATATATAAGCAAAAGTGAAATGTCTCTCCCTCTCTCTATCTTTTTCTTTCTACTGCCTTCCCTCCTTATGGATTAGCGCATATCGATCCATTTGTTTTATTCCTTTGAAATTTCCTCTACAAGTTCATTCAAGTTCCATTCCTCTCTATTTTTCGCTCTCTGTTCGATCTCTCTTCATCTCAGTCCAATTCTTTCATGATGACTTCTTACAGTTCTTCTCCAGCTATTACCCGGCCTTCCTCTTTCTCTTTTTCCGATTAGTCGGTATTTGAGTGCCTGTCTGGTTATATTATTTTGGTCTTTCCTTAGTGTAGTGCAATCCATTTCCATTTTTCTTCTTTTAATCGTGATCGTTATTTTTTCTTGTTTTGTTCCATTTATTTATAAAGGTTTGTAATTTTTTGGTAGTTGTTTCTTCCTTTCTCCAAGATATAATACATCTTCAAGATACAACGCCATGCAATAATAGAACCAAATCTAATTTTTGAACCTAATTAAGAAAGCGTTAGATAGGGTACCCCAAAAGGGTTTGTGGAGTGTCCTCAATAAGAAAGGAGTTGCTGGTAACTATGTGAATATTGTGACAGATATAAGTAAAGTTCATGTTAAAGCAGAACTGTGTCAGAGCCAAGACCTTGTTTAAAATGAATGACAATTAGATTTTTTTTAAAGCCCTTTTCTCTATTCGAATTGCCGAATATAGCCCTCTCCTAATTTTCGCCATTCATCCCTGTTGTTTGTAAGACGTTTTCACATTGGCCCTGCAGTTCTTTTAATATCGTCGCTCCATCGCATTTGCGGTCTTCCTCGTGGTCTTTTGGCTCATATGGCCGCAAATTCCCGATTTCTTTATTCCATCGGCCATTCGTAAGACGTTCGTTATGTCCAGCCCATTTCCATTTTAGTTTAGCTGCCTGTTCGACAGCATCTTTTACTTTGTTCTATTACGAATGTCTTAATTGGTTTTATGATCTTTGAGATATACAGCATCTGTCGTTCCATATATCTCTGAGTTTTTCTGATCTTCTCCATGTTTATTTTAGCGAATGTCCAGGTTTGAGCTCCATATGCTCAGGCACAGGTAGGATACAGGAATTGAACACTTTGGTTCGCAGTACGAGTTCGTATGAGAGTCTTCCGGACGCTGCCCATCCCATTTTTACACGTCTGCTTTTTTCGGTAGTCTGATTTTCTTTGCTTACTTTGACATTTTGACCCAGATATGTATATTGATCTACGTGTTCTATCTCTGTCCTTTCGATGTTTATCATAGGTTTGTCATCTTTGTTTGACATTAGTTTAGTTTTGCTGAAATTCATTTTCAGTCCTTTTTTAGGGATTCTGTATGTAGCTCCTTAATCATCGTATTCAGTGAATTCCACGTATCGGCTATTAGTACTACATCATCTGCGTATCTAAGATGGTTCAAGTATCTTTCATTAATAGGGTTTCCCTTATTTTCCCAGTCTATTAGCTTAAAGATATCTTGTAGCGCAGCTGTAAATAATTTTGGAGATATTGTCTCCTTGTTTTACTCGTTGATTTTACTGGTCTTGTTTCGATTCCATTACCCAATGTCACTATCATTTCAGCTTGTTCGTAAGTATTCTGTACCTGGAGTTGATCCGGTTGTTGACTAATGCTTCTTCTATTGCCCACAGTTCTACGCTATCAAAAGCTTGTTCATAATCTATAAAAGCCAGACATAATGGGAGATTGTATTCGTTAGTCTTTTCTAATGCTCTTTTCCCTGCTTGGGATTTTTAAAGACAATTAGATAATCTGTACCAAATCACAGGCTTTAAAAAGATACGGAAAATACGTGTGGTGTCGCCATCCGTCCTTAACTTAAAAATGTGATCATTCGTTGCGATTATTTGTTTGAATATCTAAGCGCGGAATGCTCTTTGTATGAAATTAACGAGTGATGGAGGATACTGAGTAGTAAATCTGTTGTTCCTTCTATCGTTTTATCATAGTGAATATAAGTATTATCACGAATCTAATTAGTTATTTCAATAGAAGCAATACCAATTTGTATGAATTTACTTGGGCTTGGTTGTTTTGGGTGTCCACTTCTGGACCTCTAATACAAATCACAATAATTAATAATTAAGATTCCTAGAACTTTTCCTCAAGTAAAAAGTACACATGGACATTTTCTAGTAGGGCAATTTTTTTGATGATTTAAAATTGACAAATGTTTTTTTTCAAAAACATTAAGGACTTGATATCATCTTGTTTGTTCTTATCGTCCAATATATGTAACATAACAATCAGCTGTTTAGTTATAATCACAACGTGAAGTTCATTGAAAGTCAAGTTCAAAAATATCGTTTCTCTTGTCCTACAAGGTCGTAGAGATAAGTCAACGAGTGTAGCAGGTTACATAACATGAGTATCAATTTCATTCTCAGGACTTTTTATCAGTAGAGGTCAGTCGGTTATTTTTGGATGCATGTTACATGCGTGTACAGGGTGATTATCACGAATTATTACCAAGCATGACGGATGCAAAGAGATCGATTGTGTAAACTTTGTGTATCGCAAAATTTAATCACATTTGCGAATTTATAATCGTGTGCAGACCTATAGTCACGTAGGCACAAACAAATATATGGTATTGAAGGATTATTTGCTTGCTCTAAATTAAAAGGAGAGCTATTCTGGGATCTAGGATAAAGCTTTGTATGTACTATATAAATGTCAATATTTATTTAATCGTTTCAACTTCAATTGTTCAGAGCGGATGTTTGGCTTTATAATAAATTTAAAGAGCGGAAGCAAAGTGAAATCTTCTTGTTTTGCAAGATTGCATAGATACAAAGAATATAAAAAATATTGTTGAAGGATGTCTTTTACAAAATTATTATCATATAAACTAAAGTAAGAGAAACGATGTTAAAATAAATTAATAATTTGGTAACCGTCTGTAATTTGTTGACTATGTAATTTTAATAATTAATACAGAAACAAATTAAAGAAGATTCTTAAAGAATTAAACAGCGAAGCTAAAAAATACGCTTTACAATAATCATAATAAAATGAAGATTATCACAAACAGGAATGAAAACGTTTTGATAATAATCAGTAAAACTTCGGATCAAATCGGCTTAGACAGCATTCGGCAAATTATGCTACAGATTAAAGGTTTCTTCACAATATCAGAAGAAAAAGAGAATATTTAATAATTATTATACTCGCTCTTTTCACTTATGAAAACCACCTGAAGACATACAGATTTTAACAAAAATGACGCAGGAGCCATGTCGATTTGCAAAAAACCTTGATTATGCCGACATTAAAAATTCGACTGATTTCATCATCATCATCATGTAGCGCTACAACCATGGGTGGGTCTTGGATAACTGCACAACTTTTTTCCAATTGGTTTGGTCTTTCATCAACCTGTAGTCAAGTGAAATGTTCATTTTGTGGATATTTTTGATTGTATGTTGTCTCTCCATCACATTCTGGAACACCCAAGTGACCTTTTCCCCGTGAAAACATATCCCAAATCTGTTTTGCAAGTTTCTGGTTATACAGTTATTTACGTACCCTGCTCAACTGGTGATTGGCGTTTAACCTCCTAGACAACATCACCATCAAATTCTTTTACTTTTGTATTTGGTCTTATCTATGCTGGTTCGTAATCATATCGTGGTGTACTCCGAAAATTTCTCTTTTAAATTGTTGTGTTTTTATTGATTTACTTTAGTCATTGTCCATGTTTAGCACCAATATGTTAGTACAGGCCCGGCAATAAATTTATGGATCTTGACTTTTAATGTCCTTGATAGGCTTTTGTATTATATAAGCTATATCTGTACATACAGACAGTGGTTTGGAGACTGATGATTTAGTTTGTACTATCTAAAATATTCCAGGTTCATCAGAAACGGTAAGACAAGACCAATGTTCCTTGAAACAAGAGATGTGCGTCTCTTAAACCAATGTTGGTTTCAGAATATAAAGTATACGATCTAAATTCGTTGCAAACAAGCAAGAAACAGCGTTAGCTTGGTAATTGACTAGATAAGTATTCAACTGAAAATGTTTAAATGCTTTTGTTTTGGTATGGATACTTGGTCATAAAGAAAAATCGTAGATCACGAAACTTATAGGGTAAAGGAAAAAAACTTTGCTACTCGATTCTCGTCCAGGTGCCCGGCAGTCCATTTCTTAAAATTAGGCCACACTACAATCAGGTCCGGGAAAAGAAGCATATAAAACAAACAGTAGGTTAAAACAAAAGTAACAAGTAAATATTAAAATCTTATTTGCAACTTAATTTTCGATTCAAAAACTCAGTTATAAAGGAAAGAGTACTGCAACAAATATGAAGAATTGAAAGTAGCAATGATCTGATGAAATGCAGGAAATTTACTCACCCAATATCGTCGTAAATACTTTCGCAGACGCTAACATCAGATAAAATCCATACAGCGCTACCAGGTGAAGATAAGCAAAAAGGATAATGTTACGCCAAACCAATTCAAGTTTGCGCTCGCTTGGTTTTACAATTTCCGGAGGAATCATTTTTGCTTGGACCTCGTCATCATGTTCGTGAAGAACACCGGTGGGCATTGATGTGTTTGGTGCCATTGTTATCTGCAATAAGAAATTATCAAGATTAACCAAAGATTCATTTTAACAAATCACTTTCTATCAAATACTATTACGTTCAGATCAGCTATGATATAGTTAATACACACAAAAAGATTGAAATATAGCTTGCTTTATTTTCTTAGGAAAATTTTGCTTAAGAAATTTTGGTGTTTCTTGTAGATTTTTTTCCTTCTTGAAGATTTTTGGTGTTCTTATTTTTCTCTTAAAAATTGACTTGTATAATTAAGCTTGTAATGTTTTTATCGTTACCCTTAAAAAATATAATTAGTCAAGGCAGTGTTTCCATAGGTAACAGTTTTCATCATGTATCAGAATAGCGCCATTCAGAAGCAGCAAGTGTAAGTATACTGATAAAAAAAAGACTGACTTAAAGTATTAAAAACTATTAAAAGTTGAGATAAAGCTGAAAGAACATGACTTAATAGTAGTGGGTCGATTTGGAGAAGAAAAAATAATGCGATCATGTGAATTTAAAGATAATGAATGATACTATCAGCACAAGGATGTCCATAAATTCACATGGACCGAACCAACGAGAAATTTGAAGTCAATAATCCACTACTCAATATACAAGGAAAACTCCAAAATAAAGGTTAATAACGTTAGGGTCATTCGAGGAGCAGAGTGTCGATCTGGTCACCATTTACTTAAAGCATTAGTCGGTATTGTTTACATTTAAAGGAAGCCAACAACGAAATAAAGATAAACAGTTTTATGGCACTACAAAACATCTCAACTATTATGTATGTATGATTTAAAGGTTTTTAAAATAAGTCAACTTAACAATGTTTGTTACTCCTCGCCAACCAAATACGTACAACGGAATCATTAAATCTATCGACGAAGCTGCAATGGAATAGAAATAAATGATGGAATAAAGAAATAGAAGATGTTATGGGATGAATGAAGATATTTATAATAAATATCTAGCAAAAAATGACATAAGACGACAAAGAAGTAAAAAAAGTGGTAAATAAAGCCAAGAATGAGATGTGGAATAAAGCGTGAGACGATGTACAAAATTATTTGGGTGGCGCAATAACTAAAGAAGCCTGGAAAATAATAAGTAGTAGAATAGACATAAAAGAACGTAGTAGGTGGAATTTAATATCCTTGAAAATGGGGATGATTCATCATAAAACTGATAAATATGGCTTTGACAAACTATTTCAGCTATTGGTGTACATTCAATTTATTCTTGAGTCGCGAAGAGCTCTCTTCAGAATGGATAACTGCTTAAATCACCAATCTTTACAAAATAAAATGTGACAGAAAGGATTGTAAGAATTACTGAGAGCTTAGTGTAACCAATTCAATCTGTATGGAAGCACGAACGCTCACTGAAACAATGTAAAATAATTGAGGTTTCGAGATGGGGGCCTACCATAGAATTTTAAGAATATCGTGGACGGACAAAGGGACGAATCAAGCACTTTTAGAATGTCTAAAGTCTAAACAAAGAAAGAAAGGTTCATCCCATAAAAAGAAGAAAATTGGAATAGTTTGTCATCGTGAGGAGAAATCCGAAACATGGACTACGACATGTTATATTTTCGGGAAAACTGTAAGGAAAACGTAGTCTTTATCTACATATAATCTGTCTGATAATTTTAACGAATACTTTATATTAAAATACGAACGTGGAAGTCCATAAAACGATAAGGATTTAAATTTTAAATTCGCTAATTCGGATAAGTCACTGTTAAATTTGTTAAAATTTTTTATAAACATGGGCTATTTTTGTGTAATATAAGTATATATTATACATTATATTTAAAAAGATAACCCCGAACTTAGTAATACAATAAGGAAAGTTACACAAGACAATAAGAAAAGGAACAGGAAGACGAAACTGAAGCTACAAGTTTACAGAATAACCAAAACAATCGGATAGAGCTTTAATAGTAAAATATACTGGTCATAGAAGGGCATTCTGGTACACTCATAGGCTTTTCAATTTCCTACACTGTATTTAATGATTATTAGACGTAATAGACCATCTGAAGTAGAAGTTAGAGAAGAATTTTGTATAGCTTCTGTGAGCTTCAGTCAATATTTCAAAATAAGTAAAAAGTGATAATGTTGTTCCAAAAATAAGTTATATTGCGAAAAAAATTAATACTCACAATGAAAAGCATATGTAAGAAAGTAAGAGACCAAAAAAAAAAGAGATAGACAAAATTCCAATCAAGCCTCATTTTTTAAAACCTATGTTCATTTTTTTTTTAATTATAACAAATTATATTGACAAAATAAGGCTTTTACTTACGACAGTAAATTACACAGCAATGATTTGATACTTAATAAAACAATTGAGGCAAAAAATTTTCCTTTTGAAATCAATTGAGAAACAATTAATAATATTGTAGGGCAAATATGTGAAGATAAAACGCACGAAAAAGATACTTTGTCACCAGAACCGCAAGTTCGTTGATAGATTTATTGAATTTTAATTGACTTTAATACTAATAAACCTTAAAACGGACAATCAAAGCATTACTCGTTAATCTGAATTGTGACTCATAAGGCTGTTATATTTATAATTATATTTTGGTAAGTATAACTCATTTTAAAAGACAAACGATCAACATACCTAAAGTTCTGGTAATCAGAATGGTTGTAGTGAAAATAATAATTAACTATTTAAAAACAACTATAAATGAAAACAAAAAACAATTAATTAGGTATAATATCCATTTTAGCTTGGAAACAAAGCTTTCTAATAAATACTACTAAATAAAGAGCATTCTGATAAGAGAGTCGATAAAAATGATAACCCCATATTAAAATCAACCAATTAACAAATATTTTTGAGGTTATAGCTTCTATCATTCAAGGTTAAAAATAAGTTTTACAATGATTTCTATATACATTACACAACAAAATCTTACGAATTACTGAAAGAGTGTAATAATTGTGAATGTAAATACGTAGACCTTTGACAATTTTGGTATTCTAAAAATTTTTTGCCACTTACATACAGTTAGTTATCTACAGATAGTTCCCTCGACACCCACGAACGCCGACCTGTTGTTCACTAACCCTAACCAGGGCCAACTAAATACCAACTCAGAATATTAAATAACATCTAAACATCAATCAGAGAAGCACACAGAAACGTAAGTATATCGAACAATACTATAAAAATCCAAACCTATGTCTGGTGGGTTTTCCTCCTGGATTATTCCGATATCGTAGTCGTGGAACACATGACGCTGACGATATCGACTGGTAAAAGGGGCGTCCTGAGCCGTCTGATGAAGGTCACAAGGTCACGGAGGATGCTCTGCAGGAGGCGAAAGGAACGGCTGACTGATCGTTGGATTTTTTTTTATAAAGATTGATTAAACATGAATTTATGCAAACATTATGATTTAATATTTTGTAGATTTTTTTTAAAATATTTATTACAAGGGTAGTTCCATAACTACGGGGTCCAACAAAGAAAATGCAAGTCTACGAAATCGTTATTTTAAAATGAAAAGAAAATTTTTTCCCGCCCAACGATTTCATCAGCATTGGAAATAAGGACACTCGCTTCTATATAGTAAACCGAGCGAATGAAGCACTCATTCAAAACTAAATTCACGAATTGTTGACAGGAGTTGACAGGAGTATTATTATGATGAAATAGGGCTTGCTTGTTCACGAAATCACTTTAATATTTTCTCTTTAGTTTTGTAGCGAACTTGTAACGAATTGGAACAATACTCACCATTTATTGTTGTCCCCTTTTTAAAAATAGAATGACCGAAATAATTCGATGAAAATCTCAAAATTTGAGACCTATCCTTTACTACTAACTTCTTTCTTTGGCGGAGGAGCATCTTTGTATGTCCATTTTATAGTGTTCTTTGGTATCGGGAGTACTGGTAAACCCAGAAAAACAATGTAATAAATCGTTTTCTTACTGTGCTGTACATAAATGTGTCTTCACTGCACGGTAAAAAAAGTTTTGGTGTAAGTAGTACAATGTTTTAGCGACCAAGAAACATATTATCTAATTGGGGAGCGGTTGGACACACAAAAAACAATGCCTATCTATCCTACCAGTCACGTCAGCCGTACAGCACATTTTATAATAAATATGCTGATTTCCGATTTGTATATTAAAGTTTCATCTCAAATCATATTTTGCGTCATTGTTGCGCATTTAGTTATTTGTTATTCTGCTCAAATAACACATAAAACGTGACGGAAATTTATAAGCACTATTTAATTTTTTTTTTCTTCGCAGGTAATTCATACTTTTATTACAGAATAAAAAGAACGAAAACTTAATACCTAATTAACAATCTATTGAACTTTTGCGTATGGCGGGTTTGGTTTAGTTGAAAACACGTCATGCAGTTTTTTTATAGCCATTCAAAAAATTTCTTATGGATCTTCATCATCTTTGCTTTTATCCATATGCAGATTCATATTAAAAAATTACTACAATTCTCCATTACCAATTTCCTTAATTACGATCTTTGTTCTAACGATCTTTCACTTTCATTTTGGCATGAGGCCACACATAGACTTTCCCTAATTCATTCATTTGAGCATTCATTGTTAATTTCTTTGCAACTATGGAAAGCAACTATGTTGAACTTTTATCAATTTTCTAGAAATGTGAATCATTGGAAAGAACAAAATGAAGAACTGCATGAAAGTAATAAAAATGGTTATTTCTAAAGAAATATCATAAGCATACGTTTTTAACTATATTGTATATACAATGGCTAGGAAAATAAAAACTTACAGAGCAAAACTCGGAGGAAAGAATAGATTGGGCGAAAGAAATACGAAGAACAATAATACAACAACGAAATAACGATATTGTCAGCAAGTGACACACAAAACTTAAACAATTCTATAAAGATGGCAAATAATCTCAATATGAAAACTAATACGTCCTAGGAGACAACTTAAAATTTATTAAAAAAGGGCATTATTTACGAAGTCACTAATATAGTCCAGTCGTCAGATATTCACCTCTAAAATAAAGTTTACCACTCGTCCCTTGACTTCCCCATAAAACCTTACATTTGAGGAGGGGGCGGGACAGAAAAATTCGATTTATCAAGAATCTGTAAGCCCTAGATAAAAAAATGTTTCAAATACAAATGTAGCTGAGATAATTTTGCAAATACGTTAATTAGCACTTTTTGTGTAGAATAAACCGTTCTTTCAGAAACAACGCTTGAAATGACCGGCGATTTTACGCTTGAAATGACCGGCGATTTTGAATGTCAGTTACGCGTGGAAAACCAATTTTACATAAAATTTGTATTAATTCAACGGTAAACATTCGATATTTTTTTATCAGTGGCTTTACCTATCGAAAAAACTCAAAATGTGTTTAAAGGTGAAAAGTGCAGCTTTCGTATGAAATTTTTTAGTTTTTTGTCGTAAGGAAGTCAGGTTCTATAAAGCTGTTGTCAAATCGGTGTCAAACTCAAAATCGGTTTATTAGCACTTTTTGTGTAGAATAAACCGTTCTTTCAGAAACAACGCTTGAAATGACCGGCGATTTTACGCTTGAAATGACCGGCGATTTTGGAATGTCGTATACGCGTGGAAAACCAATTTTACATAAAATTTGTATTAATTCAACGGTAAACATTCGATATTTTTTTATCAGTGGCTTTACCTATCGAAAAAACTCAAAATGTGTTTAAAGGTGAAAAGTGCAGCTTTCGTATGAAATTTTTAGTTTTTTGTCGTAAGGAAGTCAGGTTCTATAAAGCTGTTGTCAAATCGGTGTCAAACTCAAAACCAATTTCATGCTATAATAAGTGGTAAACTATTTTGTATATTTTTTTTTTGGTCCCAAAAATGACATTCTTAGAACAATTTAGCTTGTTCGTATGATTTTTAGAGGTTCAATGGCATTTTCGTCTTTGCAATCCAATTAATTTTATCACATATATAAAAACTATAATCATTTCTCGTGGACAATTTATACACAAAAGGAAATAGTCTAGAATGAAAAAAATGGACCAGTTTGTTCATTTCGTAACCAGGAGTTTGTTAGGGACACTTCGTTACAGAAAAGTGTACTTATGTATCTCTAAAACTGAATAATATCGATGGCAATCTACAAGTGGGTACTTACTTTGAATATTCATGTGTTACACAAAACGTGAATGGATAGAACAACGTATTTTATTATATGAATGACGCGTACTTTGTTTTAGGAATAAATAGAACTGCGTATATCATTTAATTTACATATTTATGACAATCAAACACTTAATTACAATTTCGGTAATTGGTTAGGTATGATTGTTATAATTATGTTACCATTGTTATGTTAAGGTTATTTTTGGACCCATAATAAATAGAAAATAAAACAAAATAATACACAAAACAGCATTAACAACTGATATAATCTAAACTTATAGATGGTCTCAATATGGACAGTGTTAGTGAAAAATTATTTATTGCTTCCGCTTGTTTGGGTAGTTTGCTCTCCGGCACATTTTAACCATGCCCACATCATGTTAGCTTTTCATCTTTACCTTGAATAGTTCTCTAGGTTTCAGCACCATACAAAAGAATACTTTGTACCTATCCGTGACAAACGATGACGATCATCATGGAAATCTTTATATTGTTTTGCATCAGCGCCGCGCGGGAAAGCTGTACAGCTGTTGTGTCGAACCGGGTTCTGGGTTCTTTAACTCTTCTTCGTGGATCTCGCTTTTGAAATATTTTTCCTTTCTTTATTCTTCTGAGGATCTCCTTAGTTGTGACAGAATAGAGAAGACGTAGCATCGCAACATTCTTCCTTTTATATCAAGAGAGAGTTTATGGCTCTTGAATAAGGCTTTTATATCCGATTGAAGGTGGATCTGTCTTTTCCGTTGCGCGTTAATAGAGTTGATACGATACAACAATCCTGGCGTAATTTTTTGTAATAGAAATTACTTGATAAATACTGTTTACCTGTTTTTATTCAGGATTATTAATCTTTAGATAGTTTTTGAAAAGTGTTAATAAATGTGTGATTAGTATTTTTGATATATTTTCAATGTTGTCCATAACTTCGTTATGGAGATGATCACCCACGAATGTAAATGTAAGTTTCTAGGCATTTGGCTGACATCGTCAATGGATGATCTTCCTTAAAGAAAGCTGGTTTCTTCTTTTATTGGTATTGTTTATCTTCTTCAAGCATACCGTTCTTCATTGCTTTGACATTATATGTTCATTTAGGCAGACATATTTCAAAACCTCATTGAAAATAGGCATGCTCGAAAAAAAAATGAATCCTAAAAACATTATCTATTTTAATTTCGTACCGAATTCAGTATAAGGTATTAAAAACGACTGTTTGAAGAAATATAATGAATACCCAACCGTTTGACTCTGTCTTGCTCTGAGAACGCACTGAAGAGAATTAAATGTTTTCAGCAATACCTGATTTCATAGTTTCGTTCATAGAATGACGTCACCAAATGAGTGTGTCAGTCTCACGAGATTTTGAACTCAGTCTACCGATTGATTATATATGTTAAGTTCTCCTAAAAGTGGGTTACACTCTTAAGAATTTCAGCATAAATTACTTTAGGTCTAGTGGGTTTCACATTCTTCCGTAGTCACAATATACAACCACGCTTATTTTGTCGGTGTCTATCTTTACTCATTTACCTTATATATATCGAGGATTTCGCAATTTATTCCTGTCTCTTTATTAGTAATTCTTCAGACAGAATCTTATGATTTTATGTTGTACATACATACTTATGTACTATGAATTTTAATGATCGTATGTCGTCACACTTCTGTGTTCTATGTATGTTTAAGTTGAAAATATCTAGACTGATGATTACATTTTTATATTAGAACTTTTTTTGGTACTTATTACGTAAAAATATAATAGTCCATGTCTATACAAATCCCCAGTGTCTTTAATGACTTACATAACCTAAATAAGTCAATCAAAGTGAAATTCTTCAACGACGTTTGTAGTAAGTAGCGAAATGTCCTACTTCCTTTTCCGATTTCATATTCGTAATAGTTTATAATCATTTTATAAACGAATATGTTACATGTCAGTTGCCGCGAAATGAGAATATTTCGCTTGTTAGGCTGTTGAATTAAAGAAAGTAACGTAACTCGTTAATACAAGATGAGATTTTATCGTAACCGTTTTATGCTGGAATACTTTATACTAAATACATTCAAAAATGCACATTGCGCAATATTCAGTGATGGCTTTTCTATATTATAATTTTTTGAACTCAAGATATGCGATGAGATTTTAATACACATGGGGGTAAATCCAAAAGATGAAATGAAGCGAATACGAATAAGAGGCAAATTGTATCGTTTTCTCTACACTCCATTCACACCGCTCCGTAGATTCGACTTAGTCCTTTCCTTCGAAACATACTAACATCATTACTTTTTATTAGAGTCTAGGTCTCAACCATATGATAGGACTGGGCATATTATTTTTTTGTAGAGTTTCATTTTTGTATTTTTCGATATAATTGTCAATTTAAGGAGGAGATTGAGCCCAAAATAGCAACTGTTGGCCATGAAAATTTTGCGGTTTATCTTTGTAGTAGTATTATTTTCAGTTTTGTTAAATTTACCAACTGATTTAGTACTCCCAACTCTTTCGGGAGCAGATTAGCGGGAAAGGGTTGCAATTTGATGAATTGTCAATTTACCACCTCTATAACTAACCTGGTATTTTCCTATTATTCGTCCTGCATATGATGCCATACGGTGGCATAGTATAGTGGAGAATATTTTATACGCTGCATTTAGAAGAAGCGAAATTCCTCTTGGATTAGTTAAAGATATCTTATTTTTGGGTATAGTGTAAAGTATTCCAATACTCCAATCACTGGAGAGGGTTTTCGGGGTCCATATTTCTTTTATATATAAACTGCTGTAATGCCATTATGGTGTACCTTCTTTATATAGCTCAGCTGAGATTATCTATTCTGGGTGATTTGTTTCTAATAGCTAGTTTTTTAACCATTTTATTTTTATAATTTTTATTTCTTTGGTAAGCATTATGGTATCATATATATATATATATATATATATATATATAATATATATATATATATATATATATATATATATATATATATATGCTCTGTTAAGAATAAAAGTCGTATCTGCAATTTTAAGTTTTTTTAGGTTTTAACGCCAACACATTGATAGCCACATAATCTACCTATTTTTAAAATTTGTCGGATCTGCATTTTAACAGTTTATGTTGAGCCAATTTGTGAAATCTCCATTTGTTAACATTTGTAGTCGTAACTTCACAAGATGATTTGTAGTTACGACACATTTGCTTAACAATTGTGTAGTTTCCACAAAATATTCTAACAACAGGAAGATTTAACTAAATCATTCATAGTGGTACCGCCTTTTTAGTTTCTTAACCTAAAAATTAAACGGTTGTGACCGTTATTAGGCGTATCTGATTTTCAGTTGTTTACTAGTATTAATCTTATTGTTATAGTGTTTTTATACGCTGCATATATTAAAGTTTATTAACTGAACCATTCACAATGGACAGAAATAGCAGAGCATTTAAAATACTGCATATTTTAAATAACCAACAAAGGGAGAAAATACATAGTTTACGACGACGTGTTGTGAAGAAACCTAAACTTCAGCATGATAATGACCCCGATTTTATTTTGTCAGATTCAGAGACGGAATAAATTAAGGAACCGAAACTAAACAGAAAAGGTTTGTATAAAGTGAAGATGATTAGTAATATAACTTTGAGAGCTGCAAATGTTGTTCCTGAAGAATCTGATTACAAAGGTGAAGAAGAAGGTAAGGAAGACTGTCTCCCTTTTATTCAAGATCTTGGTAGATATAATATATTTATCTGTTGAAAGGGCGAAAGAGGACAATTTAACTAAAACATGGGAAATCCGAAGGAAATTTAAAAAGAGCCTAGCAATGAGAAAAAAAAAGAAGAAAATTAACAGTCACAATTGCTAAGCACGGTGTAAAACCTTTTGTATCTCTTGCAAGATATGTTCCGAAAAAATTACAGAAGCGAGACGAACAGAAATAAACAGAGAATTTTAAAAATTGCAAAAAGACGAAGAAAATTTTTATTTTTCATAACGCATCTGAACAAGTAACCAAACAAAAAACCACAGCTAGTGTTGCGTCTAGAAGGTCGAAAAGTTTTTTATATTTTCTTAAAGACAATGACGGATGCAAACAAAGTGTCTGCAAAATAATTTTTATGAGAACGCAGGTATATGGAAAGAAAAATGACAGTTATCAGAGATGCCCTTACTAAAACAAATTCAAAAGTGATGGTCAACAGGAATAAACAAGGAAAGACAGAAAAAATTAAAATAGATTAAAATATTATTAAAGAACATATAGAATCTTTCAAACTCACATAACCACACTACCGTCAGGAACGCACACGTTATCTTCCCAGTGACATCGCAATAAAAATGATGTACTAGAATTGTATTGAAAAGTATCCAAATATCAAGTTTTTATATTATTTATATTGAGAAGTTGTCGGAACTTTTAAATACTTTATTTGTAAAATTAAGACACGAAGAGTGCTGGTTGTGTGAATTATTTGACTTGCATTCAAAATCCACGTCTCACAAAAAGGATGCATTGGTGGATAATTGTGAGGAATGCACCAACTTTGGTGTACATTAAAATTAATACACTGCTGAGAGATCAGAATATCAAACTGACTCTTCTGCAAAAAGTAACTGGGACGATCAATCAATCAATGGTAGTTTCAGCGGATTTGCAAAAGGTAATAAAATACTGTAATAATTATAAATGTTTTATTTTGTTGTGGTATTCTAGGTCATAATGCTTCTGCATAACTGCAATTTTATGGCACGAAGGAATAGCCGGACCGAGTAAGTTGGATATTGCCAGCACATTCTATAATTTTTTTTTGTCTCACCGAGACACTAACAATATTATAATGTGGCTTGACAATTGCTCTGCTCAAAATAAAAACTGGGCTCTGTTTACTTTCTTTACGTTTATTGTAAACTCTAAGGATATCGCACTTGAAAAATTCAGTATTGAGTATTTTGAGCCTAGCCATACCTTCATGGCCGCGGACTCATTCCACCACCAAGTGGAACGCTCCATGAAGCAAATGGGTAAAATATATGATTTTAAAGACTTTTCGAATGTAGTAGCAAATGCAGCAAGTAATGCTAAAGTAATTATTATGGAATTTGCTGACTTTTTTGAATGGCAAGATGGTACTTCTGCATATAAACTGAATAAAATGAATCCCAGCCATACCCAAATCAAATGGTTCAAGTACATTTTTCTAGAGGTAAATATACTTTTTCGTACAAAACCAGCTTCACCTCAGAGACAGAAAGTAAAGTAAACATTCTAAATGCAAAGATTGCAAAACAGGGAATGACAAAACCTTCACCCAAGTCCATTCCTAGAGGCATAACGACTAAAAGAAATCAACTAATTATATCCAAATTGTGTGGACACATGACTTAAAGCAGACAAACGTTTTGGAATTATTTACCAACTTCAATGGAACCTGGAGCTTTACATGATTAAAAAACTGATTATGACTTTATGTTATTTTGTTTATCTTGACCCTGTAAGTTTCCTTGTCGTATATTCTTCTATTAATTATCCGTTAGTTTTCGATTAGGGATAGAGTTGTGCATTTGTCTGATTGGAGAATCTATTGCAACTGGCTGAATGACTAATGTCAATGCCATTAAAAAAAAAAAATTTGTTTATCTTAATAAACTATAACTTTGATTTAGATAAGACTTTTTACTTTACCTTATTTTTACGATTTCTTAAGATTAAATGTCGTATCTATCAAAAGTCTAATTTCAAATACTCTGAAAGAAAATTGCACGCACTCATTAAATTTGTACTCAAAAAATATATTGCTATCTTGTAACAAGATGTTTTAATGAGTCATTACAGTTGATGGTAATTAATCCAATCTAAAACATCCAATATCTCAAAATAGGGATTTTGTCAGTTTCGACTTCTATTCTTAACAGGGCAGTATACACCTCATCGACTTTATTAAGTAACTAAACATGGTAGTTTTATTGATTAATCAATATCACAGAATTGTTGTTTTTCTCGTACTACAAACTACAACTACAAAAATATAGTTTATGTCTGTAACTTCTTCTTTTTTAGCTTGAAAACATTCAATTATTTTTGACGTGTAAGCATTGGCTAATTGTAAAAACAACAAAACGATTAAACTAGGGGTTTTTATTGCCAGTTACTTTACTCGAACATAATCACCTTTTATCGCACCCATGCATATACGTGTGGACCGATATAGGTTACTTGAAGGTTAGATAACAGCCGATGAGCCAATTATTCTTTTGTTTGTCTACGTCGACGATTTATGGTAATAATTGTGGCAATATTTACCGCGGGAAAAATCATCTATATACTGACGAAGCATTACAAATCGCCATCGTAAACGAAAATATATTGTTACGCTAGGAATTTTGTTTAATAAATTTATTCCGCATTCATAAAATATGTGTTTCAAGTTTTGAGGTCAACGAGGTTTCCGTTTCTTTTTTTAACGTTGAAAGAGCTTGAAAGAGATGTTAGAAGATTAGAGATAGTGGTCAAGAAGTAGGTGACTGTACCACATACATAAAAACTTAATATCGAAAACATTTTTTATTTATAAATAACGGATGAGTTTTTTTTTCAGTCCATAATATATAGATATCAATAAAATATATTTAAGCACTAACAGAAAAAGAAGGTCATAAAAGTAGACTTTTTATGGAGCTATCTCTTTTGATATCCTAAAATAAAAACGATTTTGTCTTAAGCTATCAAAATGATTTAAATATCTATATATTAGACAGGCTTTTCTAAATTTTTTTGTCGGGAGAATTTTGTAAATTTTCTCCATTTGTAATATTCTTACTATAATTTATGATTCATGTATCCCAGGTTTTCTTTTTCATGTGTATAAATCAATTGTTCTAAGTGAACGGAAATGTAAGTGAATTGAAGTGTATAAAAATTGAATCATTGTGTCATTTTAAAACTCTATTCCGCCACATTTAAAACTGTGTAGAAATACCGCACCATTGATGTATTTTTTTATTTAATTTATAAAGGATTCAGAGATTTTGTTACCAATTGATTTCCAAATAGATGATTTTATTTGTAAAAGTTTTGGAGTTAGTGTATGATTAATATTAAGTTAATTAATGGTACATTATCAGACAGATAGATCTTCCGCCCATTGCTAATTTTTTCAAACTGGCGAAAATCTATACTAATTCGAAATGAATAGGTGGAATTATCAAATATCACTCCGCCACTGTCTATTGCAATTTTCCCCTAATAATAATTGCAACGATAATAAATGCATCACTATACCGACCAATGATAACAAATGATTAACTAAATAACTTAGAAGGGGGGCTTATTACGTACGCACTTGGTGCTTTTTCAATCAGACAAATTTCCTATCATGTTGTATATGAGTGATTGTAGGTTTATTATATTATAAAAGAGAACAGTGATCAAAAATATGGATCCTTCTGTTTTGGAATGAAAAAAATTAATTAATGGGATTTTACTTCTGAAGCAGTATTTATTTTCGGAATTCATTTTGAACTGTTATATAGTGATTCAAGAGGCTAGTAGAGTCGGAAATGGGAAGCTGCCTAAATGGACAATTAAAAATATAAAATCTTCTCATTTTACGAAAAATAAAAAAACTTCGATGTCAGCAGTATTCCAACAAACAAACTTGACTTATGACATATTATGCCTATTCACTCTAAAAAATGACTTACATGCAAGACAAAGACAAACATAGAAAGAAAAGAAAAAAATGTAATTTTAATAAAAGATGATAACGAAGAAAAAAAACTTTTTAAAAATAGAAAAACATGCACCCCAAACCTTAATAATTATGATGACATGAGGTGCTTAAAAACCTTTAGATGTAAAGTAGATTGCCTTTGTTCCTATGGCGTTGTAAAGGGGGTATTATAGTGGTAACTATACTGTTATAACTCAACATTAAATTGTTTATTGTTTACAAAAATTCCTATAGTATGTATGTAGTAAAACACCTACAACTTAAACAACCAATTTTAAAAATTGGAATCACGCAACTAATGATAAAACAATGCATAACATAAAACATACTAAAAACTCAACGCCTTTTATAGCATAATCCATTGAATGAATCTCCCACTCTAATTAAAATATAAAACAATTACATTTTCAATTATTTTCCTACCGACTTGAATTTTAATGGTCAGCTTTTTGTATTATGCGGTTGAATAGTATTGGAAATCAATCAGCAATTTCAAATTCTTAGGAATTATTTAATACTTTATTTACCCGTTTCAAACGAAAAGGAAGTTAATCGATAATAAAGCTTTTGGTTTTGGTGTAATTACCAATCAAATAAACTCTAGTGAAATTAATACTGTAATTAGTATTTATTATGGCAGGAATGTTATGTTTTAGGTAAAATATCAAATATTTGGTTTTGCAGGTCAACGGCAGACAGTTTTACATGTGTTGAAGAAAGTTTCATATCACAACTATTATTGTATAATACAATATAAATAGCTACTTATACCATTATATAAAATGGATCTGTACCTTAGAAACTTGGTATATATATTCATATTCATTTTCTTGAAAGCTTTTATCCAAACCTTTAAGTTTTGAAGGAAGCTCTTAAAAAGCTGAGCTGAGTTTTATAATCTCTGGATATAAAAATACAAGGAGGAACGTTTCAAGAATTTAATAGAATAAATGAAAGACTGAAATATGTTGAAATTCAATATCAATAAGTACCCTAAGCTGTTGTTTTAGGTTCTGGAGACTAGGGTGAATAAGACCTATTCAAACATGATTCATAAATTTTACTATCACCCTTAGGGGCATGAATATGACAAATAATGATACGTTTGGGAGTATTACAATAAATAGTCACATAATATGATAGTAACTTTAAACAGTATAAACTTGGCTGATGTGTAACAAAGGATATTTGAAAAATAGGCAGCAATAAAAAAACTTGGAAATAACGAAAAGAATATTATAATGTATACAATCAAAACCAATTAAAAAATTAAATAGTAAAGATACATTTAAAGAACAGCAGATTGAAGAGCAGTACAAAGTTTTAATTAGGTAATATTGCAACAAGGAAGAAGCTTTTTTCAGTATACAGGTACAATGTCAAAAATGTAACAACCAGCAAAAACAACTTCGTCAATTTCGAAATGACTTTCGATAGAGTTAAATACTTAAAGTTGCTGGAGTCCTTATGTAATGTCGATGTGGATGGAAAATATTTACAGTGTATTAAAACCTTATATTAACATCAAAGGGCGAAAATTATTAATATAAATTTGCACCGATACTTAAAAAAGTAATTAAGGAGTAAAATATGTTTGGTCTCTGATAGGAAAGCGGTAAGCTACACTAAAAAAGTCTACAACTTGCGAGTCCGTAACAGCTTTGAACTGCAAACTTATTCTTAAGTAAGTAGTAGAGCACAACAAATTGGTTATGAGTGCCAGGACATAAAGGAATAGATGGTAACGAGATTTCTGGTAGTGTAACTAAAAAAGGAGCTACTTAGTACTCTTTTGATTGGACCAGAACTATTGTGCGATATTTCAAACAGCCTCATCGTGAAAGATGGCCAAAAATGGAAAGGGGAATTTAGATATCATCTGTAAATTGGGTAAAGCGGACAGAGCAATATGTAGATTCGCCGAATGATAACTGGCAGAATACTAGGCTTTCTTAGAACTCTACATCTTTTGGACTGTAACGTAGATGTAGGGTATTCAAAGAAGGTCTTTAAAGTCGTAATGAGGAAATCAGAGAAGCTGAACAAATCTCCAGCACTGTAAATATCCATCAAGGAATCAGACAGGGTTTCACCTACCTTATTTATCATGTGTCCATTAGAGGGAAGTCGACGTTAAAAAATCAAAACTACTGTTAAAGAAAGAAAAAGGCTCTATGATCTATAACAACAAACAATAACGTACTAGAACAAGTTTGCGAATATAAGCATCTAGGATGCTGGATTAACTACCAGTTGGATTCCGAAAAGGGGTCAAGGCCAACCAGAAATAACTTCATAAAGCTACGTGAATCTATTAGTAACTAAATTTTGTCCCACAAAACGAGCTTTGTTCCACAAAAGAAATTGAAGATCGTTGTCTCTAGTTAGGTTAATTAAAATTAAAAAAAAAACATCATACGACTTTTTGTTTATTTTTGTTGACGCAAACAACTTAAGATAGGAAATTTAATTGCAAACAATTTCACATGTACCCATTTTTGACGTACCTACATATGAGTTTCCGAGATATTCGGCATAAAAACTTGAAAAATTGGGTACGCATAGTCGAACAGTTTTTTTTAATAGAGCATATTCAAATTCTAGTTTCAAAAATCTTTCGGACATACTTTTACAACATTCTACGGTCCGATTCCCTACAGCCAACCCAAAGAGATTTATCTGAGCTACATTGAGTATTCGATTAACGTATTTCTACGACCTTTGTTGCAGTACAAAATTCATGCAAAATGTGTAATGTATGCTGCACCACTATTAAATTCGGTAAGATGTAACACTGTAAAATAAATTGCAATACATTAAACGCCCAATTATGTAAAAGTGGCTTAAGAGTATTACTCAAAATAATAAATATCCGGAAAACGTTACACCTGGGCCATGTAAGTAATGACAAATATTATTTCCACAACTAAAAGTTGTATGTTAGTAGAAGTGGAAGGAAGGGGTGGACAGTAAAAGTTTGTCTGGGTTGCATGACATGAAGAATTGAACATAAAAAAAATATAATCATCTGAGCACAGTGGCGAGTTTGCTCTTGTTATCCAGAACCTCCGTTAGTAGAAGCAGCACGCGAAGAAGGATTTAAGTACACGATGAATGATTAAAAAAAGATAAACGTCGTAAAATTAGTAAAAATTGACAAATTATTAAAAATATTGAGTACTCTGTATAAGGAAGAAACACAAAAGTAATCTGACTTTCCTATAGAGTATTGTATAAACTTTTGTAACAAATAAAAGAATTATAAAAATAACAATCTAATGTTTTATACTACAAGTAATTACTTTTCTGAATGTATATTAGCAAAATCGCCAGATCTAATCCACGAGTCATGCCACCAAGCATGAGTCTTTATATCTCATTCCTGATAGGCTGCTTTCAAATCACCCGATTCAACAGGCAACTAAACAGCTTGCTGGCCAAAATAAACCAACAATGAACTTTATCGATTTACTAAGTACACGTACCCACAAATTATAGCGAAGAAATCTTCAGAACTGTTTATTCTCACGTGTTAAAGATATACAGTTAAATTTTGTGGATGGTCGTAGATTTAAATAATAAAAATAGTTTTAAGTTGACATGTAAGAGGTTACAAAATATGTTTTGAAAACTTTTGAAATAACGACAAATGTGACGATTGAAACGACTGTAAAATGAGGAAATTATAGAGTAATTTTGAAACTGTTTCATTGATAATAATTTATTATTGTTTTATTGGCAATATTGTTGAAATGTGCCAATATAATAAATTATAAGCTGCATATCTGAAACTGGTATGTTTTCGAAAATAAACAAATCATAAAATGGTTTCGTAACAATGATAAAATATAAAATATGTTGTCAAAGATTTGCAAATTTCCCTCTGTAATTATAAATCTAGGTACTTTTCTAACATGGACTCAGGAAATACAACAATACAGAAACAAATGACAGGAATTAAGCAGTATTTGTTTTCTGCTCTCTTTAGGATTTTGCTTTAATATGTAATATTAGTACCTATAAGAAATTGTATCAATGGCTATTAAATGGATAAACCAGGAATTGAACGACTTTCAAATACAAAATCAAAAATACTTTCAAATATGAATTACTTATTTGTCCAGGCTAAGAGAATAAAACTAATAATATACAAAACTGGATAAGTAAATCGAAAGATATGATAAAATACTTAAAAATGATATAAATATAGATCACAATATAGGAGTTCCAAAAGCAAAAGAACATTGACAGAAAACAATAAACGCGACAGTGACAATTAGGAAAAAAGAAAAACTACAAAACAAATATAAAAAATTTATAAAGTAAGGGACAAACTCCAAATGAATTAATTGAAGTAATATACCAAATTGTATTGTTAAAATGATAAATTCACTTAAATGTTGAACAATGAAATATATCTAAATGCGAATTATAAGCGCTATATAAACTGTTATAATTGACATTTTCAATGTCAAAAAATGTTTAAAATATTTTATTATAATTGCCCTGTAAAACATTGTAAGGAATCATTTTAATCACTACTGTTTTTGTATCAATCGTAAACTACTGCAAACCACTCACCTGTTATAAATTCACAGTAAAATCACAAGAAAATTAAGTCCAAGAGTCTTTCTGATTTTCACTAACAGTTTTTACAAGCTACTCCAAACTTGCAAAGTGCACTATGGGTAATGTAAACACTGTTATGACTTTTTCTCCCGGTAATATAGGGCTTGACAAAACAAGACCTAGCACACAACTGACATGAGAAGTTGCAAAATAAATTTATATATGGGTTAAGCAGTTCAAAGTCACGCAACGTGCCGTGGACTCTGTGACTTCGCCGGTAAAAATGATTGAAGTCCACGTGGTCGTTTCAAGTTTGGGGTTCAACGATTGGCCTAGACCGTGTATTGGTCAGGAAAATGTGCGAGAGCCTTGGTAGTTAGAGGTGATCAGAATATTATTAAATGTTATTTTTTCGCTGTTATCGAAAATCAAATGTTTCACTGCGCCAGGAAAAGCATGATCTTAGATGAGGATGGGACTTGCCGATTTTATTTATAACATTTAAAAAATTAAAAAATAAAAACGATACATCTAGTTCCTTAATAGCCACATCTTAAAACTTTGCTGACTACAATATCAATATGAATGATAATTATATACATGCAATGGCTAGAAAGACAGATTTTATGTTGTTTTTAAGGTATTTGGTTTACTTCTACAAATGCCGGTGCCATAAACGACACTTATATCAACGATGCGTCTATATTCGTTGCCTATACGTGCATCCATTGTGTAGACAGGTTTGTGGCAATATACAAGCAATATACAGGGTTGGTCTTCAACACATTTTATTGTACTACTCTTTCTTCTGGAATTTTATATTTGCAATATTTGCAAAATTATTTGTAATATTTATGAAAAAATGATTCAATTTTTTTTAGAGAGATTGGGAGAAAGTGTGGAACAAAGAGAGAGACAGTGAAATAATTAAAGGCGTAGAATCAAATGGAGAGATGTTCAATCTGCATTTTTATCTGGTAATAAGTTGTTCAGTATAACAACTTTTTGGTTTTATACAATACCACCTCACTATTTTTAACATAATCCTTTTTGAAAACGTGGCGAAAAAAATTAATTGTGGCGATAAACCCTACCCATTTGAATGAGATGAAGGAACTACTTTTCGACAGTTTTCTTTGTCGCACGGGGAAACGGTAGTATATTTCAACAATCAGTCTATTTGTATTAGATATGTCTATGATTAGGTCAAGTTAGGTCAGCGGAAGTTAATTTAGGTTAGAAAAAGATAATTAAACCGATTTTGTTTTCTATTCATCACCTTTCATGTGCTTCGAAGCTTATGGAGCTAGATCAGATTACTTTTAAAGTTAAAATCTTTAAAACATAAAACATCTAATACGGCGGGTTAAACCAGCTGCTGCGGTGGCAACGCTTGGCAAATCATGTACGCGTTTGTCATGCCTTTCGATCTTCCCGCCACTTTGCCTGGATTCAGCTTTCCCTCACCGCGAGTTGATATTCCTAATCTGTAGTGTATTCAGGGTCGTTAACATAATTTATACAGTAATACCGTTAGAGGCGGCATCGAAAATTAGTATAACCCAAGACAAAACAGCTGCCAGTTTATTAAAATTTTAATTATAAATAATTTTTTTTTCTAAAATATCTGAATAGTTGAAATTTTTATTATTTGTTAAACTTAAATCGTCAATATCTCAGAAACGAAACATCTTCGGCTTAAAGGAGTACTCGGACTCATAAGTCAAAAAATATATTTACTGAAATTGTCCCAATTGAATAGTTAATTTTGTGTTATGTTGTTTTAACTTTGAAAATGACTGGGCGGAGGACAATTGGCAGGAAATTTTTATACATCCACATAACCTATTCTAATTTTAATTTAACTATACAAATTCTTTAAATGCAGTTTATTAACAAAATAAATCTACACTTTGGGCCACAATTAACCGGCCACCTAAAAAATGAGTTTATACTGTGGAATATTTACGTATTTCTTACGAAGAGCGTACTGATCTTTTTGTGTTCGGTAGAGGCAGTGTGAATGCCCAAGTATACGTGAAAGAAGTTCTCCAAGATCATGTCATGCCTTTTGCACCATGCATTGGTGATAACTTCAGACTAATGCATGACAATGCACGTTGCCATACAGAAGGATCTGCCTGTGAGTACGTTAATGAGGTCGGGATTCAAGTTCTGCCATGGCCAGCACTTAGTCCCGATCTTAACCCAAGTGAGCATATCTGGGACAATCTCAAAAGACGGGTAAGAGCAAGAGTACCAGTCTCTGCATCTTTTGAAGAGCTGAAGACAGCTGCGGTAGAGGAGTAGCACAATATCCCCCAATCTGATATCCAGGATATCATGAACGGATTGCCAAACCGGCTCCAAGAAGTCCTAAGGGCTAGAAGCGGCAACACCCAGTATTAATGCCCAATTTTTTTTCAATTAGATTTTGATTTTCAAAATATTGTTAATTTGAATTTTCTTCGAAGATTTTATTCATTGGATTTTTACTGTAACAAATGACTTTTTTTCAAAGAGATTATTTTTTCTCTTCCGCGGAGATAAAAATTGATAAAAAGCATGTCTAGTTGTTAAAGCACCTAACTTTTGTATTATCCAACATAAGCGAATCAATCAAAAAAACAAAATGTTGATAAAGCATGAGGCTATAGTTACGATTTAATTTCAGTATTCTACAAATGCTAGAATATTCCACAGGGTGGTGCAAAAAACACAGTTTGATTCGTACACCCGATATACAATGAAAATGTAGCTGTTTGCAACAATATTATTATAGAGATATTGACAAGGAATAAGGCTATAACATATTAAAAACATCACTTAAATCGGACAACAGGTTTAGGAGATATAAGAAATCAAAAATTACCCATTTTTAAGGTGGCCGGTTAATTTTGGCCCAGAGTGTACTTATTACAATATTGACAAGACCTGAAGTATAAATTCTCTGTTTACTTATATTGACTATTTTAATATATTATTATGTAGTTAAATAATGGTTCAAATTCCAAATCACGTAGTTATAACAAATACATTATGATTCATGACAGATAACTATATAATAAAAAGTAACGAACGCAATTATTATTTAAACCTTTCCGGATTGTCCATCTCTATTCGTAAATGCACGGTATACACACACCGCTTGCATCAGATCATACGCAACGGCGATCAAACCGCGATATTATTTGCCAACTCGGTGGCGTGATGATCCTCCCACCACTGACTAATCTACTTCTTTCTTTCTTCGCGAAAGGACAAAAGAATGAGTTGGATGAACATCGGCTTGGGCTTGGGGATTAGATAGTTTGACTAATTACCTAAATAGGTCCATTAAATTACAGGGGGATTCTAAAAGCTGAATAAATTTCCGGAACGTATAAATAAATATAAAAATAGTAAAGGCAAATAATTATATTAAAATAAATAATAATTATTTCTAAATAAAAAGATAAAAAATAATCGAGTTTTATTGTACCAAGCATTCTTGACTTTACAACTTTCTGTAAATAACTGCAAAAACTTCTTTGTTTTTCTTCTATACAAATTTTATGTAAGTTGAATATTTTATATTTGTTACGCGGACTTTTATTTATAAATCTGATAAACCATGAGTACTGAGTAGTCTGAGTACTATTTAGAGCTCTTTTATGTTTAATTGTAACAATGATCTGTTTAGGACATCTAGGATATTTTGAAGTTATTCTCTTGTGTAATTACTATTTTCGTCGAGAATAAGCTACAATATAAGTTTAAAATAAGTTTAACGCGCACTATTACTCCCCTATTGGCTGACACTAACCTTCTCCGATAGATGTGATTTGATCAGCAACAGTTGAATGGTTGAGTACGAGATGTAGGTCTATCAAAAAAAAATCTTTATAGGTCTTAGCATCACTACTGCGTGAGAGAAACTTTTTTTAAACGGGAGCTGAGGTAATACAATTTTGATCAAGAGAAAGTTCGTTTTTACGATACTTTCGGAGTGAGGGTGGATTTGTGTATTGTTATAATGTACGTGGTTTAATGAAAGAGTTAAGAATTTTAGCCTATAATAGTGAATGACGACTTTTTATGGATAGCTTAAGGCGGAGCTTGAAGTGTATTTTGCTCCACAATGGAAATTTATTTCGCTCAGTCCCGATAGGACATTTAGTTCGTTTGAATGAAAGATATGAACATAACAAGAGAGTTATTGATCTGTTGCAATATCATCACATGCACTAATGGATCATTTGTATCTACTTAAAAATGCTCTGTTGCCTCCTTGGGCAGTAACGTAAATTTACAAAGTATCACTGTTTTTGTGTATGTGACACAGCAGACCTCGTGAGAAACATTGCTTACAGTCGAATTGACTGCCAAGATTCGACCTGAAACCTGTTGATTCCAAATTTGTCTCATAACATAATTCGTTCAAATTTTGCGAAGTGAATGAGACTGTTTCTCATCTTATTTCTGTTTTTATTTATATTCCGTATTAAAATATTTGTGCAGTCAGTGAGCAGAGTGAAAGATTACATAAAAAATTTGAAGTCCATGGAGGCATAGTATCTTGGCAGATGGGACACTCCAGAAAAATCTATAAGCGAAAATTTTCGTTTTAATAGGTAAAATATGTAATTAACGTTCGCTAACACGATTTATCGAACGCCTTTTTTAATCTACGAATAAAAAGGCGTTCGATACGATAGATCATCATAAAATGCTTCGAGCATTGGCTGACTGCCGCATTGACTACCGATATATCACCTTAATTAAAAGTATTTACGAAACTGGTACAGCTTGTGTCCGCCTTCATAAAGATACCAAGAAGTTTCGAATAGAACGTGGAATTAGACAGGGTGGTACTATCTCTCCTAAATTGTTTAAAGCTATTCTTGAATATATGTTCAAGCAAATGGAACGAGAGCATAATATGGGAATTAATATAAATGGGGAAGATCTGAACCACCTAAGATTTGCCGATGACATCGTTTTAATATCTGATAGAGTTGATAAAGCTACAAAAATACTGCACACGCTCTATAAAGTGTCAAAAACAATTGGTCTTAAAATTAACACCTCAAAGTCAAAATTTATGACCAACCTTGTAGTCAGCGGTAAAATTCTGATTGAGAGCCATGGCATCGACCAAGTAATAGATTACAAATATCTAGGCCATGAGATTCGCTTAGGCCGAGATAATCAGACAAGTGGTATACAAAGAAGGATAGGTCTCACATGGGCTGCCTTTGGTAGATTGAATAACATTTTTAAGTCTAATATCCCCGTTTGTCTAAATAGAAAGGTTTTTATCCAGTGCGTTTTACCGGTTCTTACATATGGTGCAGAAACACTGACTCTGACAAAAAGAACAATAGATAAAATAAGAGTTACACAACGCGCTATGGAAAGATCAATATTAGGTATTACCATCAGAGATAAAGAGTACCAAACCTAGAAATAAGAAGAAGAACAGGAATCACAGATGCAGTTGAAAGGGCTTGGGCCGGACATGTTGCCAGGTTAACGGATGATAGATGGACCAGAAAGATTCTGGAATGGCGACCAAGGCAAGATGCATATCGAAGCAGAGGACGACCACCGACTAGATGGACCGATGATATCAAGCGCATCACCACCAACTGGATGCAAGAAGCTCATAATAGAAATGGGTGGAAAATTTTACGGGAAGCCTACGTTCAGCAGTGGACGTAGGCTAATTGATGATGATGAACACGATTTAACTTGCAGTAAATGCTTTTATAAACAGTATAGTTAGTAAGTTTGTACTTTATTTTTCTTGGTGTACACAATTTGTATGAATTTTGGACATAACCTGTAACTTAAAAGTTGACGTGATGGACAAAAACTGGGATTATTTTTGGATTCAGAGTCCAAAAGTTAGTTAAAAAACCATAAGAAAATACTATCTAAAATCCTTAAAATGTTTCAAAAGTTATTATGTATTACATTTTTGTTGAAAAGATTGTGTGATGTTAAGAAGTATTTACCAGTTATCCTGCATGGCAATCTAAAACTCCCAATAGAGCTTGTTGTAGACCCTCAAACGATGTCTGAATGGGTTCTAAGAACCCTTATATACCTTTTATAAAGGATTTTAAATAAAACTTTAGTTAAAAACATTCAAAGATTTAAGGCAAATAAATTACTGTTCCGGGGTTTAAAGGAGTAGTGACGCGCAATATAAGGTGTTGCTTCCTGATAACACATCTAGCCACTCCTACTCATTTCCCATTCTCATCTCCAATAAGTGTGACTTTATCACAAACCTGAGCAAAACTACCGGAGATTGGGTAACCAACCCCAGTGAAAAGTAGGGTCAGGGCCAGCGAGGAAGGAAAAAATTGTCCTCCGAAAAGTGTGTTAGGCATGGGGCTAACAATCCTATCCTAGAAAACACACATGTTACGAATGTTCAAGGAAAGAAAACCGGACTGATCAAACGACAACGACTGCGCGAGAAAACGATACATGATTTAAGAATCGCGACATGGAGCATCCGATCCCTATACAGATCGGGAGCTCTCCAAAATCTGCTCGGTGAACTGAATATATATGACGTAGATATAACAGCTTTGCAGGAAATGAGATGGACCGGGATTTGCACCATTGACAAAAGACACCACATTATATTCTATAGTTGCGACGCTAAAGACCACGCACTAGGTACTGGCTCATTGTAAATAAAAAGGTTAAACACCTCGTAAGAGACTTTCGTGCTATAAACTTTAAAATGTGCATCCTGAAACGAAGGGGAACATTTTTTAATTACAGCATCTGAAATGTGCATGCCCCTACAGATGAAAAGGAAGACGATGTCAAAGAAAAATTCTTTGAAGAACTAGAAGCTGCATACCATTCATGCCCAAAGAATGACATCAAAATTAAATATGGTGATCTCAACGCAAAAATATGAAAAGAACAACAATATCTACCAACTATAGGTAAGCACAACCTTCATGATGTTTCCAATTACAATGGCATCAGACTAATAAATCTAGCAACTTTCCTTAACATGGTCATTGCCAGCACATGCTTCCAGCGACAAAATATTCATAAGTGAACGTGGAGATCTCCATAAAGGGTTACAGTAAACATGATCGATCGTGTTATTGACTCTAGACATAACTCAGACGTAATAAACGTATGCAGCAGACGAGGGGCAAATGCAGACTCGGATCACTACCTAGTGGAAAGTAGAATAAGAGTCAGAATCTCAAACATTAAAAAAGAAAAGGGATCCAAAATAAAAAATATGAAATAAAAAAATTAGTAGACAACAGCAAAAAGGCAAAATACAAAGAATATATAAAAGGAAAGCTAGAAAACAGACAAAAGCACAAGGTTGTAAATAGAGAATGGGAAGCGTGTAAAAACATCATACAAGACGCGACCAAAGAACCCTGGGTAACATAACAGAGAGGACAAACAATGCATATCAATGGCTACAACAACGACATAGAACACGAACGACAGAGGAGGAAAATAGAATGCTAAGGAGGAAAGAGAAGAAAATACGTCGCAGAATGGCAAGAGAACACATAGAAAAAGAACTACAAGAAATGAAAGAACTAAATAAACCATCAGAAACCAGAAAACTCTACCTAACAATTAAAAAAAGCAGAAAAGAATTTAAACCAAGAAAAATGATGTACAGTGACAAAGAAGGAAATAAAGTAACTCAACGGAGTAAAATACTAGAAAGATGGACAGAATTCTTCAAAGAAAAATTAAAAAAAAACGAAGATTCACTATATGATGGAATTATATTGGATCAAACGGATACAGTAGGAAGGCTATACATCGAGAAAAAACAAGTAGAAAGAGTGAATACCTAGAAATATCTGGGAACCTGGGTAAATGAAAACAATGACCAAGGTAGAGAAATAATGACACGCATTGAAATTGCAAGACAAGCATTTATAAAAATGAAAACAATGTTTGTCAATCGAGACCTTTCTCTGGATCTGAGGAGAAGAGCCTTAAGATGCTACGTGCTCTCGACTTTGTTGTATGGAATCGAAAGCTGGACACTAAAAGCGGATAATATAAAGAAGTTGGAATCATTTGAGATGTGGTGCCATAGAACGATTTTGAAAATACCATGGACCCAACGAGTTACAAATGCAGAAGTGTTAAGAAGGCTACAAAAGGATTGCGAGGTCATAAAGCACATCAAAACAAGAAAGCTGGAATATTTAGACCACATTACCAGATGTGCGAAATATGAGATATTAAGGCTCATAATGCAAGGTAAAATCAGAGGTAAAAGATCCATAGGAAGACGAAGAATTTCCTGGCTGAGAAACCTAAGAGAGTGGTATAGTTGCAGCTCAGTAGATCTTTTTAGAGCAGCCGCCAATAAGGTACGGATAGCTGTGATGATAGTCCAGCTCCGATAGGAGAAGGAACTACAAGAAGAAGAAGAAACAGATACCAGAGAAACAACCCTCCCTCTTCAGTAGCTAAAATGCAAGAACCAGTTACCAGACTGAAAAACAACAAGTCACCTGGATTAGACAACATTAGCACAGAATTAATAAAGGCAGGCGGAGACTTCCTATTGAATGCGATACACGAACTAATAGTGAATATATGAAATAATAAACGACTGCCTCAAGACTGAAATACCGGGATAATTATCCCATTACATAAAAAGAGAGATCAGCTTCAATGTATAAAATACCTGGCAATAATGCTACTAACTGTGGCATATAAAATACTGTCAAATATTGTGTATGATCGATTGAGACCATATGCGGAACAAATAGTTGGGGGATATCACTGTGGTTTCTGCAAGCAGAAGTACACAATTGATCAGATTTTCGTCTTGAGGCAAATCTTGGAAAAGGCTATCTAATGTATCTATGTATCTAATTAGCCTTCTTCGGTCCATTTTTTCGCGGTAGCGGGTAGATACTCTTTTACGTTCCCGGTAGAAGATAGATCTACTTCAGGGATGCGACCCTGCCCACGTGAGCCATAATTATCTCCCATTACCAAAGTTTCCATTCCTATATCCTACTCTGCCAGACAGTAGCATCAGTACCAAGATAGAGCGTAAGGGAAATGATCCTGGATCGGTATATTATTGGATACTAGAGCTGCTAAATTAACCGAACGATTACCGGTATAAGTAATCCCCCACCTGTTGGTCAACAGCTAAGGGTGGAAGAACCGACACGTGGTAGGGCACTTCATTGCCCTGGAGTATAGAAATTAACTCCGAAGGCGGAAGAACTAAATTAGTCAACGGCATTGAGATGTTTAAAGCCAGGGGATGACTACCACATTAAAGATCCGTAAGGATATCCTTAGTAAAAAGAAGTAAAGAAAAAAAAAATATCATCATGGACCCACCAATGGATAATTTACTTAATGATCATGGAGCTTGGAATCCAAGATCCGGCAGGGGAGGACAATCAGATTTAGACGACAGGGCCTCTCTGGTCGTCAACAAGGTAAATCCCTGTGAAGCAAATAACTCTATAGCCTTGAAAATCGGAACATAGAACGTAAGAAGTTTATACCAATCAGGCAAACTGGATAATGCTGTGTCGGAAATGTGCAGAATGAAAATTAATATACTGGGCCTTAGCGATATACAATGGCCTGAATCAGGAAAATGTAAGACCAGAAATGGAACGATGTATTATTCTGGAAACAACGATTCCAAGCACAAACGGGGAGTTGGCATTATAGTTGATAAGAATTCTCAGAAAGCTGTCTGTAACTTTGTTCCCTACTCTGATCGAGTGTTAATGCTGTCTCTAAACTCTCATTTAAAACGTAAAATAAATATAATCCAAGTATATGCACCCACTGCAGACAAGGATGAAGACACCATAGAGGCCTTCTATGAACAAATCGACAATGCCTTAAGACTAACTAAAAGACAAGATATAAATATTATAATGGGCGATTTGAACGCTAAAGTTGGCCAAGGAGAAGGGGAGAATTGCGCGGGGCGATATGGACTCGGGGAAAGGAATGAACATGGCGATAGGCTTGTAGATTTCTGTGTCAATGAGGAACTCATAATTACAAATACCTTGTTCAAACTTCCTAAACGTAGACTATATACATGGAGGTCACCAGCTGACAATAACAACAAAATAGTCAGAAATCAAATAGATTATATTATCGTCAACTAGAAATATATAGAAATTCTATAATATCATCTAAAACTTATCCAGGAGCGAACATATCCTCCGACCATAACCCGGTTGTTTTGTCGATGAGAGTGAAACTAAAGAAGGTCAACAGCCCTAGCACCAAGAAAATCATAGATACAAGACGTCTCAAACAAGACAACACATATGTGGAAACCAAATTTAAAATAAACGAGAGCTTAAGGAAAGTCAAAGAAGATAATGTAGAAACTCTAACTATTGACCAAAAATGGGGAAAAATTCAACATGCCCTTGTGTCAGTTGGAAAAGAAACCCTCAAACCTCTTAAAGAAGAAACAAAACCTTGGATGACAGTAGAAATTCTTGAACTCATGGAAGAACGAAGAAAACATAAAGCAAAAGACCTGAATAAATACAAAGAAATTCAGAGAAACATCAGAAAGAAAATTCGAGAGGCAAAAGAGAGGTGGCTCTCCGACAGATGCAAGGAAATAGAAGATCTGGATAAAAAGTACGATAGCTTTAATTTACACAAAAAAAATCAAAGAAATGACAGGTTCTAGAAAGCGTACAAAAACGAATATCCTTAAAAATGACAAAGGGGATATTATTACTGATATGAAGGACAGATTATGTCACTGGACCAATTACATTCAACAACTATTTAATGATGAAAGAGAAGAACTGTCATTAGAAATCACCGAGGATACCGGACCACCAATATTAAGAGAACAAGTCATCTATGCCATCAAAAACACAAAAGAGGGTAAAGCTACTGGACCAGATGAGGTGCCCATCGAATTATTAAAACTCATCGATGAAGATATTATTGATGTAATGTTTGAACTCTTTAATCTAATATATCAGACTGCCACAATCCCCAGACAATGGCTGCAATCAACCTTTGTAGCAATTCCCAAAAAACCAAGTTCAACAACTTGCTCAGACCATAGAACAATAGCTTTAATGAGTCACACACTTAAAACATTTTTGAAAATAATTCACAGCAGAATTGTTAAAACTCTTGAATATGAGATTAGTGACATACAATTTGGCTTTAGAAATGGTATAAGTACAAAGAAGCTTAGTTCGGCTTGAATGTGCTGGCTCAGAGATGCATGGACATGAATCAGGATATGTACTCATATTTTGTAGACTTTGAAAAGTCACTTGATAAAGTTCAACATAAAAAGCTTGCAGATATATTAAAAAGCAAAAATATTGACAGTCGTGATTTGAAAATTATATCTAATTTATATTGGAATCAAACTGCCAAGGTAAGAGTTGACAGCCAGTACACCGAAAATATCAAAATACAGAAAAGAGTCCGCCAGGGTTGCGTGCTGTCCCCACTACTTTTCAATGTCTACAGTGAAGCGGTATTTCAAGAAGCGCTCTCAGACTCAATAGAAGGTATATCTATCAATGGAGAAGTTTTGAATAACTTACGTTTTGCAGACGATACAGTAATAATTACGGATAACAACAATGATTTACAGAACGTAATGCAACGCCTTAATGAACGCTGTCATGAGTACGGACTGAAGATAAATTTAAAGAAAACTAAATGCATGATCATGACTAAATCTGCACATGCAAATATCCAATTGACTATTGAAGATACTGCAATTGAGAGTGTTAATAACTATAAATACTTTGGAACATGGATAACATCAGATGTAAACCAAACCAAAGAAATTAATACACGTATTGAAATAGCACGTACATCATTTATTAAACTTAAAAAGTTTCTTTGTTGTCAAGATATAAGGTTAGAACTACGCCTGAGAATGCTTCGATGTTACGTGTTCTCTACTCTTCTTTATGGTTTGCAAGTTTGGACACTAAAACAAGTTCATCTGAATAAGTTGGCCGCCTTTGAATTTTGGTGTTACAAAGGAATCCTACAATTCCAACCTTCGATAGAAGATGGAACTTAAAGAAGAAGAAAGTCCATTTTTGGACATAGGCCCCCAATCCTTTTCCATTCTTCTCTGTCTGTCGCTACAGTCATCCACCTAGAGCCCACGTGTTTCTTGATATCATCTGCCCATCTCATTTGGAGCTTTCCTCTGCTTCGTTTATATTCCCATGGTCTCCAACTTATAAGAATTTTGTTCCATCAGTCTTCTATTTATCTTATATTGTCCGGCAAATCTCCATTTCAATTTTGCAACTTCTTGTCTAAGATCCCTCACTTTTGTTTTCTCTCTTATCCACTCGTTTCTCTTTTTATCCATTAGTCTTATGTGCAACATTTGTCTTTCCATTGCTCTTTGGGTTTTTATGATTTTGTCCATGTTTGCTTTTGTAAATGTCCACATTTGGGAACCATAAGTAAGAACAGGGAGTACGCATTGATTGTATACTTTGGTCTTAAGATGCTGTGGATATCTTTTGTTTTTAAGAATGTAGCTTAGTTTGCCAAATGCCGCCCATGCCAGTCTAACTCGTCTTTTTATCTCTGCTGTTTGGTTCTCTTTGTTAAGTTTTATAGTTTGACCCAGATATATATAATCCTGAACTTGTTCTATTTCATCTTGCCCGATTCTCATTGTGATGTCTTCATCTGTATTTGTTATGGTTTTGGTCTTCCTGTAATTCATATTAAGGCCTATCTTTCCAGCTTCTACATCCAGTTCTTTTATCATTTCAAATAATTCTTCTTTTTTTATTGGTTATCAATCCCATGTCATCAGCGTACCTTAGATGGTTCAAGCGTTGTCCACAAATTTTTATACCTTTTTCTTCCCATTCTAATTTTTAAAAGTATCTTTAAGAGCCTGATTGAAAAGTTTCGGTGATATTGTGTCAACCTGTCTCACGCCTCTATTTATTTGTATTGATTTTGTTCCTTTATATACTTTAATTGTTGTTTTGGCTTCCTTATTGAATTTAATATAGACACACATCATCTTTTCTTTGATTTTCAGAGTGCCTATGATAGTATTCATCGAGAATTTCTAATCCATGCACTGAAACAGTTTAATATTCTAACTTAACTCATTGATATAGTAACAGAAACACTTAAAGTACAAAGCAAAATTGGAATTCAAAACGCACTAAATACAGAATTTGACAATAGGAGACTAAAACATCAAAAGCGTGAAAAATTTTACATATCTAGGTTCACTCGTTACCGCAGATAACAATGTCAGTGAAGAAGTTAAGAGAAGAATACATATCGCTAATAAAACATATAATGGACTAATTAAACATCTAAGATCTAACAACACCACAAGAAAAACCAAATGCAAAATATACAAAATCCTGATAAAACCGTCCTTGCATATGAATCAGAGACATGGACACTGTCCATGGTGGAAAACCATGCGTCATGGGTGTAAAAAATATTTACGTTTAACAATATAGAAAGGGTTGGAGCAAAAATAACGAAAAAAGTTAAAGTAATTTGAAATCTATTTATACTTTCAACTATTAAAAGTTATACTAATTTGAATAGACGATTCTATGTGTGGTCCATATTTTAAATAATCTTCATCAAATAAGTATAATTGGAAACACTTATTGATAAGATTAAAATGATGAGATTAAAATTTCAATTACAATCATTTTATCACATTCCTAATATATCTTAAAAAAGTTAGGATATAAAGGTAAAAACGGATAAATATAGAATTAGGTACAAGGTACAACTGATTCGAGTAATCTCTTTTTAATGCAAATTTTTTCATTTTAAGTAACAACGAGATCATAAAATAATTTATATTCACGGCGCAAACAATCAGTTTTATTTGTCAATTTTTCAGTTTTGACGCAATTGCATTTTCTGTGTACATACGTACATGCGTATTGCGTATATTTTTATGTGTTGCTTTGTCATCTAATATCATTCTATTAAAATCGTGAACCCATGACCCATGTAAGGTCTGCTTGCCATTATGCTAATTCAGTACTAAATTTAGTACTAAAAATATTGTACCTACAAATTATATGCGCGCGTCGATTGAGTACTAAAACTTATAGCTTGTTTTAATTTCTTGTATTAAAAATGATAAAATATTAACTAAAAGTGGGGTTATTCTCAACTAGTTTTAACAATATTTTAAACAAATTATTCATTCATAAAAAGATTTTATATGCCAAAGGATCTTCTGAATGCTTCATTCAATATCCATTCCTTTGCATAACCCTCTTCTTCTCTTGATCCATTTTTTACTCCACATACTTTTACAAGTTTAATATTTAAAAAAATAATAAACTTTGTTTAAAATTTATTATTTTTTGTCTTAAGCATCATTACTACAATTAAAGCTACTGCACGTAATTTTAACTTCTTTTTCACCATCATTATTACCTGTGTGTGGTTGTGCGCATGTCTATACGCTAATTAAAATTAACAGAGTTGCAAACACAAACCCACATTTTTCATACTAAATATATTAGATAGTTATATATATATATATATATATATATATATATATATATATATATATATATATATATACCAGGTATTTAGGCGGCACACTCCCTTCCGGTAGGGATCTATGGAGAAGTATCACCGAGCCGCAAGTCCTTATCTCTTGCCGTACTGCTCCATCATAGGCCGAGCAGTCACCAGCCTATTCTAGTGTCTAAGCCGCAGATTTATGTTTAGAATTTTAAACTGCTGCGTTAGACTTTTTGTTTTCTGTACACCGAGCTGGGGATCGAACTCGCTTCCTCTGAACCAGTAGCAGTGAAGCTAGTAAGGAACCGGCTGCCCAGCCCGCTTGGCTATCTGACCGACTATTAGATAGTTTAAATCGAAAAAAAAATAGGTAGATGAAATTATAACGAGATAGAAACAGAAAATAAAAGACACAAATCAAAACCATTGTGCCAATACAGAAATATTATTTTCTTTTCTTCTTTACATGAGCTCAGAGTAATACCCCAATATTTAGTAGTATTTGAATATGGAATTTGATTATTTATATTTGTTGGACAATACCCAAATATTTTGCAGTATTTGAATATGGAATTTGATTATTTATATTTATTGGAATATTATTTTTGAACGTTTTTGTTAGTAAAGTTTACATAATATATGAAGTTTGTTTCGTCACTTGCTTGTCCAGTCATATTAGTTCAGGGAATGGACGTATAAATAAAGATCTTTATTTATACGTCCATGGTCCAGGGTAATAAGGATTTTCCCGTGACACTCAATAATCCAGGTAGCTGACAACTTTTTTAGTTATTGTAGACCTATAAGAAGAAAACCTACCTGTTTCCTGCCTAAAGTTCGGAGGCGTTTTGTAATGATTAACAATTTAATGCAAAAAACGCGATTTTTCCGATGTTTGGACTAAATTAGAAAGCTAAATACTTAACATAAAATTACACAATTTTATTTTTTAGAATATTGACAAAGCTTCAAAATGCCGATTTTTGTAAGTTGAAAGGTCAGTTTGTTGCTTTGAATGTTGTTGCAATAAAAAAATTTGACCTAGGTTAATTTGGGCCAAAGCTAGCCATGTTTTTTTGTTAATTCACAGCTAATTTGATGATAATAATTAAGGAACCTCATTGACGCCATGTTAAAGAATGGGATTTGTATTTTTTGTTAAAAAATTTGCACAAACATTGTACTTTTACAGGACCTTCTATGAATTTTCAAAAATGTAGTTCAAATGGTGACTAGGAAGAACCTACAAATCCATGGAGTTTAAATACCAAACAATTTCAAACTAATAAAATTTTTTGTATCTCCGGATCTACTCAATGGATTTTGATCATTATTTTTTAATTTGTATGTAATTTCTGAGAATCTGAGAATAGAAACAAACTGGATTGCAGCAGCTAGAGATAGAGAGAACTGGAGACGTTTGGAGGAGGCCTATATCCAACAATGGATGTGAAAATTCGGCTGGATGATGATGATGATGATGTAATTTCTACGTATATTATAAATATGTAATTTGTTTATATATTAATTAATAATCGTCTAGTGTGTTTAAACAATTCGGGAAAAAATAATTTTCTTCCAAAAATCTATTTTTGACATAATTGGTACTCACATTATTTATAAGACTATTTGCATGAAATTTTACTCTTACTGCACATGAGATAATATCTTTCAAGAGGCTGCGTTCTTTCATTGGTATTGTATAATCTGTTTCTGATGATTTTCTGTGACAAAAATAATCTGTGAAATTCGAATAGTTTCCAAATATATGAAGATGGCTATTAGATTTACCATACGTTTACCAATAGTCCTAATTCACCTACCGCATCCACAAGCCTTGTAAAACACTACACCTGTCTCTCATGGTTCTATTAAAAATAGTTACATTCATTCTAATATTCAATTTTCTGGTTAACTTTTTGAAAGCAACATTAAAGAGGAGACACGCCAGCGCCTCCCCATTTCTTAGACCATCATTAATGTCAAAGCACATAGAGTTTTCTCCTTCAATTCTAACGCCCGAGCTTACATTTTGCATTGTTAGTTGGGTCAACTTAACTAACTTCGGTGGGATCCCAACCAAAGTCTATCATTACATTATATAATGCAGTCCTTTTAACACTGTCATAGGCTGCTTTGAAGTCGAAGAAGAGATAGTGTGTATCTATGTTATATTCTAGTGACTTTTATAGAATCTGCCCATGTGCTTGAGTTTGATGTATAGTTGATTTTGCAGCAGTAAATCCGTATTGATATTGACCAACATATCCTTTGTAAAATGTTAAAAGTCTTTCAAACAATACATTGCCGAAGATGTTATACGCAGCTGCTAACAGAGTAATGCCTCTATAGTTCTTTCAATCCAGTTGATCACCCCTTTTATGCAATGCATATTATTTCATTTAGCCACTCTTCTGATACCAATTCATTCTGGCATATAAGTACTATTAGTTTATGGATTACTGCAAAAAGTTGATCACCACCTTTTTTATCCACAATTTTTAACCACCCACAACCACATTTCCCAACAGATTTATTCGATTCCTGTGGCTTTATTGACTACTCATTATTTTGTCTAATTACCTATTTAGTTGTCAAAACAGATACATTGTTACCTAAATAAGTGAAAGTGGTTCAATTTACAAATTATATAGTAAATAATAAATATCTGAAAACTGATGCACATATTCCTCCCGCGATTTGAGCTTCAAGTACTAATTTTATAAAATCGCATTACTAATAGACGTAAATCCTTTCATTTTAATTTCATGAATATTTTTATTCGCCACATCTCAACTTTTTCCATTTCAGAATATTTATCATCAAACTGTAATCTACGTTATAAGCTAATTTGTCAGTAAAAAAAGTAACAAAAAAAAAACAAAAGAAAATATAAGACATAAAAAACAAACATTGTGACCTCAAAATATTTTGTTATACATTATTTTGTAATAAAATTTTATAAAAGTTTGTCTTCAAAATCTTGTTTGTATGTACCCTTGCTAAGTTGTGAATTAATTATTCAATAAATAATATTACTCTGGTATACTCGTATTATTCTAATTACCCTATAACCGCACTGAATAGAAGACCGTCTACTCGCTTTATTGTATATGCACAAGACTTTTCACCATAGGGGGATGTAAGTAGGTATAAAGGTAAATTCTAGTACAAGATGACGTTTAGAATATTCTTTGTGAATGGATTTTGTTTTCGTAAAGAAAGATATTTTTGAAATAGATATCGCACTAAATTTTACCGTTAGGATTTTCGAGGATAAGCCTTAAAACTAAATAACTGAAAATGGACAGCTAATGTAGCTATAGAAGCAGAAAAATGAATATATAGAAAACTGAAAGATAAAATATGCAGACTAAAAAACGGGAAAACAACGGGAGGAGATGAAATATGTGCAGAATTTATAAAATACGGAGGGGAGGCACTATACAGAAAGATTCATGAAGTAATACATAATATATGTAGTAAGGAAGTAATGTCCGAAGAATGAAAGAAGAGAATTATAGGTATAATTCCAAAACAAGGAGGCCACATAATACGAGTAAGTAGGGTGAAGTAATGAATATTCGTGATATAGGTAAGTTCGTGAAAGATTTCTAATAATTCATCACGATCTAGCCTATTGCATTATAACAGCAGTTTTGTTGCAGTCTCTAGCGGAAAGACTCGACAACTTTCCCCACCAATGCAAGTCAAATTGCGAAGCTCTGTTTAACCGGGAGAAAACAATGATACTATAACAAAACATTTTTTGTTATAGTATCATGGGATAAAACTTATTTTTCTTTAGTGCATAGACAAAACCATATAGATATTTATCTCATATTGGCGACCTTGAAATTTATTTTAGTTTCTTCGAATACACAGATGGCGCTACAGTACCTACATATTTTAAAGAGACATGGCAACTTCACGTCAACATTTGTCATTTGTCATTGTCAAGATTCTTGTGTGATTATTTACTATTTACAGCGTGGTAGTGTTTATCTTTTGAGGATCTTTTATGTATTTTTATTTAACTCGGTGTGGAATTTATAGTTCTTAATTTATTAGTCTATTATAGTGTTTAAGTTTTATAGTGTTAAGTTAAGTTTTAATCTGTATTTGTTCCATTATAGTGTTAAGTTTTAATCTGTATTTGTTAAGGTAAGAATGATCTATTGTAATTGTAGATTTTTTTAACAAGTTAATTTTTTTTGATTAATATGTTTGTTTTGTTATTCACTTCAGATGGTCAGATGGTTTATATTTATTTTAATATTTTATCCAATATAGATAATAATAATTTTTAAAAAACTTATATGTAGTATGGTGCAAATATCCATGTTCAAATTACACTATAAAATTAAATAAATTAATAAATAAAAATTTTTTTTGTTAATTATCAGTTTTAATTATCCTTTTTTTTTCTAAAAATATTCGAAATTTTTATCACACTGAGTGCACATTTATGTGCACTCTGTATTTTTAACTGAATAAGGAAACTATAAGAGGCAATAGTGCGCCAACGTTGTATTTAGTTTCTTCGAATTTGTAGATGTCGTCTTTTAGCTTCTAAATGTCTTTATTGAGTTCGCCATCTATTTGGTTTTGGTCTATGCTTCAGTGTAATTCCTTGTGTTGACGAGAGAGCTTGAAATCTGAAGTGCATTCGTTGTTTTATTATTTATAGTGAATAACATAATACCATAATACTATAATTTACAAAGGTAAGTTTTTAAAAATTACGTATGCTGTTGCTTATAAGCTGCTTGGTATCCCTGTTTTCGCCAACAGTTTTCTGAAATAGCTTAAGTTGTGAGGCGGTTTTCTTACGAATTTTAACGTTTGTTTGCGCGGTAAAGTGTAGCTAATTATTAGTAATAGTTTTATATGAATTTTTATCATAGATATAATAAATACGTGAACTATAAATATTAAATAATAAACATTATGAAGATTTTCTAATATCCAGGGTATAACAAACTTACTTGTGTCTTTTTTTTTTCAGAATTCAAAATGCCTAAAATATCCAAAGGAAAATATCGCCAATATGAAATCTCCGATTTATTAGAAGCCTCAAGACTTGTTAGAGTAGAGAAACTATCCATCTACAGGGCAAGTAAACAAAGTGGAATAGCCTGGAGTACACTGAAAGATTTTTTAAGTAGAAATGAAGATGACACTCACCAAGTTGCCAAACTAGTACACTGAAAGATTTTTTAAGTAGAAATGAAGATGACACTCACCAAGTTGCCAAACTAGGAAGGCCGTTTGCTCTTACTGCAGAAGTTGAAACTTAGTTGTTTAATTACATTATAAAAATGCAAGAATTGGGTTTTGGTTTGACGGTGCAGATGATAAGAAAGATAGCACAACTTCAACTTGCACAACGTACAGAGAGATCACTTCTTTAATAAAGAAAACGAGTCTGCTAGTAACGGTGGTGGGCTCAGTACAAAAAACGATTCAATCTAACACTGCGACCTCCTGAAAATTTGGCTGCATACAAGGCTTCAATGTCAAATAATGAAATACTGGGGGATTTTTATACAAAATTAGAAACATTAATGGTTAGACTTGGAGTTCAGAATAATCCCGATCGTCTCTGGAATTGCGATGAAACCGGACTAACTTACGTGGTCAAACCAAGTAAAGTCGTTACCTCGGTTGGAAAACGTTATCTACAAAAGAGCATATGCAGATAGAGACGAATCTTAAATCATGATGGGATGTATTTGTGCCAATGAAACATGGATTGCACCGTTGATAATTTTTAAAGGGGTTCGATGGAACGATAATTTAAAGAAAGATTGCCTACCAAATATACAAGTAAAACTTTCTCCAAAAGAATGGATCAACAGTCAGATCTTTTTGGAATGGTTTCAATTCTTTATTGTCTCAATTTCCTCTGCCCGACCATAAATTTTATTAATAGATTCCCATGCATCACACATCAATCTTTCAGTTATATCCCTTGCGTCTCAAAATAGTGTTTATTTATTTACATTTCCGGCCCACACTAGCCATCTGTTAGCCACTTGATGTAGGTGTTTATAAGTTATTAAAGGCTCATTGGGCCAAAAGCTTAAATGCTAATATGAACGACAATGAGATACCTAATCAATGTACAGGAGGTCCTACTCAACAAAATCCATTTGGCAACATATTGTCTCTTCCAACAAAGCCAGTTGCTGCAAATCCGAATAGAAAGAAACGCGATTCTAGAGCTAACTGCCTTAATTATAAAAGTGTTGTGCCTTCTTCGATAAGCGATACAGCATAGTGATAGAGGAAACATACAAATATGACGAAAAAACACATATACTTGTAATAGTAGTTTAAAAAGGCATGTTCAAGTTTTGGACTAATTTTTTGAAGACTATATACCAATCAAAGTAACCAGTACCTACAAGGCCAATCAGATGTCTTTATGTAGATAGTTCTACATCAAGGTTAGTTTGTCACCGTTCGAGTTTGTTTGGTAGTTATTAGAGCCATGAAATTACCAATAAATACAAGGAAAAAAGGATGAAGGATCATCAACAAGAGAACAACATTCCCATACAAGAATTAAAAATTTTGTATGAGGCCCCAATCCCAATCTCGCGTGTGAAATGCAATGATCTACAGTCTTTAACTAAATTTTTCATCAATACTGAAGCTTAGACATTCTACAATAACTTGATGTGAGATGGACGTGAGAGAAATTATCAGCATGATGATGTATACTTAGACCTCATGAACGACAATGATAAGTAAAGGTAAATATTTTTCTGCACTACAACTTATATTATGGACTTTTATCTGATTTATTGGTACTAGATCAGATTATCAACATTAGTAGATACGGTAAAACTCATACTACAACTGGATTTTGTTCCAGAATACTGCTCAAACAACCAGAGTGCTGGTAGAGGCAAAGAAAAAATCTAAATTGAGCATCTATTTTTGATATTACCAACACATATAGTTTTTTTTATAGGTTTTTATCACATATAACTAGTACCTGCTTAAGGTCGCTTGTCCAGGGTCACGGATGAAGTCCACAACGGCAGCCACGGCGGAGAAGAATACCTTCGGTTCGGTGTGAATGTCGGAAGAGGCAATCCCTTAATTTTAGGGATTGTATAAAATCACTCACCAACCTAGCGTGGTGTTTTAAGGCTGAAAAACCTCCTAATAGGAATATGGCGATATCTAAAACAAAAGGAATGGGTCCCTAGGTATGTAGACCATACAGTAATGGCAAATCCCACTCCTTTGGAAAAAAGGACAGCTTTATGGAATCTGGGGGAACCAAGAAATCGCCAAAAACCACACGATTGAACATCGCCACTTTAAATATAAGGTCCTTAAGCAAAGATGAAAAAGTCTACGAACTCGAAGAAGACATCAATTACTTAAAATGGGACATAATTGGTCTAGCAGAGGTAAAAAGAAAAGGGAAAGAGTGCATAACACTAGAGTCCGGTAACGTCTTATATTACAAAGGGCGATAAAAACAAAGCCTAGATGGCGTAGGATTTAGGATAAGAAATAGACGAATTTTATGAGAAAATTGCAGAAACTAGCACAAATTATCACAGCACGTATACAATGATAATAGGAGACTTCAACGTTAAGATCGGACAACGACTTGAAAACAACCGAAAACTATATAGGAAAATTCGGCTCTGGAGATAGAAACAAGAGAGAAGAAACCTTGGTTAACTTCATACAAGCCCACAGATACTATGCAATGAACACATTCTATAAAAAAAACCTCATAGAAAGTGGAAGTAGCTATCCCCAGACGGAAAAACTTGGAACGAAAGAAATAGATTACATATTGTGTAACAAAGCAGATATACTACAGGACGTAACAGTAATAAATACGGCGTCAGTAAATAGCGATTACCGAATGGTTAGAGCCAAATTACAGATAAAACACAATAAAAATAGAAATAAATTTAGAAAAACTTGGAATATAGACACAGATAAACTTAAATCTAATACAGAACAATATAAAAGCAAGTTAAATCCCGCGAAAGTATTAAATCTAGAAAAACGTAGCTTAAATGAAATCAATGAAGTAATAACAAAAGAACTATTAAATGCAAGCTCAGAAGTGGCAACTGCTACCAAAAAACGAAAATCCAAAATAAATATAGAATCACAAAACATGCTGAAACAATGAAAATATCTTCTGGGACAAAACAAAAGAGTCAAAAAGACGTCTCAAGAGAGACAAAACAAAAAAATATAAAGAGGACATTAAAAAGCACCAAGAAGACCGTATAGAACAAATCATAGAGAAAAACCGAAGTCTCAAATGAATCAAACCGTAACTAGGAAAGAAAAACATAATGACCATTAAAAATTAACAAGAAAAACTAGAAAAAAGTAAATCTGATATTGCAAACTCAATTGAAAAGTTCTACGCCGATCTGTACCATTCCAGAAACGATCCCCCTAACTCCTCAAAGTAGAACTTGAAAAGGCAGATAACAAATGTCAACTCAGAAATGATGCTCGAAATAAGCCACGAAGAAATAGAAAGAGCAGTAAAAGAAATAAAAGGAATAAAGCTCCTATAAACGATAGAATTCTAGCAGAAATGCTGAAGAAAGACGGAGAAGAAACCATCACATATCTAAAAATATTATTTAATAAATGTCTATTCCAAGGCAACATACCCGAACAATAGAATACTACTAAAACAATACTAATACACAAAAAGGGAGACACCACAGACTTGAAAAATTATCGAGCAATTTCCCTTCTTTCACAACTTTACAAAACCTTTACAAAAATTATTACAAACAGGTTAATAATTAAATTTGACGGATATTAACCAGTAGAACAAGCCGGATTTAGAAAAGGGTACAGCACCTGTGACCATCTATTCACTTTAAAAATCCTAATAGAAATGCTTAACGAATACAATCTCCCATTATGTCTGGCTTTTATAAATATGAAAATGCTTTTGTCAGCGTAGAACTGTGGGCAATAGAAGAAGCATTAGTTAACAACCGGATCGATCCCAGGTACAGAATACTAATACACAATATTTACGAACAAGCTGAAATGATAGTGACATTGGGTAATGGAATCGAAACAAGACCAGTAAAAATCAACCGAGGCGTAAGACAAGGAGACACAATATCTCCAAAATTATTTACAGCTGCCCTAGAAGATATCTTTAAGTCAATAGACTGGAAAATAAGGGAATCCCTATTAACGGAAGATACTTGAACCATCTTAGATACGCAGATGATGTACTAACTAATACTAATAGTCGACACGTGGAATGCACTGAATACGATGATTGAGGAGTTACACACAGACTCCCTAAAAAAAAGACTGAAAATGAATTTCAGAAAACTAAACTAATGTCAAACAAAGATGACAAACCTATGATAAACATCGAAGGAACAGAGATATAACACGTAGATGTATATACATATCTGGGTCAAAATGTCAAGGTAAGCAAAGAAAATCAGACTACCAAAATAAGCAGACGTGTAAAAATGGGATGGGCAGCATTCGGAAGACTCTCATGCTTACTTAAAATAAAAATATACCTCAAAGACTGCGAACTAAAGTGTTTAATTCCTGTATCCTACATGTGCTTACTTATGGAGCTCAAACCTGGACATTAACTAAAATAAACATATAGAAGATCAGAAAAACTCAGAGAGCTATGGAACGACAAAAACCATAAAACCAATAAAGACATTCGTAATAGAATAAAAGTAAAAGAAGCTGTCGAACAGGCAGCTAAATCTGGAATCGGCGGCCATATGAAGCCAAAAGATCATGAGGAAGACCGCAAATGCGATGGAGCGGCGATATTAAAAGAACTGCAGGGCCAATGTGGAAACGTCTTACAAACAACAGAGATGAATGGCGAGAATTAGGAAAGGCCTATATTCGGCAATCCGAATAGAAAAAAGGGCTTAAAAAAATATATCACATATGTAAAATTAAAATTGAGTTTTTAAAACAGAAATTAAACCTTATTTTAAAGAATAAACTTTGTTTTTCGTCTTTTGGACAATTTTGCTAAATGGACTAAAACCGTTTTCTCCCTGAACCTTCAATTCATTTATCGAGATAAATTATAAATATATAATACCTAAGCAACTGAGATATATTATAAAGTCTTTTTAGAGCTTTGTTACACAAGATTAATATTGGACGAGGTTTTGATTGATATGCAGATCTTCAAATAAGTATTAATTCACTGTGATTCAGTGAATTGTAAAGGAGCTCTCTGAGAGAAAGTGAAATATATTGGCTAATTCTAAATTCCTAAATCTATTGTAATTTTTTATAGCTGCTGGTAATATGTTGCTCCTATGAAAGCCTGCCAACAATACGCAAATCTAAGTACAGCTAGTTTCAAATGCAGTGGCAAGCAGTTTCAGATTTATCGACAATACAATGGACATAACTATGCAGTCGCTTTGCAATATTAAATAATTTGAAAATATTTTATATATGAAGCCGCAAATTAATATATTGTTCACGTGAGCAATAAATGAAATTGGTTTTTTCAAAGATTATTTTATCTTTAAAACCCTAATTATATAGTCATCAGGGACTATATAAGAATTATTTTCGAGAATTAATAACCAGTGGATTTAAAATTCAGGCCTAATTCAGACCAACACCATAATTTATTGCTAATTTATTACCGAAAGAAAAAAATTATTGCTGTAGCCATTTCTGAGAAAAAGTGGGTATGCTAACTTTACGGTAAAGCTAGCATAGCCATAGCTAGACCCTGGCAAGAAAAACGGGCACAGGACCCATAATAGCGGCATATTTTATTGCTAATTAATTGCTTTTAATTGGTATATTAACCAACCCCCAAAAGCTACCATATCATACCCTAACTAAAAACACACCACCGCAAAGGTATTGGCCAAAAAGCGAACCGCTATGAATTAATTGCTAATTTATTGCTAAATTTTTACGCCAACAAGCAATTTACTGCTACAACCGTTTCCGAGAAACAATGATTATGCTAACTTTAGGGTAAAGCTAGCATAACCATAGCCATATTCGACCATAGCCATATTTTATTGCTAACTAATTGCTGTTGATCTTGGTTAAAGAACCTCAGAATCTGGTTCAATACAACATCTGTGCAGCTTTTCCACGCTGCTGCAGATAAGATAAAGATTGCCATGATGATCGCCAACATTTGTAACTGATAGGCACATCAAGAAGAAGAATTGCTGTTGATTAGTATATTAACCAATTCCCAAAAACTACCCCATTATTTACAAGTTCAAAACACGCCCCCGGAAAAACCGACCATAGACCATTGCATAGACCAGATAATATTTCTCAATATCCATCTAATATGACAGCTACGAGATATAAGTAGTTCATATTTTATTGCTAAATGTTTGCTAATTTAAAGTTCCTAATTGGTAACTCATGACATGTGCTACCAATCTCACTCCTTTAAATTCACAAAAAATGGAAATAAACTAGTTTTAAAATGAGTACATACATGCGTTTTTCATTGATAATTTATTGCTGTAGTTTGCAGCCTGTTATTAATTCACCATATTTTAAAAACAGTGAGTACTGTAGCATCCGAGGCAGAATGGGTATTGTAGTTTAAGTATGAAGTTACAATAATTTTTGCGATTTAGAAAATAATGAAGGAATAAAAAGTATTGTTGGCGTTGAAAGACATCAATGAGTCATTTTTCCTGAAAAGCATAAAGTTGATCATAAGTATCTAATAATCAGTAGCGTCTCAACCTTGGCAGAGGTAAGACAAGACGTTTTTACAGTGGTTTAGTTTGTATACACATGTGCATAGTATTCCCTATAGTTTGTGTGGATAAATATATGTGACAGCTTAGATAATAACTAACATCGATGATACTACTTCGTTGTCGAGATATAAATATGACTATTTTAGGTTTACCGTAAAGTTAGGACAGCGATTATTCTCTGTAACGGTTGCAGCAATAAATTGTTTCTTGGCGTAAAACTTCAGCAATAAATTAGCAATTAATATTGTAGAGTAGAGTGGCGACTATGGCTGGGATTTTATATCTGCGCCAAATAGGTCCCAATAATCTCAATCAAAGTCTTACTGGCAAGTTTTGAGCACAGAAAGCAAAACAAAACTTACGGTTTCTATGAGAAGGCTTGATGTGTTCTGTAAAGTTTCTCATATGATCTTGGTATCTCGTTTGTCTTGGTAAGGAAATCTGAAAATTGGTTTGTTCGCTAACTTCACCATCATGCCCATGGTACTAGAGAACTGAATAAAGCCTATTGGCTATAGAGATTCTTAGGAAGGCTAAGCTAACTAAGATCCCTTAGACAATTAAGTATTACAATCTTCTTTAAGTGCCATCTCCGCGACGAAGGTTGGCAATCATCATGGCTATTCTGACCTTCGAGCCAGCTGCTCGAAACAATTGCCTTGAGTTGCAACCAAACCACTCTCTCAGGTTCTTCAACCAGGAAACGCGTTTAATTTTCCTACGCTTCTCATACCCTCTATTTTTCCTTGAATTATGGGTCTGAAGATGTTGTATATTTTGCCTCTCATCACATGTCCGAGATATTGCAATTTCCTTTCTTTTATTGTATTTTACATTTACCTCTCTCTGCCTATTCTCCTTAACATTTCTGTATTCGTGACTCTATCTACCCATGGAATCTTTAATAATCTAAATGTATACATTTCAAACACGTTGAGTCGATTTATTGTATTCCGGTTTAAAATCCATGATTCAGCTCCATAGTAAGTAAACTGTGTACATAGCATTTAATTAGCTTTATTCTGAGGCCAATGTCAGATCTTTGCTGCATAAAATCTTTTTCATTTTCAAGTTGGCACGTGCTTTTTTTCAATTCTGACTTTTATTTCTGCAGTATATTCGTTTTTTTTTTCTGTGATTATCGTTCCCAAGTAAGTATATCTTTTTACTCTCTTAATCTGCTGGCCGCCTACCGTTAATATTTCGTTTGTACTGTTGTTCTTTTTTGCCGTGTTCACTTTTATGCCGACTGTCTTGTTTACCAAAGCTTCTAGTATGATTTCTTCAGAATAATCATTAAACAATAACGGCGACGTATGCAACCTTGCCTGACCCCTCTCCTTATCTCCACTTCTTATGAAACTTCTCTTCCAATTTTCACATTTGATCATTGGCTGTAGTATAAATTTGATATCAATGTTACATCCTTCACATCCAGATTCTTGTTTTTGAGTACTTCTATAAGTCGCTCATGTTTTGTCTTATCGAATGCCTTGTTGTAGTCTATAAAGCATACATAAAGATCTCGATTAACATCCAAACATCTTTGGGTCAGCACGTTAAAAAAAAATAGTGCCTTTCTTGTGTCCACTTTATTCCGAAATCCAAACCGGAAATCACTAATATCCATCTTCACCTTAGCGTGTATTCTATTATGGATGATTTTTAGCAGGGTTTTTAAGGTATGTGACATTAGACTGATCGTTCGATAATCACTACATTCTTTGGCATTTACTTTATTTGGTAGACAAATAAATGTTGTTGCCAATGATGGTAATCATTGGCAACACGGTTACATAAAAAACGATACTAAGTACCAGGATTCACTCTGGTAGAGGTGTCTTGGTCGTAGTTCGACAGAGCTAAACTACAAGTGGTTTATTAGTGAGATAAACAAGAGACTACGAAAGAGAAGGAAGGTTTTTGGGCACCACCCTATTTTTGAAAGGAAAAGGAAAACCTAATAAATAAGAAAACGAAAAGTAGAGACAATGTCTCAATAAAAGGGACGGCGGCATACGGTTACCTTCGACGAGGAGACCTTCCATAAATTATACTATCAGAAATATTCGCGCCAATACCCGTACCAATACCCGCGCCAATCCCCGCGCCAATCGCCACACTAACCCCCACGGAAACCACGTCACCATCGACGGTATAAAAACCGCCCTCTGTTCCCAGTGGCAGTAATGCATTGATTAGTGATCAGTGTAGTAGTGTCTGGGATGTCGGGAGACTAAAATCTCAGAAGCCCTGAAGAAAACATCAAAGAGGATCTCGAAAGCTCGGCGCAATGATAATTGACGTGGTTCAACCGGGAAGACTGTTGAGTTTATTATTAATTCTTGTAATAGTATTAATCTTACGCCGGACATGTAGCTAGGAGCGATCTAAACAAATGGCACAGATCAATTTTAACCTGGAGACCATATCAACACAAAAGACCCAGAGGTAGGCCTCCGATGAGATGGACAGATGATCTGAAAAGGACTGCCGGGAAAAATTGGCTACAAGTAGCGTACAATAAAAACCAATGGAAAGGAAGACTTGAAGAGGCTTATGTTCAGATGTGGACGTGAATGGCTAGACGAAGAAGAAGAAGAAGAAGAATAGTATTAATCTTAGCTCTAGGGATAATATTATATATATATATATATATATATATATATATATATATATATTATATATATATATATATATCACTAAATCAGAGTCGAGACTGTCTCTACTCTTAAAAACTTTTTTTTAATTTAAAAAGCCGTCTTAAAAACAGCTTTTTGGTTGAATGAGATTATTAAATGAGCGCAAGTTACTTAAAGAATACCGGGGTTGATATCGTAAACTCGATTTTGAATAGAAAAAGAAAAGCAGTATGTAACGTGAATGGGTTTAAAAAATGTGTGATAAAATTGGTGTCCTAAATTGACAAAAGGCAATGAATTTATTTATTCAGAATTAGCGCTTGCCGAAATCAGATATGCTGACAACACCGTCATTCTGACAGGAACACTAGAAGAACTGCAACACCTTGCTGAACAACTAAATATATATTGCAACGATTATGGACTAAAAATAAATTTGAAGAAAACCAAGTTCATGGTATTTACAAAAGCACAAAACATCAAAGTACTAGATAATACCGAAATTGAACAAATATCTTCGTACAAATACCTTGAAGCATGCAGTACAAAAGATGCTGATCAGACAAAAGAAAATAAGATGCCGCACTGAAATTGCATGGTCAACTTTTAATAGAATGAGAAAACTTTTTTGTTATCGCGATATCAATATATCGCTCTGGATAAGAATGCTTCGATGTTATATTTTCTCTACCCTTGTGTATGGAGTTAAAGCTTGGACACTTAAGAAATCCAACATTAAAAACCTAGAAGCATTCAAAATGTGGTGTTACCGACGTATTTTAAAAATATCATAAATGGATAGCAAAACAAACGAACAAGTTCTCGAACAACTAGGAAAACAATGCAAGTTTTAAATTCCATAAAAATCAGGAAATTGGAATACTTGGGGTACATCATGAGAGGTGAAAAATACGAACTACTAAGAAATATAATGCAGGGTAAAATCAAAGGCAGAAGAAGCGTAGGAAGACGTAAAATCTCGTGGCTACGCAATCTCCGTGAATGGTTTGGATGCAATTAAAATGAACTATTCAGGCGCATAACCAACAAAATTATAATTGTCAGAATGATTTCCAATCTCCGAAAGGAGTGGAACTTGAAGAAGAAGAAAGCATTTATTAAATCATTTCTCGAAAGATGAGAGCCTTAAGGACACAATGCGATGTGCCTTTCAGTAATTAATAAATTGAGACATGACGTCATGTGAATTTGTTAGCTATGAGCATAGCCTAAAAAAATTGGAAGGAAATAATTGGAAGATACTTTTGGAAGATCATGGGTTATGTAACTTGAAGAAGAAGAAGAATGAAATTGCATTGAAGTTGATATTGAAAGGTAACTACACAATAGATAATGTTTTGTCCAGGGCGCTTTCTTGATACGAATAAACCGATTAATTGATCAGCTAACTGGCTTCTGTATTGGAGCTGTGTAGGAGTTGAATGTTCGGCAGAATAATCTAGATCCAAAACATTTATTTAAAACTTAATTTCTGATGATATATAGAAAAAACAAAAAATACATCACAGTTCTGAGAAATAAGATTATTCCTTATTTATTTCTTTATTTAAACTGCAGTTATCACAACTACAGTAAGTGCCTTTGATTGGTGGGTGACAAACCAAATCAAATCAATAAAATTTGGCCTTTTTGTTTTGCTAACTTAATCAAGATTTGGCCCAGGGCGCTTTCTTGATACGAATAAATAGAATGTAGCATTATGATTTATAGATATGTAGATTTTTAGAATGTGAAACACACATGATGCTTTTGGCACCGAGTCACTGCCAGATGAGTATATGCACGTTTGTTCTTGGTAGAACTCTCTTCGCCAGAATAATTTACATCCAAAACTGAATTATCCAAATATTATCACCGCTACCTGTGAAATCCAAAGTTGAATAACCTTTGTTGATGATATTGGGGTTTGTTTGTTGTTGAAGCAATGTTGGAGCTTGAACTAAAAGCAATATTTGTGCTTAATTTACATCCAGCCAAAGAGGGTACAAGTGACATAATCTCTTTTATATCAGAATTACTTATAAAGTCCGACAGGTAATAATTATTATCATCGGTAATATTCAGGCCTCAAATTACTTATTTACTTTATTTGCGGTCACCCAAAAAAAACTTTGCTTTCAATATTCACCTAGAAGAACATCTTTTTGCAAAAACATACAAAATATATCCAATTTTCTCATGAAAGACTAGAAGGTACAATACAATTCTTGCAACATGCAATTTCTCAATTTTTTTTGTATTTAGGTATAGAAAATAATTGTCAAGTCTATATATATAAAAAAAAAATTTAAGGTGTTGGCCATGTTGAATAGATTGAAGTAACTGTTAGAAATCAATATATTTTATATCAACGCTATATTTTACAACACTACACTTTTTATTAACTAATATTTTAATGAATAAACGAATGAAAAATTAAAATAACGACAGTTAGATTGGTGCTGGCAGACGCTAGTCGTGTTGCCTGATTTCAGGAGAGATCCTGTGCAACAGTACTCTTTGTATTTACAGTCTAGTACTCTTTTAACAGCAATGGTAAATACTGCTAACACTAACACTTGAAGGATTAAAAGACATTTAGTTATACAATTCCATTAATGTAATATTTTTTGTGTTTGTTATATCCTCTGATAACCCTGCGCGGTTGATGGGGTTTTCCTGTTTAAATAATAATAAAAAAAATTCCAGCTACTGTCAGTCGGTAAAAATTTAACCAACGTATCCAAAAATAATTACTAAACTTATTAGACAATTGGGACTGAGATCAGACAACCAAGTATAATAATAAATTTTTAAACTAGGCCAGAAAGCCTATCTTCTTCGACATATACATTTGTGGAGGCTAGGTACTCCTTTATTTTTACATATTTCTGTTTTAAGGTCTACCAAAGCCATTGTCATATTTAGTAATACTCCTATTACTTCCATATTCCCTTCTCGGGCTATCAGTTCTTATGAGATTTTATTGCATCCCTTGCTTACAGTTTCACGCTACGCCTCTGGTTTAGAAAGATAAGTGGACACAAAACGAGTACAAATATAACTAACAACTACATAATTATATAGTTATGTAGGTCAATAATTTACATTTGAAATACATATGGATAAAAATTATCATCCTGTGGAAAAGTTGAAAAAAGATTTATGAAACCATCAATATGTATATAATTCACAGTTCATTAGAAGCTGTCTCCATTGTATCATTTTATCACTTTTATTTTGGGATAAAAAGTGTTTTCCTTTGTAAGACTTAAAGATTTATTTTTTTTATGTGATTGATGCAGATATGGAATTTGATGTTAAACTGTCACCCGTGTAGCTGCCGTGCAGTTTGAACTGTTTAGCTTCAGATTCTATTCTTTTTTCACTGTTATGCAAATTCCACGTATCAGACAAACCGGCCTATTTTGGCAATTGACATTTTTTACAAACCAAATCCACGTATCTATTTTGATGCCACACAAAAATTCTTTTTCCCATTCCCAATGTTTATTTATTGACAAGTCAAAATCTATAATCACTGTAACGAAACTATCACGTATTTTAGACAGCAAGTTGAAAATGTGTCTATTCGATATATACGAATACAAAGCATTTCTATTCAAAATACACACATCAAAAATGTCTAAGGAACAACAATATTATTATACTTTTTTCAACAAAAACTTAAACTATTTTTTGTAAATATACACCATTCGAGTTGAAAACTTGTTCTCTACAAATCAAAGTATGCCTTATGCAGGCCATTCACGTTACGACTTGTGGTACGACTAGTGGTCCAACTTCTGCAGTTGGATCTGAAATCGGACCGTGAGTGGGCTAGTTGGATTAGTTGGACAACTAGTGGTACGACTAGTGGGACGACTTGAAGATCCGACTTCCGACTGGCGACGAAGTCGAAGCGTGAATGGTGAAGTTGGAAGTCGGATCACAGGTTGGATCAAAAATTTCCTCAGTCAGTTGACTTTCGACACCTGTTACGTATGAGATTTCTATGAAATACTTTACGCAAAGATCTCTAGTTCGCGAATATTTAATAGAAAATAAACTTTCAATTGCACGAAAATTACCTTTTTGTTAGGGCAAATCATTTTCCTTTCTGTAGATCTATTTCGGACATTCCTATACAGGTAAATTTCCGATACTCCGGATTGGCTACGGAAGAATTATCAACAAACAATGAAAATTAAATCATAGTTGTAGCAAAAGATCCCTAGTTCGCAAAAAATAATAGAAAATAACTTTCAATTGCACAAAAAATTATTCCTATTAAAAATATACGACACACACACAACAAAATAAATCCCAGCTCCAGTTTAAAACAAATAAAATATAGATTTTATACCAATACAAATCTTTAAAAACTATAATTTTTTCCTATATCTTAAAAAGTCATAAAAATCAAGAGTTGAAAAAATTAATTAGTTCAGCTCTAGACAAATAACTAGAGAAACGAAACCTAATATTTAAACATACATATTATATTATTATATTTTGCGTAGTGTTTATTCGATACATTTTTTGGTTAAGCGATGTACACCATCGTGAAAACAACCTAGAACTGACGTTGGACCGCTAGTTGGATAGAAAGTCGGAGCGTGAGTGGAGACGAACATCCAACTAGTAGTCCTACTAAGTGGGACCACAAGTCGGAACGTGAATGGTCTGTCTTACAAGTGTTTCAAATTTTACAAGATGCACACATCAAAAATATCCGAAGAACATTATTATTTCACTTTTTTCAATAAAAATTTAAAAACGTTACATTCAATCATAATACATTGTCTTTAAATTCAAATATGGTTGTCTAAATTAATCAATACGTTTGTCCTTCCCATATCCCTACGATCCCTATAGTACCGCGCGGGGAATGCATCTCGCTAATCACAAGAGCGTGAGTCGTTAAGAGGTACAGACGCAACTCGACAGTGAACCAATACACTCATATTGAATTGGTTTGGTTCGTTGTTTCGTAAAGTAGTGTAAACCATGGTAATTAGCTTCAATTAGCGGTAAGCCATACCTAGTTTTACCTGAACATAAACATTTTTTTGATTGTTGATTGCAACCATTTAAATTTTGATATTTATTTGCACCTACGAGTTAAAATTCATTCATCTCGCTAGGGCTATCGAAGGAAATATAGTTGATGTTAGTTTAATTAATATTAATTCTCGTAATCGTTCATTGTTTCTTTAATTCGCCACAATTGTATTAAGGTAAAAGTGAAATTGTAAAGAAATAGTGCTTCAAATTTTAAAGATATTTGTCCTTAAGGAATGTTTCTGTAGTTGGCTGTATACCATATATATTAAAGATATTTGTATTTACTTTAAAATTTTACTAAACAAGATAATCACACATGATCAAATGGTAAGCGCTGTGAATATAATTCACAATCTGATATTGTACGTCATTATGACCTAGCTTGGAGTTTGATTTCGCGATTGTGGCGTCGATATCAAAATTAAGTAATGATGCTGAAAGACATGGGGTTCATCAACGTGAAACTACACCTCGACAGGATCGGTACGTAGTAGGATTAGCTAGAAATGTGCATATAGGTGCAAGTGAACTCGATGAGGCCTTAAAATACCCACAACATTGCATGTGGCCCAACTTTAAGTAATCGATTATATGAAGCTGACCTGTATGCCAGACGTTCATTGAGAGTTCCCATGTTACGTCATGAAAGTCGTGGACTCAGATTAAGGTGGGCATAAAAAAATGTGCAGTAGGACCTACAAGAATGGAGTTCTGTGTTATTTACAGATTAAGCCAAGTTTTGTCTTTAAACTGATTAAAGAAGATTGAGAATTTAGTGGTCCTGGTCGACGACAAGAGAGACTCAGTTGTGCATATGAGTGTTGGTCCGTATAGTGGTCTATAATGATGTAGGCTGAACTAATTTTTCCGTTCCGTCAACTCTCTCAATTTGAATCAATCTCGTATCTTAGAACCTGCTATCCTTCCATTTGGGATATCACACTTTGGTCATGGGCAGGACGAATTGCCAGATGTTTATCCCATTGAACAAGTATGGGATATGCTTTAGAGATAGATTGCTCCTCATCTACACAATGTTTATTCTAGACAAGGTATTCAAAATATTCTTAAACAGGAATGGATCGTACTGCTTCAAAACGAAATTGTTAACTTAATTTTAAGCATGCACACATAATATTACACATTTTTTTTTTGATAGATTTTTATGTTTTATATTGACTTTATTGTTAAAAATTTTCATTAAATGAGTGCACTTTTTAACGTTGCTTTGATTATTTCATCATACAAAAATTATAGAACACTAAAATTAAGCTGAATTTATTGATGACTAATAAGATATTATAACGGTATGTTACTTTTTAAAATCCAATCAAAATTTATGTATATATGAGAAAAAAACAGTGTGCCTCTTTGGACATTTTTGATGTGTTTACTTTCTTAAGCTTTATTTTTACGGGTTTGTCACACTTTGAGTTTTAATTATTATGTTAGATATCGCTATTCTGCTCTAGACTGTTACCGTACCTAGTTATAGTGTGTTGCGTATAGCTGGCAAAGGTACAAAGATCAAAGTAAATGGCATAATATCTTTAACATTATGTTTTGTTCTACATAAAAACAAAGAAAGTCAGTCTAATTAGTCGTAGAAATATGATATTATGATAATTGTTATTCATTTTTTATCCACTTAAGGTGAACTTTTTCATAATTTACCATAATATATTCAACAAAAACATGCTAAATATGGATGTTCGATGACAGATATTAATCTATTAGATAGTTCTGGTACAGTAAGGAAGATTTGTAGGTTTTCGAGCTCATTAATATCTAATGATTCAAAGTGGAAATTTACAGTTGCATATGTTTATTTAGGCTACCGAACAAACGATCAGCTATTGGTAATAAAAAATCTTATAGAAAAATGTACTGTATATAATAAACTAGTAGCTTTATTATTTTTTGGATTACGAAAAAGCTTTTGACTCCATAAACCAACAAAAAATTTTGAAAGCCTTGACAGCATGCCGAATTGTATATACCAACATTCAACCAATAGTGTTAGAGTGGGTGATCGCAAAACTCAGAAATTACCGATATTAACGTGAAGTACATCAGGAGGACACCATATCACCGAAACTATTCACTATGCTTTGTAGACGATATTGTGCTATTAGCTGATATGATAGATGAGGCCAAAGAACTTTTAAATCAGCTACACTTTTCCACGCTCCATGCTAGAAGAAGGATTGAAAATATATATATATATATCTAAAACCCAGATGATGACAAATCTTGTAGTCAGTAAAGATATAGGCGTAGGAACAATATTCACAGACCAGGTAATAGCATATAAATACCTAGGTCAAGAAAATCGCATAGGAAAAGATAACCGAACCGTTCACATTTTCCGTCGTATAAGACTGACTTGAGCAGCGTTCAGCAAGTTGAACCACATTTTCTAATCGTCTGATATACCAATATGTTTTAAAGAAAAAACCTCGTATTAGTATGTTTTGACAGTGTTGATATATGGAGCGGAAGCGTAGATCATGACAAGAAGAACAGTGTAAAAGATCCTTGTGGCTCAAAGGAAGATAGAGCATGCTATGTTGGGCGTTTCCCTGCGAGACATGATGCTAAACCGCTAACTACGACAAAGATCAGGAGTGGTTAATGCTGTACAGAGAATAGTGCTGAGTTCCACTGAGGTGGAACTGAGCTGGTCACGTGGCTTGAATGGAAGATAACAGCTAAACAAAGCAGATACTGAAATGTAGACCAAGAGATGATACCCACCGAAGTAGAGGTGGTCCACCAACAAGTTGGACTGATGATCTAAAACGTTATCATAGGAATTGGGTGAACAAAAGAAGATTGAATGATGATGATATGTTTATTTACTATTGAAGTATAATCTAATATAATGTGTAAATTCTTTTTACAGATTATTTTTTACAAAATTGTGATATTACCGGAAGAAACCTTTACATGACGTTGAAGATTGGTAAAAAATATTTCCTAGGGAGCATAAAAATGAAAAATTGGAAATTGCCACAAACAATCAACTTTAATCTATTAGTAACTACTCGTAATAATAGCATATTAAGTAGTAAGCGGGGAAGTACTCTATTACATTCGAACGTTAAGATAGCTTATCAAGTTGCGAAGCACTGAGGCGCGAAGCTAGAATTTTCTAGAGTTTTGTGTACTATTTTACTTACAATATATCATTAAATATTAAGTTTCTAATAAGAATATTTGTATAAGTTTTTAGAACAATTTGTTAAATCGATTGATATTTGTATAAATGAAGTTTGCATGAAATGAAACTGCCACATGCTAGTAGGGAAAAAAGTATGCAATAAATCGCTTTCTGACTGTTTCAGAAGATACATATCCATAGATTACTAACCGATTTTGACAAAAAGTTCTTTTTCACCAAAAGAAAAGTAAGATAAATAAAGTTGAGCGTGTCTGACCAAACCTGGAAAGAGATTTGCAAGTTTCAATAATTCTCCAAGCATACTTATTGCTTACTTATAATCTTTAATGTTTTGAAAAACAACTTATCTGCTACTGATTTATTAAAATGCCACCTTAATATTGTTAAATCTAGCTTTATTGATTATTTACGAGACTCTCTTAACAGAAAATTTGGAGAATATACTGAGATACTTTGGAGATATACTGAGAAGTAGCTAAATAATTTGCATTTTTTTATAAATTAGTACTAGCATAACATATGAATGCATTTATTAGTAAGAGAGGAAATCTAATAAAGCAGAAATACACCTTGACTCTACTATTTATATTTCTTTTAATATTTTAAACACTTGCTAATTGTTTTTCATGTCTCCTTCCCCCTCCACGTTTAAACGAAATTTTGAAGAAGAGTTAAGATAAAATTGAGACACTTCCTGAAATCTACAGAATTGGTGAAAATATTCGTGTTTTTCCTTAACATTAAAATAAAATTATTTTAATCAATGTTAAGTAATCCTATACCTAATCTTTTAAATTAAAACCAGAGCATCTCAGATTTCTTATAAATCGCGGAATTTAATTCGCGGATATTTTTGTTTAAAAAATTAATTTATAATATTAAGAAAAACCGTGTTGTGCATCTGTGAAATTGTACATATGTTTTGTAATTTTAACAGATGAAGTTGACAATGACTGATTTGACTTTGACTTTGACTTTGAGTTCGTTTTATGTTATTTTTTACTTAACTCATCGAGCAATAAGACAAAAGAGGGAATCTAATACTTATGAAAAGGAGACCAAAAAAGTGGCCTCTGATGGCGGACATATCCGGAAATGCGAATGCGCGAAATTTAAATTTTTCGACACTTATCAACAGTAGCTATATAATATTTTTCAGAATGTGTCTTAGACGAGAAAGTTTTAATTAATTATTAATGATAAGAGTGTACAATGCGACACAATTGTTAAAAAACTTCAATATAAATAAGATTTCATGTGACAATTGGGACAAACAATAACATAACCCAACTAAATTTGATGTCAAACAAGGAGAGAGACTTTCTTTCCTTGTTTAATGTGGCCTCTAAAGATCGCACTTCCTGTCTAACAATATGTTTGCCCCCACTACCTTTACATTCCCTCTATTGTCTTTTTGCTCGATGACTTAACTACTAACCTACAGTTGTCAACAAAAGAAAAACCATATTTTTCAGATTTAAATATTCGAATTTAAGTTACGGTCTTTTGACTTTGAATTTTTTGTCTAAATATAGTAAATGTGAGTAGATCTTACTTAAACGACTAATGTCTGACTTTTTATTGGTAGTTTTCTGTTTCAGAAATAAATGGGATCTCTTAAAACATATTATTCTCTCTTACTAATACCTTGGATTCTGCATAATTCATTGGATGATCATTATCATTGACATGTATTGCTTAACTAACCCATCTGGATACATCCTTGTATCATTCTTGCGCGAAATAACACGGTTCTTTAGGCGTTTAGCCAATACATTGCTAATTACAATTTGTGCAAGGAATATTATAGACTATGTTTGATATATCATCTATAAAAATTTTATCTTTGAGTTTAGACGAATCTGAATTTCATGTTAAAACTGTTTTAATTGTAAATTTAAAGTCACCTACAGAGTTAAATATTGAACGTTCTAAAGAGAGTATACTTGGCTTTAATTAATTCCGCTGCTGGCCCATTTATACCTTTTTTGTATCTAACTGATAAGCTGTGGTCAAAAAGTTTATATATATATAATATATATATATATATATATATATATATATAAAAGTAAAAGATTGCATTTCATTTCAATCGGAACTCCACCATTGCCCGACACGTGTTTCGGGTTATTCAACCCATCTTGAGGAGCACTTGTGAAAGTTCAACTAAAATGAAATGTAGTCTAGTATTTGGTCATTATAACCAAAATAACAGCCAGGGTACGCTAGCAGTGACATCTATACGAAATAACAAGAAGTCGAGAGACCTCTCTGATAGCAAATTAGGTGAACCACAAATTCAAAGCCCATTGCTAGAGGCTTTTAACGACGCTAGAAGTATCCTTTTACTTCGACATGCATCTACGATTCACCCTTGAAAATTACCATCTTTTTCGCTCTTTACGTAGAGAAAGACGGTTAAATAAAAGTAAAAGATTGCATTTCATTTCAATCGGATCTCCACCATTGCCCGACACGTGTTTCGGGTTATTCAACCCATCGTCAGGAGCACTTGTGAAAGTTCAACTGAAGTGAAATGCAGTCTAGTATTTGGTCATTATAACTGCTAACTCATTTGGTAATTATTTGGCCATGGTTATTTATAATTTACTATAATTTGTTATCAGAGAGGTCTCTCGACTACTTGTTATTTCGTATAGATGTCGCTGCTAGCGTACCCTGGCTGTTATTTTGGTTATAATGACCAAATACTAGACTGCATTTCATTTCAGTTGAACTTTCACAAGTGCTTCTGACGATGGGTTGAATAACTTGAAACACGTGTCGGGCAATGGTGGAGTTCCTATTAAAATGAATTGCAATCTTTTACTTTCATTCAAACGTCTTTTTCTACGTAAAGAGCGAAAAAGATGGTAATTTTCAAGGGTGAATTGTAGATGCATGTCGAAGTAAAAGGATACTTCTAGCGTCGTTAAAAGCCTCTAGCAAGAGGCTTTGAATTTGCGGTTCACCTAATTTGCTATCAAAGAGGTCTCTCGACTTCTTGTTATTTCGTATATATATATATATATATATATATATATATATATATATATATATATATATTTCCATCTGTCCCGGTGGGAATCCTCCCACCGAAACTCCCAATTAAGACCTGGTTGCTGAGATGTAATAGTTTCTCTGTTCTTATGTATGGAGTGGAATCGTAGACCTTTTTCGAAGCATCCATGAAGCAACTTAAAACATTATAATATGGCGCTACAGACAAATGCTGCGGATATCTTAGGTTGACAGAGTCACTAATAATGAGGTCTTGCAAAGAATAAGAATGTACCGCGAAATAAGCATCTTCTTCTTCTTCTAGTTCCATGACCGTTATCGATCGTTGGATATCATGTTGGCTACCATATTCGCTATCGTGACTTTATTGACAGCAGCTCTAAATAACGAAGTAGTTGATTTTCCATACCATTGCCTTAGATTTTTCAGCCATGACGTTCTTCTTCTACCAGGACCACGATTACCTTGGATCTTCCCTGAATGATCAGATGTAAAAGATCATATTTTTCAGGGTGTCTCATAATATGACCGAAGTATTCCAGCTTGCGTTTCTTTATTATATTGACCAGTTGTGTTGTTTGTTCAGCCGTCTAAGGACCTCCTCATTTCTAACTCTGTCGACCCAGCTTATTTTCAGTAGTCGTCTGTATACCCACATCTCAAAGGCTGTCAAGCGTTTAAGCATAGCCTCAGTTAGGGTCCACGCTTCTACTCCATACAGCAGGACAGGAAAGATGTAGCAAGATATCATACGAACTCTAAGGTCAATGCTAAGATCATGACTGCAAAGTACGTTTCTCATTTTTACAAAGGCAGCTCGGGCTTGTTCTATTCGGCTTTTAATTTCTGCGGTTGGATCCCAGCTCTCATTGATATTACTGCCGAGATACACGAGTTTCTCTACTCTGTCCAGTGTGGCATCTCCGACTTTTATACCGTCATCATGTATATAATTTTGTTTGCTAACTATCATATATTTAGTTTTCTTAACGTTGAGTTTTAGTCCCATACTGATCACAAGTCTGTTTTATTTTGTTCATTAGATTTTGAAGGTCTTCTCCGCAATTGGCAAGGACTAAGGTATGTCGGCATATCTAATATTGTTGACGGTTACTCCATTCACAATAATACCTTCGGTTGTCCATTAAGGCTTCGTTAAATATTTCCTCCGAATATAAGTTAAAAGTAAAGGCGACAATATACAGCCTTGTCTCACTCCTCTTTTTATATTTATTTCATCCGACAGTTCTTGTTCAACCTTTATTCTTGCCACTTGATGCAGTATAGATTTGTAATTATTTGTAGATCTTTATCGTCCAATCCAGCTGTTTTCCAATATTTCTAGCATTTTGTTATGTCGGACTTTGTCAAAAGCTTTTTCAAAATCGATTGCACAAATATACACATTTTGATTTATATCTCTGCATCTCTGTACTAGCACCTGTATACTAAACAAAGCTTCTCTTGTACCCAAGCCACTCCTAAACCCAAATTGAGTATTGCTAATTCTGCCGTCCTAACATGAAAGGTCCTATCTGCAAAATTTGGTAAAATGACTTTATTGGCTCACGGCATTCGTAAACATATTATCTATGTATGTACAAAAATGAAATTGTCCTATAAGCGTCTTAAGTGCCTTATTATATACCTAAATGGTTTGTCCTAACTGACTAAAAGCCATGTTCACTAACATAAATTGTCCTATCTCACATATACTAAGAAAAATTGTCCGTTTTAACTTTAAAAATGCAGTTAGGACTATTTAAGCTAGTATTTTATACTGAGCGGCATCATTTAGGACAATTTTTGCCTAGTATGATATAAGCATGTGTGTAACATAACTTCAAATAATTAATTAAAAAGGGTATTTGTTATTGGTCAGACATTGGGAATACTCTCATGCTTTTTGGTATTTTAAGTAAATATATTGTGAGAAATGGATGAAGGGTAAGTTTAATAATGTTACCTTAGGTATAAGCAAGAACTTATCGTAATTATTGTTTGTAGTAGTAGCAAAAAATATAGACGCACATGCGTCTATATTTTCTGGTTTGTAGCAATGCAGCATGTCGTAGTCAGAACAGCGATAGGTGTAAACGTATGGGATTTAGCCAAAAGCGAGAATGATCCAGATTATGCACCTGGGACGTCCAATAAATTCGACAATAATATAAATGGAAATGAGTCGGATTCTAGTTTCGAATCTAACTATTATCATTTATGTTACATATATTACGAAGTAAATTGTGTACTAAGTTTTAAAACTTCTTCTTCTTTTTATATAGACATGACTCTGTCTGTTTTTCAATGTACCTCCAGTAAGTTGGCGTTTCATCGTTTTCGTGGTCTTCCTACTGATCTCATCGTTTTCGTGTCTTCCAACTGATTGTCTTCTTATTGGGGAACCGTCTCTTGCCGTATTTACTACTCTATTTGTTGTCATTCGGCTTGTATGATCGTTCCATTCTACTCTTTCTATTTCTTACACAGTTCTTAATATTCTTACTTTGTCTGATGTACCTCACCTTGCATATACATTGTATCTCTGTCAAAGTCAAATGCCTTCTTAAGGTTCACGAAACATAGATATGCCAGTTTGTTGTATTCTAATGATTTCTCTTGCATTTGCCTCATTATAAATATAACGTCGATGCATAATCTTTCCGACCTAAAACCTTGTGGTTCTTCTGCCTGTGTTATAATTTCATTCAGTTTATTTGTTATCACTTTGGTTGTTAATTTTAGTGTTGTGTTTCATAAATTAATTCCCATTCCCTTGATCTCCATTCTGAGGAATACTATTTTTTGTTCTATTATTTTATAAAACTTAGTATAATAAAATTAAAAGTGTTCAGTTAATTTGAATTTTACTTTTATTTAGGACAATTTCAGTAAGTAATACAAAAAAACGTACTTCAGATACACTAAGCTAAATTGTCCTAAGTGGCAATTTAATCAAAAATCGACTAATCTGGAAAGAATAAAACAAAATTCTGACTAGCAATTAAATTCTATTCTCTGACATAATATATAAAATAAAACATAAAGACTTCTTTAAATTACCAAGCGTTATACAATGAAAAGAAACAAAAACTTGATTTTCTCAAAACCTAAATTTTGCAGATAGGACCTTTCATGTTAGGACCGGCAGAATTCTGTCCTCTAACAGCGTATACATTCTGCTGTGTATTACTCGCAGAAAGATTTTCAAAACGTGACTCATCAGACTTATTGTCCGATAATCACCGCATGTCTTTGGACGATGTTTCTTAGGTATTGTGACAAATGTCGACTTTAACCAATCAGTTGGTAATATCCCAGTGTCATAAATTCTGTTAAAGAGATTACACAGAGCTTTAATTCCATTTTCTCCCAAAAAACTTTAGTATTTCAGCACTTACTTCATCGGGGCCAAGTGCTTTTCCATTTTTTGCCGTTTGTATTGAACGTCCTTACCTCACTTTCTGTTATAGATGGACCTGATATAGCAATCGGTGTATAGTGTTCTACTCTCTCAATCTTCAAATAATTCAGAAATGTAGTTTTCCCATTCTTTTAACTTTTCATTGATGTCTAATATTCTGTGTCCGTTTCTGTCTTCTAAACTTTGGGATACTTGTTTCCATTTGTTTCCAGCGACCTCTTTCAATTTCTTGTGCAGATGAAATGTATCGTGTTTCTTTTCATATTGTTCAATTTCATTACATTCTTTACTATGAAATTGTGTTTTCGCGTGTCTTATCTTCTGCCTGATTATTGCGTGGATCCTCTTGTATTCGTTTTTATCTTTATTTCTGACTTCTCTTCTTTGCATAAGAAATAAGCATAGTTATACATATACTGGAATATTCCTTAATAAGAAATAGTACGTTATCTAAAATATTTCAATAACTTATTGTTTGCTCCTAACGCCACCTGCTAACGGATTAATAAAGCATCTTGTTTACTTCTTTACAGACCTGTCAAATTCAGACGAGATTTAATATTAAAATATAAATAAATATCATTTAAGAGTAAATTTAATTAACAAATAAACTCAATAAGATATTTAAAAATATTAATTATTTGTGTGAAATTATTTTAAAACTAGAAGTGTCATAAAAATTTAAACAGATGATTCAACATTCTTGATCACATTAAGTTTATGACTTAAATTTTGACAGTCGTTACGAATCGAATCTGTCATTGATAGATATTCTTTTAATTTATTACTTTTCATTGAACGTCTGTATTTTGTTAGTTATTTTTCATGGAGCTTTTAATTTCAACCTATTTAGAATAAATATATGATGACTAGAAACGAATCGATCGAGACTAGTAAATCGATGTGAAGAATCCCCACATCTTCCCGTGGCGCTAGTTCCGTGAGTTCTCGTCTCAACATTTTACTATAGAGCAAAAAGTAATACAACGCCAGTATAGAAGCTTCGATCAAAAGTAATTGACAATACAATAGCATAAACTGCAAAACCAGATGGGGTATACGAAAAAATCCTAAACTTAATTAACGTGGATATGCTTAAACCTCTATTATTATTACTAAACAAAGTATACCACCGGTATTTATTCCAAAGCATTTGTCATAAGTGACTAATTACTGCTTTATTGTGTTCACTAATTTGATGAGGTGAGCTCGTTCCAGTGGGAGCTAAATACTGGTAAACTCTATGTATCAGGCGATACTTAAGTTTTTAATAGACTACTCCTGGTATAAAGGCTCTGTAGAGAGTGACTATTTATTTCCTGGCTTTTCGTGGTGTGAGAATTAACCAGGAATAAATAAATAATCATCTGGTGGCTATGAATTTGAACCATTAATAAAGAATTATTTGTAAGATGTAGATCACCTATTAAAAAATAATCATGAAAACTACTACAAACCTCTGCAAAGACCGAAGAAAGTTAGCGTGGAAAATGTCTCAGATCTGCTGTAGCAAAGCTTTGATAAAAAAGGAGTGCAAAGCAGGTCCTAAAGCCTATCTAAAATCCATACACTAAATATATAGTATCTATACACTATATATATATAGTATCTATATAAAAATCCTTTAGGTCGCAGTGTGGAAAAATATACTGAGTGTAAAGTCTACAGTCATAATTAACAATGCATAATAATAGGTATGTCTTGATATATCCACAATTTCGATTAATTGGTTAATGCCAATGTTCTGAAAGTCCTAGATACCCGCCAATGCATATACAAAAAACGAAACATAGATAAGTTTACTTTGGATTTCGCACGTGATAGATACGAGTCAGTCTTTAAGTAAGGCATTAGAAATGTTGTGACCAACTAAAAAATGCTGAATCGAATCATAAAAAACCTAAAGGAGAAAAAGACTGAGAATATGGTGACAAAAATTATTACCCTGAATATATGTACATTTTAGTGCAAAGATCAGGTCTTCTAAGAAAGTATATTTAGTATCCGGTTCCGTTTGTTACCTTATCTGGTTCTAAAACGACCTGTTCGAGGTATTTATGTATGTTTCTCCTTAAACTTTTTATGTTGCCCATTTTACAGAGATAGAGATGATATTTCAGTGAGCAGTATCCAGTGAGGAAACCTGTAATGACACTGAGATTATTACTAATTTCCCAAGTAGGCTGCACTAAATTCCTTTTGAAGATCACAAAGCACTATTGAAGACTTGCTGCAAATACTAAATGTTGTAGGGAATTCGACTAAAAAAGTAATGATTATCATATAAACTCTAAATATCCAGGAAAACGTCTTTATATAAAACAAGATAATATTGTTTACAGCCAATGTTTAATAACTATTTATAACGGAATAAGCCACAATTAAAGATAAAAATACGTTTATTGACGTTTCAATTTCCAATTCGGAAATCGTTCTCAAAATACAAACAGTAAATTAAACAAATTTTGTTTTTTGTTACATAGTGAAAAAATTCTTCTAATAATTTAATTTTATCTGACTCATTTATATTGACAATTCAGACATACATTATGCATTTTAAAGTAGACGACTTTAAAATGATATTGCCAATATTGTTGAGTTGCGCTCCTGGGACGACTTTACTTATAAGATAGTTCATTCGATTACATGAAATCAACTTTAACTTGAGAATATCCGTCAGAAAAAAATCATAGCATGTAATTCGTCTTTAAAAAATACTGTTTGTATTTTGAGCACGATTTCCGAATTGGAAATTGAAACGTCAATAAACGTATTTTTATCTTTAATTGTGGCTTATTCCCAGTTATAAATAGTAATTAATTTACAATGCCACAAGAAAATAGCTTCAGGACAATGTTTAATAATTTGAAAACAAACGATCTTGATCATAAAATTGAAATAACTACCTTTTATGTTTGGTATCGGCTCGTTAAAACATATATTTATTCCATATTACTGTACGTAATCAAAACATAGACTCTAAAAATAAATTATATGTGACAACTGTAATATGGATGTTCAAACCACTGCTACAAATCTCGTAGACAAGATACAAAAATACAGTAGCACCTCGATTATCCGTCTCTCTATTAACAGTCACCTCTGTTAACCGCCAGGGTCAGGTGCAGTTATGCCACCACCACATTTTTTTACATAAATAATTTTTGTTCTTATTCAGGGCTCTTGAATAAATTTTAATTTAAATAGGTATGATAAATGATACCGTGCTTTTAGAGTTCTATTTTTATAATCGCAAGCCGAAAATAAAAACGCACAGCACAATAATTATTAGTCAATATCTGTGGGTCACCATAATTCAGTTTGATTCAAATTCGATCATTGTTTATGTCACTTAGTCGTTTGATCAATTAAGTTTTAAAAAATGGAGCCTTCCATATCTGGAGCATCAAAAAGAAAACGTGTTGTTTTGTCAGTTGAAAAAAAAAAAACAATAGAAATTTTTGCAGAACTAAAGAAAGGTGTTTCTGCTGCCGCATTGAATAAAAAGTATGATGTTCCGAGAACAACAATTAATGATTTAAAGAAAAAAGCTGCAGGAATTGAAAAGTACACTTCGCAAATGCAATCGTTGGATGGCCAGGTGAAACATCGTAAGACAACCAAAAAAAGCCACAAATAAATCACTCGACACGGCTCTGTATTTGTGGTTCTTTCAAAAAAGAAGCGAAGATGTTCCTTTGTCTGGACCAATTGTTGCCGAAAAAGCGTTGTTTTTCAACTTGAAATTGATTGGCGATCCTTCATTCAAAGGAAACAGCGGTTGGTTGGAAAAGTTCAAAAATTGCCACATTAAAACACGCAGTCGACAATGCTGTGGATGCTTGGGCTGATTCTTCGGAAGTAACGCTGAAAAAAGCGTGGAATAAATTATGGCCTAAACCAACTCAAGATGAAAATGCCCCTGTGATAGCCCAGCGTGATACGGTTACAAATGAAGATATGGCTGAATCAACTGTTGTGTTTTCGTTGCCTAAAGATAACACAAACAGATAGTTAATATGTGATGAGGACGCAAACGGCTATCGATTGCTGACAGATGATGAAATCGTTGAAATGGCAAACAAGGACAAACTTTGACGATGGCGATGTTGATGATGATATTGCAACTCACAAAGATTTGTGTAAAGAAGCTAGAGAAGATGCATCGCACATACAATAATTCATCGAGTGGTATTATCTGCAAGAAGCAAATAAGGTAAATTTTATGATTTTTTGTCAATCAAGAAATTCAGCCATTGCAAAATGTGAAGTATTAATAAAACAAACAAAGATTTCGGAATATTTTAAATTAAATGAAATAAAACATACAAATAAAATTTGAGAGTTATACTATGATTTTTTTAATGTTCTGTTAACCGTCTTTTCGATTATCCGTCATACCCTTGGTCCGGTGCCTTGACGGATAATCGAGGTTCAACTGTAATGATAAAACATCTCTTACGAATGATAGGAATTATAGATAACGTATAAATATTATTAAAATATGGAAAATAAGCTATGCAGTATATTTGGCTACAAAAAGACGCATTTAAATGGGAAAACTATGGCTTTGAATTTTTGGAGAAAACCTGCTTAAAAATAGAGACCACTGACGGTATGAAATCAGCGCATACGTCTCATTTTGGTACAAGAATTTATAAAAACTCAAATCATTACCCTGAAACACCGAACATAATACATCAAAAATGTAAATGAGCTATGTCATAGAAATCGTGCTTTCAATAATTTTCAAACGGAGTATAGTTATAATTAATGGTAAAATGTCCAATCTTTGGTAAAATAATTGCTTTTGACTTACCTTGAGCTTTAGGAGTAGTTGCCAGACACAGCACAAAAATGAAACTAACAAAAAAGCAAAACTTTATCCATTATTTACAGTTATTCAAATTATTCTAGTTCATTATCTTTTTGGTTGTCATTTGAATTATTAATCGAAACTAATATTAACTATTACATACATACCTTTAACAGTAATTATACATTCCAACGAATTATTTCACCTCATAATAGGAATATTATTGGCCTTTAAATTTCTCTATATTATAATTTTAAATAAACTCATTACCTTTGCGATTTACATCTGTGAAATACACCATTATATCTTGTCTATATGTTTGCTTTGTAATAACTATAATAAATCTTCTTTAGATCAGTTTAAGATCAAAATAACTAATTCTCGAGCTATTCCAGTAGCATAAAACTCTCTAAAAAATTAACATCCTGATGATATCAGTTTATGCATCGACCGAAGAAAAGGGCGATTCAACTAAAGATGTGTTCTGTGGCCGGTTGGAGAAGTGCCTTGTAGCTTTGTCCAGACAAGATGTGACCCTTCTCTTAGACAGACCTTTTTTTTTCAAAAGACATCTCAGTCCAGAACGCCGCCTGACTAAACTTGGTGCAGGATTCGTACTCCCGGCGATAGTTCCCGAGGTACTTTAAAATGCCCTCTTGTCGCCGAGTCTACGCCGAACGCCTACCTGCTAAACCAGACCCTCCTCTGTCATCCAGCGATCTGGAAGTGGAATGGCCACTTTCACTCTCATATACATTCACACTCTATTCATCAGCAAGGAGGCTCCCTGTCTCGTTGCAGGTAGCGCGTAGAAGATCCTTATCGCTCCTAGTTCGGCATCATTCCCAGACGGACATTTCCTCCTTCCCCACAGTCAGACTCACGCATTCTAACTCAACCAGTGTGACCCACTGTTCTAGCTTCACCTTTCAGCATCATTCACTCTTACCTTTGCCGTTGGTCCAGCTGTCTTTCTTCCTCTTCCTTTTTCTTGATCACTGCACGGATATAGCTGTGTATGTTAATCCAACCTAATTTATTTTCAATCATTCTCCCAATCATTTCTCTCACTGTAACAAAATTCACACCTGTCTCTCTCTCCATTCTGCTCCTTTCCACTATCCATCTGCTGCAATCTAACATCGTATGTGTCACAGTGTCCGAGTATCTACAGTATAGACATTCATCTGTATCAGCCTTTCCAATCCTATAGAGGTAGGCCCTAAAACACCTGTGACCTGTGAGCACCTGCGTCAGGAAATAATCCAGTCGCCTATGGCCACAGTCCACCCAAGCTCCTATGTTCAGGATCAACATTTTCGTCCACTGTGCCACATCCTCTGTGTTGTTCCATTCTTCTTGCCATCTCTCAACTGACCTTCCCTTACCTGTCTTCTCTCAGCCACAGTAAAGTTTGGGCCTCTTCTCTCATAAAGCTCTTTTCTTTCCACCGTCAAAACATGCAATGGAACACATCCAGTGATGGTCCACAAGGCTGTCACAGACACAGTCTTGTAGGTGCATGCCACTCGCAACAGACTTCTTCTGTCTACTCGTTTCATTAGACTCCTATAGGCCGTTATCTCTACCGCCTCGCTCCAGACTGGTGCCGCGTAGAGGACGATAGACTATACAACACCGTGTAAGACCCTCCTCCTTTCGGATTTGTGTCATTTCTAGATACTTTATTTGTTTCTTGGGTTTTAGACATACTCCCACACATTTTAATTCAACACCTTGCCTGTTCCTTGTCCCCTTCAGAATAGGCAGACCTAGATTTCCATTAAAGGAATAATGATAAATCACATTGATCATATCATGATTAAAGAAGATGTGGAAGTAGCATTAGGTTTGTTCCAACACAACGAAAAACGGTCACGTAACGGTTACGCTCCTGCGCACTAAAAAAAATACGTTCCAACAAAAATATGATCGTTCATCTCATCGTCCTTCCGACCGTTCCAACAAAAATTGTGATCGCCCAGTGACGGTTTCGTGACGATAATTTCAGTAATCTGGCAAATGCATGTACTGGTTGGGATGACTTGCGCAGTACGATTTTATTCTACTTCTTTAAATTTGTTGGGCCTAGATTAACTTAGATTTTATATTAAAACTGTAAATTTGTTCAAAAAAAAAAAGAAGTTAGGTTAATGATTTTATCAAGTGCTTATGATATTATACTTGTTATTTATTTATATATTTGTTTTTCGTTATTTGTAACTTTATAAATATGACTGACGACGAAGGAATTAGTGATTTTTTTTATTATTATAGAAGTGAGGATGATTTGGAGCTATTAGCCGAACCTAGGGTGAAAACCCAGAATTATTTAGATCGATAGTCACCAAATTATGTCAGTTGTCAGGAAATCGTTCCAACTTTAGTTTACACATTGTGTGTTGAAACACACAATGTGTAACAAATGTGTAAAACAAAAATTGTGTGTTGAAACAAACCTATTATCGACGTTAGAACTCCATGGGGCCTAAATAAAGACAGCGACTCTTTCTGGTTATTACCAAATTCAGACAAAGAATTTCTAAAAAAGAAGAGTAGACCATAACAGATTGTGATTATGGAAGACTGAGATTTTAAAGGACACCAAAAATAAACACTAAATATCAAAAATTACTGCAGAGCACTTTGGGATCCGTAGCATAAATAATTTAAAATTCAATTATTTACTAAATTAAAACTACTGATTATACGAAAAGTAAAGAAGAAAAAAACGAATATCTGGCTTGACGACAAATGCGAGGGAGTCTTAAAGTTAAGGGACCTCTACAACAAAGGAAGAGCTTTACCACAAATAAAAACCCAACGTTTAGGTAGGATTTTTTCCACTCAGAACTTTCGTAAATTCCAAATTTTGTGTTTGACTTCTGGGTGGCACTATCCCTCTGTGGACTTGAACTATAATTTCTTCAGTGATTTTTTAGATAAGCTTGTCTGTATTTTCAATAAGGCATTTTCTTTAACTACAATTAAATCAAAATATCATAAATCAAAAATATAAAGAAAATTGGAATACTTGGGGCACATAATGAGAGGTGAAAAGTACGAACGACTAAGGAATATAATGCAGGGTAAAATCAAAGGTAGAAGAAGCGTAGGAAGACGTAAAATCTCGTGGCTACGCAATCTCCGTGAGTGGTTTGGATGCAGTTCAATTGAACTATTCAGGCGAGTAACCAATAAAATTATAATTGCCAGAATGATCTCCAATCTCCGATAGGAGTCGAACTTAAAGAAGAAGAAGAATCATAAATCCGGGACTACCAAAGGTATCCTTATATCAGCCAAGAATATGCGTTCACTACTGTACATCAAGAAATTTACTAAAAATGTCGTTGTCACTGAATAGATCTCAAAGTACAGAGGAAACAACTACAAAAATGTACTATAAGAATCGTCTGGGAAGCTTTAAAAATTTTGTAAGGGAAACTTCCATAATAAACGTCCATAATAAACGATCTTCAAAATAAAACTAACACAGCTTAAACATTTTCTCTTACAAATCCTAAAAATCTAAATAAATACTTCGTTAATGTGAGTAAAACTATAACTTTAGCTATTTTGTCTTAAGTCTTGAATTCATTCTTTATAAGACCAGTTGATAAATCTGAACTGATCCGATCAATCAGTAGTATCAAAAACAAATCTTCCTGTAGTAACCTCTTCATAAGGGTGGTGAAAAATTTTATGTTCGCAACTATAAACCTATTTCTTTACTATCAGTCCTATCCAAAATTATTAAGAGATGTATAGAAGCCCGACTTTATGTCCTTTTGGTATTTTTATAGACAGCAACCTTAAATTGTCACTTCATATCGATTTGTTAAGTAAGAAACTAGCCTCAGCCTTCAAGAAAATCAATTTAGCATCTTCCAAAATAACATACTTTTCTCTGTTCGAGTCTCATCTTAGATATGGCTTTTCTTTTTGGGGTTCTAGTACAGCTGCCCAATTTAAAGCTATTTTTTTAGTTTAAAGTTTATTTTTAAAGTAACATTTTTAAATGTAACAATAAAACACTGAAAACTTTGTTTATAAACTTCCACAAAAATTTATTTTAACTCTTATCACTAGAGCTGTTTCGGCTGATTGCCTTTCTCAATTTCTCATTATATTGTTACATAAAATGAATTTCCATCAAGTAACGGTCGAATCCATCAATTATTTTTAAATTATAAAAAAGAGCAATACGGTATCTTAGCTACTTCAATAATCACAGGATTTTAACTCTTCCCTCTCTATATATTCTAGAAACTGTTTGCCTAATTCGTAAACACCTACATGTTTTTCTGACAAGATTTAACCATGACTACTCCATCAGAAATTCAACCTTTGATGTGTATTTACCGATCCCGTCCACTAAGTTAGTAAAGAAATCTATATTATATTCGGCAAAAAAAATATACAACCATCTCCCTTGGCAACTTAAATCTACAACTTCTTTCCTTAAGTTTCGTAAATTGACCAAATCCTATATATTTGAAAGACCTTATTATTCAGTGGAAGAGTTTCTTAACGAATAACTAAGAAATTACAGTACGTTTAGGTTCAAGCAACAAAGTATATATATATATATATATATATATATATATATATATATATAAAGATATATACAGATATATATATATATATATATATTATATATATATATATATATATTATATATATATATATATATAATATATATATATATATTATATATATATATATATTTGGGTATCGTATGCATCAGCTTAAACTAATTCGTAAACTAGTTCGTTTGATTATATTATACAATTTAGTCCTGTCTGAAGATGACGTCTGAGAAAACTCCTTTTTCGACTGTGAAGATCTCGGACAGTTCATGTTCTAATCGTACTGTTGCATTTTGTTGGAGATATAGGTTTGAGATCAGTCTTACCATCGAGTCCCGATATTTTTAGGATATCGATTAGTTTCTCATGTAGGACTTTATCAAATGCCTTTTCGAAATCAATGCAACATGCATACACGTCGCAGTTGACATTCCTGGCTCTCTGTATTAGAACGTACAAACTAAAAATTGCTTCTCTCGTTCCGAGTCCTGCTCTGAATCCAAATTGAACTTTACTCAGGTGTTCTTCTAATTTGGTGTATATACGTGAGTGAATGATAGTAAGGAGTACTTTAAGTACATGGCTAATTAAACTAATTAATCTATGTTCTTCACATTTTCTAGCGTTGGCTTTTTTAGAAAGTGGAATGAATATTGATAGTAGCCAGTCTTTTGGTAAGTAACCAGTCTCGTAAATGTTGTTGAATAGCTTCGTAAAAGCTGTGATTTGGTGTGACTCTAATAGCTTTAAAAATTCACCATGCACCTCATCAGGTCCTGGTGTCCAAATGTCAAGAAAATATTAACTGTCATATGTCAATACTAAATTTTAAAACTGTGAGGATAATTAATATGACAGCTTAGCCACTCCCTAACGTTTAAACGTTTGTAATTTTACTTATTACAATTTTTTAACTTGTTATGAAAGCTATTATTGATGGAAAATGTATATTTTTACTTTAAAAGTTCAACAAAAAAAATTACCTGAATTTCACTAAATGATATTTTTTTCTTTAAAAGTTCTGGGGTTGGAACTGACTCAAATTCACTGCAAACAAACAAATGCATCTCACACTGCAAAGATAGTTTGGAATGACCTGGGATAAACAAAATGAGGGTGGAAGCTAGGCACTGGGACGCAATCTTCAAAATTCGGCTTTTGGAACACTCACGCCTTTGCCTGGCATCATGTGGGTAACTTTTAAAATTGTTTGAAACGCCGTTCTTCAAATCCCTTAGGTAAGAGACGGTACGAAACAAAACAGTGATTACTCTTCTTTAAATCGACACATTACATTCCAGTGTAATTCTTTTTTTCTAGGCAAACAAAATTGCTGGTTGTTTTTGAAGAGTAGGTACATGTTATTTCTTTCCGAGTCAAGATCCCAAACCCAACTTAAGTTTGACCTCTATCTCCGTCGTACCTTCTTTCTTTGTTGCGTCTCACCCTTCGTATCCGTCAAAGGAACTAGCTAATCGGAATTTTTTCAAAGACTCGTTGCAAGGGAGATTCAACCTTAACGTGACTTGAGCTGAAAATTCGCAGAAATATTTTACCTTCGCAGTAGATTTTTTTTTCGATGTGTCCAGATGCTTACCTCACAATATAAATAAACAGAAACTCAACGAAATTATATATATATATATATATATATATATATATATATATATATATATGTATATATATATATATATATATATATATAGCCTAGGGGTGTACCAAAAAAAATTATACCTTAAATATTAGATAGTTCTAAGGAATTTATACATGCTACAAACTTAGACATATGGGGACAACTGAACCAAACGGTTTAATTTTTAAAACTTTGGTGTATACTGGAGCAGCCAACAATATAGAAGGAAAAGGTCATAAAGTGGTTCAGTATCTAGATTTTGGTCAGTCTATATGGACTTTTATAATTCATATGAGTAAGTTCACTATTTAACCACACGAAGTACACACTGTACTGGCATTCGCAATGTCAAATGAAAAGAAAAACAAGATGAGTAGTAGCACAAAAATTAAAGAAAGGTAAAACAGTTGCGGCCTACTGTAATATAATATTTGTAGGAAAATGGAAAGACAAAAGGAACGTTTTGTATATATCCAATGAATTTGGAAAACAACATGATTGAATATATAGACAAAAAATAACAAACGAAGAGCAAACCTCCTCCCATATTTCATTACAATAGGCATATGGGAGGAGTTGACTGACAAGATCAATTAAGTTCCCACTATCCCTGTGACAGAAAGGCGTTAATGTTGTATAAAAAATTAGGAATACATTTCCTTCAACTAATGCTATTAAAATTCACATTTATTATACAATGAGTACTCAGGTTATAACATTTTATTCTATGATTTTCGATTATCGATTCTTACCTTGCTTTTATCAAATCAATAAAATAAAAATATTACAAACAACAAAGCACCACATCTTATTACTAAAATTTTTGATATTTTTCCTGTTATTATTCCTGTTATTCCTATTACTAAAAAAACAAACAGTACATTAAACTATGATCAAACGAAAAGACAAATATCGAGCACCGTTTTATTAATTAAATCTTGTCCAAGTACTTTCGCTTCCTAGAGCATCTGTGGGGGCATTTCGTCCATTTTGGCTTATCCAACAATTTGTGGAGAATGTCGTAAACATAAAATTGTACATTACACTACACTACACAAGAACAAAAAGTTTAAAATTTTTTAAAAAAGGAGAAGCTACATTATCGTTATCAGGAGAGAGAATGGCCTCATGGCCATGGAGGATAGCATTACTCTCTCTCCTGATGCCAACCATAATATAGCTTCTCCTTATAAAAAAAGTTTTAAACTGTTTGTCCTTGTGTAGTGTAGTGTAATGTACGATTTTATGTTTATGACATTTTCCCCAAATTGTTGGATAGGCCAAAATTGACGAAATGCCTCTGAAGATGCTCTAGGAAGAGAAAGTACTTGGTCAACATTTAATTAATAAACTTGTTATATCAAACAATATAATATTGTAAAAACTGCCCGGAAAAACCTGGACTATGTGTTGGCAAGTGATTTACTAATTTTAATGTTTAGAGACAAGTTTTTTATTTTTTGTTCGTGTGAAAGAAGTGAACTTCTTTCACTTTTAGAACTATATGTGTCACCCTCTACGTGTAATTTATATTATTCTTCAGTTCTCTTTCGCCCATTATGGGGCGTTATGTTTCTTTTAGTTTTATTCCAATTTTTTTATTACTGTTTCCAACATGAAATTAAACAATACCATTGATAGTGCGTTTCCGGGATTGAAACCTTCCTTTGTTTTAAAATATTTCTAATACTTAATCTACTATCTATCCGAATCCTGATGATCATTTACTTAAAATATTGGTGCATATTAAGTAGTGGTTCGTATACAATTTGTTAATATTTTATAGCCTTCTTTTAACAGAGCTATCTCTGTGGTTTTAATAAAACATGTTGTTCCAAATAAGTCATAATAACGAGTCCAGTTGTTGCCTAGATGGTAACTAAATCCCATATAGAGACATCGTCTGAACGTCAGCAACCCTCAACACCTGGGAGTCTTACGTTGTCATGTATGTAGGGTATTTGTTAAAAACATCACACCATCTTATTAAGAAAGATGTAACAAATAACAAATGTTGTACCAACATATTTCGTGGTTTGATTCATGTACATCTGGTAAATACACGGATGATAGACTTGTTAGTCCGAAAACGTTCTGTTCTGATGTAGCTCGAAAGGGTCTTTTAATTATATACCTTTTATAAAGAATTTTCAAATAAAACTTTTATATATAGATATGTATATAACCAACCAATTAATAGAGCGAGAAAGTACAATTATTTGGGTACCCTTTTTAATGATAATACTGATATTTCTCATGAACAATAAAAATATAAAACTACCTAATAGAAAAAGTAGGAAAGTACAGTTGAGTTCATGGTATCCGTGCATCATAAAACACATACTTTTAATCTAGTATCATTTTCTTACACGAATGAAACGAAAGACAAACCAGATATCGCCTGTTGTTAGGTAAAGACACGATCGAAAAAAGATAGGTACAAAAAAGAAGCTTGGGAGCGTTTTCAGATTTTAAGTACAATTTGTGACGTTTCTGGTTTGTTTACTTGTGAATGTCAATTTGTTGGATTTTTTGTTGTTCTTTTCCTGTTTTTGCGTTTAGAAATTATTGATATTACACAAGCAGTTGTTGTTTCCACAATTTTTTTATATCGGAGTTTGAAATTTTATGGTAAGTGTATTTTATTTTGCCATTAATTTACATAATAAGTTCATTCACACAATTAATTAATGGTTTTGTTTAAGTTTCTACAAAAGTGAAAGAAACATTAAAAAAATATTGTATTGAATTTTTTTTAAATATGACTGGAAAACTCTTACCTTATAAACACAAAATTTCGTTTTAAATTTAATCGAGAACTTTGAATTAGAAAAAAACAGAAGGGGACTGTTATCATCCTTTCAATAGGTACAAAAAGTACAATTTTCAAATGTGCACTATTATAAAGCATTAATGATGACAAGGACATATTATTAATATTATTTAACCCCCTCTGTGGCTCAGTGGTAAGAGCGCCTGCCTTTAAATCTAAAGGTCGTGAGTTCGAATCCCACCTGGATGGAACTTTTCGTTTATTAAAAAAAAAAATTAATAAATGAAAATAATTTCTATCCTTGTGTGATTGGTACACACCGGAGGGACCGCAGACGTTCGGATACAATTAGCGTCTCTTAGCAAAGACAATGACGTCGACTTTGCTAAGTATCAAGACAATTACTCTACACACACACACACTACACCTCAAATTGTGAGATTGGCGAATGGATTTAGTGTCCGCAGTCATTTAAACACAAACAAACAACAACAATAATATTATTGATTTGCCAACTTTATAACGTAAATTATTTTCCATTAGGAACTTTTTATTTCTGTTTTTTTCAATTTCAATTTAAAATATTGATAATATTTTAACTTTGTTTTAGAGGGTAGCAGCTGTAGTTAAATTGAAAAAAAAAACAGTATACAATATACGAAAAAGAAAAAAAAATCCTGATTTATCCTCTACGGGAAACAGCAGATCTCGTTTAAAAACGAAAACTACTGATTTACCTGAGGGCAATTAAATGGCAATTCGAAATACAATTTATAATATGTATCAGAATAGTAAGTAAACCAACTTACTAAACCATCATTGACAATATAAAAATAGCAACAAAGAACATCAAAACCATTTCATCTTTATATTCGAAAACTAAATATCCTATAGACAAATTAGATCAGACAAATGTAGTATACAGCATTGTTTGTACTTAGTGTGAAGCTGAGTATATTGGTGAGACTGGAAGAAATCTCTCAAATCGCATTATTTCTCACAAGAGTGATTGCAGAATTAAGAAACCATCTTGTGCTTTGGCATAGCATGTAATAGACAAAGACCATATTATGGATTTTGATAATATTAAAATTTTATGTAGTGAAAGTAATAAATTTAAAAGAACTTTTTTGGAAATGGTTTGTATTAGCAAAACTGATAATAATTTAAACAAAATGTCAGAAATTCAAAATCTAAGCAAAATTTATAATTATATTATTTCTATGTAATTTATATACGCAGTCAGTAAAATATCACATTTTGAATTTTCCATGTATTTGTTACATTTCGGGCATCTATCAATAGTGAATAAATCTTCTTCTTTTTTGTTACTAAACAAAGAAGAATTTTTTAAACAAAATTTGGCCAATGGCCATAACTTAATCTTAGATTCCTGAGATTAAAATAGGCCGATTTAAACTAACTTACTTTAGTACGAAAGTTGATAATAACCAAAATGAAGGGTGTCAAAGTTAAACTTTTATTTTTAAATATTTCGTAACGGGCATGGGATAACAACACGAAATTTGGTAAGCTGGAGTTTTTTTGGGACGAGAAATCTAAATTCGCAATAAAAAATGATGAAGGACGCCACATACGTCTTTCAGTGCTCGTTGAATACGTTAAATTTTTTTATCTCCCACTCAACATACTCTTAGAATCAAAACTTTTATTCCTTTAATATTTAATCCTTTAATAAATAATAATTTTAGGCTGGAAAATATGGAAAATATTTAATGCATGTGGGACCTAATAAAATAGCGTCATGTCTCTTAAATTTTCTGCAACGAAAATAGGAAAATAATTTGGAAATTGTATTTTATTCAGATACTTCTTCAAGACAGTAGAAAAACAAATTTTTATTAGCAGCTTACTTTCATGCATTAGCCAATTACAGTAAAATAAAATCATTTACTCATAAGTACCTGGTTACTGGATATACTCAAATGAAGGAGACAATGTCCACTACCTCATAGAAAAAATATAAAAAGAAGTCTTAGATCAGGGCCAATTTCAACACCAAATCAGTACCAGAATCATTTCCTTGCCAAACTGCAAGGAAAACCGGAAAACCTTTTACAGTAATGGAAATGAGTTACGAACACTTTTTTGATATAAAAAAGTTAACTTTGCAAACCTCCTTTAATTTTACTAAAGACTCTTTAAATGACACTGTGACGTTTAGTAAAGCATGCGCGTTTAAAGTTGAAAGAGATAATTTGGATTAATTTTACTATAAGACGTCATTCGGTCAGTCTGAATATAGAGCTGTAAGTATTAAACCAAGAAAAAATCTGCGAACAAACAACACTACCTCCCTGAATTTTAGAAACATAAAATAAGAATGACTGCCGGGAAAAATTGGCTACAAGTAGCGTACAATAAAAAACAATGGAAAGGAAGACTTGAAGAGGCTTATGTTCAGATGTGGACGTGAATGGCTAGACGAAGAAGAAGAAGAAGAAGAAAATAAGAATGTACTTACAAACCGCCTCTAGAGATATCTAAAAGAAAATATGAGGACCTAATGGAATTATTGCTGACCAATGCTATTAAAAAGTGCCATGCACATTTTTACAACATTCTCAAACCCTATAAAGAATAATAATCAACCGCAACAAACTTTGCGTTGTTTGTGTTGAGATTTTTTCTATTTAAGCAGAAGAATAATGCACTATTTTATATTGTGTTTGTTTTATTACTTTAGTTTTTTGGAAACTATAATTTTAATGCATTGTCGCATACTTAAAAGCTGTAACTGTTTAATATAATATATAGCTGTGTAACAGTGTAGCTGGGGGCTACGTTACATACACATGACATGGCTTACTTCAGGCCAGTAAACAATAATGTTACAAGATATTGACATATGGATGTTCTTGATATTGTATAAAACAGTAAAAAAATATAAGTTTAATTAGTACAATATTGTTTAACTTATAAACCCATACATTATAAAACATGGCGCAGTCAAACAGTTAGCTGTGTACATTCGAAAAACTAAATTTTAACATAAAAGAAAAACAAAACTTTGAACATAGTGTGGCACGAGGTAACATAACCTAAAATGGCAATGGGAATAAGTGTAAAACTACCACCAGATTTTGACCTACAGGGACCAAATGCGGCAAGTGAATGGAAGTTTTGGAAAACCTGTTTCAAAGATTACTTACTAGCAACAGGACAAGACCAGTCAGCAGATAAAATAAAACTGTCAATTTTAAGAAATATAATTGGAACTGAGTCTGCCAAAATTATGTCCACATTCACCATCCCAGAAGACGAAACCAATAAGTACGATTTAATGATGTCACTAATCGACAAATATGTTAATCCAACGATGAATGAATCATTTGAAAGATACAATTTTATCAGGAGAGTTCAGAAAGAAGGAGAGTCATTTGAGCAGTTTCTTACTAGTTGTAGACATTTGATTCGAACATGTAATTATAATGAAATTGATTCAGAACAAACAGCCGAAAATAAAGCTCTGAGGGACAAGATATTGATGGGCATCAGAGATTCAGTTACTAGAGAAGCTTTATTGAGAGTAGACAAACTTACCCTACAAAATGCCATCGAATTTTGTAGAACTAGTGAGCAAAGCAAAAACCAAAATTTGAAATTTCATAAAGAAACGAAAGATGTGGATATAGGACAAGTTCATAAAGATAAGTTCCAGGGCCATAGAAACTATAATAACTCTAAAAATAAAACCAACACTAATGAAAAATTCAAGTGCAAACGGTGTCAATTAACTCATGGAGCCAGAGAATGTCCAGCATATGGAAAGAAATGTAAGAAATGTGGGATTTTAAACCATTTTGCAAAGTCGTGCAGAGTCAAGAATATTGATGTAATAGATGAAGGTAGCAGTGATGGATCATCTGATATTTTTGTAGGAAATGTTAATAAAGTATACCAAGATGTAAGTTGTCAAAATATTTGGGATGAAATTATAGAAATTGAAAATAAAAGAATTAAAGTAAAACTTGACACAGGTGCTGATGTAAGTATAATTCCATTAAAAATTTTTAAGAAATTGATAAACAGTTTAAAATTAGGCATAATCAGTATGTACTTAAAGGGTTTGAGAGTACTCAGGCTAAAACAATAGGTGTTGCAAATTTAGTTTGTAAATATAAAAATGAGTATGTTTATGATGACTTCACTATTATTGATGGGGCAACTCGAGTTCTTTTAAGTGGTAAATTATGTGTTGAATTGGGATTAGTTAAACGAATCAACAATGTTGAGAGTTGCGGTACTTTAGAACTAGCCGAAAGGAATAAATTTATAAACCTTAACCCTGATGTTTTTAGGGTTGTTGCAATTAGAGATAAGTTAAGAGATGAATTAGATATGTTGACAAAAAGAGGGGCAATTAAGAAAGTTAACGAAATTGACCCGAGGGCAAGCATAAACCGCATACTTATTGTGGAAAAGCAAAATGGTAAGTTACGTTTATGCTAGACCCATCAGACTTAAATAAACAAATTGTCCGCAAACCAAGAATAGTACATAAATTGGAAGATATTTGTGCACAAATGATGGGTAAAAATATATTCTCTGTATTTGATCTCTCTGAAGGGTGTCATCATTTGGAACTTGATGAGGTATCATCCTGGAAATGCTGTTTTGCAACATCATATGGAATTTTCAGATATAAGTATTGCCGTATGGATTATCAAATTCTAAGGATCTGTTTCAAGAAGTAGTAGAAGATAAATTTAAAGGTATAGAGAATTTATTGATTTGTCATGATGATTGTTATGGGAACAACAAAAAAAGAACATGACACAACTGTTAAAAAAGTTTTAGAAAGGGCTAAAGAAGTAGGAGCGAAGTTTAATAGTGACAAATTCCAATATTGTCAAGAAGAGGTCAAATTTATGGGCCAAGTTTTTTCACACAAAGGGATGCAAATAGATCCTGATAGAGTGGAATCACTTTGCAAACTCAAAGAACCAAGTAGTAAAATAGAATTGCAACGAATTTTTGGTGCATTCAATTATGTTAGACGGTATATTCCGAATATGGCTGAACATATACAACCTCTTTGTCAATTACTTAAAAATAATATAGAATGGGTGTGGCTCCCTTCACATAAAAAATGTTTCGATAATTTAAAGGACATCATTTGTAAATCACCAGCTTTAGTCCCATATGATCCTAATTAAAAAATTATTTTACAATGTGATGCATCTAAAAATGGCTTAGGTGTTTGTATGTTCCAGAAATACAAGAAAGTTTTAAAATTAGTAGCTTGTGCATCACGAAATATGAATGATAGTGAGATAAATTATAGTCAAACTGAGAAGGAACTATTGGCAATCTATTATGCTACTCAAAAATTTCACAATTTTATTTATAATTTTGATGTTGATGTTCAGTCAGATCACAAACCCATAATCTCCATTATGAATAAGCCAATTTGCAAAATTGGATCAGTTAGACTCCAACGTTTAAGACTTAAACTTCTCAAGTATAGATTAAATGTTTATTTTGTTCCTGGAAAAGACATACATTTTGCTGATATGCTATCTAGATCTAGTTTCAATATAAATACACAAGATCCAGAAATGTTTGAAATGGTCCATTCCGTGAGTAAACATTTACCTATGAGTCAGGAAAAGCAATCTTAGTTAAGACTAGCTACTAGTCAGGATGAAGCATTGGCAGTCATTTTTGATTTTTATTACAATGGGTGGCCAAAAGAAAAAAATGTTCCTCAAGTATGTTAAAAGTACTATGGTATAAGAGATTTACTGTATTTTGAAGCTGGTATTGCATTCATTTATGACAAAATAATAATTCCGAGAAAACTTAGACTTGACATGATAAAACTGCTTCATAAGGGCCATATAGGAGTCAGTAAAACTAGAAAAAAAGTCAGGAGTATATTATTTTATTGGCCAGGACTTAATGATGATATAACAAACTATATAAAAAAGTGCAGGATATGTGAGAAATATAGACCAAATAATTTTAAAGAACCAATGATGCCTCATCACATTCCTAGACTAAGATTCAATAAAGTTAGTACAGACATTTCAGAGTATGGTTCAAAGGCATATTTAGTAATTTTAGATTATTTTTCGCATTGGGTGGACCTTTCAGTATTAAAAGATAAAACCTCCAGTTCAGTAATCAACTCAATCAACTCAACTCAAATCTACCATTTACATCAGCGAAATGTAAGAGTTATTATAGAGAAAAAGACATTACAATTATGACATGCACCCCACATTACCACCAAAATAATGCAGAAAAAGCAGTCAATATAAGCAAGCAAATTAAAAAAAAGCCATGAGGAAAATAATGATTTTAGAGATCTTGTAATGGAATATAATAATACCTGCATAATAAATCTCGATGCATCTCCAGCTCAAATTTTACAGAGCAGGATCCTGAGAGGACAATTACCAACCACAGCTAATTAATTAGAACCTACAATCCAGAAACAAGTATATGAGAATTTATGCAGAAAAAAAGAAAAATTACAATAACATTATGATAAGACATCACGAAGAAAACCAGTAGAGTTTAGAAAGGGAGATAGTGTAGTAATAAGAAGTTCAAAAGATAATTATTGGCATAAAGCAATTGTATTAGAAAAGGCAAATGAACGTAGATCATATTGGGTGAGAAAAGAAGGTAACAATAGAATTATTAGACGGAACTCACACCAATGAAACACTCATGTACCAGAACACTTGAAAAAGAATTCATTTTAGAACCCGAGTTGTACCCTGATATTCAGTCGCAGAGTGTTTATAAAGATGCTGCTAGCAGCCACGTAAATGATAGTGTTAATAAAATAATTGGGTGTCCAAGCCCAAAGTTAAAATCAGTACCTATGTTGAGTCATAATGTCAACCCAAATATTGAGACGACTTCTAACAGTTATAAGACTAGAGTTCATAAGACAATATAAAAACCCATTATAGATATCGATCTTAGGGGTAAGGTGTTTAATATAATAAATAGCTGTGTAACAGTGTACCCGGGGGCTACGTTACATACACATGACATGGCTTACTTCAGACCAGTCAACAATCATGTTACAAGATATTGACATACCTATGGATGTTCTTGATATTGTATAAAACAGTAAAAAATATAAGTTTAATTAGTACAATATTGTTTAACTTATAAACCCATAAATTGTGTGTTTAAAATAAGTTAAGAACATATTTTAAAGGGTTGACTTAGTTATACAAAAATATTAGGTAGTCTTTTTCTTTTATGGTTATTGTTGTAGCATTTTGTTTTTTATTCACTATACTAGAAACTTATGCAGTCAGTTTTTTCAAAATGTTTAGGTTTTTTATTGATAGAGTTTGTTTTTTTTTTCATTTTTCTAGAAATAGGGTATTTTTACAGAAACGAGTTGTAATGTTTTATCGAATAAAACTCCCAATAAAAGTATTTTTTTATTTATTTTTATATTCTTCGTCTTTAATTTGTTACTTATTTTCATAATTGTTTTAAAGAAAATATAAATGTCAATAATGGCACATTTTTAATAATTTTAATTTTTTTCTTAAAAATAAAGAAAAAAATCATTTTATATGTTTCTTTTTATAAATAACAAAACACGAGAAAAATATTTAGAACTGACATAAAACTATTCACGAAAATCTCAATTTACTATTTTTAAATTACAAAACTTTTAATTTCTCCAAAGTCTAATTTATTAGATGTGCCATTATTGCATCCAGTGAGCGACATATGATATTTTGCCCTGATTTGTATCCAAACTTATGTATGTTCAATCTATATTTTTAGTTAAAAAAAAATAGGTAGTGTACTGTCTCGTGTAAAATCATAAACAGATAATACAAGATAGACTGACTTTGAAATGTGGTGCTACCATCGTGACGTATGTTGAGTGTCTCATATATACACCACACAAGTAACATAACTATTCTCCAGAGGCTAAAAAAAGACAAAAGAAATTATTAACACGTACATCCTGTCTAACCAATCTTAGGAAGTGTACTGGTCTAACTTTAACAGATCTATTTCGACTTGCTGTAAATAGAATAAGATGGGCCAATGTGGTCGCCAACATCTCTAGAAGATAGGCACATTTAGAAGAAGAAGACTGACTGCTGCGATACATTCGGGTTGCCACAGCGCGACAAAGAAAATTAACGCAAAGCAGTCCCTGCATCTCTTTATAATGAGCCGGGTTTATTGAGCACGTGACCTCCCCATTGGTCATTCAGGTTACGTGGTCCATAAACCTGGCAAATTCAAAAGAGTTGACAGGGACTGCTTTGCGTCAGTTTTCTCTGTCGCACTGGGGGAACGGGCTGGTATTGCAGTGATCAGTCTATCTTGTATTATATGTCTATGGGTAAAATAGATCATACTGGCCAATATTACCCTTTAGGGATCAATATTACACTTTAAACTAATTGATGTATAATTTATATCATATATTATTACATTAGAAAAACAGGACGTACTTCATGGATGGAGGATTCCATGAAAAGGCCACGACGGAACAAAAATTGTCAATTAGGACTGCTGCTAAAACAGTTTATGTCCCGTATGGCACACTCCAAGATAGGCTAAGAGGTAGGTTATCAACCAAAAAAACCTCCGAAGATTAGGAAAGAGAAATTGTTTATACGATATTAACACTATCACAAGTTTTCAGAACACGGAAGCCACTAGCATCAGCAGAGTTAACGCATTCAACACATGAAATGGATATATTTTTTAATAATCTAGAGTCGCTATTTGAAAAATGCCATCTTGAGAATGAAACGGGTATTTCTAATGTTCTCAATCTGGGTAGGATATTGGCAAACAAGGGGAAAAGCTATTTGGTGCCATAACAAGCGGAGAAAGTTAAAAAACTACTACAGTAGTATGCTGCTTTAGTACTTCAGGGCAATATTATATCCCGACTATGTGTATTTTTAACAGGCTGAGGATTAAAGATGGTTTGGAAATAAATGTTCCCGTAGACGCGATATATAAATGTTTAAAATCTGGATGAATTACAGAAGAGCTGTTTACCGAATGATTGCAACACTTGCAATCCAATATTCCAGAGCAACCTATTCTTCTAATACTTGATAATCATTTCACTTATTCGTCTTTAGCTTGGTCGAGTTTAATTTTTGTCGAAATTGTGGCATCCATTTATTATCACCCCGCCCCACACATCTCATAGAACGCAGTCTCCGGATGTAACTTTTTTCAAGGCATTAAAAACTGCTTACCATTAAGAATGTAACAAGTACATGAAGAGCAGAAATTATGAAAAAATATAAATATTGATATAACCGAACTTTTTGGAAATGTCCTCAATAAGGTTACCTCTATAGAGAAGGCTTTAAATGGATTCAAAACTATCGAAATATTTCCCATGGATCGTGATGCGTTTTGTGAGGAAGATTTTCTTCCAATTAATGATAATGAAAATGAGTCCAATCAGATGGCCGCAGAAAATTTACTATTTACTAAGAAAATACCCCATGATATTTCACAAACAATAGAACTCAGTCTAAGACTCCTTCTCCACAATCTAGGACAAGTAAAATTATTCCAGAAGGAATGAACGTGTTACGTAATAGATTGTGATCAAATTGGTCCGATTCTGAATTTAGTTTAAAAGAAGTTGCTGAAGACAACCTAAGCGACGATAATGATAAAACGCTGCAAATTACGACAAAAACGGAAAATACGCTATTTCAAGATTTGTGTCCAGTTCCAATCTTTCAACTTCGAACTTCACAGCGTAAAAGACAACAGTCCCAAATATTAACATCTACTCCATTAAAAGATGATGTCGAAATTAAAAAGCAATAAAAAGAGAAAATTACTGAAAAATTACAAAAGGTTACAAGAAAAGTTACAAATAAAGGGAAAACTCCAGTTGAAAAGAGAAAAGAAGGTGATAATTAGACTTCGGCAAATATGCATATTGCATATTTTGCATATTGTGCATATTTTATGCAAATATTTCATATTTTGGCATATTTGTATAAAAGTTTGCATAAAGTGCATAAAAGTTCAGATTTTTATACGCTATTTGAAAATTTTTAAACATACCAATTTATTTCAATTCTTGTATAAAATTTTGTAGTCATTTTAATCAAGAAATGATCTAAGTACGTAATCTCTACAGGTACAAAACATTTACAATTTCAAAGAAGATCAATTTAAGTAGCCCTCAACATTCTTAGAAAGTCTCGGTCACTGAGGCATTCAGTTATTGGATAATCGCTAAGGGTTCGCTCATTTGCATTTTATGATCTAATCCCCAAATCTATCTACAATTTATTGTATCTTAACAGCAGGTAAACGGCTAATAGTTTTGTTCCTAATTTAGGGATTTTCCAAAATCTCCCAGTTTATTGAATTAGGTACCTAAACATTTCTAATTTGATGCTCAGATTTGTAAATCATTTTTGTTTTGATATTCAAAGCGTAAACACTCGTTGTGCGTAACAAAAAGGAAGATTGTGATTTTATAATGCCTAAAACAACCAGTGCTTCAACTTGGATTAAACCTTATAAAGAGCTGTCTATGGATATGGGAAAAATCTACTGTTCAGTCTGTGGCAAAATTGTAAGTATCTAATATTTTCTATTAAATATCTAATATTTCATACATACAGGGTGTTTCCAAATGACACTTACAACGTTTGACTGTAGATACTTCTCGAAAAATTGAACAAAACGATATAGTTAATGAGGGGTCAAACTTATTTACTTTTCGAGATACAGGGTGTTAAAATTAAAAAAAATTAAATTCTTTTAGTTAATAACAACAATAACTTTAAAACCAATAAACGTATTTACTTGAAATTTAGTACTCGTAGGTTGTTTTTAAATGAAAAATAGCTTCCTTTAGTGAGAAAAAATTGTCCATGGTACAATACAATGGTGTGTATTTAGAAAAATTTTTCACCTTTACTTTTTTTTATGAAGTCAGCTATTCTAAAACACAATTATTTTTATTGTAATTGAATTAACAAAAAAAAAACTTTTGTTGAATTTTAAAATAAGTTATATGATGTACTAATGGTTAGTAACAAAAACTAATTTGTGGATTAATACTGCATTTAAAACACTTAGCGAGTGTTTTTTTTTCCAAACCAGTTATTTGATTAACCAAAAACACCTTGTATATTTTTATATTTTAAAGGTTGGGTTAAAATAAAGGTTTTTATTTTTATTTATAGATAGCATGTGAGAAGAAATTTCAGATAGACCAACATGTGAGAACTGCTTCACACATTGCAAAAAAAGGAAAAATAGGAGGAAAACATCAAACTTCAATGGCTAAATGTTTCCAATCTACTTCAAAAAAATTAGATGAGCAAGAAACTTTTAATGAAGACTTGTGTCGCGCATTAGTGTCTGCAAACATACCGCTTTCAAAATTAGCAAATGTAAATTTTAGTTCGTTTCTAAAAAAATATTGCAAACTTAATGTTCCAAGTGATCGGTCTCTAAGAAGAAATAATGTGAACGGGCTATACTCGTCGGTGTTAATTAATATTAAGGAAGAAATTGCAGATAATTATTTTTACATATCTGTAGACGAAACCACTGATTCCTCAGGAAAGTATATTGCTCATTTATTGATTGGTGTTCTTAAAGAAGATACCTTACCAAAATCTCATCTTATTTCATGCCAGCAACTTGAGAAAACAAATGCTTTAACAATTTCGCGTTTTATACAAGAAACATTAGCAACTTTTTTTCTTCCGACAACTATTCCTTCTAATAAATTACTGCTTATTTTATCGGATGCTGCTCCTTATATGGTGAAAGCAGGACAAAATTTAAAAATATTTTTCCCAGATTTAATACATGTTACTTGTGTAGCGCATGGATTAAACAGAGTTGCAGAGGAAATACGAAAAAAGTTTCCTCTTGTAAATACCATGATATCCAGTGTCAAAAAAGTATTTCTTAAATCTCCTATAAGAATTCAACTTTATAAAGAAATGCTACCTAACATTCCTCTTCCACCACAACCTATTTTAACGCGATGGGGAACATGGTTAGAAGCAGCTAATTTTTATGCAGATCATTTTGTTAAAATAAAGAACATAATTGATACGTTAACAGATGAAAGTTCCCAATCTCTTTTGGATTCTAAACAAACTTTTCAGAGTAACTTGCTTCAACAAGAACTTTCATTTATAAAATCAAATTTTAGTTTTGTTCAAAAAACAATTACTCAGTTAGAATCACCAAAACTGTCATTGTTCGAAAGTACAGCATTAATAAAAGAATTTGCGTCATGTTGTCGGAACGTTAGAGGTAATATTGGAAAAGATATTTTAAAAAAATTTGAAGCTACTATGGAAAAAAATAAAGGTTACCATATTCTTTCTGAAGTAGTCAGTGTTCTAGCTGGAAATATTTCGGAAACAATTAATTTAGAACCAAATGTTTTGGTTAGTTTGAAAAATGCTCCCGTTACATCAGTTGATGTTGAACGAAGTTTTTCCATATATAAATATATGTACTCAGACAGAAGCCACAAGTTTTTGTTAGAAAATTTTGAACACCACTTGGTCATTTATTGTTACCATAATTCTAAATAAGTTTATTCATACTTAAAAATGATGTAGTTACTTAAAATAAATGTAAATCTTAATGAATAGTAGGAAATATTTAGTTATGTACACTTTTTTTTTAAATAAAATTGTTACTATTTTACGATTTTTTTATTTATTTGTATGCATATTTTGTAAAATATTTGCATATTTTCGGGTAAACACGTGCATATTTATGCGCATATTTTCTACATTTTTATTTGCATATTTGCCGAAGTCTAGTGATAATATTTGTGAACAATTTGGACATGTTAATAACATTTGGTGGCGGTGCCGTTCTTGTGCAACTTGGAATCATTCTGACTACTTTAGCGCTAAAAAATCGTCAGTGTATATCTGTGACCCATGTTCATTGTAAAATAATATTTAAATATTAAACATAAATATTAAAATTCAAACATGTAAATCCAGATAGCACTGATGATCAAATAGTTATTCCGAAAACGGTCTGTGATGTAACCCCCTAGGGTTTTTATAATAATATACAATTTATTTTTTTAATAAAATGTTTTTTGTGATACATGGTATACACCCAACTACAGGAATTCACATTATGGTCGATATGATGCGACCGGTGAAATTACCCGACTTTTTCCTGTTTCTCAAAATGTACGTTATAAAAATGTATTTGTTTTGTTTATTTGCAAAACCAACTGAAATAACTCATAATGGATAAAGTAAAAAAGCACTTCCTTATAAGCATTACTACTTAATATGTACCACTATTTTAAGTAAATACTAACCAAGATTCAGATCATTAACAGATCTAATATTTGAAATATTTTAAAATAAAAGAATAATTACATCCAGGAGACGCATTATCCACGGCAATCTGGTGTTGGACACAATAATAAAAAAAAGACGCAAGGGTTAGATCAGGACATCATAAATGAAATTAGGGACACCAAGTGGTTGATGATGTCTGACTATATAATACACAGATACAGGCCTACACCAACTTTCCAAGTGAACATATACGTACCCACAAGAAGCATGGGGTAGACGAAATCAGGGCTGCATTTGTTTTGACTCGCCTCAAAACAAAAACTTATGGAAACATGATTTACTATAATAATTAAAATATTTGTTATTGAAGTACACAGTAAGTACATAATAATTAGGATGTCGCAATTAAAAGATTATCATACAACTACAAAAGACATAGTAAAAAATAGAAATGCATTTACCACGCTGGCTAAGTTAAAATTTTCACTATTCTACACTCTAAATATAGACAAACGGGAAAAAATCAATCTAACGATCAATCAAAAACAAGAGATTCTACAAAACAGCAAAAGCAAAATAAATAAATTTGCATTAATGTGTGATGAAGAAAAGAACAGCAATCTCAGAAAACAAATGAAATTGGCTCGTGAAACTTCACTGGAAGAAGCAATCTTAAAATCTAAAAGCTTTTCCTTTAATGGAATTTACAACTTTAATGATGGTTTTCATTTCAGGAGGTAAAGCTTTGGACGCAAGAACTTCTCGATGTAAAAAAACAATGTCTCCATTTAGCATTAGGCATTATTTCTTGTCATTTGACGACAAGACCAGATCCTGTCATAGCTTTAGCGCCATCTGTGCATATAGCAATAAATTTACCCCAGTCAATATCATATTTACAGTGGTATTGGTCTCAAATGGAGAACAAAATAAAATATCTTCTTGAATGCCATTATTTGTATTATATCTTACAAACGTAATGAATTGAGCACAGTTAGATATATCTGTGGATTAATCCATTTGAAGAGAGAAGTACGTGCATTTATTAAGATTTTCCACAACTTGCACTTAAATATTTTCTGCCATATCACTAATTCTTCTTTGGATAGTATTATTTGATAGAGGTATTGTATTTAATTTTGCAGCCTCTCTTTCTCCACAAATTATATGTCCCATTTCAACAGCTGCTGGAAAAATCAGATTTTCAGCAATTGTGTGCGGATTACTAGTTTTGGCAACACATTAAGCAACTTTATAACTTGCTAATAATGCTTTTTCATTAGTAGTGGTCGCCAAGGGAAAACTGTCTTGCTGTTTGTGAAGGACGTTCATCTTTATTTCAAACAATTCTACGGGCTTGTCTTTTCTATCTGGATGTTTGCTATTTAAATGTCTAAGTAACTTTGGTGGCTTCATGCTTTCTTTTGACAAGACTTGTCCACAAATAACACATTGTGGTTTATTGGAAATAACGGTAAAACTATATTTAAGATATTCATCAATGTAGAATTTGTTTTTCTCTTTATTGCTGCTACTGCCACTTTCAGACGAAGATGGTTCTGCACTTCTTTTTAAAAACTTATCCATAATTTATAATTTATCGTAGACGTAAATACGTAAACGGGAATACGTAAGTCGTAAAATATTTACTCATTACTCAACACCGCGTTCGCCACCATAGGCTGTTTGGATTCGAACTGAGCTTTCGTTGCGCATCGTCGCTTATATAAAGCCAAAACGAGGCTACGAGAACGTTCCAGAGTGCCAACTAGTAGCGAGCGCTTTCGCGATTATCATGGAACAGTTTTGCGATGTAGACACAAGCTAATATGTCGCGGTGTACAATGTGCAGTCGACTTCTTATTATTTATTTTTATTATAAATGCTATTCTGGCAGAAGTACCTACTACTAATTACTAGTGGGACAGATCGCAATCATTAAAATAATTGTATTAAAATAAAATAATTGTTTTTGATTTAAACTTAAACAGTAAAGTAAAATTAAATTTTAGAAACCATCAGATAATTGTAAATTGGGCACGCTATTTCTGTCAAATAATATTGAATAAATGAGTGGAGGGAAATTGGGAGGTAGCAAACAAATTTTTTAGCAAAAAGGGATCGCGGTTTAGATAAGTTTGGAAAACTCTGTTTCAGAGTATTGATCATAAAAAATAGCAAACATGTAAAGTCCAAACGAGACTTCATTCCTTTTTCAAAACACGATTACCCACAAGAAGCGCGTCGATATTCGATATCAACAGCAACGTCCCTTCACGACGAATTTCGAAGACAATTAAATAGAATTTGTTTCTATTTTGTATTTTTTATATATATCTAAATACAGTGTATATACATATTTTCAGAAAAAAAGTTTTTGATTTATTTTAAACATATTTTTATATAACGGACTTTCGGCTTTAACGGACACCCCGTCCCCCCAAGTAGTTCGTTATATCAAGGTTTTACTGTATATTGAATCAAGGAGTGCTTTAATTATATATGCTATAAGGAATGCTTAAAAATAGCTTTTAATTTTGGATGTAGTGTAATAAACTGCCATAAGAAGAATTATATTCCAAAAAAACTAAACTAGATTTTATTCTTCCTTGCTCAACTGCTCAAATTTTAAAATTCCTTTAAAAACTTTTAACCGTAAGAACTATCCGTTCATCTTGAGGGAATATAGTATTTTATTCAAATACTATTCTAAATATGTTCTAGGTGTTTTATATGAATAGGAAGGAAGCATTTCAGTAGGTCGAATCAAGGTGTCTAATCTTTTTTTTGCTGATAACAAATTATTTACGAGTCCAAAGTGAGGAAGTGCTTACATTTATACTTACTTAAAACTCCTATTATATTAAGACTAGTCACACTCAGCAAGTCTATCTGAAGAGCTAAAAATAGCTAAACACGTATTATAAAATGGCGGGTTTGACGTGATTTAAATATTCTATTAAAAATCCTTTATAAAAGGTATATAATTTTAAAAACCCAATCTGGCTATATCACAAAACGTTTTCGGAATCTATATTCCATCATCAGTGTCTAGGTGTAAATGTATTGAGCTACTAAATATCTTGGTAAAAAACCCCTTAAAAATTATCTGTTTAAATTTAGTTTACATTATAAGGTATTAAATATTAGGATGTTAAGGTTACCAGTGGAATTTATTAAATTAAATTAATGTGAAGGTTGCACTGGATAAATCAATTAAATATCTGGGAGTCTGGTTGTTGGAAGGTCTAAGGTTTGGAGTAAACATCCAAAAGACAGTAGAGAAGGCGAACCGAAATCTGGAAGCTTTGATACGGTTGATGCCAAACATTGTAGGTCAAGGAAGCACCAAAAGAAAGGTGCTAAATGGAGTTTTCTAGTCAGTAGTAACCTACGCTGCCCCTGTGTGGTGAAGTGTACTAAACACTGCGAAATACACTAAGTTGATGGAGACTTCGTAAAGGCGAATGCTCCTCAGGGTGTCTAGTGCATATAGGACAGTCTCAAATGAGGCTCTATATGTCATTGGAGCGGTGATACCGATTGTTTTGTTGTGTAAAGAGCGAGCGAGGATGTATGCGAGGAGGATAGATGTAAATATACATGAGAATTAAAAAAAAGAATGATAGTAGAGTGGCAGAGAGAATGGGCGAATGATAGTGGAAAGGCAAGGTGGAGGAAGGAGTTTATTCCGGATCTGAGACCGTGGTGGGAATGTAAGTTCAGGAAACTAGACTACTTCCTGCTGCAGTTTCTGACCGGACATGGTAGTTTTGGCATCTTCACAAATAGAATAGGCAAATCTGCCTTAGTAGACTGTACTATTTGTGGGACACCGGACGCCCCGCCCACATTTTTAACTGTCAGAGATTGGCAAATGAGCTGGTAGATTTCGAGAGACGAATGGGTTTCGGGCTGGATGAAGAAAACGTTGTAAACCTAATGTTAAGAGGAGAGAAATAATGAGGAAAAGTTTTTCTCTGATTTCTGGGGTGACAAAGAAACAAGAGCAGGAGGACAGAGGAGTAAATTACGCCAGGGATCTAAAAATTTATAGTTAAAATATTTTCTGATTTACGTTAATAGGTATGGTTATTTATAAATTTTTAGTTTTTTTATTTTAGTTGTTTATTGAGTGGCAAACACCTCTCTGGAACAGTGGTTAAGGTTTTAGCCGGAACACGGTTAATCCGGCATTACCTTGGGGTCTTCTCGCTTAGTATTCTACTCGGCCGAAAGATGCCAGAATGTTTTGTTCCGTGACGTAGATGTCCAAAAAAGGTTTCTTTTCTCCAGAGTTGTATCGTTTCTTTGAGCCTTGTTTTCTTTTACAATGAGTAGGGTGCTACCCCCTTCTCAGAAAAAATCAAATATATGACAACATCTAAACATCTAATACGATATAAAATCGAAATTAATGGGAAAATAATAAAGCAGGAAGCAAGGTTTAGATAACTGGAAATAGATATAACTAGTTATGGAGATGTTGAAGAAGTAGTTAGACAACAAAGCTTAAGAGTAACTAAAGCAGTGGCATCTCTTAATGACACAATCTTAAACAACAAACACCTAAGAAAAGACATATAAACAAAAATCTATAAAGCAACAAATAGACTACTGATTAATATACACGGCGTAGACAAAACCTGACATATCTAAAACGAGACGTATACTACAAACAACAGAGTTGAAAATACTTCGACGAATGTCAGGGAAAAGTCTGTTGGATAGGGAGAGAAGCGAAAACATAAGAAGAGCATGCAATATATGTAGAAGACGTAAGTGGATCGGTGACAATACGGAAACGGGAGTGGAACGAAAACATTAGTAGAATGACAGAGGATAGAATATTACGAATAGAACGAGATAAGTCACCAAATGGACGAAGAAGTATTGACAGAACAAGAAAAAGATGGTTCGATAATTTAAACAATTTAGGATACTAATATTGCATAATATAATAACAGACTTTAAAGCTTACCTACAAGAAGAAAGAGGAAGAAGTATTTTTTATGTTTTAGTGAGGTAGAGCACAGCTTTCTCTGTCTAAATAAATACTTTCAACTATTTCATATCCAGAAATATTTTGTTTAATTAATTTGTAGTTCATTGTAGATTTTAAATGTAAGATCTTACTCACTTTGGTCTATAAACAACTTTTCATCGTTAAAGCCAAGATTGGACACCTTGACACCTACTAAAATACCTCCTTACAATTCGTCTAAAACATCTAGATTATTTTTAGAATCAGTTTCGCAAAGAGAAATAAAATACATATATTTAAGTCTTTTTTTAATATATTTTTCCTTGTGGCAGTTTATTACACTACATCTAAAATCAAAAGCTATTTCTTTAGTTTTGCTCGTAGAGTAATCTTACTGTTTAAGTAATTTCTTGGTTTATTACACTTGTTTTGAACAAAAACATCTACATACTTGTTTTAAACTAACAAAAACTCCTACAATATAAGTGACCCTATTGTCTACAAATTATTAGTAGTCCATTAATACTGTCATTGTCTAAAAATAATTTACACATTCAAGGAATATCGGTAAATCTAACATTTACATTTATATTTTTTCACTATGTCTTATGTAATTGTATGATAATCTCTTAATTGCGACTTTTAATCTAAGTATTATGTACTAAATGTGTACTTGAATAATAAATATTTTAATTTGGAAATCATGTTTTCATTTATTTTTTAAAAGCATGAAAATGGCTTAGTATTAATCAAATAAATTATTGATAATATCTAATTACCTAGGCAAAAACTAAATACAGTTCTTTTCATATTAGAGCTCTATCATAACGACAGCACAAAGAAAAAAAAACAGGATCAAAGCGCCTCACCTTACCCTAGAAGCAGAAGAACAAGAGAGAAAAGAGAATCAAGTTGTTTTGTTTATAATGACATCTTACTCTTCAAATATTTTTTTTTGAAAACGATTTCCGAAATGGAAGTCGAAACGACTAATTATTTTTTATGTAAGTAATTTAATTCGGCCTCAGTATAGTATAGGGAGACTTGTTATGGTATATAAGTATACCTGAAAAAAAAAATCATTAATTTTTTTAATATTTTAAAAAATCATTAATTTTTTTAATAAGACAGAGCAGAAAGAGAAATAGAATTAGTTATATATGTATATAAACATTTGATCTATAATAGGAGTAGATGAATGATTGTATCAATATTTTAATGAAAATATATATTTTTATTTTGATATATTTATAAAAGGAGTTGAATCCAAAAAAAAATTTTTACGCATACTCTGCAGTAAAAATTCATCGTTTATTTTGTTATTAATATAAAAATTACAATACAATAAATACACTACAACATAATTCAATATAATATTAAAATATAAATTAAAATGTAATATTCATAAGTATTAAAAACTGCCAATATACATAACTTACTTACGAAGATAAAAATAAAAAACCAACAACTCGGATTATGCTGTAAAATTTTATTTTATTTTAAAATTTAGCATTTTTGCGTATGCTACATATATTTAATAAGATTAACGTGAGGTTTTTAAATATTTCAAAAATAAAAAAAGAAATTCATAATTGGGATTAGAACTCACAAACACCAGCGTATGAACTAAACACGCAAAGGATTTGCCAATTAGACATAACATTAACGGATTTCAAAATTGACAGTTCTCGGTCAAACAGATTATTTTGAAATACAAAAGCCTAAAATAATTATAAACTTTTAAAAATAATAAAAAACATATCATATAAGTAATAATATTAATACATATTATATTATATATATATATATATATATATATATATATATATATATATATATATATATATAAATATATATATATATATATATATATATATATGTCGGTCAGATAGCTCAGCGGCTGTGCGGCTGCCTCTCATTCGCTTCACTGTCGAATGGTTTAGTGGATGTGGGTCGAGCCCCAGCTCGGTGTACGTAAAAAACAAAAAGTCTAACGCAGCAGTTTAAAATTCTAGATGAATCTGCGGCTTAGACTAGGATATGCTGGGATCTGATCGGCCTATGGTGGAGCAGTACGGCAAGAGATAAGGGCTTGCGGCTTGGTGATACTCCTCCATAGATCCCTACCGGACGGGCGTAACGCCTAAAAAACCGGATATATATATATATATATATATATATAAATATATATATATATATATATATATATATATATATAACTCGGTTCGCTATTCCCAGTCCGAAGTGTCTAGTGAATTTAGTAATTATTTTTTTGCGAAGTTAGTTACTTTTTGACAGAATAAAAGTGGCTGAAAATTACTATACAACCAAGCACACGTACTCATAGCCAATATTAATAGTAAACAAACCAAATAGTAAATAAAATAGAACTTTCCGAATTACCGACAATTAATATTCATTTATCTGCACTATAATAATAAATAGTGCAGAAAGAAAGAAGAATGTAATAGTAGTATACTTGAGCTATTAATATTGAGAAGTAGGAATTGTTGTGTTGTAAGCGAATGAAGTATAATATATATATATATATATATATATATAATATATATATAATATATATATATAATATATATATATATATATATATATGATTTCAGTTCTTTTCCGGGTTTGACTCCGCGTTAAGTAAGAAAAACATCCAAAAAATTAAATAAATACCAGAGACGATACCCAAAGACTCCCAAATACGTGGAATCCAATTCTGCAGAAAAAACATAGAAATTAAGACCCCGCCCACTCTGCGCACAGGACCAATCACAAGAAGCGCTTCAAGGTATTTAAACTTAGCGAGCAGCGACCGAGAAATCAGACCCCCCAAGAGGGACAAAATTCTACAAAAAGTCTAGAGTGAGAAGAAAATCCAATCAAAACACACACACACACACACACACACACACACACACACACACACACACACACAAGGAAGACAGTTCGTAGCTCAAATCACCCAGAATATCGCAAATCGCCTCATACACAGTGGGCTCTGTTGCTCACACAAGGATACAGTCTATATTGTGGTAATGTATAATATTTATATATTTTCTTTCTTATAATGTAGACTATATACTAATTATGACTTTTCTGTTCACAGGTGACCTACAAAAAAAAATCACAAAAAACACCAGAAAAACGGCTTCGGCCACCAAAAAAATCAAAAAATATATGTGTGTGTGTTTTGACATAATCCGGAAATGTAATATATAACAAAAAATTAAGTCGAAGTACATGAGTACTAAGATTTACCCAATCTCTCATCTTATCTCTAAGTATAGTTTAAAAGTCCAAACAAATTAATATAAGTATGCAAAAAACTACACTCACCCGTGGACTTTGACCATTATAAGAGTGCTTTGCTTACCTCATTATGTCTCGACTAGTAAATTGCTTATCCACGGACCACGTACTCCTTCACAGACAATGGCGTAGTCAGCGTGGTGAGAAAATAAATTGTGCGATCACATAGATACGAGGGAGGCGTAAATGTTTGTTTACTTAATGACAAATAAAGCTTAGATATTATAATATTAAAAAATTAATAGCTTAAAACAATGTTTTTCATTTATATATTACTTTACATTATTACATTTAATTTTATATTATAATTAGCACTTCTGTACCGTCGGTCAGATAGCTCAGCGGGCTGTGCGGCTGCCTCTCATTCGCTTCACTGTCGAATGTTTCAGTGGATGTGGGATCGAGCCCCAGCTCGGTGTACAGAAAACAAAAAGTCTAACGCAGCAGTTTAAAATTCTAGATGAATCTGCGGCTTAGACTAGGATATGCTGGATCTGATCGGCCTATGGTGGAGCAGTACGGCAAGAGTACGCAAGTACGGGCTTGCGGCTCGGTGATACTCCTCCATAGATCCCTACCGGACGGGCGTAACGCCTAAAAAACCGGATTATATATATATATATATATATAATATATATATATATATATATATATATATACTTCTGTACCAATGCTTTCATTATCCTTTGTCCACTATTATTTTGGTTACTGTACTTATTTTTTTCTATTTACACAACTATTTTAATTCTTTGTTGTTTTTTATTGTTTATAACATCTGCCTTAATACCTTGTTCTTATTACTTCCCTCACCTATCTCTCGGTTCTAGACTGTTAGATTTTTCCAGTTCCATGTTTCACTCTCTTATATACTTGTAGATCCTATTACCAGCTTTTATATGTTCTGGTTTTTAAATTTCTTAAACATACTCAGTGTTCTACCCATGGTAGAAGGCTTATCAGAAAAATTAAAAAGGATAGGAAATAAATACATCACAAAAACATTTAAAACAACTAATAGCCTGCGATATATTTTGTATAAAACCAAACGCACCAACACACAAGATATATAGATAAAAAAAACTGCATTTATAGAATACCTTGTAAATGCTACAATTTTTATTTTGGAGAAACTCTAAGATCACTAAGTGTTAGGATAAATGAGCATAAATTATACATCAAAAACAGAGACTTTGGCAGATTCGAGATATACAAACATGCCTGGGACCATCAGTACCATGGAAACATGCATCAATAGTCATAAAAAAGACATACCGAAAAAAGAAGAAAAGCATAGAAGCACTCCTTATCTTACTAAATAAAGAAACATGTAGCAAACTCATCAAAAGAATCTAACAGCAGTGGGCACCCTGGGGGGTTCGGGGGTCAAAACTCCCCCCCAGGTCCCTATTCTGACACTGTTGTTTACTTAAAATGGTAGCATAAAAAAATTTCGGTGCCCAATCAAACCCCCCCCCCCCAGAGGACAATTCTAGGTGCGCTACTGTGTAACAAGCTTTGGTTAGGTACCAATACTGATATAAAAATTCAGTACCAACAAAATACTAACATTAATGAGTTAATGGAAGCTCAGAGACACATCTAAAATTCACTACATAAGCACAAAAAATATCAGAATTTAATACCAATTCCGAGGATACAACATCACTTTCCCAGTTTCACTTAAAATGTAGCTATTTTGCCTATAAGACCAAGGCCAATTAAGTCACATGGCAAGTTGTTTGGCCAATTGATAAACAATTAAAGGTTAACATAATTCTTCATTTATTATTTTTTTAAAAACAATTTCCAAATTGGAAATCGTCAAATGAAAAGAAATATACCATATAGTTCGCATTACAATCAATTGTGATTTAATCCCATATAAATAACAATAAAAATGCCACAAGAAAACAGTTACAGAATCTCTTTAAACATTTTTTCAGCATTGAAATCCTATTCCAAAACACATTTCCCCAGTTTCTCCAATTTTATAAATCTTGATCATTTATTGTAGTAAAACCTTTAGTATTTTTATATATCTCTAATGGTAAATCATTTACAAAAAATTAGATAATTATTGAAATAAAAATACAATGTAACCTTTACGCTACTTAATCCCGAAAAACAAATGACGCATACATTTGTTATTACACGTATATAAAACTGGTGATCGTGTTTTGACTTTAAGAACCTCCAATTGGAAAGCTATAAGTACAAACATAATAGCCTCTTAACCTTTTAAATACGGCTTTATGTGATAAAATTGCATGAGCTGGCAATTACTTTGTGTTATGTAATGTTGTTAACGGCTTCCTATCTGGAAGACGAAACAATAAATCAAGTATTTATTTAGAATTCTGGTATATTAAAAAAATGTTTGATAAAAAACTTAGAAGATTGACTGTTTAGTTCTTATAAACCCTAGCTTTTCTTTTATATCTAGTTTAAATTTATGAAAAATAGAATGAAAATTAATTTTATATATTTTTCCACCGTTCTTTCATTTTATTTTTTCTTATTTCTCTATGTGACTAGACTAGGGTCGTATCTTTAAGAGGTTTCGCAATTTCCATGCCCAAATTCCAGTTCTAAGATTATTATATCGTTTTCCATTTGCTGGGTTTATTTTGAGACGTTCGTCCGGCTGATTCACTAGTCATCGTATTTGTAATAGTAATGTTTTCCAAGAGAGGGTTCTTTACTCATAGCTGGCCATAGGTCGTTCATTACTGACCCTGATCAAAGATACGGATTTTAACACTAACCTGTAAGATCAGATTCTTGAAATTATTAGGAAGCGGGTCTATTACCACTCGGGTCGAATGTGACCGCGCTTGTCATTTGCCCGAAAACAATGATAATTTTTAAAGTAATCATTTTTGTATGCCAACAATTCATCTTCTTCTTCTTTTATTCAGACATACTGCCTTATTTTTTTCTACCTTGCTTTGTCTTTTATGCTATTGGAATAATATTAGCTCCTCTTTTTCTCGGTTGACATGTTCTTATTCTTCTGATTTTTTACTTATTTTGGGCTTTTTAAACAATTCTACTTTCTGTTATTTTCTTAATGTGTCAGTTTAATTCTTCCGTTTTATCTTTGCCTTCTTCTTACGATCCCTCTCCGATGTGGATGTCGACGATCAACATGACTATCCTTAATTTACTAGCAGCTGTTCGGAATAGTCCTGTTCTAGAGGATTTGAGCCAATTTTCAGGAATTTGAATCCAATAAGTCACCCTGGCCTTCTTTTCTATATACCTTTCCTTTAATACCGAGTAGCAACAAGGCTATTGCTGATTTCTATTTTGAATCCTCTCAGTTTTATTGCCTATCTTGCTCATATATGTTCAGCTAAGGCCCAGCTGAACATATCAAAGCGAACACAAATGAAACTCATAGACACCAATGGAAAATTAATCATTGACACACAAGAGATGAAAGACAAATGGAGAATATATTTGGAGACACTTTTTCAAGAAAAAAGAACGGATTATAGGCATCCATTTTCAGAGAGGATGACGGCCGGACATACTTAAATCCGAGGTAGAAGAAGCAATAAAACGGATGAAAAGCAGGAAAGCTGTAGGGCCTGATAATATCGAATCTGAATTTTTAAAACTCTTGGAGGAAGAAGGAATAATTTGGATCACAGCTGTCTTCAATAAAATATACAATACAGGAATCATCCCTGATAAATGGCTAAAATCAGAATTCATAGCGATACCTAAAAAACAGGGGGCTAAAAAGTGCGAAGAATATCGAACAATCAGCCTAATGAGCCATATGTTGAAACTATTTCTTAGAGTCATCCATGGAAGAATTTATAAGAAGTGCGAGGAACAAATATCGGACAGACAGTTCGGCTTCATTAACGCAGTGGGTACCAGAGAGGCACTTTTCGGAGTACAGGTACTGATTCAAAGATGCAGGGACGTTAACTGCGACGTATACGCGTGCTTGATCGACTATGAAAAGGCATTTTATAAAAAGTACAACATCAAAAGATGATAAACATTCTAATAGAGGCAGACCTGCTTGACAATGACCTCAGAATAATTTCAGAACTCTACTGGAATCAGACCGCATACATGAAAATTAACGGAGAAGAAACAGATCACATAAAAATTACTACGTGGAGTTAGACAGGGATGTATCCTATCGCCGTTGATATTTAATATGTACTCAGAGAAAATTTTTAACGAGGCTCTTTACGGAATAGACGAAGGCATCCTTCTAAATGGTGAAAGAGTAAACAATGTTAGATATGCCGACGACACCATGGTGATAGCAGATAGTTTAGAGGGACTTCAGAGGCTAATGGACATAATAAACGAGTACAGTCAACAGTACGGACTAAACATTAATACCCACAAAACGAAACAAATGATTATCAGCAAGGAGAATATAAACGGGGACTCATCTATACATTAATGGGACGCAGATAGAGCGAGTAAAACAGTATTGTTAACTGGGTACTATTATTAACGAACAGTGGAGCAATTTACAGGAAATAAAGTGCCGCATAGGAAAGGCAAGAACGGTCTTAAAATGAGCGCCATCTTCAAAAGTCACAACATATCCCTTGATACAAAAATGAGACATTTGAGATGCTATGTTTTCTCTGTGTTGTTGTACGGGGCGGAGGCATGGACGCTTACAGACACCACTATTAAAAAACTTGAAGCATTTGAGATGTGGCTTTATAGAAGAATGCTGAGAATATCATGGACAGCAAGGATCACGAACAAGGAAGTTCTAGGAAAAATGAAGAAGGAACCAGAGATTGTGTTTACGATCAAATGCATAAAATTGCAATATCTGGGACACGTTATGAGAAATCAGCACCGTTACTCCCTGCTACAGTCTATATTGCAAGGTAAAGTCAAAGGTAAGCGAGGACCCGGTAGAACGAGAATATCATGGCTGCGGAATTTAAGAACATGGTTTAAGAAAACCTCAACGGAGCTGTTTCGAGCCGCAGCGAGCAAGGTTATGATTGCCAATATGATTTCCAACATCCGAAACGGATAGGAACCAGACGAAGAAGAAGAAGGCCCAGCTAATTCACCTCCAGCGTTTGTCTAGGGCTCTTGAGGCATTGCTGGATTTACTTTCTCTACATTGTCGAGCACGAAGACATGATGGCAGCCTCTGGATACTGGTTGGGAATTAATGGTCGGATGGGTCATTGTGATATCTGGAGACATGCTGCTCTTGATTGTTGTTCTGTTCTCTGTATGATACAGGACAACATAACCCTTTAATCTGAGTTCTCATCCTCCTTCTTGGTTTAATTTCCTGACCGTGATACTCAAGAGATAATAGATAGGGTTTACTAAGGCATCTCTAACTGCTCTGACAGTCAAGCAGTGCTAAGGGTGTTGGAAGTGCCCAAAGTTAGCTCTAAGCTGGTCCTTGAGTGCAAGAGAGCACTAGCTTATGATGCGGAGACAATTAGGGTTAACTTCATATGGGTACCGGGACATACATGCGTGAAGGGAAGCGAACGTGCCCAGGCAAGATAGGGCTCATTTACTCTGCCGGCCTATGAGTGTCTTTCAGTACTGGTCGGGGTAGTCTCAAAGAGCTTTTTCTGCGGAATTTTCAGGACTCCTGGCCCTGTTGTGGAGGTACGAGATAGGCTAGGCTTCACAGAGTGGGAAGTGAGTCTTACAGCCCAACTTACTGGCGCCTCCGAGCAGCACCTTCATCTGCTTGGATTGGCAGATGACCCACTGAGCTGTCTTTGTAATGAGGAGGACAAAACCTCCTCGTATGTACCCTGGAAGTGCCAGGCACTGGCCTATCAGAAATTACAGATCCTGGATTCCATCTTAATGCAACCAAGCCAAATGAGGGAGTTACCCTTGATAGACTTGTGGTTTTCTGTAAGGCCATAAGATTACTAAAGGATTAGACGTTCAGACTGGCAAGAAGAGCTCAGACTTGAAACTTCTGCTGATGATTACAGATGTGGTAGAACGGAGCAGCCTGGGCCTCAAAAACGTCGAAGACTAGGTTTAGTGATAAAATAGGGGTGTTAAAATAGACCCGGCTCAGGAGGTTTAAGTGTCTGAAGGGCTCATAAATGGGCCCCGACCTACCATAATCATAACTATAACTGTTTTCATATTTGTCTAGCTTCAGCTTTTATTTTTGCAGTCTACTTCATAACAGGCCTGATTACAGACTTGCATAAGCTCGTCTTTGTTTCTATTTTTAGGTGTTTCTAAATTAGACTTCGGCAAATATGCAAATAAAAATGTAGAAAATATGCGCATAAATATGCTTTGTTTACCCGAAAATATGCAAATATTTTACAAAATATGCATACAAATAAATAAAAAAATCGTAAAATAGTAACAATTTTATTTAAAAAAAAGTGTACATAACTAAATATTTCCTACTATTTATTAATATTTACATTTATTTTAAGTAACTACATAATTTTTAAGTACGAATAAACTTATTTAGAATTATGGTAACAATAAATGACCAAGTGGTGTTCAAAATTTTCTAACAAAAACTTGTGGCTTCTGTCTGAGTACATATATTTATATATGGAAAAACTTCGTTCAACATCAACTGATGTAACGGGAGCATTTTTCAAACTAACCAAAACATTTGGTTCTAAATTAATTGTTTCCGAAATATTTCCAGCTAGAACACTGACTACTTCAGAAAGAATATGGTAACCTTTATTTTTTTTCCATTCTTCTTTGGGTGCCGTCTTCAATGAAGGTTGGCGATAACCTCAGCAAAATCATTTCTGTCCCTGGCTTTTCTTATTAAAGATTGAGAATCCAAACCAGTCCACTCACGAATGTTCTTCAACCAGGACGCCTGCCGTCTACCAGGACCACGTTTTCCTTCTACCTTCCCCTCTATAAGAAGCTGCAGTAGCTGGTATTTCTCATTTCTGTATATGTGTCCCAAATATGAGGTTTTCCGTGTTTTCATTATTTTTAAGAGTTCTCTGTCGGTACCCATCTTGTGTAGGACCTGCTCGTTGCTCATATGCGCTGTCCAGGGGACTTTCAGCATCCTTCGAAATAACCACATTTCAAAACTTTCCAAACGCCTTAGTGAGTTGATTTTGAAGGTCCAGGCCTCCATTCCATATAGTAAGGTGCTGTAAACGTAACATTTCAGCATTCGGTATCGGATTTTGAGATTGAGTGTTTGGGACGTAAACATTTGTTTCATTTTTAAAAAGACATTTCTTGCTTGTTCAATTCGCGATTTTATTTCTATGTCTGGATCTATATCTTTCGTTATCCAGCACCCTAGATATCGAAATTTCTCGACATTTTCGATAATGTTACCATTCACGTTTAAAGCCATGGGTGGATGGATGGATGTTTTGGAGACAATCATTGTTTTTGTTTTCTTGACGTTAATGCTGAGGCCGTATTGTTCTCCGATCGATCTGACGCGATCTAAGAGTGTCTGGAGATCCTGTGCGCTCTCTGCAATTAGGACCGTGTCGTCGGCGTATCGTACATTATTTAGAACTCTGCCGTTAATTTTAACACCTTCTCTTGATTGCTCTAGTGCTCGTGCAAAGATTTCTTCCGAATATATATTGAAAAGTAGTGGTGACAATACACACCCCTGTCGTACACCTCGCTTGATATTGAATATTTCTGTGTCACCGGCTTCTGTTCTAACTGCTGCAGTTTGGTTAAAATACAGCGTTTGGATAATTTTAAAATCGTTCTCGTCTAGTCCCTTTTTGTGAAGGCAATCCATCAGCTTATCATGTTTTACTTTGTCGAAGGCCTTTTGATAGTCAATAAAACATAAAAAGAGATCCTTTTTTTGGTCTCGACATTTTTGCAGCAGTATAATAAAACTGGTTAATGCTTCCCGTGTCCCAAATCCATTTCGGAAGCCAAATTGTTCATCACTGATATCCTGTTCACATTTCTTATAAATGCGTTGGTGAATAACTTTCAAGAATAACTTTAACATATGCGACATTAAACTAATAAGTCTGAAATCACCACACTTCTTTGCTCCCTTAGTTTTTGGAAGGGGAATAAAGACTGATTTTAACCAGTCTTGTGGAATTTCACCGCTTGTATATATTTGATTAAATAATTTGACGATTATATTTAAATGTTTCTCTTCCAGTAGCTTTATGACTTCCGTATGTATGTCATCGGGGCCAGGGGCTTTCCCATTTTTTGCGTTTTTGATTGCTCTCTCTACTTCTTGTTTTAATATAGGAGGACTGGTTTCATGGTTTTTATATATTATGTTGTTTAGTGGTGTGTCCGAGAATAGTTCTTCTATGTAATGTCCCCATACGTTGTTTAGATCGCTTAATTCCCATATCGTTTCATTCTCGTCGTTTGTTAATCTACAAGGGAGTCTTTGTTTTGTCATTCCAGCTAGATCTTTTATTTTTTTGTGAAGCGTTTGACTGTCGTGTTTCTTTATTAATTCTTCGATCTCTTGGCAGTTTTCTATCATCCAATTTTCTTTTGCGGTAGCTATTTCTTTCTTGATTTGACGATGTATCTCCCTATATTTTTCATTATCTTTATTTTTGTAGGCTCTTCGAGTATCCATCATTCCCAGAATTTTTTGTGTCATCCAGGGTTTAGATTTTCTTTTGTTATTAGTGTCTTTTATATATTTCTCGGCGCTAGTAAAAGCATTCTTGACTTCAGTCCATAAGCCTTCTGTAGTTGGTGATAACTCTCTTTGGAGTCTTTCACATTCCTCGTTGAGTTTAGTCTTTACCATACTTTGTATATTTTCTTGTTTAAGTAAATTGATGTCGGTTTTTCTTTTGACAGTCTTTTTTAGCATTTTGAACTTTATTTTTAATTTAGCCACTAGTAGGTTGTGATCCGATGGAACATCTGCGCCTGGGTATGTTCTTGTATCCGTTACTGCATTTTTATATCGCTGGTTTATAATAATGTAATCGATTTGATTTCGGACACAATTGTTTTTATTATCTGCGGGTGATTTCCACGTATATAGCCTCCGTAGTGGTAGCTTGAACCAGGTGTTCATGATAGTTAGTTGTTTCTCCTGGCAAAATTGTAGTAGTCTGTCACCTCTATCATTGCGATTGCCCAGTCCGTAATTTCCACAAATATGTTCCACTTTTCCACAACCCACTTTGGCATTAAAATCTCCTACGATTAATGTTGTTTCATAACTCTTTGTCATTTTAAGTAATTCTTGGAGATTCTCATAGAACTGCTCTATTTCATCATCCGACTTGTCAGCAGTTGGTGCATAAACTTGGAGTATGTTTATGTTTACGGGCTTACTCTGTAATTTCAAAAGAAGCATTCGATCAGAATAGGGTATGAAATCAATTACTGCTTTTTTTATCTGCTCTGTTACTATAAGGCCTACACCATTCCAGTGTCTCTGCTGTTCGTTCCCCGAGTAGTATATTGTGTAGTCATCGATGGATACATTTCCAGAACCAAACCATCTCATCTCACTTATACCTAGTATGTCCACTCCAAGTCTTTTCATTTCACGAATGGTATTTTGAACTTTACCGGGTTCAAACATACTTTGTACGTTCCAAGTGCCTATTCGTACCAAGGATTGGTTATTAATGTATTCCACTTTCGGGTGGTTCCTCCTCGCGGGGATTCTTTGCACCCCCTGACCACTTAAGGTCTGCCGCGGACTAGGGGCCGTTAAATTTTTGTTTTGCATAGGTTACTTTACTAGGAAAAATATAGTGCAGTAGTTTCCCGTTGCTTTCTGCACCGCAGTATCACAACCGGTTAAATCATAATTTGATTACCGCCCGTGACTATCCGGTATCAGACCGATACAGAGATCTTGTCTCTACCGCTCTGATCCTGTAATGACATAGCTGCTGCCCTATGCCATGCTCTCAGTTGATCCGCGGGTGTTTATTTGGCAAAGCCTTATTCGCACCTGTCCTACATATCTGTAGGACGTTCCCTATCAGCCATTGGGACGCGCCGTGTCGGGGTTGAGAGCTGCCCCCCTCCGAGTGTGTTTTCCAAGAAGTACTGAGAAGCCCCTACTCAGTTCAGAACCTCTCCTTCTTAGAAACTAACACCGGCACGAATTTTTTCCATAGTAGCTTCAATTTTTTTTAAAATATCTTTTCCAATATTACCTCTAACGTTTCGACAACATGACTCAAATTATTTTATTAATGCCGTACTTTCGAACAATGAGAGTTTTGGTGATTCTAACTGAGTAATTGTTTTTTGAACAAAACTAAAATTTGATTTTATAAATGAAAGTTCTTGTTGAAGCAAGTTACTCTGAAAAGTTTGTTTAGAATCCAAAAGAGATTGGGAACTTTCATCTGTTAACGTATCAATTATGTTCTTTATTTTAACAAAATGATCTGCATAAAAATTAGCTGCTTCTAACCATGTTCCCCATCACGTTAAAATAGGTTGTGGTGGAAGAGGAATGTTAGGTAGCATTTCTTTATAAAGTTGAATTCTTATAGGAGAATTAAGAAATACTTTTTTGACACTGGATATCATGGTATTTACAAGAGGAAACTTTTTTCGTATTTCCTCTACAACTCTGTTTAATCCATGCGCTACACAAGTAACATGTATTAAATCTGGGAAAAATATTTTTAAATTTTGTCCTGCTTTCACCATATAAGGAGCATCATCCGATAAAATAAGCAGTAATTTATTAGAAGGAATAGTTGTCGGAAGAAAAAAAGTTGCTAATGTTTCTTGTATAAAACGCGAAATTGTTAAAGCATTTGTTTTCTCAAGTTGCTGGCATGAAATAAGATGAGATTTTGGTAAGGTATCTTTTTTAAGAACACCAATCAATAAATGAGCAATATATTTTCCTGAGGAATCAGTGGTTTCGTCTACAGATATGTAAAAATAATTATCTGCAATTTCTTCCTTAATATTAATTAACACCGACGAGTATAGCCCGTTCACATTATTTCTTCATAGAGACCGATCACTTGGAACATTAAGTTTGCAATATTTTTTTAGAAACGAACTAAAATTTACATTTGCTAATTTTGAAAGCGGTATGTTTGCAGACACTAATGCGCGACACAAGTCTTCATTAAAAGTTTCTTGCTCATCTAATTTTTTTGAAGTAGATTGGAAACATTTAGCCATTGAACTTTAATGTTTTCCTCCTATTTTTCCTTTTTTTGCAATGTGTGAAGCAGTTCTCACATGTTGGTCTATCTGAAATTTCTTCTCACATGCTATCTATAAATAAAAATAAAAACCTTTATTTTAACCCAACCTTTAAAATATAAAAATATACAAGGTGTTTTTGGTTAATCAAATAACTGGTTTGGAAAAAAAAAAACACTCGCCAAGTGTTTTAAATGCAGTATTAATCCACAAATTAATTTTTGCTTACTAACCATTAGTACATCATATAACTTATTTTAAAATTCAACAAAAGTTTTTTTTTTGTTAATTCAATTACAATAAAAATAATTGTGTTTTAGAATAGCTGACTTCATAAAAAAAAGTAAAGGTGAAAATTTTTTTCTAAATACACACCATTGTATTGTACCATGGACAATTTTTTCTCACTAAAGGAAGCTATTTTTCATTTAAAAACAACCTACGAGTACTAAATTTCAAGTAAATACGTTTATTGGTTTTAAAGTTATTGTTGTTATTAACTAAAAGAATTTAATTTTTTTTTTAATTTTAACACCCTGTATCTCGAAAAGTAAATAAGTTTGACCCCTCATTAACTATATCGTTTTGTTCAATTTTTCGAGAAGTATCTACAGTCAAACGTTGTAAGTGTCATTTGGAAACACCCTGTATGTATGAAATATTAGATATTTAATAGAAAATATTAGATACTTACAATTTTGCCACAGACTGAACAGTAGATTTTTCCCATATCCATAGACAGCTCTTTATAAGGTTTAATCCAAGTTGAAGCACTGGTTGTTTTAGGCATTATAAAATCACAATCTTCCTTTTTGTTACGCACAACGAGTGTTTACGCTTTGAATATCAAAACAAAAATGATTTACAAATCTTAGCATCAAATTAGAAATGTTTAGGTACCTAATTCAATAAACTGGGAGATTTTGGAAAATCCCTAAATTAGGAACAAAACTATTAGCCATTTACCTGCTGTTAAGATACAATAAATTGTAGATAGATTTGGGGATCAGATCATAAAATGCAAATGAGCGAACCCTTAGCGATTATCCAATAACTGAATGCCTCAGTGACCGAGACTTTCTAAGAATGTTTTGTACTTGTAGAGATTACGTACTTAGATCATTTCTTGATTAAAATGACTACAAACTTTTTATACAAGAATTGAAATAAATTGGTATGTTTAAAAATTTTCAAATACAGTATAAAAATCTGAACTTTTATGCACTTTATGCAAACTTTTATACAAATATGCCAAAATATGAAATATTTGCATAAAATATGCAAAATATGCAATATGCATATTTGCCGAAGTCTAGTTATTATCTTAGCTATAATAAAGCCATTCAAAAATACTATAGAGAAGAAAATATACCAGAGCGGGAACCATTATATAGTGAGTCCATAGAGAAAACTCAGAAATAGCTGATAAGTTGATAACGCTTCGTGATTAAAACAGGAAAAAATGGACGCATAAATAAAAAAATTAGATTTTAGGTATTATTTTATAAAGGCTTAAAATCTGCAAAGAAACTTGTTGGTGGTGCAACATAAGTAAATTTATTATTGTCTACTCAGTATCTTTATTATTAACGAACGTATAGCGACGTGCAAGATATCATACCGCACTATGAATAGAAATATATTTACTATAAGCCAAATTTTAATTTATTGACTCGATATCGATGCCCAAGCACTCTTTAGAGCCACACAAGATCCAGAGAGGAGTATGCCAGAATTCTCGCCAACATCCACTACTTGAATAGGGCACCATAAAAAGAGAGACTTAGAGAGCCTCTGGCTAAGCACAAAATAATCAACTAATAGAATCCTAGCATGCGACATAGCAAATGAAAGGGGAGGATAGGACGAATATATTAAGATGTAAAAAACAAACAAGGCAACTACCAAAAGGACACTACACCGTATCATCATTACTAATGACTGATATAACTTATTATTAATGACTATTATTGACTTAAAGAAGGCCCCTGGCTGAACACAAAATAAACAACTAGCCGAATTCTTGCATGTGACACATCAAATCAAACGACGTGTTACGTATAGTATATAAAAATGTATATAGCATGCCATAGCATAGTATATAAAATTTGTATATATAATATATATATATATATATATATATATATATATAGGGTATAGTAAAAAACATGATGTCAGGTCAGAAGTGTACCAGAACCAAACTTTATGTTTACATACTTGGTTTACATTCAAGAACTTTATTATTTTAAAAATATAATGTGTGACTGTAGATGTCAACTGATTGGATCCCCCGTCGCATGCGATAGTCAAAATCACTATTTATTGTATAAAAGTGTTTTAGATATAGTACAGTCGTCAGAGAGTTGACCCTTATAAATCATACGAACTAGATGAATTTTGCCAAGAATATTACATTTGTGACCCCAAAAAGATGCATAAAAATGTACCACTTTTATCCCCGGGGGTACCCCTAAAACCCCCTCATAGGAGGATAAAAACGAAAAAAAAAATCGATTAAGCAAAAATCTGTACGCCATAGAAAAAAAAAGTTTCAAAAAAAATTGGAGAATGTAGAATGAAAATTCGCTTAGAAACAACGCTTGAACCCACAGTCGATTTTAAATGTCAAGTATGCGCTTGAAAGCAATGTTCAATAAAATTTGTATCAGCTCGACGGTAAAAATTTGATATCTTTTGATCCAAGTGTTATATTGACAAAAATCAAAATTCGTTTTAAAGGGAGTGCAGCTTTCGTTTGCAGTTTTTGTATTTTGGCAAGAATAAACTAGTTTTTATGAAGGTGTTAAATAGATAAATATGGCGCGATTTTTGCCATCTTTTACGACTCTCGTGAAATCAATAAAATTGGTCACTTTTATTGACCAGTTCAGTAGTAAAATTTTCATTTTTAGAGATCAATCTTTAAAATCTATGACATCAAATTTACATTTTGAGTTGTGGCAACAAAATATTAGGCATTTGAAATATGAATAAAAAACGCAAAATTTAATGTTTTACACGCACGTCATGGAAACTGCTATTAAGAAGACGGTTTTGGGTGTAGTTTATAGCAGAAGTTTGGTTCTTTTAAAAGATGTACTACTGTAATTGAAAAAAAAAAAATTAATATTTGTTTTAGATTGTGTGTTATGTGAAAGTTTAAATCCGCGTTTTTCAAACATATTTCAAATACTCACATTTGTTGCCAAAATTCAAAAACTAAAATTTCATGCTATGGGTTTTAAAGGTTAGGCTATAGTAATCAAAACTTTATAGTGGCCACAAGATATCAAATTTTTACCGTCGGGCTGATACAAATTTTATTAAATATTTCGCGCGCCCAACTGACATTCAAAATCGACGATCGCTTCAAGCGTTGTTTCTAAGAGAACTGTCCATTTTACACAAAAAAGTGCTTATAAAAATTTTTGTGTAAAATTATCTCAGCTACAGTTTTTATTTATTTATTTTTTTATGGCGTACAGATTCTTCGTAAATCGATTTTTTTTGGTATTTACCCCCCTTGCAAGCGGGATTTTAGGAGGAAGCTCGGGTAAAAGTGACAAACTTTTTTGCATCCTTTTTGAGGTCCCAAAATTAAATCGTCTTTTTTATTTACTAGACTATTTATTAGAGATCAATATTCGAATATTCGATATTCGAATTGTACGAGGTGTAAGTCAAATTCGCCGTTTACTAAGAAGAAAATTAAAATAATATTTTACAGTGAGCCAGCTGTAACAACAGATGAATTTACGATACGATTTAGCAAATGAATATTTGGTTAGCACAATTTATGCGAATTCGTAATAATTTATTCCTTGTCAGTGGCGTTTCATAAAGTAATCTTAAAAGTAATGCCTAGTATTGAAATTTGAATTTATTTCTTCTAGACGCTTGGATCTAGCTATTCGGTAATGTGGCATCCCAGATAGTTAAGTGGGTAATTCCCTCAATGTTTTGTTAATCGATCTATACTGAAGCCTTGTCATACGGTTGGTGGCTTAATATCATAAATTTTATCCTAGTGAAATTTATTTTTGGACTCATTTTTCTTCCTATCTTATGTACTAAAAACAATCAGAACCCGAAATAGCGCCAAAATTCGTCTTAGTAATCGCAAAGTTTTGTCAAAAGTTCCCAACGAGCAGCTTTAAACAGAGAAACGTCATATCATCCCATCAATTTGGATTCAGCGATAAAAATGCGTCCATTGACCAGGCGCATATCTGCTTACAGATAATATTTAAAAAAAAATTAAAAAGAGGTCCATGTTCTACCATTCTTCTTGTCGTCGAACAGTCATTTGATCAAGTATAGCGTGAAAATCTTTTCAGCAAATTAAGATCTTTCTTTCCTGTTCATTTCTATGATGTTTTAAAATCTTAATTAACCAACATTATTGTGAAATATGAAGACTGGTAGTAAGGACTAAAATATTTTAGGTGGGGCTATGTCAGCAAGTCCCAATATCCAGGCGATCTAACGTTTTCAGAAAAGTGCCTAACTGTAAGAATATCGATATGGTAATAACATCGTAAAATTTTCAAAATCCCATTAAAATAGATTGTTAAATCACGTGATCATCGAAGTGTGCAGCTTCGTAATGCGAGAAAAGCTAGATGATCGAACAATAAGGATTTAGTGGAAAATAACTTACTGCTAAGTTATCTTTTATCACTTTAACTTTTTTTTATTCACTTTACTAAAATGAATCGTTTGTTTGTATAAACTAGTTCTAATTGAATAGGTCTGTGGACTTAAAAAATTACATTATTATTCAAGTTAATAAAAATAGCAACAATGGCTTTAAACAAACTCTAATCAAAATTGCAAAACAAAATGAACAGTTCTGGATTTTTCAATCCAATTTTTGAAATGAAAATTATGCGATTAAATGTAAGCATTGTTGACAGAAATTTATTATGCAATAAAACGATACAATATCATTTTTAAATAAAGCATAGACTTAACGAGGTAGCACTTATTCCATATATAATCTATGCATAAAGTAGGTCACAATTTTTAACAATAGTTTTATTTGAACGTGTGATACTACATGAAAGTTAACAATTAATAAATAAAACACCTTCTTAAAGAATCATATTTTGCAGTTAAATATCTAAATAAACCATCTTATATGGGTATGGTAAATCCATCTTATATGGGTGATCTTATTAAAATCTTTTGTCCGCTGGTAGATCCAACAGATCCAAACATATTAAACCCAAATATATAGGGTATGGCAAAAGAAGCGAGACGGTAAAATATTTCGCAAAATTTACATTGGATCAAAACACTTAAAAACACGTGTTCAATACTTCACAAAAATCTATCGAACAAAACTTCAAATACGAGTCCCAAACCGAGCCCTTGTGTGTGGTGATGGGGGCAACATTGGAATCTTAAACAAAAAACCCCATTTTTTATGACAGATTAAGATTCCTTATGTAAAAATAAGTAACTTTTACTCATACATTTTTTTCGAATTAGTGGTAGATGCCGTTATAATCAGATAAAGATGATTTATCCTATGACCCTAAAAAAATTATAGAAACTATCTTTTTTGTTTACAGATTCTAATTTTAAGTGAAAAAGTAAACAACAGTTGTGTGAATTTCTTTTAGATTCGCGATAGATGGCGATGTAATTGCAGAAAAATAAGTATAAGTAATAAGTTATACAGATGAGAAATCTGCAAACTAAATTTTATTGTAGTAAACACAGTTTTTTACGATTTTTTTGCAGCATCCAAATCTGTAATAAAAAATAGAAATTTCTATTTAAAATTTCAAAGTTTTCCCACGCCATACCCCAGGGGGTGGGGGTGGGAGTCGTGTTTGGTATCATTGAATAGATTTTTGAAAAATATTAAAAACGTGTTTGTTGGTTTTCCATTTAGCAGTGTACTGCTCGAGATATTAGACAGTTTCCATAATTTTACTAGGGTACTAATATAATTCGATTTTTCCGATAATAGCGGACTCTTCTTACACTCTTCCCGAGAGAGTGGAGATGGGTGGTCGTGTTTGTTCTTATTCTATAGATCTTTGAAAAAATATTAAACACGCGTGTTTTAGTTTTTTTATCCGATGTAAATTTCGCCCAAATACTCTACTGTCTCGCTTTTTTTTGGCACACCCGGTATAAATAATAACTTCCATTGCGTTTTGTCTGATATATCTGTTTCAATCTGTCTTTGTTGATATAAAAATAAAAAAAAAATAAAATAAAATAAAAACGTTTATTTCCTTAATTAAAAATACATTTCACGCTTTTAGATATCTTATTTTCTTCGCGACGTCAAGCTCTTGCACCGCCTGATGTAAATTGTTCTTCCTCTCGGATTCCCAAGTTTCTGCTCTTGGCTTCCTGGCTTCTTTTTCTGTAGGTAATCTTTGTGGTATCGTACCTACTTTCCTGGTTGGCTGTTCTTCGGCAACCATCCGGCTAGACCCTGATCAAGTGGTCGACCAGTTTATGGGTTTGTCTAAACATCCTCTGGACCCTGTGTTTTTCTCGAGGATGTCCCTGGTCTTACGTAGTCTTCTTGTGGCCTGGTGGAAGAAGTACCTGGTCCTTTTCTCGGCCACCTCCCTTAGTGGTGTGTACTGGAGCCTTTTTTTGATGGTTGCAATTGGATATTCTTTCTTCCCATGTTGATCCATTTATAATCCTGTAGCATGATGTTTGATTGCAATGACTATCGAACAATTGCGTTAATGAGCCACACATTGAAAACCTTCCTTAAAATCATACATAACAGAATCCACATGAAATAGAACAAGAAATAAGTGATTCACAGATGGGCTTCAGAAAGGGTCTAGGAACTAGAGAAGCATTATTTGGAGTCCATGTTCTGACACAAACGATGCCTGGATATGAATCAGGACATATATGCTTGCTTTATAGATTTCAAGAAAGCTTTTGATAGAGTTCAACATGAGAAGCTTTTAAGTATTCTTAAGACTAAAAACATTGATAGTAGAGATCTACAAATTATGTCAAATCTGTATCAAAACCAGAAAGCAAGAGCAAGAGTCGAAGGAGAACTGACAGAGGAAGTAAGTATACTTAGAGGAGTTCGACAAGGGTGTATCCTTTCACCACTCTTATTCAACGTCTACAGTGAAGTGATTTTTCAAGAGGCTTTATTGGATATCGTGGAAGGTATTTATGTCAACTGAAATAGCATTAATAATATTAGATATGCCGACGATACTGTCATATTTGCAAGTGATATGGAAGATCTACAGCACATAATACAACATGTATACAATGCATGTGAAAGTTACGGACTGCAAATGAATCTCAAGAAAACGAAATTAATGATATTCTCAAAAAAACCACAAAATGTAAATAACCTGATCATCAATAATACAACGATAGAAAGAGTAAAAACATATAAATATTTAGGAACGTGGCTAACCGAAGATGGAGATCAAGTAAAGGAGATCAGAACTAGAATAGAAATGGCAAGAAACACGTTCATAAAATTGAAGAAAATTACTTTGCAACCGTAACCTTAATCTAGAGATTCGCACAAGAATGCTACGTTGTTACGTCTTCTCTACTTGACTATATGGCATGGAAGCGTGGACAATAAAGCAGTCTGAAATCAAAAAATTAAACTCCTTTGAGATGTGGTGCTACAGGAGAATGCATAAAATATCGTGGATTGAAAAAGTAACTAATATAGAGGTGTTACAAAGAATGAATAAAGAATGTGAAGTCATAAAAACTGTTAAAATTAGAAAGATTCAATATCTGGGACATTTAATGAGGGGTGAGAAGTACGTATTACTGAGGTTGATTATGCAAGGGAAGATACAAGGGAAGAGAAACCCTGGACGACGCAAAATGTCCTGGCTAAGAAATTTGAGAGAGTGGTTCGGCTGCAGCTCATTAGAATTATTCAGAAATGCGGCCAACAAAGTTAAAATAGCGATGATGATTTCCCAACCTCCGCTAGGAGAAGGAACCCGAAGAAGAAAAAGCATGATGTTTCTGTGGCTTCAAGTCTCCTCCAGTTGGTCTCTGCTATTGAGCTCCAAACTGGGACTGCATAAAATATCACCGATCTAACGTAGGCCTGTTACAACTGGATCTTCTTGGCCTTTGTTAGTGGACAGGGCCTGAAAATATCGGGGAGTATTAGTTTGCTACAGCATTAGCTTTTAGCTTAGTTTTTTGTGTATGCAACCGGAAGTTTAGTCTTCTGTCGAGGTGGACTCCTAAGTATTTAACTGAACTCCTGCTTGGATTGTGTTTCCTCGTACTGTTTATTTGTGTGAATTTGTTTCCTCCTGTGAAGGAGGAAACAAATTCACACAAATTTTTTCTCACAGGAAAAAACTATTTCCTGTATTTTGGCAAAAGAAAAGAACCATTCTAAACGTGTTTTTTTGGAAATGTGTTTCATAAAATCTAGCACATCTTGCATCAACAAAAAGTTCGACATAGACAAATTAAGCAACATTTATTGTTATTTCCTAGAAAAACACCAAAAATAAAATAAATATTTACCTGTACATAAATTACACCTCTATGTATAATATGTTGCATACCATTAAGACAGGTTTAAAAAGAATAGTCACCTAAGAAGGACCTCTAGTATTTCTTGAAAAGAAAGATAACATCAATTACACCTAATTACATATTAATTACAGTGTTTTTACTTTCCATTCTCTGTATGAGTTAATATACACCAGTAAAACATGCCATCAACCAAGTTTTACTATTTTTACAATAAATTTTAAAATCTTTTATAATGTATTCTGTCCATAATTGTATATTTTAATGTGTGGTATAAATGTTGCGTGTCAATGCGTACATAAATAATCTCAATAACCAGTAAGTTACACTGAAGAATTGTGATATTTTTTAAATATTTACATATTTGTCTTATTACAGTGTCTTGAAAAAGGAATAAAACCATTCCGAAAGCTCGACAAAAAGTCAAAAGAGTGTTTTTTTTAACATCCCGGCGCAATATTCCGACTGCAACCCTAATAAACTGTGTTGTTGTATATATATATATATATATATATATATATATATATATATATATATATAATATATATATATATATATATATATATATATTATAAATTCATTTCTGTTCAGCATTTCTGTTCAGCAGTAGGTTACTTTGATTTGTTTTGTTCTTATTTATTATTTTTCTAAATATTTTATCTTCTTCATTTTTTTTTATGTAGACATGGCCTTGTCTGTTTTTCAATGAGCCTCCAGTAAGTTGTTGGGGTACTGTCTCTTACCGTCTTTACTACTCTATTTGTTGTCATCCGGCTTATATGATCGTTTCATTCTACTCTTCTATTTTTTACTCAGTTTTTGATATTTTCCACCTTGTATCTACGTCGTATATCTGTACTTCTAACTCCTTCGCAAGTGTTTTCATTTCTGCTGTTTCTAACATTCTTTTTGTTCTCTATGTGTTAGGTCGTTTTCTGCTGCTTCTTCTTCTTAGGGTGCCTGTCCGTTCCGAACGTTGGCGATCATTCTGGCTATGATGATTGTGTTGGTTGCTATAACGAAATAGCTCTGTTGAGGCCTTTCTATACCATGCTCTCAGGTTAGCAAGCCAGGATATTTTTTCTTCGTCCTGAGGCTCTTTTTCCTTCAATTTTACCCTGCAAAATGCATTTTTCTGCTGCGTATGTCATTATTGGTCTGATGACTGTTTGGTATATTCTACGTTTCAGTTCTGTCACGATATTTTTATTTCTCCATATTGTTTCATTCAGTCAGTATGCTGCTCTATTTGTTCTATTCCCTTGATTTTCCACTTCAGTTTCGAGCTTTCAGTAGCTAGATAATGTGATGCCTAGATATTTAAACTCCTTCACTTGATCTATTATCTGACCTTACAGCTCCAATTTACATCTTAGTAAATTTGCTTTTGTCTTTTTTAAAGGAAATTAATATGTTAAATTTTCTAGTGGTTGTTCTTCTGCTTTTACTTTTATTGAATTGTTTTGGTTGATTTTTACGTCGTTTTGACTATTTCTAGAGGAATCTTTCTTGCTTACAAAGTGGATAACGTCCTTTAATTTGACCTGGTTAAATGCCTTCTTAACCGTCTTCGGTTTGTGTCCCTTTTTTAAGAAAGGTATTAGGATGCTTGATCTCCATTCTTGAGGAATTCTGTTTTATTCTATTATTCTTTGGATTAGTTTACGTAGTTGTTTGGTCAGATTTGGTCCTCCGTACTTTAGGAGTTCGTTCGGTATTCTGTCCTCTCCTGGTGATTTTCTATTTTTTAATTTTCTTAATGCTTCTTTAACCTCTTACTCTTCAATATTTATTTTTTGTTTGTCGTCACTTCTGGTGTTTTTGGTCCATCATCGTCATCTTTAGCAAATAGTGATCGTAAGTTGCCTACCCATGTTTCCTTCTGAATGTGTTTCGTTTTTATTAGTTCGTTAATCTCTTTTCTTTGTACTCTGATCATTCTCCATATTTATTTTTGTGTTCCGTAGAAGTCGTGTTTCATGTGATTTGAGAAGCTCTACCAGTGTATAGCAGATTTATTTTTCTAACTATTATGTTTATTTATTTTTCTTTTATTTATCTAACTAAAGTATTTATTTCATTTCTGATTCGGGTATAGTGGTTATATACCTGTTGTGTTTGTTATGTTTTGTATTGCTTTTTTCTTTCTTCACATTTTGTCTTCACTTCCTCTCTAAATAATGGTGTTTTATTTTTTGATATGTTAGTGTTCGTTACTTTCCTCTCTTCAATTTATTCTCTTGCTGCGTTAATTATGTAATTTTTAATAATGAGTAATATTATAAATAGTAATAAATATTACTATTTATACTATTCCGTATTTAGTTCTTCGACTTTAAATTTTGTTTGTGTTGGCTCTGCTCATTTGGGCTATGGTCGCTACCTACTATTGGCTATCTGCTGAGTTGAGACATCTTACGTCGATTATTTTTAATAATTGTATATCTCTCTTGAATTTAATATATATATATATATATATATATATATATATATATATATATATATATATATATATATTGGTAAAGACGTAGTATCTCTTATAAAAATAGGAAGACTAAGATTTGCAGGACATCTAGCAAGATCACAGCAGAACAACCCTCCTAGAAGAATCCTTATGTCACAACCTGTGGGAAGTAGAAGTAGGGGTAGGCCAAAACTCAGATAGAAGGATGGTGTGGATGAGGTAGTAGACAAATAGGCGCACAAAACTGGCAACATATGGCAATGGATAGAACTGACTGGCGTAGGGAAGGACTCGCGAAGGTCGAGGCTCTTTTATAGGGCTATAGCACCAATGATGATGATGATCTGTATCTTTACAGATGAAGAAGGTGGAACGGGAAAAAGGTGGACAAGTCACCAGGGGACATCTCTCTTATATGGGCAGGTGTGGGCCGGGACCCTCCGAACGCGTACTCTCGTATTAACGATAACTCCGGGCATTCACATAGGACAGGCTCTATAGTTTCGTCTTCTTGTCCACACTTTCTGCATAGAGGTATGTCTGCTAGCCCCAGTGTGTGGAGGTGTTTGCTTAGTTGACAATGACCAGTTAAAAAACCAACTGTCAAGCGTAGGTTTTTCCTGGTCATTCCCAAGTACTTCTTTGATGCTGACTCTTCAAGGTTACATAGTATTACCTTGCAAAGTTACATCCTTGACCTTCTTCCCATCTTTTTACGGTTTGCGTATGGGAGTGACATTTGACAATTTCCGCGATTGTTGTAGTTGTCCAACCAAAAAGATCTCTAGGTCCTAAGAGTCTTAGAGCCGCCACCTTCCTAGCCAACTGGTCAGCAATGCGGTTGCCTTTATTCCCATTGTGTTTTAACCCACACCAGGATGATGGTATTACCATCCGAAGCCTGAGTTAGTGACTCGTGTCACTCCATTACTAACCCAGATGTGACACGTGGTCTATTCAAGGTTAGTAGCACTTGTCTGCTATCTGTGCAGATCATTATAGTTTTCCCTACAATACCTTTTTGAATTATCTCTTTTACGGCTATGGAGATACCAGCCAGTTCTGTTTGAACTACGCTGGCATTTTTACCCATACCGTACTTTGTTCTTAGGTTCAGTGATCTGGAGTATATCCCGCATTCTGAGCCTTCTTTCATTTTGGAGCCATCGGTGTATATGCAATAGGCATTTGCCACTTTTGTCTGCCTATACTCTCTTGTTTCGATTTTGTAGGGTTTGTTAAAGACAAACTTTAGTTTAAATGAATCGCAGCCCGCTTGTAGCAGTGGTAGTCACATCCAGCTCTTCCCGTCAGAAACGAGTTCTCAAATGTCCCATTCCTACATCAAGGTTTGCACCAGCTGAGCGCAGTCGCATCATTGTTCCTATTTGACTAGCGCCACCTAGCAGCAGCTGGTGTTGTTTTCATGACACCTGTTATATTTATGCAAGCCATCTGCTGAATATGGCTTAGTTTGTTTATCGCTGTTGTTTGTAGCACTTTTGGTACCCAAGCAATAGCTTCGTAAGTTAGCATTGGCCTAATGACAGCAGTGTAAACCCAGGCGATCACTCTGGGCGAAAGGCCCCAGGTGCGTCCAACTGTTCAACGACACTGCTCATAGGCAGTATATGCTCTTTTAGCTCTACCATCTAAGTGGGAGTTCCATGTTAACTTCCTGTCAAGGGTAATACCAAGAAAGGTCAAAACCGGTCATCAGAAAAATTAAGACTGTAGTTTAGAATCCTTGGTGGTATTAAGCCCGTGATTCTTCTATTTCTGGTTTCGAAGAGCAACTTGTAATCTCTCATAGTGTGTTCTCAAACTTACCACTATGCAGGACAGCAATATCGTCTGCATAGGCTATTATGTAGAAACCATTGCTGCTGAGTGGGCATACTGAATATCCATTCGTTTAGTTGTTGGGTGATGATTGGAAATGTGGTTTTATCAAACGCTCCCTCAACGTCTATGAATATACCTAAGGTGGATTCTTTATTATCCAGCGATCTTTCAATTCTTCCAACTACATGCAGATTCAGTAAATGCAGTGCAGGTGCAGTGCAGATTCGGTAAATCTTCCCGAAGTATATGCATGCTGATTTGGGTGAAGAGGTTTATGGACCAGAACTTCATCCCTTATGTACCCCTCGCATAGCCTTTCCATCGTTTTCAACAGAAAAAATGTTAGGCTAATTGGTCGGAAAGCCTTTGGTAGGGTATAGTCCATCCTACCTGGTTTTGTTATGAAGACCATACGTACCTCTCTTCACTCCTTAGGAATATATCTCAGAGCCAAAGAGGCTCTGAATATTTCCACGAGGTGCGGCAGCAGGATATTCAGTCCCCACCGTAGTAGAGTTGGATATATGCCTCAGGCCCTCGTGATTTGAAAGGGGTGAAACACAATATGGCTCATTTTACTTTGTGTACTTACAAAGTGCAAATTTCTCTGAGATTATCCTACTATTCTTTGTTACAATTTCTATCATGTTCTCTTTTATTTCTCGATCACCAATTTCATTTTTATTGTTACTTTTCTCTACATACTACAATTTGCAATATTTCTTCTTAGTTATTTATCATGTGTTCTTTTCACTTAGTCTCTTGAATGCAAGCAATTTGTACTATTCTTGTTTACTCTTATCTGTTAGCCTTCCAAGATTGAATAGCTTTTCATCTTTGTTCTACTCTGTTAGAAGTAGGAAGTCATTATTGAAATTAAATACACTTAAATCGAAAGATATTGCATGTTGAAAATACCTTCTTGTATCTTGATATTATTTGTCATTACAACAATGGAAAATAATTTTATGGTCAATTAGGTATAAGAAATTGAACAAATGATACAATAATCATAATGCTGCTTCAGTTTAAGTAAAATTAGTTTTTTAAATTTTTATGAATAGCTCGTTATTTTAACGAACTGGATAACTGAATAAATGAGTACCTAGAACTTTAATTTCCGTGTTTTCGGCTTGTTATTTTCGTTTTTATGTATGGTATTATATTATGCGTAAAGAGTTCCTATTACGCACTATTGGAAAATTACTGGGGTTTTTTATTAAGATACACAAAAAAGTCTTCAGTAATGTGTAAATTACTATGTAGCCCTAATCAACACATGAAGTTTGGCTATTTGAGAAGAGATAGGCGTGAGTATTAGACCAATCAAGTAAAAATAAAGTTTCGTCACAACTGTATAGACGGGTTTGACATTTGAAATGTCTTGTAAGACAAAAAATTTAGACCGTATAATGTAACGAAACCCCTGTTACTTTCTTTAGGGTAGACAAAAATGGTAATGAATATCCTAGAATGATCAAAATAATAATGAATAATAAGTATAAAGCTAAACAAATTCTACGAAAGAAAAGAAAACTCTTAGAAAACGCAAGAAAAAAATGTATCGACTGTTGACGATAAGACACCTATGCAAGTTAATTTTTAAATAAAAATTTGATCTTAGGTAGAGACTAGAAAAGAAAACGGCAAGCAAAATTTGACATAAAATATATACGAGGTATACCAAAATTTACTAATTTTTGACAAAAATAGTAAAAAACTGGCTTTTGCGACTGGCTTTGCCTTTATACCAATTTAGCGACACTACATTTTAAATTTAATGAACGTATGTTATATTCGGGACTTAAAATCTAGAATAATACTAACAACCTAAACTTGCCTAACACAAAAAAAAATTTGACAATTTATATACTATAGATGGATACTCTCTTTATAGAATTGATCGCAACAATCGCAGAGGGGGAGGAGTGTGCACATGCTGTTTTTTAAATTACTGAAACTTTTTCTTTTGTTCATCTGGATTTTTTCCCTAATATTAAATTTTTATGTATAAAACTTTCTCTTAATTTATTTGTAATTCACCTGGCGTGCCTATATCGTCCAGGTAATACTCTTCTACAAGATGACATAATCTTGATTGAAAAAATGCAACTTCTTTCAAGCCTTGAAAACCTTGTCTTATTTGGTGACTTCAATTATGTCAATATCTCTTTCCGTTTGCCTGTTTTAAATAATGAACTAGCAAATGCGGAAAACATCTTTATAAATTTTGTTCAAAGTTCTAATCTACACCAATTGATTACAAATCCAACTCGCTTCAGAATAAACAATTTGCCTTCAATGTTAGATTTGGTTGTTTTAAATGATGACCAATTGCTTACAGAATCGGTGATACACACTCCTGTGGCCAATTCTGATTATGTGGTTATCACAATAAAATATACAGTTTACTGCGGAATATAATCACCTTAGTGCAAACACATTGATACATAAAATAACAAATTTTGAAAACCTTAATTTTAAATTACGGGATGTTGATTGGCCGTTATTACTGGGAAGTCTAGAAAATCCGGAAAGCATCATTAATAACTACAAATGACTCAATACCACAAAAAAATTTACTATGGGAATAAACTTAAACCGTGGATTAACGACTAATTGATGTCACTTATAAGACACAAAAGAAAGTTATGGCGAAAATATAAACGTACAGATGGTATAATATGTGACTTACAAACTAACGAAAACTATACAGTAATACTTCTTTTTCTTCTTCTTCTTTTTATGTAGACAGGACTCTGTTTGTTTTTCGATGTGCCTCCAGTAAGTTGTCGTTTCATCGTTTTTGAGGTCTTCCTACCGATCGTCTTCCTATTGGGGAACCGTTTTTTGCCGTCTTTACTACTCTATTTGTTGTCATTCAGCTTATCGTTCCATTCTGCTCTTCTATTTATTACCCAGTGTTTGATGTCCTTCACCTTGCATCTATGTCGTATATCTGTACTTCTAGTTCTGTCCCATAATGTCTTACCATCAATTTTTCATCTCTGCTATTTCTAACATCCTGTTTGTTCTCTCTGTGTCAGGTCGTGTTTCTACCGCATATGTCATTATTGGTCTGATGACTGTTTTGTCCACAGAACGACCAAAAGGAAGACCACAAATGAGATGGGTTGATGACATTAAAAGAATAGCCGGAACAAATTGGAAATATGTTGCTCAGGATAGAGACCGATGGAAGGAGTTGGGAGAGGCCTATGTCCAAACATGGACGACAGAAGGCTAAGGAGAAGAAGAAGACTGTTTTGTAAATTCTGCCTTTCATTTCTTTTCCGATAATTTTATTTCTTCATATTGTTTCATTTAGGCAGCTTGCGGCTCTGTTTGCTCTATTCACTTGTTCTTCCACTTCAGTTTCGAGCTTTCCGTATCTACGTACTGTGATGACTAGATATTGAAACTTAATCACTTGTTCTATTATCTGACTTTCAAAGTCTAATTTATATTTTTGTAAATTTTCTCTTGTAACCATGCATTTTATCTTTTTTTGGGTAAATTAACATGTTAAATTTTCTGGCAGTTGTATTAAATTGGTGCAGAATACGTTGTAAATCGTCTGCACTTTGAGAGAGTAGTATTGCGTTGTTTGCATGGTAGATTTTAAAGCTGTTTTTTAGTTCTTGTACTTTACTTTTATTGTGTTGTTTTGGTAGATATTTTCGATCGTTTTAATTATTCCTAGAGGTATCTTTCTTGCGTACAGTAAGTGAATAACGTCTTTTAACTTAAATTTGACCCAGTCAAATGCCTTCTTAAGGTCCACGAAACATAGAGATGCCGGTTTGTTGTATTTTTATGATTTCTCTTGCACTTGCCTCATTATAAATATAGCTTCGGTGCATGATCTACCTGACCTAAACCCTTATTGTTATTCTAGTGTTATAGTTTCATTCAGTTTATTTGTTATCACTTTGGTTGTTAATTTTAGTGTTGTGTTTAATAAATTAATTCCTGTGTAATTTTCCGGGTCCGATTTGTCTCCCTTTTTGAAGAGAGTTATAAGGATGCTTGATTTTCAATCTTGAGAAATTAGTCTACCTATGTTACCATCTGAATGTGTTCCGTTTTTATTAGTTCGTTCATTTTTTTTTGTCCTCTGATCATTCTCCATATTTCTTTTTGTGTTCCGTAGAATTCGTGTTTCATCTGTTTTGAAAAGCTCTGCCAGTGTTCCCTTTTTATTTGTCTAACTAAAGTATTCGTTTAATTTCTGATTCGTTAATAGTGGTTATATGCCTGTTTTGTTTATTGTGTTCTGTATTGTAAAATCATCATTATCAGCCATTATGAGTTTATTGCTGGACATAGGCCTCCCGTAAATAATTTAAATGCATTCTATCTTGAGGACCCTGAATCCAGTTCGGCTGAATGCAATTGATGTTATCTGACCACCTCTTTGGAGGACGTCCTCCATTACGATAAGCATCGTATCTAGGTCATCATTCCAAAATTTTCTTCGTTCACCTTCCATCTTTTAATCTGGCAACATGCCTGGCCCAGTTCCATTTCAATGTTGTAATCCTTTGAACTGCGTCAGTAACACCAGTTTTTCTCCCAACTATTGTATTTGATACTATATCTCTGAGGGATATATTCAGCATTTACCTTTATACGTTAGAACTGGGAGTACACATTGATCAAAGATCTTGCTTCTCAAGCACATGAAAATATCTAATCTAAAGACTTCTCTCAGTTTTCCGTAAGCCGTCCATATCAGTCCTATTCTCCTATTTAGCTTTTTTGTTAGATTATCTCTTCCAAATTTAATTGTGTGGCCAAGATGTTTATAGATATACATCTGTTTAATTTGCGTGTCGTTAGTTAAGATGTTTTTCGCCAGTAAAAGGATGGTCATATATTGTGTTTTGGAAAAATTAATTTTCCAACTTAATTTAAAGTCCAATTCGTGTACGCGAGCTCTGAAAGTCTTGAAGAAGCTGGAAGGCATGATCTACCCGGTCTGCAATAAGGACTATGTCGTCTGCAAATCTCAAGTTGTTCAGAAACTCTCCATATTATGTTGACTCCAATATTCTCTCAATTATTGTTTCTCATAGCACTCTGCAACAGAGCGGTAAATAGCTTAGGAGAGATGGTATCTCCTTGCCTAATACCCTCTCGAAGAGAAATGTATTTGTGTTGCCATAATATATTCTAACTGCAGCTGTTGGGCTATTATATACAATCCGAAGAAGAGTTGGGTACCTATGATCAATACTGCACTCTCTAAGAGCTCCTAACATGGAGCTATGCTGGACAGTCAAACGCTTTCTCAATGTCTACAAAATATTATTATCATTGGCTTGTTGTATTCTGTAACTTTCTCTATTAACGATTTTATTACTTGTAGTTGGTCATTCGTTCCCAAGCCACTCCTAAATCCGACCTGCTCTAATGGTTGGTGAAAATACAGCTTAGGTTCCAGTTTGTTAGTAATTATTCTCATAAAGTGCTTATATAAATGGGATAATAAGCTGAGAGATCTGTAGTTTCCAATTTCGATTACATCTCACTTTTTGTGCAATATTATCATAATGGCACTATTCCATTTTTCTGGTGTAACTCCTTCAAAGAAGCAGGCATTATTAAGTATTTCACTTACAATCCCAACTTCTCCAGGTGATTTGCTGTTCTTCATACCTTTCAACGCTGATTCGATTTCCTCTTCGGTTATATCTGGAAGTTCCTCTGATCCTTGATTTTGTATGGCTGGGATTTCCACCTCTGGAATGTGACGATATAATATTCTATAGTACTCTTTGATAATTTTCATAATTTCTTATTGTTCATATACAGCATGTCCTTGTCCATTCTTTAGCTTATAAATGTTCCTGGTTCCTGTCACCAACTTTGGTTTTAGAAGTTTAAGGCTTTTATTTTGTTCTATGGTTTTAGTATTAGTAGTATTAGTTTCTTTAGTATTAAAATCCCTTCTGTCTTTCCTAACAGCTTTTGAAATGGTTTTATTTAAATTTCTTAGCTCTGCGATGTTCACTGTATGCTTATCTTTTATTTCCCTTTTTTTTGCATTTGGTTCCTTGTGCCTTCTGTAGATTTTTCACTTTTCCTTGTTTGCTTAACTTGATAGTTCTTCTGTGTCTTCCTTAGAGCGTTCATCAACTTTTCGTTAAGTTGTTCAATATCGGATTTTATCTTGCTCATCATTCTGAAGGTTTATATCTATTTCTGCCTGTTATGCCCTTGTGTTAGTAATCGTAGTGACGTAATTGATTTAATACAGTTACGTCTTAAACAGCTTATTTTTTGATAGTAAAGATAAAGTCAATTTCGTTCTTGTTCAAACCATTTGGTGATTGCCAAGTCCACTTTCTTTGGGGCTTTTTTTAAAATGGGTGTTCATGACATATTGTGTGTGTTGCGGAAGAAATTCTATAAAAGTTTGACCCCTTTCGTTTCTATTACGATATTTGTGAGGCCCAAGTATAAACTTCGAATCATCCTACTTGTGGCCCATTTTTGCGTTTAGGTCTCCCATCAGTATGGTATAGTTGGTGGTTACCTCTTCTAGTGCAGTGTTAACGTCATCGTAGAACCATTCAACTTCTTCGTCTGTGTGGGCACTGGTAGGTGCGTATACTTGGATGATCTTTAAACAAATTTTTCCGTTTACTTTGTAGATAAGATAAATACCTCTATCACTTATGCTTTTAATTGTAAGTATATTCTTCGCGTGTTTTTTATTTATCATAAATCCGATAACACCATTTAAATATTCTTCTTTATAGCGAAATAGATTTCCCGACGAAAGTACTATTTGTTCTTTGCCTTTTCGCCGTACTTCAGATAATCCAAGTATATCCCATTTTATATACTTCAGTTCGTTTCCACATTCTTCAAGTTTTTGTCTTCCATCATTGTTCTGGTTGCCATAGAATATGGTTTATGTTGCCATAAACCATATTTTTGCCGTTGTCGTTTGTATAGGTAGCCTGGTCTCCTCTGTAGACTCTTAGCATCCTGTGTCCCTCTAACTCTGTGACTGCTACGATAGCCTAGTTTCAAGGGACTGACGAAGACTGAGGGCCTTGTGTCTTCATCGTTTCTCATTTTATAGGAGTTCATGGCCGTTTCTCTACCACGCTGGCCTGTGCGGGTTCGTAGACGGATGTTAGGATGAGTTAGGAAATTTTGGGGTCTTTGACAAGGATGATAGGTTGGGACGTGATACCCTCTCGGTTAAAGGGAGTTTGAGAGAACCACGGCTTACGTAGGCAGGGCAGGGTCGGTTTTTTTACATTTTGTCCTAACTTCTATTTTTATATTCTAAATTTAGAAAGTTTAACTTGCACGATAAATTAGTGGCTCACACATACAATGGGGCTTCTGTGATGTCGGGAGAGCTGAATGGTTTAAAAGCAAAAATTAAATCTATAGCGCCACAATGTCCATTCATTGCTATGCACATGTATATTGAGTTTTAAGTAACATGAGTAGGTTAATTCGACAGGTTAAATTTTTTTCCCAACATTATACGGCTTTTCTTCCTATTTTTCTAAATCTACAAAGCGTACCCAAGTATTAGAACAAATTGGAGAAAATCGTTTACTTCCTAATGTAGTATATATATATATATTATATATATATATATATATATATAATATATATATATATATATATATATCCGGTTTTTTAGGCGTTTCGCCTGTCCGGTAGGGATCTATGGAGGAGTATCACCGAGCCGCAAGCTCTTATCTCTTGCCGTACTGCTCCACCATAGGCCGATCAGATCCCAGCATATCCTAGTCTAAGCCGCAGATTCATCTAGAATTTTAAACTGCTGCGTTAGAGTTTTTGTTTTCTGTACACCGAGCTTGGGCTCGATCCCACATCCACTAAACCATTCGACAGTGAAGCGAATGAGAGGCAGCCGCACAGCCCGCTGAGCTATCTGACCGACCTAATGTAGTAACTTTTATTTTATTATTAATAGTTGCGATTTTGATGAAAAAAAAACAATAAGAGAAGCAAAAGGTTTAAAAGCTATTTTAAAAGATCATCAGAACATATTTTTTTATAAATATTTTCATTGATTTTTCATCAAACTGATACTGTTTTTTCTATTTTACAAAATTAACAAACAGACGTTGTTAAGACCAGAAATTTACTCCAAAATTCATACGTAAAATATGTGAATTTAAGAGTAACAGTACTTATTTTGATACAGTTTATGAAAAGTTGGATACCGCTGCTTTACACTCAAAACGTCGTAAGTGAGTTGAAATGACTGATAAAACTCAACAATTTGAGGTTAATTTTTTTTTTAAGAAAAACACTGAAAACTTTATCAAAATATCAACAAAAATGGCCAAACACATAAAAAAAGAAAGGAATAACACCAACTTTCAAAACAAACAACAACCTAGGCAAATATATTAAAAACAACAAGAGCCAAAATAAAAAGTAATTACACAGTGGTGTAAAACAAACTTAAATGTGGCGACTGCCTAAAAACTGACATCGGTCAAACTGGGCTTTCAATAATAGAAAAATAAATTCTACATACGAATTTCACCTTTTATATCATAATCATTCTTGTAATGACAAATTCTAAATTCTTCACATTTAAAATAAAGGCCTTAAGCTATCTTTGTTAGAATCTATGGAAATTACCAAATTAAAAAACACAGATATAATTCTGAATGACCAACTTGAGACAAACAGTTCTCCCCTCCTCAACCTACTTCATTCAAGACTATAAAGTGTCAACGAATACCAAAAATATATTACTTGAGAAGGGCACTCTGCGGAAACAGCTGTCGTGATAAGATTTTATAATACATTTTGTGGAAGTTTTGAAAACAGTTTCTGTTTGCTGCTGAAAAAAGTTTTCAGCGTTTTATTGTTACATAAAATGAATCTCCATCAAGTAACGGTCGAATCCATCAAATATTTTTTTTTTAATTCTTGACATTATAGCAACCCAAATATAGATTAGGTTTTGCGACGTTTAAATACTACATTTCTTTGATCTGTTAAATATTTTAAAATTTTCCATTTTTTCAAAATAATTTCCACAAGATCTATTAAAAAACTTGACAACTCAGTATAATATTTTTGATATAAATCAACTAAAACCTGAATTGTTGACTTTTTTCTTTTTCCCAAAAGTTTTTAAATAATTATGCATTTGTGTTGTTTGGCTAATGACAAGTGCTTCTGCAGACAGAAGTTTCCCCGCAATAAAAAGGATTTAAAAAATTATATTAGAAATAGAACTGGACAGACACGATTGAATAATATGGTAAAAATCTCAATTGAAAATCATTTATAAAATCACAGAATTAGAACGCTTTTATAGATGAGGTAATAGACCATTTTGCAGAACAGAAGTCTTGCATAATTTTCTTTAAATTTCTATCTATCTTACTTTAAATTTTAGAATTTCATTCAAATCTTTAGAATTTCATAAAAATCAATTCTGTGAATTGATATTTTATAAGATTTTGACTAAAATAATTCAAATTTTTGGTAATTTCCTTAATAATAGTATAATATATATATATATATATATAATATATATATATATATATATATATATATATATATATATATATATATGTATATATGTATAATAGTGTGGATAATAGTTGTGTAAAATCAGTTCCTATTTATTACAACAGTACAGGTAATAATTCCATTCCATTTAGCTTAAATATCAATAACCCGTTAATATAAAATGTAATTTACTTAGTATTCTAGTCATTTATTTCACCATGCTGTCAGTTATTACAATGAATATTTAATGTTTAAGATGTCCTTTACAACGAACCTCTTATAGTTTGGACTGTATTATGCATGACGATTTTTATTTGCTTATGAATTATTTATACTTTTTATGAGAAACCCGCCAGTGTCAAGGTTGTTATAGTTTATCAATAATGATATCTTTTTGTTACTTACAATAAAGTTTAAATGAATATTTTTATGTTTTCTTATTAATTATTCAAACAAAACGACGTGACATGAATCAATAAGACATTATAGTTGTTTGATCAGAAAATTAAAGAGTCAATTGACCTATTTTAGAAAGTTGGTTTAGCTATTTTACTATCTGCTAACTTATCTGAGTATGTATATTAAGGCGGCATCAGACAGCTCGAGGAATGTTGCTCTTCGCTAGTTTACGTCGGCAACGAGGAACAGAAAGTATATACAGTGAAAAGAAGAGAGACCATGGATGGCACCTCATATGAATGTGACATTAATAAATATTTACTTTTTGATAACTATCCAAATGAAGCGTGTCCCCTAGAGATCATGGTTTAGGTATGTTTTATCCACCAGATTTGCTGGTAAAATTTTTAGTAACTTGGGTTATAGAATATTACAGAATGATAAAAGTACAACACGACTTCATCAAACTACTTCATCGTAAAATTACATCGACACTGGCGGTTTCTATCTCTAGTTACGTTGGAAAGTTTGATGAGGTAAGTCATCATTATCATTATCATCTTTGACTCGACAATTCTCTGGGGATCCTGGCCTGTTCTAAGATAAGTTGCCATTCTGTTCGGTTTCTGGCAACGTGTTGCGATCTTCTGATCTCTAGTATCCATCCAACCACCTAATTCGAGGTCGGTCTGCTTCTTCTTCCTATAGATGTTTCAGTCTTTAGCTTTTTAGCAATCGTGTTGTCAAGCATTGGTATTATGCGTCCGGCTCATCGGTTCAAGTCGCTTAATGAACGTTACGACACCTGAGTCATTAAAGAGTTGGTATAATTCGAAATTAATTTTTTTACGTGACTGCCCTTAATCGTTTATAGCTTGCAGTCAGCTTGCAGTTTCCATTAACCTGTGTTAAAACATCTACAAATAGCGGAACAAACCGAGCTAACCGTAAATATACAGTTTTGCCTTATCTCAGAGATTATAAACAACAAATATTCAGAGCAAAGACGGTATTCCACTTGGGTTAGTTGACGTTTTTATATTTTGACTTTTTCTATTATGTATTTTCTATCTCTCTTCGAACAGCACTCCACGTTTTGTCAGATTGCACCTTTAGACTACAAGCCCACTACAAGAGATGCACTTGCAGGACGTGCCGCACTTTGGATAAGTGGTAGATAGATAAGTAGGTTCCTAGACGGTGGTTATTGTGCAACAAGTCGGGACCTTATTCTTACCTACGTTTGCTGGTTGACCCTTACATTGACAACTAAAAAGTATTCGTGAGCACCACAGGTACGAAGGAATGTTAAAATATCAGCGATATCAATGATATTTTAACAGAAACATTACTCATAGCCTGAACAGACTACAATGGATCTCACAAGAAAAAAGGACATTAACGGAAGAACGAAGAACAATTTTTTAACAAAACAACAGACTGACAATAGATTATTCAGAGATAAACAAAACTATCAAGCAAAAGATAAAAGAGGAAAAAATAAGTAAACAAGAAGAACAGGTAGAAATAATCTTCTTCTTCTGTTTCTTCTTAGTCTTCTTTTTCTTCGTCGTCTTCTTTTCCTTCTTCTTCTTCTTCTTCTTCGTGTGTTAGGGTTTAAAGCCTGTTGTTTCTGGTCTGATGTAGTAGTATTTGCGATGTTTACTGCCAGCTAACTCTCCATCTTTTAGGAGGTCTGCCTTATACACTTTTACCTTCTGGTTTTCTATCTCTTTTTATTCGGCCAAATCTCCTTCTTCCCATTCCGTTAAAGTGTTGGTTCTATTCTCGTCTTCATTGGCGTTCCCACCTGACGTAATCATGTACTTTACATTTGTCTCTGTTCAAGCAAAATTAATTATTCAACAGAAAAAAATATAAACAGCTTACGACCAAAACTGGGCAAATACCAATAAATACATATATGGAGAAGAAATAAATGACATAAATGAAATAATAGCAATAACACAAACGTATTACTTAAATCGGTATCATGAATTTTTGATTACTTAGACTTGCCATTAGACAACCATAATATTTTATTTGTAAACTTATGGATTTACTTTCAATTACTTTTTTGCTTGGAGATTACTTGATTTTTAATATTACATTGAGGTATTCAAAGAATATTTCCCACAATTATTTTAGTTCATTCCACCCAAAAATTATGTTTAGTTTATTCTAAAATTTCTGTCGTAATAATGAATAACACTAAATCAAGCCACCTTCAATGGTGCCCCATACTTAGTTACATAATTGAAAAAACAATGAAATAAAAAAGGAAATGTAAAATATAATAAAGAAATAACTGATATATCGAAATAATATGGACGCAGGTAACTTTAAGTTGCCAGAAATATTTCTGCATTTAAAATTATAAAACGAAGATATTGATAATATTATTTGGTGATAGCAAAAATGTTTTGTAATAATAAATTTTATAAAATTTGCAAACTAGCTTGATTACCGTGGAAAAATACTGTGGCATGTCATTGTGGATCAATGGGTTATCAAAAATTTGTGTAATGTTTTTGCGAATAATAATAACATCGACCAAATGGCAAGTTTAATATCTTTAACACGTTGAAAAAGTAAATCCAGTATATTTACAATAACATTTAAATGATAACATACTTATATATTTTATATATCTTAAATATATTAAAAAATCAGTTTATATTTTTTGTATTATCTTATTATACTTTTTCTACACCTAATATTACCCTTTTTTATGTAGTACTCAAATCAGTCGTGAATAATGATCTTAAAGTCAATTCTTAGATCTAATTACGTTAAAAAAAGAGAGAATTATTTTCCTTTCCCATTTTAACTGGAACAACTACTTGTATTGTCTGAAACCTGAGATGTTGGCGAGTCAAAAGTTCCTTTCTTTAAGCATCATAACTTACTAGAAAATCGACAGCTAATTTAATAATCTCTATTTTATCTTCCCTTGAAATCGTAAGATGATAGTCAGATGAATACCATTGACATTCCAATTTTGCAGATGAAAAAGTGAAGGATGTTCAATTAGTCGTCGACTTTCTAGGAAGTTATGATGTTTAAAGAAGAAGAAAACCAAAGGTACTTTTGGCTGGTTAACGTCTCAAGTATAAGACAATGCAAGCAGTTTCTTCAGTTAAGTCTGCAACGTTTTTTTGGTAAAACAGCTAGTTTAGACACCTGAAAACCTCGTTTGGACATCTGCAAAGAAGGTCTGAAAATAGGTAGCCAAAAAAAGAAAGATGGAGTTCGCCCAGTAGAAGAAAAGGATGTAGACCAGGACAGCATTACAGAGAAGATGCCGAATATGCAATGACCGCCAGAGATTTAAAAACTGAAGATTGCTTCGACAGAAAACGTTGAAAATTAAGATGCGAGAAATGGCGCCAGCTGTAGAAGCTCGCATGTTATATATACGAAAACTTCTTTGAGTGTCGTGCCCAAATTAGACGCGGGGGCAGCTTTCATAACTATTTTCTGATATTGTTCTCGATCTTGTGCGGCACGAAACAATTCATCTGTTGATAAGCCAATACATTGAGGAAGGTTTCGGAGCCATGAATATTTCTTCCTAATAATTTTTCTTTTTCCGAAATTCGAAAACAGCTATACTTAAGTTTGAAGAAGGAAAAATTTCGTTTCCCAAACGGTCTTAAGGATTGATTTTCAGATAACTAGTTACGACCACTTTAAGCAGTACCTAAGAAAAGTAAGATCATTAGATTATTTATCAGCTATCTGCCAAAATATATTTATATATATATTATCCGGAAAATAACATTGCCAAATAAAATAATTTCTTAATATACAAGGTAATTATCAAAGCCATCTAATCCTATGGTATATAACTCTGGGAATAAGCTTCCGACTTTAAGAACTAAATAATGGAAAGAGTTCAATCGCAGTGTTACGCAGAGTAACGTTTGTTTTATATTAAATGTTTGCGTGACTGTAAGACCAATAAGGGGGGTCATAGTTACATATGTAAAAAATAGCTTTAGTTTGACATTAAAAATTTATAATAATAACACATTACAATACCATTTGTCGCTGAAATGGTACGTTTTTTTTTAATTTGCTAACTTCACTATCTTTTTCAATATTTAGAACAAGTGCTTATTAAAAAAAATCACCATCCGATATTCCAAATAGTCGCAAATGTCGATTTTATTATCTCGTCTGAAATCACAGAAAGAGGCTGCCTTTTCACTTCCTTTTAAATATCCCTTACATTTTTGATAGAATGAAAAATATCATTTTGAATATAGTTGCCAAGATAAGTGCAGTTTTTTGGAGCCGATTCCAAGTAAGGTCATATTTTTTAAGAAGCTCTACACTTTCGAGAAACAATCCTTGTTCATTGCTTTCTTTTGTTTCATCATGATCAGGAAAAGGTTTTCCAGCTTTTACCAAAACTATAATTATTTTAATTAGTTTTTCATACAATTTAGATTTTTGAAGAGAAGGTTTTATACTGGCGTTGTATTAATTTTTCTCTATAGTAAAATGCTGAGGCGATCGTCACGAAATAGCGACACGAAATAGTTGGAAGAGTCCATTTACTCGATAAGGATAATGCATTATAAAACACGTAATCTTTTCTAGTTTTTTTTTAATCTATAACAAGGATATTATTTAAAAGCGGGTTTTAATACTTTTGAATGTAAAAAAATGTTAAAATATGAAAATAATAAATAAATAATAAAATTACTTATTAAATATATATATATATATATATATATATATATATATATATATATATATATATATACTTTTACTTTTTGTTTATTATCTCGTTTATTTAATATTACCCATAAATGTTCACATATTAGTTGTTTCTAGAAGTGAACGATCTCAATTTTTACGTCCATCGAAAGTTAGTGTGTACTTGCAAAAAGGGAAATCGTCATGATTGCAGAGTACTTTTAGATCTAGGTAGCCAGTATTGCTTTCTTTATGCCATGAATTTTGGTTTACCAAGAAAGCTTATGGATATTATAATCTCGAGAGCATTCAAGGCGGAATAAAAAATTCAGTCCATTTGGGAAATTCAGATTATGTCTAAAACACTTCATTTACAGCTCTTATAGTCTGTTAGTGGTATCCAAAAATATGAGATGTTGTACCTAAACTCCTATTGACCCAATATGTCCACATTTTATGACCACAAGTAAAAAATTTGCAGATACTGGTTTTCACATAGGTGCTGATTTGTTTTGGGAAACGTTATGCATAAAACAGAAAACTAAGTTCAATTGGATAGTGAGTGGTCCTCTTACAAAACTTGTTTGTTTAGATAGATCAAGCTCTTCTCCTTGTCATTTACAAAAATTTAAGCATAAAAAGTCAGTAGCATATTCCATTGGACAGATTCCAAAATTCAGATTCAAATATAACTCAAGCTGAACTTTTATCTCAGTAATAAAAATGTTGAGTAATTGTTAGTAAGGTACAATTAAGTTTATTTCCTTATTTTTGGACGACAAGAGCATATTAAGAGTAAGAGTTAGACTTAGACATTCCCCATGGTGATTTCAAAAAGGCCATCCTATTTTTCTTCTCATTTTACTAAATTATTTTTATTTGTGATAATAGGAACTTTCTTTATTTAGCTCTCAACCATTTACTTTCGTCTATTAGGGACACGCTTTGGCCAATTTAAGGCCGCAGTATTGTTCGAAAAAGTACATAATTGCATAGTATGTTTCAGGGCAAAACCCCCTTTTCAAACGTCTATAATGAGTGATCTACCCAAGGAATGGGGCATTGGTATTTTTTCATCAGCTTACTGATTTTGGAGATGTCAGATAGCTTTGTAGCCTTTATATCTTTGTCCGTCATAATATCACCCTTTTCTATCGCTGTTATTCTGATAGATTTTGTGGTTTCTTGCCTCTTAGCATAGTATAATTTTTTTATACCTTTCTGGCCTTTCGACGTATGAATTTTCTTTTGAAGTTCCCTGTTTTTAGGCTTTAGTATTGGTTTTGGAGTTTTCTAGCCTTTTGGTCTCGGAATGCTTTAGCCCTGAGTTTTTTCTTTACTTCTTTTATCCATATTGGTCCCAAAAGTAGCTAGGGAAAGACAGATTACCTCTTGCAGAACACTGATTGCGAGGGAGATATCTAAATACGATGATGTGCGACCTCTTGCTCCAAAGGAACCGTTTGTGACAATGTCAGCCTAGTGCCTTTCAGCCTTCTCTACGTTATCTCACGGCTTGACTTGGAAAGTGTTTATCGATTATTTCCAGTCTAGATCCACTGGATTTAATTTCAATTGGGCAACCTCGTGATGGGTGCAATTAAAGATTCGACTGTTAAGATGAGAATCATTATTGAGAGTACCCAGCAGTCTTCTGAGGGTTTAAGTAGCTAAAATCTAGGACTCTTTATGAAAAACTCTCTGGGATTATTACCTTCCCCGCTCGTCTTTACGCTAATTAGAGAATTAACACTTCCCTCGTCCCGCCAATAGTAAGAAGAAAAAGAAGAAGTATTACAAAACCGTCACACTCTTTATTAGTTTAAGCAAGTTTTTGATAGTGAGAAAAAATAAAATGCTATAGGATATGCGCACCTTGGATATATCTACCGAATATATTAATTTCATAAAAATGACATTATATAGATGACAGATTGCAGGTCAGGGTAAGGCGCCAGTCTCGTACAAACCTTCAACGTGAACGTACACGTACACGCCGAAGTGAAGACTCAGAAAAACCAATAAAACAAGGTCTAATCGTGAAACGTGTCGCGAAAAACAGCAAACAGCGTGATAAACGGTCGCGAAACCCGCGAACGGATCCACGGTGCCAGTAGTGACGCTTTCTGGACGTGAAGACCACCAGAAAACGAACAATAGATGCGAAAATGCCCCGTGGAGGCGTAAAATTGTTCATATAAGGCGCCAAAACTGGTAATTAACATCAAACCAAACGGGCGTGGTGCCAACCGGCTGACAAATCCTTGTGTACTGATAGTGAAAAATAAGGGGGCAAGGAAGTGTTGGCATTGGTGCCTGTCTGGAGCTCTTCGCCGTAGAGTTCTTCCGAAACGGAAAAGTGCTCGATTACCCAGGTAAAGACTCACACACATACCCACACAGACTCTCACACACACACACACACACATCCTACTCATTCACCCATTTCACACATTTACTAATTAATTTCACAAACACAATCTCCTACACTTATCAATAAATCATATCCTATCCAATTTCCTACATTCATTAATTCCTCTTCCTACACATATCAATAACCATAACCATCAATCCACAAACACAATTTCCTAGACTTATCAATATATCATATCCTATCCAATTTCCTACATTTATTAATTCCCTTTTCCTACACATATCAATAACCAATAACCACCCATCCACCAACACAATTTCCTATACTTATCAATATATCATATGCTATCAATTTCCTACATTTACCAATTCCCTTTTTCTACACAAATCAATAACCACTCATCCACCAACACAATTTTCTACACTTATCAATATATCCTATCCTACCCAATATCCCACATTTATTAATTCCTTTTTCCTTTTTAATACACACCTAAACTCACAATATGCCACGAACAAGATCCAAGTCCCGAAAACAGCCAGATCCTCCTCAACCAGCGAAAGCAGAGGCCGATTGGCAATCTGTTTCTTCCTAACACACCTCACACGTGTCAGTTAACATTGACGGACATGAACCAAGGACGCCACAGGAATGGAAGCAGGCTCTTACTGAGATCTACCACCAAAATCCTAAGGCGGCCAGCGAAAACCTCACACCAATAGTCCATAAAATTAAAAAAACACAACAAACAGAATCACCAACTCCTGATACCATCCGGAAGATCCTCCAAAATGGAGTTTTTCTCCTCCTCCTCCATACATCCCCTCTCCTTCCCCTCCCCCACACCCTAACCCCCCTAGCATCCCTCCATCCTTACCACCACCCTCTCCTATACCTCCACCCTCTCCTGTACCTCCTCCAAAACCAACCAAACATATCCCAAAACCTATTCCAAAAAATACACCACATTCACACATATATTACATCACACTAATCCCTCAAAAATATTCCAGCCAAAAAAAAACTCCTAAGAACCTTCAAAAACCATAATCTCCTTGGAGATATCCCTTTCGAACTGGAAACGGAAGCATCCGAAAACCAGGCCATCCTCTACACAATAGTCCCTCTTCCCAAACTTAAGGAGTGGGAGAAGGGTTTGAGATCCCTCACCGAAAGCCCTTTATCCATATCCAAACAGAAACCGTCAGAATACATGGAATCCAAAAATACCACTCCCAAAATCCTAGCCACTCCCAAGAAAGCACACACAAACACACAACCAGAACAATACCCCTTCCACCTCCAGGGCAGACATACCTCAACAAACCCCCCTACCTCAACCCCCTCATCCAAACCCCTACACACACTCCAGAAATAGCAACACCACACACACCACCAACACCACACCCTATTCACTCACAAACCACCTCACCAAACCCTCAACCAATAATCCCTCCTCCCTCCCCTCAAGAACCACCTCAATTCAAAAGTTATAGAATCGAGGACATCCCTACAGATATCTGCCAGCAGAGACCTTTCTACCGCCTCCTCCAAGAACACAACCTCATCCCTTATTTAGACTCGATTAAAGTCTTTTCCGCCCAAAAGGCAACCTCAATTCGAACTACCAAACTCTTTGACATCGCCAACATCACGGCAAAACTCCGAAAAGTCACCAAAAACGACCACATCCGAATCATCGCTCGTTCTATAGAGGATAATCTATAGTTTACAGTAAGACTGTATTGTTGCTCCCATACAGTCTTCGTAGACACACTGTCTCAAGACTAGCAGCTTTAACGTGGAGTCATATGTCGCCGTGTTACCTAATCCAACGGTAACTTTAACATCTTAAACCATTATTGGAAAATTTGTAAACTAAATGTAATTAATTATTTGTTAACGGGTTTTTACCCATATATTTAGTGGCTACATTTATGTACTCTTAGACACTGATGATGGAATATGGATTCCGAAAACGTTTTGTCTTTTAAGCTTAGCCCGTTTGGGTTCTTAATATATACCTTTTACAAAGGATTTTTAATAAATTTTTTAATGTATGGTATACAGCCAACTACAGGAACACAGGAACGTAGATTCCTTGTGGAAGAAACAAATAGTTGCAGAAAGACTAATAAATCAGTAATTAAATTCCGTCACGTAGATGGCATCTTCAGAAAAATAGACAATGTCTTCGCAATATCCCACTCAAATTTAATTATCTGGCTCCAAGTAATACTAAAATCAACGTTTATTAATAGTACAAAATATTTAAATTTGCAAATATTGTTCTAAATTTTTCATTTAATTTTAATTGGTTAGTTAACAATATTTTTAATGAGGATGTTTTCCAAAGGTGCAGTTTTTTATTGTCGATAGCAATGCATACAAAACTAATTTTTTAGCATGTATATAATTGCTGTCATACACGGTCATGTGTTTTTCCTGTAGCTCGATGGTTATTGAAATATGAAAAATATGTTTTTACATAATTATTGGAAACTAAGGAAAAAACGGTAGATGTTAATAAGCAGCGATATTGAGAAGGTTATGCACGGTTGATTTTTTTGATTTGTCATAAAAATAAATTTGCCATAGATTGCGAAAAGGGTTTGGAAAATACTAATATTTGAAAAATATTAATATAATATCTTCTTCTTAAGGTTCCATCTTCTAACGAAGGTTGGATATCAACATGGCAATTCTTATTTTACTTACAGCAGCTCTAAATAGTTGGCTAGAGCTCAGACTAAACCATTCCCTTAGATTTCGTAGCCAGGAGGTTCGTCTTCTTCCTACATCTCTTTTACCTTTTATTTTGCCCTCTATAATCAAACGTAGTAGCCCATAACGAGGACCTCTTAATATATGACCGAAATATTCAAGTTTCCGCCTCTTAATTGTCTGTACAATTTCTTCCCTCTTATTAACCCTATCAAGGACTTCAATATTGGTAATTTTGTCTACCCATGCTATTCGTAGCATCCTTCGATAACACCAACGCTCAAAAGCTTCCAATTTCTTAATCTCCAGTTGTTTCAATGTCCATGCCTCAGATCCGTAGAGCAAAGTTGTAAAAATGTAGCAGCGCAATAACCTTATCCTTAGATCCATTCTTAGGTCTCTACTACACAATAGATGTTTCATTTTTACAAATTTTGCCCTTGCTATTTCTATACGGCTTTTAATCTCTTGCGTTTGTTCTGCGTTTTGACTAACCAATGTTCCTAGATATTTGTATTTATCTACCCTTTCTATCTGGATATTATTAATATGGAGTGTCTCGTTGTCTTTTGGATGTTTTGTAATGACCATGAATTTTGTTTTCTTTAAGTTCATTTTAATACCATATATGGTACACTTTTCATTCAGCCGTTCCAGTATGTTTGTTAGACTTTGCAGAGTTGAAGTGAATATGACAGTATCATCGGCATATCTTATATTATTAATAATTTCACCATTTATTATCATTCCATCGTTACACTCTCCTAAAGCTTCTTGGAAAATGGCTTCGCTATATATATTAAACAGCAGTGGTGACAATACACAGCCCTGTCTCACACCCCGAAGAATTTCTATTTCTTCCGACATTTGATTTTCAATTCTTATTTTGACTTTCTGGTTCCAGTAGAGGTTCGAGATTACTCTGATGTCGCGGCTATCGATGTTTTTCATTTTTAAAATATTAATTAGTTTATTGTGCTGTACCTTGTCAAATGCTTTTTCAAAATCAATAAAACATGTATACATGTCTTGGTTCATATCCAGATTTCTTTGCATGAGCACATTTATACCGAACAATGCTTCCCTGGTTCCCGTGCCGTTTCTAAAGCCTAACTGACTATCACTAATTTCATCATCCAGCTTTCTGTAAATTCTGTTGTGGACTATTCGTAGAAATACTTTCAAAACATGGCTCATTAATGCAATTGTACGGTGTTCTGAGCATTCTTTTGCATTTTGCTTTTTGGGAATAATTACGAATGTGGATACTAACCACTCCTTTGGTAAAATACCTGTTTGATAAATATGATCATAAAGTTCTACTAGAATGTCTATCATTTCATCATCGATCAGTTTAAGAAACTCAATCGGGATTTCATCCGGACCTGTGGCCTTTTTCCCTTTTGTCTGTTTTAATGCGTATTGAACTTCCTGTTTTAAAATTTTTGGTCCCGATTCACCAGAGTCCTCATCTATGATTTGTTGTCTGTCATCCCCGAATAGTTCTTTTATGTATTCTGTCCATCTGTTTAGTTGTTGTTTTGTATCTGTGAGAATGTTACCATTCGAGTCTTTTATAACATGTATATTATTTTGTTTTCCCGACGTCATTTCCTTCACTTTCCGATGAATATTGAAACTATCATATTTCTTTTCATATTCTTCTATTTCGTGACACTGTTCAGTTAGCCATCTTTCTTTTGCTGTTATTATGTCTTTTCTAATCCTGCTGTTTAAGGATTTGTATTTGCTAGTGTTTATGTTTTTATATTTTCTTCTTTCATTCATGAGAGTTAGTATTTCGTCTGTCATCCACATATGTCTTTTCTTTGGTATTGGTCCACGTATTTCTTCTCCCGCTTCTTTTAAAGCTTGTTGAACCTCTCTCCAATTTTCATTTACGTCTTTAGAGTTGGTGTTTTTTGACTTGATGGGTTTAAGATTATCATTGATTTTCTGTCTAACTCTTTGTTCTATCTGAGTATCTTTTAATCTTGTCACATCGAATTCTTTTCTAATCTTTTTGTTTTTTAACTTTTTTAATTTTGCTTCCATTTCGACAATAATAGGGACGTGATCCGAGTATATATCGGCACCTGGATAAGTTTTTGCTGATTTTATTGAATTTTTAAACCTATTTCTGATCAAGACAAAGTCTATTTGGTTTCTGACGATGTGTGATTCTCGGTCTGCTGGTGATTTCCACGTGTATAGTCTACGTTTAGGTAGATCAAATAAGGTATTTACTATAACCAGATCTTCATTTTGGCAAAATTCTAAGAGTCTATCTCCACGTTCATTTCTAACGCCCAATCCAAACTCACCAATCCATGGTGCCACTGCTCCTTTACCAATTTTGGCGTTAAAATCCCCTAGGATGATTGTTATCTCACATTTTTTTGTCAATTTTAGAGCGGCATTGAGTTGATTATAGAATATTTCAATTTCCTCCTCATCTTTGTCGGCTGTTGGAGCATACACCTGTACTATGTTTATTGGAACAGTCTTTGAATTAAGTTTCAGAATCGCGACTCTGTCTGATATTGGAGTAAAGCTTATTACTGTTCTATTAATTTTGTAATCAACGAGAATTCCTACGCCATACAAATGTGATGGGTCATCGTTTCCTGAGTAGTATAGCATTCCGTTGTTTGTTATACATTTACCTGTTCCTTGCCATCTCACATCGCTAATTCCTAATACATTTACATTCAAACGTTCCATTTCTAAGATGGCATTGTCTAGTTTTCCAGCCATAAACAGACTTCTAACATTCCATGTCCCAACTCTAATACCTAGTCTAGTTTTGTTCGACTTGTTCATGTTTTTACAGGGATTTTGCATGTTGACGACCGGAGAGGCCCCATAGTCTTGCGATTGCCCTCTCCTGCCGGATCTTGGTATCCGTATTCCATGATCAGTAACATTTTTGAGTAGGTCTTTACTAGCCATGTTGACTTACTAAGGATGTTCTTTTGAACCTTTAATGCAGTGGTTTCCCCTTGCCTTCTGCATCCTTATGCCGTTGACCGTATACTTGGCTCATCCGCCTTTAGGGTCGATTTCTCAGCCCAAGGACAAAAGAGTGCCCTACCACTTACCAACTCATCCGTCCGAAGCCGTTGGTCAGTAAGTGGGGGATTGCTTATACCGGCAATCGTTCGGTGGAATTTTCGCCATATCTGGCTACCCTCACTTAGTTTAGCCTGCAGACCAATGCAGTTGCCCGGGGTGTGGCACGTGGAGCCATAAGTGAGAGTTAGCTGTCTTATGAGGACCAGTTATCAAGAACCATCTCCCGTCTATGACGCTCGATGTGGTCGTTCCGATAAAAGGTGCTACCTCTATAACACAACTCTACACCCCTACAACAATACAATATAGTGATCACAGATGAGGTGGAAAGATAACATCAGGAAACAAGGAGGTCCCACATGGCAGAGAACAGGTTCAAATATATATATATATATATATATATATATATATATATATATATATATATATATATATATAATATATAGGCCAATTAAAACTTATCTTTCCCCTACCATACTATCCATTTTTGGAGATTGACTTTCCTTATTTTCTTTATTTGTCTCCATTCAACGCTGTTGGTATAGTTCTTGCTCCAACATATGTAACATTATTATTTGCTTATAGGGGGTTAAAAGAGGGGACTGAACAATCACTGGGCTTGGAGATAAATTAAGCATATTGTAAGCATATAAATTAAAACGTCGGCGAATTCGTATTTTGGTTGGAGAGCAAGGTCGTATATATGGATTAATTTTTTTGGGAGGACTGGGAGAACTCACTACGAAAACGAAATAAAGAAACACTTACAGAAATGTCCTGGGCAAATACTAAACAAGATTTCTAAAATATTTAAAATTAGGACGCTGTTTAAAAAACAATTTTGCTGCTTGTAAAGAAAGGTTTAGGTTTTTTCTTTCCTAAAAGATTTTAAGGGTAAATATTTTTTTAAACTCCTAATTTAAAGAGAAAAAATCACATTTTTATTTTTATTGTACATAAACAATTATTACAATTTTCCGAGAAGCTATAGAAATTGAAACAGGCCAACATGTCTTAATAAAACAGATGACGGCATACGGTTACCTTTGACATGAAAATCTCTCATAAAAAAATATAGTCCGCTCCACCCGCAAATCAAAATGCTACTGTCAGAAATGTTCGCGCCAATCCCCGAGCCAATACCCACGCTAAACCCTACGCCAATTTCCAACCACACTACGTCACCACCGACAGTATAAATGAACCGTCCTCTGTTCCCAGTAGCAGTAATGGATTAGTTAGTGATCAGTGTAGTAGTGTCTGAGGGCTCGAGAAACTAGGACCTCGGAAGCCCTGAAAAAGACATCAAAGAGGATGTCGAAAGCTCGGCATAATGATAATCGACGCGGTTTAACCCGGAAGATTGTTGACTTTAATATGAATTTTTGTAATAGTATAAATCTTAGCTCTAGGTGTAAATGTACTAACATCGGAAATCTTTCAAAATGTATATGTATATGTATATATTTATATTAATATAATAATATATATAATATATATATATATATATATATATATATATATATATTACTGACATTTTGCATTTGGGTGTGATGACGTAGTTTTTTAGTGGGAATAGTGTTCACGTACTAGCTCATTTGAGAGACTATTCGATTTTCTATTTATTAATATAAACACTAACATAACTAGTTATACAGGGTGGCAAAAAAAATTTTTTTTAATTAAATCAATTGACATAACAAGAAGTAATTATGTAATTTATTTAGGCCAATTGTAGCCAATACAAACAGTTATGAAAGGTCTGTTTTACTTTTCTTAAAAAAAATCGGGAAATATCATCCTTCGGGACAAATGTCTAGACCATTCAGAATGCCCAGGACATCAATAAGGATGATCCAGATCCCCCAAGATCTTCAACGGACAGTAATCCAACTTTGTGCATAGGCCTCCCCCAAATCAATCCAGTGTCTTCTATTTTGCGCCACTTGCTTTTAGTTGTGTCCTCCGATCTTTTTAATATCAGCCGCCCATCTCATTTGTGGTCTTCCTCTTTTTCTCTTTCCTAATCATGGTCTCCATTGTTGTATTTCGTGGTTCCATCTCTTATCTTTCAGTCGATCATTGTGTCCTGCGAAACTCCATTTTAATTTGGCAGCATGTTCTCCTGCGTCCTTTACTTTCGTTTTGCTTCTAATCCATTTGTTTGTTTTTTTGTCTATAAGTCTCAAACCGAGCATTGATCTTTCCATCGCTCTTTGTGCTTTTACTATTTTATCCATGTTAGAATTGGTGAGTGTCCACGTTTGTGAGCCAGACGTGAGTACAGGAAAGATACACTGATCGTAAATTCTGGTTTTCAAATATTGTTCATTTAAGTGCTTTTCAAGATCCAACTCAGTTTTGTAAATCCTACCCACTCTAATTTTATTCTCCTGGTAATTTCGGCAGTTTAATTTTCTTTGTTAACTTTCATTATCTGTCCCAGGTAGATGTATTCGCTTATTGTTTCTAAATTTATGTCGTTCAATGTTATTTTTCTAATGTTCGGTGTTTTTGCCATTATTTTTGTTTTTTCCAAGTTCATCTTAAGACCTCCTTTTTCGAAGCTCTTTAAAACTTATAGCGAATATTACAATGTCATCAGAGTATCTTAAATAATTCAGTTTTCTTCCATTAACGTTTATTCCTTTATCTGTCCAGTTAATGCCTTTGAACACGTCTTCAAATCCCAGTGTGAATAGCTTTGGTGAGATAACATCTCCCTGGCAAACTTCTCTGTTGATTGGTATAGCTTTGGTTTTCGCGTCTATTTGTATTTTCATTGTACCTTTTTTGTAAATATTATGTATAAGCATTGTGTATCGGGAGTCTATCCTGTAGCTGTTTATAGTTTTCCCTATTGCCCAAAGTTCTATGGAGTCGAATGCCTTTTCATAATCAACGAAGCCCATATATAAGTTCTTCAGATCTCCCCTGTCTCCCTTTTTGAAGAGAAGTACTGTCAAACTTTTATTCCAATCATCTGGGACTTCTTAGAGAATAATTTCACTTCCCTCCTTCAACATTTATACAAGTATTCCATTTGGATCCGGAGCCTTATTGTTTTTTAGTTGTGCCAGAGCTTTTCGAAGGATTCTATGTTAGGGAGTATTTCTAAGTTGACATTCGTTATCTTTCTGTTAAGATCTTCGTTTGCAGTGTTGTCTGGGTTCTTGTGCGAGGAATATAAATCACGGTAAAAGGTTTGAGTAACCTTTAGGATTTCGTTCTTTTCTCTTATTTCATTTCCATCTTTATTCTTTAATGAGATTATTATAGGCTTACCTTAGTTTGATATTAAGTATTTCAGGTCTCGGTTTTTTTCTATTATTTTTTCTAGCTTGTTTTCATTATAGGTTCTTAAATCTTTCTTTACTCCGTTGTTTATTTGTTTATTCAATTCTTTTAAACCATTGGTGTTTCGCTTTCCTTCTCTTAGAAATGTGCGTCTTTTTTACATCAATCGTTTTGTCCATTAACTTATTCGGTCTTCTTTATTTTTAGTTTTCTTTGCAACAGTCAGCCCTGCTTTCAAGAGCTTTCGTGGTATTTCTTTATTAATTTGTGTTCATGTAGGAATATTCTTGTTGATAATGTTTGTAGATAAAATTAGTATCTACACAATAGGACAAACATGAACAATGTCCTAAAATTAGATAAAGAGTATGGCATATATTGCTGGTTACAAATTATGAGTGCTCTTACCTGTAATATAAGAATGTCTTAACACTAACGGTTCAAAAAGCTATCCAAAGGTACAAAAACGATTTATTATAGAGAAAAAACAAATAGCATAAATTAAATCAGTAAAAATATAAAGAATAAAGAACTAAACAAAATTCCTACTACTACATACTACTTACTAGTTAAGTCTTTAAAAAAAATGTTTATGTACGCTATTGTCTATCCAAGTCGTTATTTATCACGAAGATTGTGAATCTAAAGATGTACCAGCCACGTGGGTCTAAGGCTTCCAATGTAAAAACTTTTAAAAACTTATTATTGATTGCTTTTATACCATAAGCACAGAATAAAGAACAATCAGAATGGCCACTCTCAGATGCCGCCTTTAAAGTTTTTCAGCACGCGCGCCATGTTCTAGAAGGAAACGCATAACACAGACATATGATTTGTGAGGTTATGTAATTGTTTATATTTATGTTTAATTATATTATATTTATGTTATTATATTTTACAATGTTAATATAATTGTATAGTATATCTATGATTGCCGTAAGTCAATTAAACCGGGTTAATTTTTCTATGCACACCACATAAATAACACTGGTTCCCTTTAAAACATGGCGAAACGTCTGCGCGAATGAGATGCGCGTACTTAATTTTCCATGGAGAGTGGGCATTCTGATTGTTTATTATTCTGTGCCATAAGCTAGACGAACCTTTGACAGATTTGAAGAGCACTGTATAAATGTGTCAGGAGTAAATCCTTGATGAGGTTTTTTAGGACTTCTTTCTGCAAACAGAGATATTGCACCGTGTGGGACTAAATTCGCTTTGAGGGTAGGCGGGGTGCCTTATTTTCGGGGAGTCTTCTTTTAAAGTGCACCAAAAAAAAACTATCTACTAAAAACTATTGACAAAAATTTTAGAGTGAGTGCACCTTTGTCAAAAGTGGAGTTAAATACTAAATTAAAAATATTAATAAATAGTTTTATATGTTCGAATGGATTTATTCGAACAAAGTTCTACAAATTCTTTTCTTAAGACTTCTCTGTACTCATCTCCCTTCTGTCGTATTTTAGTTTGATTTATCTGATTACTATAATTATGTGGCGTGTTTCTACTGATTTTCGTCTGTTTAATAAGAATCTTTGCTCTTAAAAGGCGATGATCGCGGCGAGTTGTGAATCGATCGATGAGAGCAGTTATATCTTCAAAAATGTCTTTGTTCCCACACAAGAAGTAATCGATCTCGTTTTTCGTCTTTTTATCGGGAGATATCGACCGACGTCTATTTTCGGTTTGCTGGTGTCTTGAAGTATGTGTTCATGGCATATAAATTTTATTGTTCTAAGAAATTATATAATTTTTCTCCTCTTTCATTTCGTGTGCCATAACCATGCATCCCTATTTTGGTTTCAGTATTTACTTTCTTTTTACCCAATTTTGCGTTAAAATCTTTCATAATGATGGTATACTATCATTTTCTTTTAATGCTGTCATCAAATCTTCGTAGAACATTTCAACTACCTCTTCCTGATGTGTTGTTGTGGGAGCATATACTTGTATAACCTTGATCTTGATTTTATTATCTAGGTCTATTATAATATAAGCTACTCTATCAGAAATGCTTTTATATGTAGAAATGTAGGGTGTGGGATACTTTTTGACAACAAAATCCTATTCGACCATATGTTTCGTCTACGTTCCCCTTATTTCCTATAGCTATTTCCAGAGTTTAGATGTATTGTTCGCCTCTTCTTTTCATTTCTGACAGTCCTACAATATCTCACTTTATCTTGGACAGTTCTTCTTCTTATTTGTAGACCTTTTTATCTTTAGCCATATATTGGATGTTGTATGTGGCTAGTAGTAACTGTTTTTGTTTGTTCGTATCTATTTTGGCACCTTTTGTTGAGCTTGTATCTCCCCCAGAATCCGTGAGGCTGACCAGTTTTTCGCTGTGGGATTCTGAGCTGCTAGCTCTACCTACCTGGGTTATCGTCCCATTTTGTTTCAAGTTCAACATGTTGTGTTTTGAGGGATATATTGGCATTAAAACACCACGCTTTCCGGACGGGTTGGTAAGTGTTCGCGGTGTCACAGCCGGTTAAATCAATATTTGATTTTCGCCTGCGACTTTGTGGTACCGCACCTGTCAGGAATTATATTCCTTAGCCACGGGCCACTAATGACTGACCTGTGTCATTATAGTGGGATAGCTGTAACAATAGAGGTATTTCCGAAGCGTTTTAGCAAATTAAAATCTGGTCTGCACAAACTTTATCTCAACCCTTAATTTTTTACTTTTTATCAGTGGCATTTGATGAAGGCATCTATGTCTAAAATTAAATTTGTTTAAGAAATTTTAAAACATGAAAATAAGTAGATAACAACTAAAAATAATTTTTATTTTAGTCATAAACAGGCCTCTTCAGTATTTTAAAAAGAATAATAAATAGTTGAATAAATAATCCAACAAGGAAAACTACTTTGTGATTTAAATTACTGTAATTTAAAATTATCGTTATCGTACCTTGCACCTTTAACACATATATAGTAAATTCATTCTTAACCGTTCTTCATAAAAAATGTCAATTGTAGCGATAAAGATAGCTAGTTATATTTAACACATTAACCTTTTTGCTTACAATTTAGTATAACTCATCGGAACATTGGGAATTTCGAGTCTTCTGTCTCATTAGCGCCGACATAAACTAGTAAATTAACAAAATCCACAAGGAAAAAAATTCCTGTAGCTGGCTGTATACCACGTATCACAAAAAAGAGGTTGGTCTTTGTAAATGGGTATATTTATTTAAAAAAACCTTTAAAAGGGCTACATCAATAAAACAGACGTTTTCGGACCACACAGTCCATCATCAGGTTTTAAAATCGAAAAATGCCTAAAAATAAGTATAAACCATTTAGTTAAAATAAACGTGATTATGAAATTTTGACTATGGTTGAAAAGCAAAAGATGGTTATACTTACTAGGTCACAATGCCTGAGCCACCAAAATACTAGGGTAAAAACCCTTTAAATTACATTTAGTTATAAAAGATTATACATTGTGTTGTAAAATAACTGTGATGTTCAGTATTAAATTAAATTTGGCTAGAGGTAACACATGGCTGAAGCGAGTTCCAGAGCCGGTGAGAGAGAACCTCTACACGCGGAGAACAGCTGGGAACTGATTGACAAGATACTTATGAACGATGTCGAAAACAAAATGTCAATGTAACAAAAAACTATATTAGTTGTACATAGTATTACTACAGCCAAAAGATTCAACAAGTTTTGATGATTTTAAAAAATAACAACAATCTAGGTGTTGGGATTTAAAAAAACTTTTTTATTTATTAATTTAGGGTATAAAAGATGTGAAATCAATGATGGTTTTATAGTCATGATTAATAGAATAACCTGTGTCTTAGGCAACTTATGTTGCTTTTTGTCATATGGAATGTGGTCTAAAAGTGTATTTTATGTTGGATTAGCTTGTATATATGAAAATTATCCTTTTATGTTTATTACATCTAGGACAAGGTAAAAATTAAATAACAAATATTTGAAGCTAATATCAGACCTCATATTTAAATGACTTTATTTAAGACTGCTCCTATGGTGAAAAAATTAATAAAATTAAGTTTAGTAAAATGGAAATCTACAGGCTGAAGAAATTAAAGTAATAACCTATGTGATTGAATTTAAAATTGAAGAGGCTGGGTTCCTCAGAGACTTAATGAAAATAAAAGTAAAGGAAATGACTGAAGAAAAGGAGGGGGGGGGCGGTTAAAGGAGAAAAGGAGTTAATCAACAATTAGAGATAATAGGGGTCCTTTATACTTAAAGTATCTAGCACCCTGAACAAAATCTATTTTGATGGTATTAAATTCAGTTTGTAGAAACTGAATATACAACAAATTTCAGGTTTCTTTCAATTTTTAGTAAATTAACATTTTCCATTTTTCAATTCAACTTGCACATATGCTCTTACATCTTACTCTTCTATTTTGTATATATATATATATATATATATATATATATATATATATATATATATATATATATGTATATATATATATATAATATTATATATATATTATATATATATATATATATATATATATATATATATATATATGGGAACAGTACTCTCCCAATTTTAGGAATGTATGTGATCCATACTGGTTCGTACTAGGCGCTGAACATTGGCAATTTTAAATGTTACGGTAATCCAGGCCACATATCCCCTCATTTCAGCCCAATTTATTTCAATTGGATTCAACTCGAAATGGTAACGTGATCTTAAGCCTCTTAATACCAGATATTTTTTTGTGACACGTAGAAACAACGGGTTCAATAGTGACCCCAAAGCTTTCCATTAAACAGTGTAATATTTGTAAAACAATAATTATTTATATGTATAATATAATATATTGTATAAAGTCCGTTTTACAGCTTGCAATTTTACCTGCAAGACGCAAGAAAGTTGCCCAAAGGCATGCGCAGTATGTCGTCAGCTGATTATTGCCTGCAACTTATTGCAGTTGCGCGATAATCGGTTTGGTGCCATTTTCTGTGCAAGTTTTCATGCAAGTCTAGGGGAATTTGTAGGAAGTTTGATTTTTCCACAATGTCAAATGTCATAATCACTGATTGACACGGAGACATGCCGATCAGCTGTTTCCTATTTTGTTTATTATTTCCTTTCCCACACATTTGTATTTAGCTTGGCTTGATTTGTAGATTATCGGCTTTTTCTAATTTTAATATTTTTAATTAATACGTTAGAGTATCATCAAAAATTGAACTATCTTCTGCCCGAAGTACCACAATGTCTGCAAAACTAGTAAGTAAATTAGATTGTTATTTTATATCAGATATTTATTGTGCTATTCACACTTTTGGAATCAATAATTTTGTTCTTCTTTATTATACCCTATCGTATACAGCATTCTAAAAATGGGAAATTATACCAAAAATTTTCTTTTAAGGATTGGTTATGATTGGCCTCGAAATGCCGCTACTTTATTAATTGAGCTGTGGGAACAACATCAATGCTTATATTTGCCTTCTCACCCACAATATCATAATAGAAATGTGAGAGTTGCAGCACTGCAAACAATTACCAAGCAGTTTAATAATAACAAAATGACGAATTTGTCAGAAGCAGATGTTAAAAAAAAATTGCATAGTATTAGAACTCAGTATATGGCTGAATTGACAAAAATTAAAAAAAGTGAATCATCTGGAGCAGGGGTTGCAGATATCTATGTGCCAAAATTATGGTGTTTTGATGAACTCCACTTTTTGCAACAAGGTGCCACAATAGTTTCCAAAGGAGAATCAAACCTACCCGAACTATCATTTTCTCACAGCATTCAAAGCCAATATCACAGTGAAGTAGATAATGTAAGTTAAAATTAATATTTTCACTGTTAAGGTGATAGGCGCAAATATTTTAAGTCTACTAGTTTTTCTTTATCAAATTACGTGTAGTAAAATTCTCACTGGTACGGAGATATAAACTTTAGTTGACATTGTCATCATTAACATAGAGAAGTGATTTTAACAATATAATAACTTTTTATTAATTTCATATCTTAAATCAATTATTTATTAAATATAGTATCAATATTATTTAATAAACAACACAAAATATTCCTGTAGTCATGTCAAATATTTAGTAGTCTTGTCACTGTAACCACATTATGTTCGACTGAGTGCGTTGTATGACAAAGACAGTGAATGCTTGATTTGGAAAATATTACCATCACATGGTGTTCGTAGTTTTCGAATCCTGGAAAAACTAATAAATATTTTTGATAAATTTAAAAGCAGAATGAAGATTACATCATTACTGAGGGTGGAAAGTATCTTAGAATAAACAAAACGTTTCTCTTGAATTAGATATTTGAAATTAAAAATCACACTCAATTTTCTCTTCTTTTTCACCCCTATAATTTATTAAAATAAACATTATAGAAGTTTTCAGGGAATTTCCACCTTCGACAATGATGTAATCTTTCATTCTGCGTTTAAATTTTTCAAAAATACTTATTAGTTTTCTCAGGATTCGAAAAAACAAATGCATTTAAATAGCATTGGAACAAAATTTTGCGCCTACGCTCTTAAACTTGGTACTGTTATTGTACCAAAAAGTTAAATTTTGTTAGTTTGATTGGATTTAAAAGTAATAGTCAATATTATTTTAGTCTGAAGGTGAAATGATTTTTGAAGGAGACGTAGAAGAATTTTCCAATTTGGAAGTATTGTCTTCTCCAACAGTGTGTAGGAAAATACCTGAAAAAACTCAGTCCAGTTCGAGAGCTTCCAGTAGTTATGAGGGACAAGCGCCACCAAAAAAAAAATCAAAAAAACAAGAGAAGGAGGAAGCCTATGGCCTTATTAGTGAGGCAGTAACATCTCTGAAGGAGCTTAGGACTGACTGTAGAATTACTGAAGATATGAATTTAGGTGCTAATATAGTGTTTGCTCAGTAAGTTCATAGGTATTGTAATGCCTTTTATTTTCATTACTAATTGCAGTTTTCCTCCAATTGATAGATGCACTTTTTAGAGGTCTACCATGAATATTTTTTTATTTGTTGATATTTCATTTACTTTATTTCAGATGGGTTGGAAAAGAAATGGACCTCATAGATGATGACGAGATTTTAAATGATCTACAGGAATCAATTTCACTAAGTATTTTTAAAGCGAAAAGGAAATTTTTTCAGAAAAAGCGAAATGAGTAAATAATACATTTTTTTTTAATTTGTGATCCAAATAAACAAAGCTGATACTAATTTCGTGTATTTATTTTTGTTTTCTACAAGTTCTAAATTTCAACTCATATTGTCTAGGTAAAATGAAAATTTCATTTCATTGTGATCCTATAGAAATAAAAACAAAATTTAAATAGTGTATCCAACTGTATTTGCATATTATCTAATTTTACACAATACAAAAATAAACCCAAAATAAGGATTAAAAATGAAATATGCAATATTTTTATCTGTAAGTATATACACTATATTAAAGACAATATCAAATACTTTAAATAACTTCTTCTTGCCAGGGGACACTGCCACATCCGCTAAAATAAGCTTTAAATTCCTCCCTTATATTTAATGCCTCATTCCTTGGTCTTCCAAAATTCTGCCTGCTCAGACCATTCACAAATCTGTATTCTCTGTCATCTTCTGGGCTATTTCCAGTATAAACATTTCCAGATTCTTTTTTAAAAAAATTATGCAAAGCACAGCAGGTTTTTGTGATTAGTTTTGCTTTTTCTGGACTAAGAGGTATCGAATGAAGCAATACTCGAAACCTATTAGCTAGTATTCCAAATGCGTTTTCAACTACACGACGACCTCTACTTAATCTGTAATTGAAAATTCTTTGCTCTTTTGACATATTACGTAGAGGGTAAGGCTTTAAAATATAGGATGACAGGGAAAATGCTGCATCAGCGACAATCACAAAGGGTACTGGCATTGCTCTTCCTGGGAGTGGTCTATCTTTTGGAAAATTCAGGTAATTTTGAGCAAGGGCTTGAGATAGATCGCTCTCCCAAAAAACACCGCCATCTGATATCCTTCCATTTGTTCCCACATTAATGTATGTGAAGTTGTATTTGGCATCTACCAAAGCAAGTAAAACAATACTATGCTGTTTCTTGTAATTGAAATAGGCAGATCCTTGGTTATTAGGAGCTTTTATCATAATATGCTTCCCATCTAAAGCTCCTACGACATTTGGGATATTCCACAATGTCTCAAAATCCTTCGCTATTTCCAACCACTCTGCAGTTGTCCTTGGAACCTAAAAAAAGATTTTGTCAGTTTGCTAAATATAAGTAATATAGGTAGGTCATTATAATCTATCTACGAAATACTTGCCTTCAAATATTCATTTTTAAGTGCTTCATAAATTGCTTCACAAACTATGGGAATGAATAATGAAATGGCACTCTCTGAGACTCTATAATTGTACATTAAGCTACGGAAGCTCTCTCCTGTAGCTAAGTACCTTAGGGTAATAATTAGTTTGTGTTTAGCAGAAATGGTATCTCGAAATATAGATTTCTTTGTTATTACATGTTCAATTTTTCCCAAGAGTTTATTAAATGTACCTTCATTCATTCGTAGAAAATTAGAGTACTTTTCATCATCTACTTGGATAAATTCTTCCGTTAGAGATATATTACCCCTCTTCTTGTTCAACCAAGGTCTTATCCACCATCTCCGTTCTCGGCGTTCTGAATTAGTAACTAAAAGGCTGGCTGCAGCAATAATAATACTTAAGATTTCTGCCACTGCCTTTTTCCTTTTACATTTGGCTATTTTCGATAGTCTTGGCATTACGAAATTTACTATCAATCTATCTAAATCAATCTATCTATTGAAATTAATTCTAAATATATCTATCTAAATTCTAATCTAAATCTATCGAAATTAATTCAATTTATCTATCAATCTAAATCGACTAAAGTGTTTTAAATAAACAAGTAATTAAAAAAAATCATAAATAAGTTAGGTTAAAAGTAAAAATTTCAACATTAATTGCAAGCTGTAAAGTCGCACATAAAGCCCTGCAATAAATTGCATGAAAGTTAGTCATGCAAAAAGTTGCAGCAAGTTGTAAAGCGGTCTTAATACAAAGTTTATTAAAAAGTAAACAACAACTTGTAAAACCAAGTTTTACAAATTGGTTGTTGTACATACAAGGCAAGTTTTTATGTAATGATTCTTACAAATCTATTGCCCTTCAGACATAACTGGGAATATTTTCTGTCCAAATTTCAGGGGATTTACAACATCTACCACGTTCTAATTCTCCATGGGTTTATGCAGAAAACCTTGTGTTGTAGAAGCTTTATCTGCACTTGTTTTAGTAGCAACTAACTCTTTTCCTAACTGATTGAGAAATGCACGTCGTTTGTAACCTTCTTGGTTTTCTACTCTTTGTTTAGATGACACAATATAATATAAGAGTCCAATGCGCTAATGTCAACCATATTAAAAAAAACTTTTAGATACTATCTTCTTGTTGGCCTTTTGGCTGTGTACATTCGGACAAGCTTGTCCATGGCGTCTACCTGACTTTATTGTATTGTAAGCAAGAGTTATTTGCGGCTTTTGTTTTTTATGTTTAGAAATTTGACCACTATTTTGCATAGTCGATAACAGAGTAACAATTTTCCTTTTTTTGGGCAGTAGGAGGCTAACACAACTAATGCCTGAGGAAGTTTTAGTTTATTATTTCGAATTGTTCCAAGCAGTGTTAAGTTTTGCTTGTCCAGTTCTCTTGCAGGATCAAGGCTTGTACTACAGTGACATTTCTTTTGCTAATCTTTCCAGTCTATTTGCCATCTCTAAGATAACTCGTTTGTTATGTAATCGCGTTGTTTGTGATTACTTTTGTTGCGATTTAGCGTTGGTCTCTTGCTTTCCACTATATATTTAGCAATTGTACACATATAAAGTTTGACTGTCTCATGTTTCCTAGACTTTTATCCCGTACTACCCTGGTTTTGAAGATAGATATTGCTTGAACGGCCACGTATCACGGAAAGTAAGAAGCTGCTCATAGACGGTCAAATTTTCGTAGGGGATGTATGAATCTTGTAATGTGCATAACCATAATTAAAAAAATTCTAATCTGTGATAATTTATCTAAATCTGGATTTCTTCTTCTGGTATCAGCATTATCAAACCGCAGACATTGAGAAAATGTGATGAGTCTGTTTTTGCTCATAATTTTATTGACTATTGGACGTTCATGTTCTATATTTCACAAATTCGTAATTCCTTCTTTATGGGATTTGTAAACTCCTGTTAATATCAACAAGCCAACAAAAACTAGATTCTTCTTAACATACATATTTTTCCATAAATCTCCATGCTTTAGATGACCTTCTGCATTATTCCATTTAACTACGTGGTTTACAATATTATCTCTAAAAAAGAGATGAAAAATCCTCTTCATCGCTATCGTCTGAATAAACAGTACCATCCTTGTCAACTTTATCATCACTATTACATTCTTTCAGCCACTGCGAAAAAATATTTTACACATCTTTGTCTCCTAAGTGAACCGAATTTCTTCCAGCAATAATCACTAAACGAATAAGCAAACGTAGTATGAATTATCTAAACACAGAACTTTCAATACTTAGATATAATTAGAGGAAGCACCGGACAGGCAGGGGAAGTAGTGAAGTAAATGATAAGGGAAGTAAGAAATGGAATGCATTTTTCTCGTAAATAGTCTGCTTAATCGATTTTAGATCAGTCATCATTGAAATGCGTTTATCAAGGCAGCTCTGATAAGATGCATTATTCAATACTATGACGTAGTTACTACCAACACCCTGGAAAATGTTCTAGAACCACTTCACGGAGCACGTGAGTTTATGTCTTTATAATACTTCCCTGATTTCTTCGACATAAAAAGAATGCGCCATTTTGAAGAAAACCAGTATCGTTGCCAGTATGGGCAATAATTAGACGCTGCTCCCTTATCTGACTGTTCTCACAATTTTGTCAATAAACTGTTAACAAGCATTTGTTACTGTTTTATATTGTCAAACTTTGTCAACTGTATGTCCACGTTAACTCATGTCTCGCCAAGGTAATAAATTTTTCTTTTCGCCTTATCATATTCTCGAGTTGATTGTAGATAATTATATCGCCTTGATTTCATCGTTTTATATATCGATAGTTACGAACATGTAATACTTTTTGTAATGATTCACAGTTTATTTTGGAAAAATTATCGGTATCGTTTATTTTACTTAATATATATTTGAAAGTTAGATCCCTATTTTCAAATAAAAACGAATGTACAGTTTTGTAGACGTCTTTAATTTTCTTGCATATGTTTCTCTCTTAATATTGTTCTGAAGCTATTTTCTTGTGGCATTGTAAATTAATGACTATTAAAACTGGGAATAAGCCACAATTAAAGATAAAAATACGTTTATTGACGTTTCAATTTCCACTTCGGAAATCGTTCTCAAAATACAAACAGTAAATTAAACAAATTTTGTTTTTTTGTTACATAGTGAAAAATTCTTCTAATAATTTAATTTTATCTGACTCATTTATATTGACAATTCAGACATACATTATGCATTTTAAAGTAGAACGACTTTAAAATGATATTGCCAATATTGTTGAGTTGCGCTCCTGGGACGACTTTACTTATAAGATAGTTCATTCGATTACATGAAATCAACTTTAACTTGAGAATATCCGTCAGAAAAAATCATAGCATGTAATTCGTCTTTAAAAAGACAAACACATGACATGATGACAGTAAAATTCTCCTGTTAGTGATTCCATAGTAAATTATGAGGGAAAACCAGGAAAAAACCTCATAATACTATCCCGACATTGTAAGTATTTGTTCGTGAATTTAGTTTACCTTCAACAAACATCAAAATTCTGATTTTATATGTTACGTTATTTAAAAAACATAAATGATATATCTTCTATATGTTACTGACTTACTAATACTGGTATTTTCTTATTAATAACTTCCTCTTTCAATATTGGTAACCAGATCCTACTACATTCTGCCGAAGAATTTGCGACACAATTGGCCTCATTTAACATAATTAGAGCCGCTTCTTTGATTTTTCTTTTTTTAACCATCCGTTTCTTTAGGACTACATTTGAATTACTCCATTGAACCCTATGTTCATTATCCCATGCGTGTTTACAGATTTGAGATCTATCAAATTCTTTATTTTTAATATAAGATTGATGTTCACTTATTCTAACATTTAATGGCCTTGATGATTCACCTAAATAAAACTGATCGCATTCACAAGGTATTTTATAAATGCAATTCTTTGTCCTTTCTTGTTCATTGTTAGGTTTGGTTTTGGACAAAATAGATCTCAACGTGTTTGTTGTTTTGAATGTTGTTGAAAATGTTGAATTTATTTCCTATCCTTTTAAGTTTTTCTGATAGTCCTTTATGTACGGTATTGATATTTTCCTCATATTATTCCTTGTGTATGCTGTAGGATCTCGTTCTAAGTTGTTCTGTTCTATTCGATCGATTGTTGAAAATTCCTTATTTATAAACGATAAAGGATAATCATTTTTTAATAAAACAGATGTTAACAAATGTTTCTCCTCCAAGAACGAATTTTCATTAGAACAAGTAATTTTGGCTCTATCGTATAAGGATTTAATTATTCCCTTTTTTTACATTAATATTGTGATTTGATTTGAAATTTAAATATCTATTGGTGTGTGTTGGTTTTCTATACACCTGAGTCTCATATCCAGTATCGTTCTTAGAGATTAAAACATCCAGGAAAGGTAGCGTGTTATTATATTCCTTTTCCATGGTAAATGTTATTGTCTCTTCTTTATCGTTTTATATCATTTAGGAATGTGTCCAACAACTCTGATCCATGAGGCCATATTGAGAATACATCATCTACATACCTCCACCATACTGTGGGTTGGAAATTTTGTTTAGAAATGATATTTGTTTCACAATCTTCCATAAATATATCGGCTAAGAATGGAGATAAACTAGAGCCCATTGCTAGACCAAAATTTTGTTTATAGAATTCATTATTTAGTTGAAAATATGTATTATCAGTACATAATGTTAATAACTCCAACATATAACATATAATTATAACATAAAAGGACTATCAGAAAAACTTAAAAGGATAGGAAATAAATTCAACATTTCAACAACATTCAAAACAACAAACACGTTGAGATCTATTTTGTCCAAAACCAAACCTAACAATGAACAAGAAAGGACAAAGAATTGCATTTATAAAATACCTTGTGAATGCGATCAGTTTTATTTAGGTGAATCAACAAGGCCATTAAATGTTAGAATAAGTGAATATCAATCTTATATTAAAAATAAAGAATTTGATAGATCTCAAATCTGTAAACACGCATGGATAATGAACATAGGGTTCAATGGAGTAATTCAAATGTAGTCCTAAAAGAAACGGATGGTAAAAAAAGAAAAATCAAAGAAGCGGCTCTAATTATGTTAAATGAGGCCAATTGTGTCGCAAATTCTTCGGCAGAATGTAGTAGGATCTGGTTACCAATATTGAAAGAGGAAGTTATTAATAAGAAAATACCAGTATTAGTAAGTCAGTAACATATAGAAGATACATCATTTATGTTTTTTAAATAACGTAACATATAAAATCAGAATTTTGATGTTTGTTGAAGGTAAACTAAATTCACGAACAAATACTTACAATGTCGGGATAGTATTATGAGGTTTTTTTCCTGGTTTTTCCCTCATAATTTACTATGGAATCACTAACAGGAGAATTTTACTGTCATCATGTCATGTGTTTGTCTTTTTAAAGACGAATTACATGCTATGATTTTTTCTGACGGATATTCTCAAGTTAAAGTTGATTTCATGTAATCGAATGAACTATCTTATAAGTAAAGTCGTCCCAGGAGCGCAACACAACAATATTGGCAATATCATTTTAAAGTCGTCTACTTTAAAATGCATAATGTATGTCTGAATTGTCAATATAAATGAGTCAGATAAAATTAAATTATTAGAAGAATTTTTCACTATGTAACAAAAAACAAAATTTGTTTAATTTACTGTTTGTATTTTGAGAACGATTTCCGAAGTGGAAATTGAAACGTCAATAAACGTATTTTTATCTTTAATTGTGGCTTATTCCCAGTTTAATAGTCATTAATGTTTCTCTCTTGTTTTAACTTACCTATTAACATACTTCTAAAATGATTATAGTACCTGTAACGCAACTTGTATTTGCATTAGATTAATCTCTTTTGTTAGATCTGTAATAAACAGCCCATTCACGTTCCGATTTTTAGTCTGACTTTAAGTAGTAGACTATATTTAGTCCAAATATAAGTAGTAGACTATTATAGTAGTCCAACTTCTGCAGTTGGATCTGAAATCGGGCCGTGAGTGGGCTGGTTGGATTAGTTGGACAACTAGTGGTACGAGTCGGAACATCTAGAGGGACGATTTGAATGTCCGATTTTTAACTTGCGACGGAGTGGGAGCGTCAACGGTAAAGTTGGAAGTCGGATCGCAGGTCGGATCGAATATTTCCTCAGTCAGTTGACCTTTAGCACCTGTTACCTAGGAGATTTTTATTAATTACTTTACACAAAAATGTCTAGTTCACAAATGTTAAATAGAAAATAAATGTTCAATTGCACGAAAATTACCCCTATTAACATACACGATTCTTCATAATCATCTACCTTTTTTTAGCGCAAATCATTTTCCATAGATATATTTCGGACACTCCCACACAGGTACAATTTCCAACAACTGATAAGTTAAACCGCAACCTAAGCATTAACCTCCGATGGCGCGCCAACGAAATGCTACGTACTCTCTACGCTACTTTACGGCGTAGAAGGGTGGACGTTAACAGCAGCAACTATAAAGAAGTTAGCGGCTCTAGAAATGTGGCTGTATCGACGCATACTGAGAATACCTTGGACAGACAGAGTGACCAACACAGAGGTATTAAGACGAATGGGTAAAGAGGTGGAATTGTTAACAACTGTTAAAAGGAGGAAAGCGTCATACCTGGGCCATGTGTTCCGTAATGATAAGTACAGTCTGCTACAGCTTATTGTGGAAGGCAAGATTGAAGGTAGAAGAGGCTTGGACAGAAGGAAGAAATCCTGGCTGAGAAACTTGAGAGAATGGTTTCAAATACCAGAAGCTGCGAACATAATTCATGCGGCACAAAACAAAGAAACCTATCGTATGATGGTCGCCAACCTTCGGTAGAAGACGGCACATAAAGAAGAAGAAGATAAGTGTTATCAACAGGTCCTCGTAGACACTTCGTCTCAGGACCATTTTACTTATGTAGAGTCATACGCCGCCATGTTACCTATCCAACGGTAACGTAAACATCACAAATTATAACTATTAATAATGTAAAACAACTACGAAATTTAAAACATTTAAAGGGTTTTGACCCATATATTTTGGTGGCTACTAGCATGTACAACCGTTTGCACTGATGATGGATTTATCAATCCGAAAACGTTTTGCAATGTGTTTGTGATACCCGTTTGGGGCATTTTTTATATACCTCTTATAAAGGATTTTAAACAATTTTTTTTTCTAGTTTGTTTATTACTTTACAGTGTTAAATGTTTTCTAATATAACTTTGCAACAACACCTGTATACGTGTATACATGTATGTATTTCGCTTCGTTAATATAGTTAATGGAATATTTTTAAAAACAATAATGAGTTATTAGATTTTAATTTAATTAATTTAAAATTTAATTTTGAGTTAAAAACAAAAAACAAAAAAAAATAGCAAATGCCGTAGAGACTTAAATTTTAAGACGATTTGTAATTTAAGAAAGCTTATTAAAATGGGATGATAAAATTTTGAACGAAACGCTTCGTTTCCTTGGTAATGACATTGGTAATGTGAAAAATAAATCAAAGTAAATTATTTTGACATATTTAAACTAGTTTTTATATTTCTATACACAATTAGTAATATATTTAAAACGCGTGAAGTAATTAACTCATTGACTCGTGCAAAATTGGTGGTTTAAAAAAGTGCAAAAAAGTTATCGTACACGGGGTAAATTATTTAAGAATTTCAATAGATAGGTGTTGTTTATGTAGGCCTACACAAATGTGTCTTTTTCATTTAGTTTCTGTAGTATTGTTATTTTCAGTTCTATACTTTATTGCTCTGGCATCTTACAGCTTTCTCGTGACCTATTCATTTTGTTTTTTTTTTTCTATGGTGTTTTTAAGTTTTGTTTCAATACTCTTGATTCTTAAATCCACGTTAGATGTCGCAGCCACTAAAGTTTCGTGTACCTAAATTTTTTCACGTATTATAATTAACTATATTAACTCTACTCTTATAGTTGAGGAGGTAACTTGCAAACAGGCTTAAGTCATAAAAAAATCAAAGTTAAGTTAGATATGCTCTTGAATTGTTCTGTTGTACCCAAATTGATTTATTTTATCTGATTTATTAGCTGATCACAGCCACCTTTATTTCCAAGCCATGAAGTAAAAAAAGCAACACCGCATTCTATGACGTCGGTAGTCCGATAGTCAGCTGTAAGGTCTACCAGAAAATTAAACTAATTTGAATTTTAGGAAACTGATATTTTCAAAACTTCAATTCATTAAAGAAATATTTTTAGGGAAATTAAATTAATAAAACCTTATATACCTATATAATAAATATATATAAAGTTTTATTATTAATAAGGTTATATTATCAATAAAATAATCAGTAGAGTAAAATTTATTGCACTTAAAATACAGTTTCAAACAGTTAATCTTACAATCAAATGCAGTCAAGAATCTCTAGAAATTTTAAATATTAAGTACTTAATCATATAAATAACACAATACATTAACACGATATTTAAAAAGATTATTAAAAATACAAAAGATATAAAATTTGTTAAGTAAAAACTTAGTGTAACTATTATGATTAAAAAATTCATCCTAAGAAATCAGACACAATATAAATATGGTTCTAAATTAATCTAATTGAAAATTAAATATTTTACTATTTACTTATAACTTTTGTTGAATTTTCATACTTAGGTATACGAAAGTAGCAATTTTAAATATGAATAGGTTTTTTGTCATATAGACCAAGTTAAAAGAGGTATACATAAAAAATGTGTTGAATGTAACATACCATTTATAACTTGTATATCGATTTAAAATAGCCTATATTCTCAAAAGATTTTTGAATGTAATACTCAAATTTGTTATCACTTATCTAAATAGCAGATCTATATCGAGAAAGTAAGTTCTCTAATTGTGACCATCTTGTTAATTTACTATATTGTAAAATCCATTTCAAATCATTACTACTTAATCTATTCTTACCTACATTGACGATTACACTAAAATTACTGCTAACTATTACACTACTTATTGCACAAATATTATCACACTCATGTCCCAACTGATTAATGTTTAATACATAGAAATATACACAGTCACTTGTAATTTTACTTGTCCAGTTTTTCAATGGGATATTATTGTCTAAGTCTCTTAAAAATGATTCAAATGAATCATTGTCTAAGAATTCTGTTATCTCTTGTTGCCTCTTCTTATACAAAAAGTTTCTTCTGTCTTCGGGATTCCTTCTTTCTTTAGTAAGATGAACAGTTACATATGATGGTACTTCAGGAAATATATTAGGAACTGCATTGTCTTTTAATTTGGGAAATATTAACTTTTCAATGTGTACATTTCCATCTTTATCTTCTCATTGTTCAGTCCGCTGAATATCATCTTCATGAAAATGTTTGGCACATACTACGGAAGATTTGGTAATTGTATAGCCTTCTCTATGAATAGAGCATAACCCAGAATTAACCCAGTAAGAAGGTATTACCTTCTTTGGGGATCTTTGGGAAACGAAAACGTACTTTCTGCCTGTTTCGTTTTTAAAGTACTGGCATAATTGGTTTTGCAACCAGGTACTCAACAATGCCAGGGCATCTGTAACAAAAACAAAAGTATTATTATTGTTGCTTTTAGTTTACATATTTTGTAACAAGAAGCAAAAGTATTATTATTTTCAGTTTGTTTTGTAGGTTATATTTATACTTGCCTTTTAAATTGTCGTTAAGAATCTTCTAAAAGTTTTAAACTTAATGAAATCTCACTTATATTAATATTTTTTAATTGATTTAAACACCATTTACAAATAAAACATTTGAATAAAGTTAAAAAAACACTAAATTCAACAAACTTTACAAGCCTTCCTATATGAAATGTTAAACAAAACAAACCACGCTCGGACTACCACGCGTTGTTGCCAAATTTCTACTTCATGGCTTGGAAGTAAAGGTGGCTGTGTCTCTATCCATGAGAAATATGGCATTACCCTTGTCGCTAGTGAGGAGCAAAAGGTTTGGGTGATTTTTTAAAAAAGATACCGTTTCCCTATACACATAATCAATGACCGATATGGAATGCCTAGAAAGACGCGTATCTCGGACTAGAACGGTTATGCAATGCATATCTCGGAGATACGCATGACCGTTCTAGTTACTTGGGTGGGCGCGCCTATTGGAAGTTTAATAACGAGCTCTGAGGTGAACTCTGGAAATGAAAATTTTTCTCCCGTATATGGCTGTTACTTCTGAGCTTGGTTTGTTAGAATATATACAAAAAGATACAGACCTTTTTTTAAAGTCAGACTTGAGATTTTTTAGAGCGTTTCCGTTTACCCCATGACTGTTTCTAAAAATCCATAGTATTGAGGTAAACGAAAACAACATGTTATTTACAACGAATATCATCTAAGCTCACTGAGAGGTAACTGGAAATATTCTTAATACGTTCTTGAGTAATAATGATACAAAAATTTCCATTAAGAACAATTTATTTATGGAAAATGTAAACAATGACTGAAAAGAGAATACATTTAAATTAAATAAAACCTAAGTAGGTAACTTTAGTACATTTTAAGACTTTTACTGATAAAAATATGAAAATAAGTCCCTAGCAACAGCGGCACTCTGAAATATTGGGGAAAACATATCGCCTACGCGTAATATTATTTGATGGTTCTATTATAGCTAATATTTGGTCAAAATTAATTATTTGTTTATTTTATACCCACGGAAATATGTAGGTGTTAGTAGTTTTAATAGATTTTCTAACAAATTTTCTGGATTTGCTTTTAATGCTGAGATTGTAAATAAAGTTTAAAATTATAAAGTCTCCAACTTTGTCTTCTATATTTTTACACAGTTTTGCAAGTGGAATGTTTATGTTTCTCCGTTTCGTCTTCTCTGTTTCGTCCGATATCTCAAGACTTTCGACTTCGGCTTTCGTATTCTCTTGAACAAATGCTTTCTTGAATCCTCATTTGAACTTTGTTGGGTATCTGACCTAACAAACTTTAGTCTTAACTATAGTAAGCTATACTACTATATACTATATATAGTGTTAAACTAAGTATAAAATAAACTTAGAATCATCGATTCATCATAAATATATAGTGGAATTATCATTGAAAGAACTTCTAGATTTTTTCTTTAACTTATTTTTTGGCGTGTTATTTTGGCTAGTTTTTAATTTCTGAACTGTTTTGGGTCGTTTTATGTTCCTCTTTTTGGCTTCTCTTAACATGTCAGCTACCTCTTCCATCGTTACTACCTCTCCGTACACCAGCTGCTTTAAACAGGTATTAGTTTTTTTTACAACTTCGATTCCACTTGTCAAGGATCTTTATTCACGAATTGCATAAGCAAAGATTTGAACAATTGCAGAGGGTCAACATGAAATAGAAAAATCAATAACAGTCGCTGGTAATGATGGTAACTCAGAAGATTCCCTTTCCATATACTGCTTTTGATAAACCTAAAGGGCCAGGTCCTTTCGTTTTCGGAACAAAACCAACAGATGGTTGGACTACAGTGCCAACATCACTTTTCCGTTTTCTGATATGCTAAAAGCGGTTTTGGACCAAACAAACTTTCTAAAAAGCGCCTTTGATTTACTAGACAAATTCTTGTAGTGACGAAACCTGCTTCAATATTGGGTTTTGGCATAGCTTCTACCCAAACTAAGACCACGAGTTTAACAAAATAACGCTGTTGCAAACGCTTCGTTCCAACTCCAATATTGGCCTCAATAAACTTCACTAATTTTCGGTCCCATGCATTTTTTCCTGGAACACATACGCATTTGTCAAGGGGTTAAATTTTGTCTGTGAAAAGGCTAGTAAATTTGATAATTTGAATGTAAGTCTTCATAGCAAGTTTTATAATTCGTGACTTAAGTGTCTGCTGTGAGCATTATAAAGTATCACCCAGCACTTTGTATCCACTGCTGCACATGGGCCTCCCTTATTTTTGTCCATGGTGCTCTTGAGCAATTTTCATTCAATTTCTAGTTCCAATTTTTCTAGTTCCCACCTTAACAATATTATTTACCTAACCTTAAAAGCAACATGTAAACAGAATATTTTTTTACCATGATACATAATAAGACTAACCATATAAACATATTTAATCATGAAAAAGAGGTTCTTTGAGTCGTTTGCTTGGTTTGCTCGTCGAATTATATTGTAGTTAATAATTTAACTCAGCTTACCTTCGCATTAAACGTTCACCGCCATGAAATATATTATAATCTTAGGAGCAGTGTTGCTGCTACAACTAACAGATGGACTGCATGTTAATAAGCGGGATGTTTAAATAGAGAGTTTGAGATGTTTTCATTTACCACTAGTTTCTGTTTTCCCCGATTGACAAAGTGGTATAACTTTTTATTTTATTTATAATGATAAAGTAATATACATCTATGAATCTACACAGATTTTGCGAATGTATTGGTTTTTATTCGCTGCGAACTGACCGTGCGCTTCAGAGCGCGTTATTAAAAGTTTACATATTATCTTGGTCACAAATTAACAAAGGAACGATTCACGAAAGGTTAAAAGTTGTAAATCGTTTGAAGTTGCTCTATAACTTCCTTTAGCCAGATTTTTAAAATTTACAGTTTAATTTTGTTTAAATCTCTTATACGCAAAATGGTTCGCAACTTTTTAGTGCAATTTTTAATATTTAATTGTAATACATTTTTTATTAATAAATTTAAAGACATTTTGCAGACTTTTTTTAAAACTGAAACAATTACCTTTTAAATGAGGGGATTTTGAAAGTTAATCGCATGTATCAAAGCTGAGTTATACTTGGAAAAGCTCCAACAAATGCCTATTTTGTAATTGTTTCTCACGCAATTTGTTATAACCGGAGGTTTAATAATCGGTAATCAAAGTTAACCAAACGCCGTTTTGTTAATTTTTTCCAAAGGAAGGATTTTCATTTTGGAAAAATTAAATTTCTCTAATAGTTTGGTAGGGTAATAGCATTTCAGCCTGGCACCCTGGCATAAAAAGGGGACATATAAGGTGCATACTCAACCCCACTGGCTCATAGAGTATTTATATTAACGTCTATGTTCCGCATCCTATGATTACCAATGATATAAAAATTACTGAAACATTAAATTACTAGTTTACTGACGATTATAAAAATGAAGCGTATACTAATATAGCACAATAGTAAAAAGTTTGTCAATGAGATGTGTAGAACACACAAATTTAATATTTTCACCAGTGCGTGTATCAACATGTTAAATATTTATTTTACCGAATTGGACTTTGTACACTTCCATTCATTAATCGATCGTAGCAATGTGCCAGGATATCTAGTGGCTGATAACAATCTCGATAAACATAAAACTTTCGGGTGCGTGGGCTATTACCAGATGTAATTTGCGGAAATGCGTAGATATCATCTCAGATTTGGAAACAAATTAGGAAATATGAAGAAAAGAAGCTAGTTCAATAAAGATGGGTTAAATAGACATAATCCTAAATAATTAAATAATTAGGTAAAGAAATAATAAATAAAACTTACTCACAATCAATTTAATTTAACTATCAGACGACCGGTTTCGCTTTCTACAATAAGCAAAGCATCTTCAGGTCTCGATACAAAGTTAAATAAATGCTGAAATGATAAAAACCCATATTAGGGTGTTGTCTAATGAAGATAAACAAATTAGATGTTATAAATTACAATAATTATGCCAATATTACATGTCTGTGTAAAATGTATAAAAAGTTTTAAAAGTTTAAACAGACAAGGTAAGACCCACAAATTGTTATAAAATAGTCTATTAGATTGAAATAAATTAATAAATGAGCAAATAAATAAACATTACTTACATGCCGGTACTCTATTAATTGATGGATGGTAGAACATGGTTGAAACTATTATGTATTGTTGAATGGAGAACTTAATTCTGCTATTGTAGTTGTTTGACCAATTGGTATTTTACCATTGTATTATTTAAAAGTTATTTATACTTATTCGAGAGATATATTTATGAAATGTGTGTTATTTATTGAGTAATTGTTTTATGAAGGTGATAGTTTTATGACAATGAATAAGTTTAGATGTACAAATTGTGTGGGTGTGCAATTATTTTTCAACTTGTAATTATCAAATTTGTTTGATAAAGTTCTATTAACAAAATAGTAGATTATTGCAAAATCAAGTAAATAAAATATTAGAATTAAAACAATTAATGACAATTTAAACACACCAAAATAGAAAACACTTAAAAGGGACGAAACAAACATTAAATTTAAAAGTGGAAGGACTTTTATGCACTACATCTCAGTCTTGAGCACAATGAGTTTTTATGTTATCTATTAGATTTTAGTGGTAAATTTGACAGATGTAGGTTAGCATGTGACAGTTCTTCTTCTGTTTCTCAATACTGCAAGTTAAGTTATCTAGTCTTATGAAATATGCTGATATTAATGAATGTCTATAAATTGTTTCAATTAAGATATCAAAAGTAAATTGATGTGTTTATTATTGGCATACTTTAACAATCTTTAATTAATTAAATTTAAATGTAACAATACGAATAATTGAAATACATCCCACATTATAACTAACTCAGTTTAGTCCAAATTACTGAACAAATTAAAGTGATTCTTTGGCAACTAAACCTGTACATTTTGTAATCAAACGTATAACAAATTTACAAAAAAATTTTATTTGAAATTATTGTTGGTGTGAGTTATCTATCATGGTGTTTATAAATATTCTAGATATTTAATTTAAGTTCTGATATATCAATATATTAATATCTGATATATTAATATGTAACCAAAGTAATAAGTGGATAATTATTGATGGTATTTAATTTATGGGTTCAAGAAATTGACTGAATTATTAAGCCTTCAATAATTAGTTGGTAGTTCTAATATCTGACAGTTGGAACCGGAAATTGTTTTACTAACAGGTAAAAAGATCCTCTATTTAAACCGGTGTAAAGTAAATTTATTCTTATTTAATTTTTTGTTCATATTTGTTATATGAACAGATATTCCTCGCACCGACATGAACAATGGTGAGTTTGTACAATTGTTTTAAGTAACACTTTAAAAATTTTTTTAATAATAGCTGTTTTATGAAAGTTAATATTTCTATTTGAAATGTAAATTTGTGTATAATATTGGTTTGCTTAAAATATTTCAAAGTTCTAAAAAATTAAAATAATTCAGATAAGTAGGATAATAACCAACAAACATTTCGAAGAAGGAAAGTCTTTAAATTTTTGGATTACCTGTATTGAACAAAACGTAAGATATGCATAAATTATTTTCTTTGTTATAATATACTTGAGTGACCCGCATAAGTTTAAGTGAAATCCATAGACAATTGAAGCGGTTTTTCCAAATAAATGTTGTGCAGTAATTAGGACAATAGAATAGATTTTAGAAAGATATGTTTTTGTTAGTTTTTAAGAATTGGTAGAAAAAGATTAGTTTTTAAATAATGTTCGGAAATTTTATAATTGTAGGTAAAAATTTGTTTGTGATCGAAATGAAGAAATGGGAGATGTATGACGCGTTTTGATTGGATGAGATTGAAAAAGGTGGGAGGTTTGGTTTGAGAATGAGACATTAGTTAGTTTTGGAAAAAAGAAAAGATAGTCAGTTGGTTTTCAAAGGTACAAGGCGAACGGCCGTTGTTCTCGGGTAGTTTCCCAGAGGTAGGAAGCAGTAGCAGTGAAAGTTTGTGAGTTCTCGTGTAGTTAGTGTCTCTGATAGAAGCTGATCCAGTAAAAGATTGTAAGTCATATTTTTCTACTTATATTCCAAGAGTCACTGTTCAGGCCAACGAGAGATTCAGTTTATCGTAAAGAGAAGATATTCCAAGAGTCATATTTCACTCAGGCCAACGAGAGATTCAGTTTATTGAGAGGAGAAGAAGCTAGCATGATTTGAACGATTCGTGCATTTGAAGGAGATCATTAAGGACGATAAACTTGCAATAATTTGTTGTAAGATTGCTGATTACCTAGGGAGCTGCTAAGAATAGATAGTGTAGACTACAAAGAACAAGGATTTGGACCACTCATCATCATAGAGAGATAGTTTTGTTTTTTCTGCAGTTTTTCTTTCATTGATAACACAATTTTTACAATTACTTTGGAAAAGATATAAATATTTTGATTAGGAGATTTAGAATAATAATTGGGATTTTGAGTTTTTTTACTAATATTGTTTGTACCATTAATTTTGAAGGTTCACGTACGTAGAACAAAATTTTGAGAATCATTATATGAGATTTTGTTTATTGAAAATTTTTGAGTGTGAATTTTATTTCATTATTTTATTTCAATATATAATGTTAGATCCTATATGTTTTTTATTATTCCGGTATTCTTTGGACCTTACCTTTCACATGTAATAGCATAGATATTGAAGCACGAATAGAACCCTGAGATAAGAGAATTAAAAAGTGTGATAGAATCATAGTCATATCATTTAAATAATTTTAATTAATTAATTAATTAATTAGCTAATTAATTGATTGGCGCACTGACTTTAAATATTACAATAACTGGCTTCCAAAACGTGCGGCTTGAAAATATCGCAGCTTTACATTTGAAGGAAGGGAAAAAGATCTGGAATAAGTACAGGTGATCCAGAGATAAAAACATATAACATTGAGGGAATTTGAATTTGAAAGTATTTTGACAATTTTTTTTCAGTGGATAAAAATTTGATTTATTGATTGATCGTAGTTAGTTGATATTTACTGCTATTGAATTATTTGATTTTATTTTCTTTAACAATCGTACATTTGATATTTATTTTGAATTATTTGAATTTTACTGATTGCATATTTGATATTTGTCGTGAAAATTTATTACAATTGGAGATAAATATTTGTCGTGTTCTGCAACATATAGAGTGTTGTAAAATTTCACATTTGGCGGGGACAAAAACAGTAACGAAAATAAACATGTCGACCACAAGGAGTCAAAGCAAAATGCAAGAAAGGAAGGAGGATAAAAGAGAAGAGGAAACAATTGTTGAAGAAGGATCGGATAATGAAGGAAATGTTACAATAGTTGAGGAGAGAAAAGAATTATCAGGAATAGATCAAATATTAAAACTAATGCAACTCCAGTCACTAAAAATGGACGAAAATAACCGCAGACTGGAAGAAAACCGACGGGAAACAAGACAAGCAATAGAACTAAATAACAGGAATATAGAGCAGCGTTTAGAAAACTATGAACAAAAATTAGAAGAAAATGATAGAAAAATGGAAAAGCGTTTAGACAAATATGAAAATGATGTAAAAGTCTGTTTGGAAAAAGTTAGAGAAGAAACAGAGAAGAAACTAGAGATGCAGAGAGAAGAAATAGAAACTAAAATGAAAAATATCAAGATTGTCCAGAAAAAGGAATTAGAAAAATTAGAAACAAAATTTGAAAACGCGTTACAAGAAGACATGCGAGAAATAGAAAGAAAAATGGAGGAAATCAAAAAGCAAACAAAATTCCGGGGAAAGAAGGGAAATGTTTATCCAGTACCGTTTGTTAAAAATTTGAAAACCAAATTGCAACATGTTAGATATTTTGACGATTGCAATGAAACAATTAGAAACCACCTGAAAGAAGGAGCAGCGTTATGGTATGAAAGCAAGGAAGATAAGTTTGAAAATTGGACAGATTTTAAAAATAAATTTCTCAACTATTTCTGGAGGAAAAATAAACAGAGAGAAATTAATCAAGAGATACAGAATGGAAAATATCACGAAAAAATGGAAATATCTGAAGACAGATATGCTTTGCAGATATATAACAATTCAAAATATCTGGAATACAAATATTCTACCGAACAGCTAGTGGAAATGATCAGCAGACATTTTTGAGGAAACTTTGGAAGATCACGTGATTTTGAGAAACTATCAAGATATTGATAGTTTGTGCAATTCCTTCAATTAAAAGAAGCGAAAAGAAGAGAAATGAGAAATAGAAGACAACATGAACAATATAATGGACCGGAAAGAAGGTATCCATCAATTTATGACCAGAGAAACCGACATCCCAAATCAACAAACGAATATAGGCCGAGAAATTACAATAATTACAATAGACAATAACACAATTACGATAACAGGAATGACACACAAAATAGAACATATGAAAATCACAACAGGAATAGAGCTGCACAAAATCCTCCGAATAGGAATACGAACGAACAAAGGGACGATAGAAATAACCAGAGCTTCCAACAACAAAATAGAAGGGAGATGAATCATGTAGCAATAGGAAATGAAAGACAAAATTCTAATTCTAATCTAATAGTTTTAGATGCATTTATAAAAGATGCAAGCGATTAAAATGGTGATTGATTCTGGATCGGAGATATTCCACATTATAACTAACTCAGTTTAGTCCAAATTACTGAACAAATTAAAGTGATTCTTTGGCAACTAAATCTGTACATTTTGTAATCAAACGTATAACAAATTTACAAAAATTTACAAAAAATTTTTATTTGAAATTATTGTTTGTGTGAGTTATCTATCATGGTGTTTATAAATATTCTAGATATTTAATTTAAGTTCTGATATATCAATACTATTAATATCTGATATATTAATATATAACCAAAGTAATAAGTGGATAATTATTGATGGTACTTAATTTATGGGTTCAAGAAATTGACTGAATTATTAAGCCTTCAATAATTAGTTGGTAGTTCTAATATCTGACAGTTGGAACCGGAAATTGTTATACTAACAGGTAAAAAGATCCTCTATTTAAACCGGTGTAAAGTAAATTTATTCTTATTTTAATTTTTCGTGTTATATGAACAGATATTCCTCACACCGACATGAACAATGGTGAGTTTGTACAATTGTTTTAAGTAACACTTCAAAAAATTTTTTAATAATAGCTGTTTATGAAAGTTAATATTTCTATTTGAAATGTAAATTTGTGTATGATTGTAAATAGTAAAGATGTATTCAATTATATATTGTATTAATATATATATAATATATATATATATTATAATATATATAATATATATAATATATATATATATATATAATATATATATATAAACAATTATTACAACAATTACAACAATTATTATTACATTTATATTTTGTTATTTATTATTACATTTTATTTTATTTTTTATTTATTTTATAACGATCATCATTCTAGCTTTACAATCTTCCATGGGTCGAGTCAAAGCCTCCTCAATAATTTCTCTCCAGTCGTCCCTATCGTCCGCCAAGCACGTATTCCTCAGTCGCCGCATCATCAGGTCAATTAACTTCACTACTTACAACCTCTCCAAATAAATAGACTTAAAAGCAATAAGAACGTCAAAGAATAAGATCATTTTTGATTGGTATCAGAAACCAACCGACTCTAGAGGATTTAAATATTATTTCTCGATGAAGCCTTTAGAATTTTGCACACTAGCAATAATATTTTCTAAAATAATTGAAAATCATTATACAACATGTTTTTAAATTAACTAATTCACAACTCAGACTCATATGGCGGGCATGATAACATACCAACAGATCCCTTTATTTACAAAACGTTACATATCCAATTTTAGCGTATTCTCGAAACTTAAATACCAGACACCATTCATCTTCATCAATCAGAGTAATCTTATTTACCAAGTTTCTTGTCTCGAATGTGATGGGTATTATTAGCCAGACCATCAACCTTTAAAACAAAGAATAACGCAGCACAAAAGTGATTTGCAAAACAGGGAAAAGCTCATGTAGGTTAGCACACCATTTCAAGACAACATACCACACATTTAATTTGTCAGATGTCAAAATCTTGGAGATAGAAAACAAATATAAACAAAAAGTATTTTTTGAAATGTACCACACACACAAAAATACATATATATATATATTATAGGTGATCTGACAACTTTTAAAATCAGATCGACACTCGACGCAATCGACAGTCTTATTATCCAACAGAATATTTAAATTCTTTGGATATACCAAGAATGCCACCATACAATCTTTAATTAAAAATTAGTTTACCAATTATTTTTCTAGGCAATGTGAACCCACCCATAATATGTAACGGCACACGTTTGGTCATTAAAAGTATTACCGGAAATACTGAAATACTATTTTATATTGCCACATATCCCAATATACCATATATATATATCCATATATATATATATATATATATATAATATATATATATATATATATATATAATATATATATATATATATATATATCATCCTATACCACAATATCATTGAATTCGATTAGCATTCGCGGTTACCATTAACTAATCTCAAGGCCAGACAATGTCCGTTTGGAGCTTGGATTTAGAAGATCCATGTTGATTACATGGTCAATTATATGTTGCATACTCACGTGTTAATAAAATATCAAATTTATTTATATTAGCAAAAAACAAATTAACGAAAATTATTGTGCACCAATTAATGGTTGATTAAATGTTAATTAATAGGTATAATTAAGAATCATATACTTAATTATTTGAAATAAAAAATCAAACTTTTCATACTTGCTACCAAAATTTTTTAGTGGATTATGTTTAATTGCTAATATCATAAATTTTATTTTTTAACGCTAACCTCTAACAGCTCTTAGGTGTGGATTTTATGATATTTAAACATGTGGTATAATAACAGCTACAGCAAAGCGTGGCTGGGTCAGCTAGTATATTTAATATATATATATATATTATATATATATATATATATATATAATATATATAGATATATATATATATATATATATATATATATATATATATATATATATATATATATATATATATATATATAAAAGGATCACTCAACAGAGTGGTGGGCTCTTATATCGGTCAATTTGTAGGTGGAGAAATGAAAGACAAAGTTGATGTGCCACTCTATCTATTTTGAAAACGTTTCGCTTTCGTATTCTGAAAGCATCATCAGTTCATTCTAAAAAGTATAATATAAGAACCACACAATCATGGAAAAGATGTTACAGGTGTTACCTTAAAAAGACATGTAGCTACATGTCTTTTTAAGGTAACACCTGTAACATCTTTTCCATGATTGTGTGGTTCTTATATTATACTTTTTAGAATGAACTGATGATGCTTTCAGAATACGAAAGCGAAACGTTTTCAAAATAGATAGAGTGGCACATCAACTTTGTCTTTCATTTCTCCACCTACAAATTGACCGATATAAGAGCCCACCACTCTGTTGAGTGATCCTTTTATATATTGGAATTTGACGGTCGTACTCCTTTTTCCGATATATATATATATATATATATATATATATATATATATATATATATGAAATAACGAGAAGTCAAGAGACTCTCTGATAGCAAATTAGGTGAACCGCAAATTCAAAGCCTCTTGCTAGAGGCTTTCAACGACGCTAGAAGTACATTTTTACTTCGACATGCATCTACGATTCACCTTTGAAATTTACCATCTTTTTTCACTCTTTACGTAGAGAAAGACGTTTAAATGAAAGTAAAAGATTGCATTTCATTCTAGCAAGAGGCTTGAATTTGCGGTTCACCTAATTTGCTATCAGAGAGTCTCTTGACTTCTCGTTATTTCATATAGAGGTCGCTGCTAGCGTACCCTGGTTATTATTTTAGTTATAATGGCCAACTACTAGACTGCATTTCATTTCGGTTGAACTTCCACAAGAGCTCCTGACGATGAGTTGAATAACCCGAAACACGTGTCGGGCTATGGTGGAGTTCCGATCGAAATGAAATGCAATCTTTTACTTTCATTTAAACGTCTTTCTCTACGTAAAGAGTGAAATAAGATGGTAAATTTCAAAGGTGAATCGTAGATGCATGTCGAAGTAAAAATGTACTTCTAGCGTCGTTGAAAGCCTCTAGCAAGAGCTTTGAATTTGCGGTTCACCTAATTTGCTATCAGAGAGTCTCTTGACTTCTCGTTATTTCATATAGATGTCGCTGCTAGCGTACCCTGGTTATTATTTTAGTTATAATGGCCAACTACTAGACTGCATTTCATTTCGGTTGAACTTCCACAAGAGCTCCTGACGATGGGTTGAATAACCCGAAACACGTGTCGGGCTATGGTGGAGTTCCGATCGAAATGAAATGCAATCTTTTACTTTCATATATATATATATATATATAATATATATATATAATATATATATTTATATATATATATACCTATTATATTCTTGTCTATAAATAGAAAAGGGCACTCAACTGGAAAACCCTGAAGAAGCTGATGGTCTCAGTTCTCATCACTTTCTATACTACTAACAATCAGTCAGCATATTATACTAAGAAAAAATAACCTTAATCTAACCAATAACAGAACGCAATAGCTTTAGACAGGAGTTAAGTTACAGAATTGAGCTAAATGTACCAATTAATAATAATGAACAACTTAATGAAGTAACAGAAAAACTAATCATAAATATAAAACAAGCAGCATGGAAAAATACCAAATAATTTAAGAAAAAATATGAAAAACCAAAAGTGAACCTTATCCTATAGAAATTTGAGAACTGATGCAAAGAAAAAGACAAGCCAGGAATACATGTAAAAAAATAGAACTGCAGAAAATAAAAATGTATTAAATAATCTAAGACAATAGTTAAAAAGGAAAATAGATTTACTCAATAATGAACCAATAAACCAATACCTAAACGATCTGACAGATGCCAAACCACTGACTACTCTTTGTGGAAGTATACAAAGAGAATAAACAGACCAACGCAACAATTAATTAACACATTACCCTATTAGAAAAGAAAAAGGAACATGAGCACGTGACGGAAAACAAAAAGCAAATCTTTTTTCTTCATACATAGATAATGTATTCGAAAATCACGAAATGGAAAATAATAATCGAGCAGAAAGTAATGATGATGAGAGTACTGAATACAATGTGAGCACTACTAATCAAGGAATAATAATAATAATAATAAGACTACTACCTCTAAAAAAGTAAACAAAATAATAAAGAACAGTATCAATTCCAAAAAGGCTGCGGGGAAAAACAGGAGAAATACTACAATTACCTAGAAAGGCAATCATTAAATTCACAAACCTTATAAATTGAGTATTCAGTTTACAATATGTATCAATAACGTGGAAAACATCTGAACTTATCATGATTCCCAAACCAGGAAAACCAGCAAATAAAGCAAAATCGTATAGACCAATATCGTTGCTACCAACTATTTTCGAATTATTTGAGAAGGCAAGAATACAACCTATACTAAACCACAAAGAAACACTCATCAATAGACCAAATACATCGCATAGGAAATATTATAGAGAGATCTCTAAAAAACAATAAAATATGCTCAGCTATTTTCTAGAAATAGCAAAACCATTTAATAAAGGGTTGCAGAAAGGCTTGTTACTAAAACTAAAAGTATATCTTCTCATCCAATATTTCCATTTAGTACAGTTATATGTGGAAGACAGAACTTTTAGAGTTAAACAGGAAGGCGAATATTCAGAACTACGAACAAGACCAATTAAAGTAAGAATCTCACAGGGCAGTGTCCTGGCACTCACGCTATATTTATTATATATATGTGACTTCCCTGTTACAGAAAATAATAAACTGGTCAGATTTGCAGATGACACAGGAATACTAGCAGTCAATTAAACATCCACTTTATACAAGATAAAAAATCACCCAGTTAGACTAAACAATAAAATCGTCCCGTACAAGAAACCAGTTAAATACCTAGTGCTAAATTTGGATAGCAAACTGAAGTGGCAGGAACATAGGAAGAAAACTAAAGAACTAAAACTGAAATATGATAAATGATATTGGCTATTAGGTAGAATCTCACAACTTACAATCAAGAACAAGGTACTAGTGTACAAACAAATGATCAAACTAGTATGATCCTGTGGTTTGAAATCGTGGGGCTATACTAGTGAGAGTAACTATACCTTCAAACAGTCCAAAACCGAATACTAAGAAACATAGTCAACGCTCTGTAGTAAATCTGCAACAAAGACCTATATCAGGAACTTTGTGCAGCAACATATAAAAAAGAAATAAAGAAGATTACCAACCGTCATGAAAACCGGCGCCATATCCATACAAACAGGAAACTGTTAGATAATCAAGATTTAGTCCGCAGGCTCAAACGCACCAAACCTTTTGAACCTGTGTGAAAGTGATAAATATATAAATGTCAGTTTAAATTCAGCCAGGGAACTTGGCCACAACAGTGAAGTGTGTAACCATAATTATTAGATTCTAAGTTCAAACCATTGGGAATACCTAGGACAGTTAAGTAGCAGATTAGGTTAAATATAAAGTGATGGTTATTCTTAGGATTAGGTGCATTGGTTTTAAAAAAATACAGCTGAATCTTGTTTTATTGAAATTCATAACATATTTCTTGTGATGCAGAATGTTATCTCTTAGCTGAATTCTTAAAGCAAATCATATGACTTCTTGGTTAAGTGAGTTTCAATAATTAGACCCACATAAATTTTTTCTATATCAAGAAATTTCAGCAACTCTTGTTGGTGTTTAAGAAGTCCATTAGCAATCTATTTATAAATTCTTAATCGTTTAGCCATTTCTAATTTTAGTGACTGTAACTTAAATTAGTTTTTACAAATTTCCAAACTGGCGATACTCTCATCCACCTAAACGGTTAACTTATACGGAAAAGCTGAGCTGTTGAGCTAAGTCTGAGCTGAAACCGAATCGAAATTGAGAACTGAAATGGAATATTTGGAGATTCTCTTAAATTATTCGATTGGTTTTACCTATGTATGACCGTCAATAGTCTTCACAAGAAGATTTATAAATTCCGGGTTGTTCGTTTGAGATGGTGCCTTTGACAGATAGGACAACAGATACCAGTAGATCAAATTATTGAACAAAATCCAATATATTAATACTTAGTTTATAAAACTGATATCTGTATTTAGCCAATTTAAAAATGTATTATTATATAAAGCGGGATGAACTATTCATTTTAAAATTGTATGTATTTGATGTCTTAACGAAAATTCTCGTTTCAAACTAAATGCAAGCTATAAACTTAAGGTAATTCAGACATATGCTCCAACGACTACCCACTCGGATTAAGAAATTGAAAAATTTTACGAGGACCTAGAAACAGCGTTATAGGCCACACCAGCATACCACACAATAATTATGGGCGACTTTAATGTGAAAATTGGGTTTAAACCAGAGAATGCAGAAGTAGCAATGGATAAGTATGGATATGGCGAAAGAAATGTACGAGGACAAAAGTTGCTGAACTTCTTACACCAGGAAAATTATTCCATGATGTACTCTTTTTTCTATAAAAAGACCCAGCGTAAATGGACATGGCCCAGATGGCAGTTGTAAAAATGAAATAGAATATAGTATTATCTTCGCTTATCCACTGCTGGACATAGATCTCCCTCATAATTTTCCATCTATTTCGATCTTGTACCTCTTGCATCCAATTCCTATGACAATGTTTTTGATCGTCAGTCCAACGTGTTGGTGGACGACCTCTGCTTCGGTAGGCATCATCTCTTGGTCTCTATTCCAGTATCCGCTTTGTCCATTTATTATTTGTAGAATATAGTATAACAAATAGAAAATAAATAATTAATAACATCGAAGTACACAACAAATTTTTAATGTCAAATTGGAAAGAACAAAGATGATCCTAAAAACAAGCAAAAAAAAATGGATTCCACCAGAAAACAACGACACATATGAAGATACACCAATCAGACATATACAAGACTTGCAAGATGAAATAGAAGATGTAGATCAAGCAAGTTATGGCATAACCAAGGCTCTGAAAGAAACGGAAAGGTTGCTGCCCAACCGTTCTGACCCATGAGCCATAGAGAAATACTAAGCCAAAATGCCGAAAAGCTAATAGGTAATAGAAAACATCTGACGAAAAAATACGACTCCAACTACACAATAATGAAGAAATTAAATAAAAATATCCACCGGTCAATCCGAAAAGACGTAACAGAAAACAGTACAAGAGAAATAAATAAAATAATTCAAGAAAACAAAAGTTTAAAATTTGTGAGGCGAAATACGAACAACATATGCAACAAAAATATGTAGAATATGTACAAAATGTACAAAATAAAAAACAAATATTAAAAAATTATTACTGATAGAACCAAAACCCTTAACGTTGTCGAATTCTTTTACCGCGAAATGTATGAGAGCATCGACGAAACACAAGATCAGCATTGTCAAAATCACAAACCAGGGAATGAAAAATATTAAATCCCCTATCGATGACAAAGTAGTGATCCAAGCGATAAAACTAGGTGGAAATAATAAAAGTATCCAGGATTAGCTAAGTTTTTCACCGAATGCATCTACCAAGGAAAAACTACTCAATGGAATAATGCAGTTATTATTTTATTAATAAAGCAAGGAGACATAACAGATCTAAAAAAACTTCCGTAAATTTGCTTTCACAAATTATAATTTCCCAAAAACTATCAAAAAAAGACAGGACGCTATATTAAACTATCAGCCTAGAGAACAAGCTGGATTTAGATCAGGATACAGCACTAACGAAACGACCACTTACTAGTGATAAAGAACCTAATAAAGAAGTATGAAGAATACAATAAACCATTGGTATTGATATTTGTTGACTATGAGATAGCATTCGATACCCTTAGCCATCAGAAAATATTAAAAGCATTGGCAGAATGCCGAATCGTTACACTGACATAATGCCACAATGCTACCAAAATGTCACTGCTAGCGTAAGACTATCTAAACAAAAAACAAATAAATTCTGTATCCAGCGAGGAGTACGACAGGGAGGTACCATCTCTCCATAGCTATAGGTACTCTACGCTTTTAGAACATACTTGTAAGAAGGCACATCTGAACGAGCATGGTATCAACATGAATGGAGGGAAGCTCAGTAATTTAAGATTTATAGATTACATCGTCCTTATAGCCGATCGTATGGATGATGCAATAATAATGTTGAAAAATTATATCACGCTTCCTTGGAGGACGGACTAAAGATTAATATGAACAAGGCGCAAATAGTGACTAATCTGGTGGTGCTAAATACAAATATTCCTGTTGATGGAAGATATATTTTGCAAACTACATCGTATAAGTACTTGGGACATAAAATTCGGTTGGGCTGAGATAACAGGACATGTGAGCTCCCACGTCTCATAGGATTAGCCTTAGCAGCGTTTGCAGCCTGGTTTACCTGTACTCACATATGGAGCGAAAACATTACACCTCACAAAAAAGGCAGTGACTAAGATTCGCGTGACTCAAAGGGCCACGAAGCGGATGTTTCGTATCTCTCTGAGGGACCGAATCCCAAAGGAAGAAATACGCCTTAAATAAAAAACACCAGAGATTATCGAAGGAACGAACATTGTTAACAACATGGTCAAACTAAGATATTTTCCAGACAGATGAAAAAAGGCACAAATCTTTATGATTAAAAACCAGGGAAGGACGGCGCTTTTTTGCAGAATTAAAGACCTATCAGCTTATTATCATCAATAAGCAAGATAGCGGAAAGAGTCAAATTAAAAAGACTCAACGACGAATCGGAAGCACTAGGTACCATACCAGAAGCGCAATTTGGATTCAGAAGCAACCATTCATGCGAACTACAAGTTCTACGTTTCACTGAATTTGCAAATAAAGGCTACAACGAAAAAATGTACACGGCAACAGCATTTCTGGACGTCAGTGAAGCATTTGACAGGGTCTGGCACGAAGGACTCATCTACAAAATGAACACCATGGGATACAGCGAGGCGATGACATGCCTCCTTGGATAATACCCATCTAACAGTAGGTTCAGAGTTCGAACAGGGGCAACCCTGTCCAAAGTCAGGACCCTGGAGGCGGGTGTGCCTCAGGGAGCTGTGCTGTCGCCTTACCTGTATACCATCTATACGGCTGACACGCCAAAAGAACCAGGATCCCTGTTGAGTCTTTTTGCTGACGACACAGCAATAGCTGTTAGCTGGAGAAATCCAGATCATGCAGCTAATCATCTGCAGAGAGCACTAAATAGATTCGAAAGATGGTGCATCAAATGGAAAATCGCCTTAAACCCGGACAAAACACCGGCTGTAATGTTTAGTCACAGCAAAAGTGTACCAAACCGAGAACTAATGATTGGGAACACACCAGTAGAATGGACGAACGAGGCCAAATACCTAGGAGTGTTACTAGACAAAAAACTTACATTTACGCAGCACATAAATCAGCAAGCGTATAGAGCCAAAGCGCTGAAAAATCAGCTCTCAACGCTTATTGGAAGAAGAAGTAAACTAAGGTTTAAAACCAAAATCAGGGAACAGTATTATCCTGCCAGTCCTATCGTATGCCTCCGCTGCGTGGGGACACACCTGTTAAACAAACAGAAAAACATACAAACAGCACAAAATCAATTAATAAGAGATGCCCTGAATCTACCGAGATACGTACCTCTGAAAAATTTATACAGAGACTCAGGACAAACAAGGATCCTACACATAATGGACAAAAAGGCATACGAACTATTCAAAGGACTAAACAACCATCCAAGTAGCATGTTAAGAGAGCTGACTAACTACAACGCAAACACCAGGACGGTACACAGAAGACCTAAACAGCAAATAGCCGGATATAGGGTCCCAAATGAATAAATGAAGTATGAAATGGTCGCAAAGACGTCAAATAAAAAGAATGCAGTCATCAGAAAAACAACCACCAAAAAAATTTTTTCACTTTTTAGGTACACTCTGGCGAGAACATACAGGTGCCAACGCACTTAGATAAGGACAACGGGATGTGTGGAGGCCATATACACCCTGCAATTCACACCCCAACCCACCCACACAATTTAGCATGTAAAAATAAAAAAGGGTAAGAATTGTGCCGGCATTTTATAATCCCAACGCCAAGGAAGACCCCCAAACCCAAAAAAAAAATGGTTGTTTTTTCTCTTAAATTCAGTAATTTTAGACTCAAATTTAACTCATTTAACGTTTTAAACGTAAAATTAACCTTAATTTTTTGTATAAAAGGCCCATCAGGCCTTCTATATACCGCTGATGCGAAATAGGCCCTTAAGGCGGATCGAATGAATACTGATCCACTCGCGACTCCCGAGCACTGAGACCATGTGCGGCAAACATGAGCTTGGTGGCCGGACCCTCTGGGTGCCCAGCCGGCGAGGAGAACAAAATTTATTTTGCCAAATCGGCGGCTGAGTGACCGAGCACACACATATTTTTCCGGACATGAAGTCGACAGCCCAGGCTGTCGGCTTCATGGTCGGAACACACGCTACTTTTTTCTTTTTCTTTTAGGGACTTCAGTCCCGAAGTGATGTTAGAGTAAAATCAATAGAGCCAGTAAAGTAATTAGGGAGAAAAGCCTAGATGTGGCTACCCCTACAGTTAGGTGGCATAACCACAGTCATTAAAAACAGGAGGTGTCCATTACCCAGGGCATCTCAAGTAACTTTCAGATCATAAGCCTCCTCACGTCAGTCGTACGATGAGGAGGGGTGGAGGAAAAACCTGGGTGTCAGATAGGTACCACTTCAACTAGTGAAGTGTGACCGGTTTGATCTTCGGACATGTGGATCCCATTCTTATATTGGTATACACATGTTCCTAGGGGTAGGGTTGATCGCTTAGCGTGATTGTTTGTGTGTGTGTATCGAAAGAATCGCATTCCTAAATTGGAATTGGGCAGGACACGTCGTCAAATTATCAGAAAACCAATGGACAAAACGTATTGTCGAGTGGAGACCAAGACAAGAGCACTACGGAGCAGAGGACGCCCACCATCTACATGAACTGACGACCTGAAGCATGTTAGCAATAACTGGATGCGAGCCGCACAAGACAGAGACAGATGAAAAGAGCTGAGGGAGACCTATGTCCAGCAGTGGAGCCTTCATCGTATAGTTCGTTGAGATCAAGTTGTTAAGCAGATTTTAAAAATATGAAAATATACAGGGTGTTGCATTAAAAATAAAGATTATGGACTATGTTAGACTTGGATGAATCACTATGTACATATACATGTATGTTTAAAAACCGCAGTTGTGTTTTAAAGAGTTGACGTGTCACAACGTTTTTTATAATTTTATAACCCAAGGACAGAAGCAATTTTATTATATAAGTGGTTTCTACACTTCATATCATTTATTGCATACAATAAAATTTATTTTCTTAATGACATTTAAAAAAAAGTAATACTTTAGTTTACTATACTATACTATATTAAATACTAATTAAATAATAAATAAATTTAAACTAAACAAAAACTTTTTCAACCAATTCTACTTATTATTCAAAATTAATTTTATTTATTAATATTTATGATGATGTCTGCATTTGAACATTGGTGAAAAGTAAATAATAATAGCTATTATTAATTATACTCAATAAAAATGCTTTTTTTTTAGTATCTCATACTTCACTATCAGAGTCATCACTATCTGATTTATCTATGCGAATAATTAGAGGTCGCAATCGATATCTAATTCAATTTTTCCATTGTTTAGTCTTTATTTGTTCTAGCGAAGCGATTCTTTCCATAAACTAAGAACGCTAGCGATACCTGTTGTTTTTGATGTAATTGTATTGTAGTAGCAAAATAATTTCAATACCATATTAAGAGCAAGTTGATAGATAACAAATTTATTTTGAATTTTGTAGGTTTCACACCTTTTCAGTAAAGCGGCTTTTAAATATATGTCAGTCAATGATCAATTTTTTTTCTAATAATGAAAAGGTTGCCAATGTGAGTCTATAATATCATTATGGGATATAAGTCAATACTCACAATCTTGGGTAATTTTTATTATTTAACGATCGTAAAGTTTGGGGTACCGGTCTCAAGGCTTACAATATATGCCCCATCCACATACCTCATTATGCTACTCTTATTTATATTAAAAACTACAAAATATCAAATACAGGAAAGTTTTATAAACTAAGGTAATCCTGAAAACCACCTTCCCTTTTAAGGAATCTCAATTTAAGGAACCCCATTTTAGAGAGGTTATAAGACCAACGTACTGAGCCCTGACGATGGGGCATATATTGTAAACCTTGAAAATGGTAGCTCAAAATTTACCATCATTAAATAATAAACACTACTTAAGATTGTGAGTATGGACTTATTTCCCATATACTGAAAGTTTTTGTCTGTTAACCATGCTCTTAGTTCTTCTTTTGTACAGCTGCTTGAAGGAATCTTTTCTTCTAGTTTTAAGTAATAAGTTGCATTATCCAGGATACCAGGATACTACCTCTAATAGTTCAAGCTAATTTTTTAAACAAATTTTCTTTAAACCATTCTTTAAAAATATTTGTATGCATGTTTCCGTATGGTAATCGTCTGTATTCTTTGTGGACGAAAAAATTAAACTAACGCGTGGAATAAAACCCTCATCGTTTCTAGCATGAATCACAACACATATTTTACCATTGTTATGGTCATCCGTGTTCATTACCGGAACTGCTAGAGAAATAGCATTTCATGGTGCTATCTTGCCAGGATGATTTTGTCATATTTTCTTTAGTGAAAATCCAAGATTCATCTAAAAATACAACTTGCCTCAGATTATCAGATATGTTATTGTTTATGTATTTTCTTAAAAAATGCCAACGTTTTGATACAATATTGAAAAGTTTAGAGAATACTCGTCATTTTTTGTTTAGATAGTCAAGCGGAGCAGACGTTCGACTCTATTGGAAGTGCGTTCGAATCCTGGTCTAGTGTACAGAAAAAAAAAGGGCTTACGTAGTAGTTTAAAATTATAAATTAATCTATTGCTCAGACAGGCTATTGGTGGAGCAGCACGGTAAGAAATGAGGGCTTGCGGCATGGTGATACTCCTCCATAGATCCCTATCGGATGGCCTAATAAACGGCCAATAATATATACAGGATGTTTCGTTGGGAAAGTAACATACGTTAACTATCAAAGTAGGCCCTTAGGCAATCTCAACAACTCTATACATCATGGGTCTAACTTTATCGATAATGAAGATACTGGGTGTTTTATCTATTCTGTTAACTTCTTATTTACTTCACAACTTTTTAACCACTCTGTGTATTTCCTTTATATTTAGAACGTGAATATACTTTAAGGTTTCCAATTCAATAATTTACTTATAATATGCATATTATATTTTTTAAAAACGGATTCTACATTTAACAAGAAAATGAAAAACTAAATTTTGTGGTATACTTTGAATTTTCAGCAAAATGTTTTTCTTTGTAAAATGTGGTACTTGAATTCTAAAATAGGAATTGTTCGAAATGGGAAAAACAATGAAGGCGATTTAATTTTAATTAATCTCATTATTTATTTTAAATTGGTATAATTTGAGTGTTTTTTTTTATTATGTGCGACAAATAATTCAACCAATATTCATCTTTTCCGCAAATCGCCAGGAAATTTTGACATTCCTGTCAAAATTTCTTGAAGAAAAAGTCAGGACTTCCTTACTGTAAGGAAATGTCATTTCCTTACTGTAAGGAAATGATATTTCCGTACAGTTGTTAGTGTTCTACATACAAGTTTGACAATTCAACCTCAATACGTTTCCATAGTAACCCAAGTAATTTTATTAGAAATTTCAAAGCACCATTTATTTGGGAATAAAATTATCGCGTTTTTTTTAAATCAATCAATATCGGTCGAATTTTAAACGATTTGCGGAAAAATAGTATGTTCACCTCGTAGGAAAAGCCACATTCCTGGATTCTGTGTTGCTAAGTCTCGGATTGCGCCTCGACTTAGCAATCTTCACAGTCGTCCAGGAATGTTAAGTTTTTCCTTCCCGGTAAACAATGTACTATTAATTAATGAATAAATAATAGTCAGTGGTGCAGCACCATCATATTGATATGATGTACAATATATATTAAAGGATCCAACCTATAAATACAATACGTTTTGGAGACGAGTATCACCGTATTCCTGTTCCTCTCCGCCAATTCTCTCGATCCAAGGCATGCTCCTCCTCTAAACCTTCTAATTCCTTCATTTCATGAGCGTCTAGATCTACCTCTTTTTCTTTTTCCAGAAGGCGTTCATTTGTAAAGTTTTTGGGGCCAACGTTCGTCAAGGATTCTAAGTAGGTGTCCAAATCATTTTAAACCTCTTCTGTCTATTCTGTCAATGACCGTTTCTGTAGTATTCATATTATTTCTTATAGATTCGTTGCTCTTCCTTTCCAGCCTTTATGTTCTGGCTCTTCTCAAATAATCCATTTTGAATGCCAACAGTCTTCTCCTTAGGTCTGTATTAACTGTCCATACTTCAGAATAGTTTGCCCTATTCTTTTTTTGTTCCCTTTGGAAATGTTGCGATCTCACCATAAGGAATTCAGACATCCTACAATTTTACGTCCTTGATTAATTCGGTGTTTAATTTCGGTTGCTCCCAAGCCGTTTTTTATCAATGAGTGCACCTAAATATTAAAAAAAATTCCACTTGTTTAAGTTCCACGTCCTCGTCTATCAATACTTCAAATCTTCCATCTGAATTGATAACTAAATATTCTGTTTTCTTCATGCTGATTTGTAAACCATACTTTACATGTTCTCTGTACAAACACTTTATGCTAAATTCTAGATCACAAGAATCTTGAGCTAGGATGACTTGGACATCCGCAAAATTCAGGGAGACGTCATTTCATATGGGGTTTCTCATTCCCTGTCAGTGGTTTTTCCAATTTTGGAGTGCTGCCTCAATATATAAATTAAACAGTAATTGGTGACATACTGCATCCTTGTCTTAGTCCTTTAGTTACTTTTATTGGCTCTGATAGTCTTTCCGATTTTTAGGTAAATGTTATCTTTTTCTACTTCTGTGATTATTCCTAAAAGGTATGGACTAATGCTGAGTTGTTGTAAAGCTTGCCAAACAATCTCCCAAAAGTAGGAAGGACACTTAATTCCCATCACTTTTGTTGGAGTGAAGGTCTTTCCCAAGTGCATGTATGAATATCTTTTTGTTTGAATTGGGTATTCATTATTTTTAAACCAAAAAGTTGATAGAACTGAATTAAGCTGTACCCTGAACCATTTTTAACTATTTCTCCGTACCGTCCTACCACGTTAGCGTCTATTTGAAAACCTACTCTGGCATTTAGGTCTCCTAACAGTATTATTTCTTGATAATTTTTTATTTTATCACAAATATATGATAACTCTTCAATAAAGGAATCTTTAACTTGTTGATTTGATCAAAGTGTCAAAGATATCTATTATCCTGCCTACCAGCTAAAATCATCCTCTCTTACTTGTGTGTAGTTGATTGTCGCACGTACCGTACTTCGAAAGTGAGATGTCCGCTGTAAGGCTGACGACATTTTTGGAACACTCCCTTCTCTTATCTAGACCTTATCTATTGTTCTGAAGCTATTTTTTGGCATTTTAAAGTATTTACTATTTTAATGGAAATAAGCCACAATTAAAGGTTAAAATAAGTTTATTGACATTTGAAATTAATGTTTGTATTTTCAGAACGAATTCCGAAGTGGATATTCAAACGTCCGATATTAACTTATTTTAACCTTTAATTGTGGCTTATTCTCATTAAAATTGTAATTAGATCTTACCTCTGTCATTGGCCCGGTTGGTATTTCTCTTCTTCTTCTTCCTTTTTAATGACTGCTCAGATGTAATTGTGAATACTATTCCATCCTTCCGTACTTCCCGGCATCTTCACGATGATCTCTTTTACAGTTACAGGGTTCATACCTATTTCTTTATACATTCTGTTTCTCTCCACTGTACCTCTATTACACTCCAGCATTGTGTAAGTAACAATGTCGGAATATTAGCAGTATAAGCATTTATCTGTATCTGTCTTTCTGAACTTACGAAGAAACGCCCTAAAACAGACAATCTACCCAGTCCCTTAAGCTCGGGATCAGCATCTTCTTCCACTGGGCAACATGTAACGATGTTATGATCGTTTAACAGTTCGAACCGTGGGAGTGCCAATATTTGCGCACCCACTTCTACAACTAGACGTCGAAGTGGGATTCGAAGCGACGTGTGAGTAGCTAAATTAAACAGTCTTCTAGCTAGCGCTCTAGGCTCTCTGACTCGCTGGTGTATCGAACCTGCGAGCCAACCCGGACAGAGAGATTTCCGTATTAAGGCTCATACTCTGTACTTAACCAAGCAGAACCCATGGGTATTATGTATTGAACATTACTCTGGGCCTGCACAGCCGAGTATTTAGTTTGCGAGTGCGTTCGGAGCTCCCGCTGAGTTGAAGCGGAAGCGAGTATAAATCTGCGTGCGATTGATTTCACCTATTTCATTTGTTTGTTGTTAATAATAAATTTTTCTTTCTTTTATAGACGTTCGCCGGGGAATGCATTCATCGCAGGATCCAGACGGGCACGTAGGATTCATTTTATTTTTATTTATTGTATATACGGAGTATAATTCATTTTATTTTTATTTATTGTATATATCCTAAATTAATAAATTTATTCTTATTTCAACCTTGTTGCCCCGAAAGAGCTACCCTCACAAACATATTCCTTGTTGTCCCACTCTTCTTGCCATCTTTCCATTGTTTTTTTCCTTTTTTTATATAGCTGTTGTCAAATGCTCTTTTCTCTCATAGAGATGACATTTTCTACTGCTAACACATGCAGAGGAACACGACCCGTGATAGTCCACAAGGCCGCTGCAGATACAGTCCTGTAGGCACATGCTACTCGCAACAGACTCGTTTTGTCCATTTTTATCATAAGCCTAATATTAGGTATCTACATCTAAATAATAAAAAATATTATTAATTATTGTGTATTTATATAATAATTATTGTTTCACAGTACTGTTAAAATATTTTCTAAAAATCTAAATACACTTTACCGGTTAGGGTGGGAGGTAAAATCTATTGATGATACAAGTAACTTTGTGTACCCCATCTCTCGTGAATTTTGCTTTGTCTGTGAATAAATATCTATTTACAAATATTGGATTTACAATATGGTGATCCACTTACTAAAATCAATTTGTAGTATTTGATTTTGAAGTGTTAATCTACCAAGTACTTCCTGTATGTGGTAAAGATGCAGATTATTCTTTTTAACTCTTCGCCAGACAGTGATGTGCTGAATCTGCAGAGCATGACTAATTCGTCGGTTAGTCATTTTTGAATTATTCTCAATTAAATTAAGAATAATAATAAAAGAATAACAAAAATTAGAAAAAAAATTCATTTTTTGTTTTTTTTTTCTAATTTTTAAGATATTTCGTTGATTAAACTTTAATATTTTTTGGGGACTCTATATTATTTATTTAATATGAATGTTGGTTATGAAAAGTATGTCGCATGACATATTTTCACACTGACATGTTTACTGACATGTTTACATTATACCAATTTAAATTAAATAATGGTCTTAATTAAAGTTAAGTCGCATTACATTTTTTTTTCTATCTCGAGCTCTTACAGTTCACAAAATTTCAGAATTTTAAAGCCCAACTTACCAGAAAAACATTTTGTCGAAAATTCAAAGAATGCCTACCATTTAATTTAGTGTTTTATCCTCTTTACAAATACAGGAACCATTTTTAAAAAAATCTAATAAAGAGGATGTTGTTTTTTGGTCGGAAAAATGGAGCACTTAAGCAAATGAAAAACAACAAATCGACAGGAAAAGATTGAATCACTACAGAGATGGTAAAGAATGGAGGAAAGACCTTTATCAATATACTTCACTCACTGCCAAATAAAATATTACGAGAAAAGAAGAGTCCCAAAGATTGGAAGAAACAGCAATGCTGTTATTGTAAAAAAGGCGAATAGAAGATGAGTAGTTGACACGCATCTATTTAGGATAGGTAGGTGGGGGCAAAAGTACGCCCTTTTTAAATTTCCATCTCTAGTGAATATCCTAATGCTTGAAAGGACCCAGAATATAGATGAAAGTAAAGTTGATACATTTCATAATCATATTAGGTAAGTGAAAATTCTTAACAATTATTTTTGTAGTGTTAATAACTTAAAAACATCCAACGGCTCAACGTACAAAAACGTGTAAGGTATCGGTGAAAAGGGGAGGTGGTAAGGAATATGTTTGGCTAAAAATAAAACGCAAAGACAATGCCAAAAGGACACTAAGCTTGCAACGTCTAAACGGCTCAACGTACAACAACGTGTAAGGTATCGATTGAAAAAGGAGGTGGTAATGAATATTTTAGCACAAAAAGCAAACGCAAAAGACAATGCCAGAAGGACACTAAGCTTGCAACGTCTAAACGGCTCAACGTACATCAACGTACAACAATGTGTGATGTTAAGATAAAAATAAAACGCAAAGACATCGGCGCTAAGTTTGTAACGTCCAAACGGCTCAATGTGTGAGGTATCGACGAAAAGGGGAGGGGGTAATGAATATGTTAAGACAAAAAAAGTCGTATCTCTGTTGCTATTAGTCAGATTACTACGTGTAACACGTTAAATAAAAAGGGAAGTGGAAAAATATCGAACTTAGTAGTGAAGTTCGGTTCGGTTCGTAATGCCCTTTGTCCGCTTCTCGTCGATCGATGTTGATAGGGTTAATAAATGTTGAAGTTGTGGAGTAAAAGTGATGATTTATTGACAGCAACTCGTAATTACACAATATGGTGTTCGTTCGGTAACTACTCAATATTGACTGTGTTCATTTGAACTCAAATCCCCAATTTATAATCTCACACATAATAGATACATAAGCACCTTAGGTCATTGCTTCGTTCATTCACACCACCTAGCTTTTGCTTATAATACAATTTAATCTACGCCTTAATTGCGACACTTAGGAAGTTCAATTAGAAAATATTATTATTCGGCAATTTATTTAGTTGTAGGTAAATGAACTAATATTAAATTATCATACGATATGGTTTTGCAATATATATAATGCAAACTTATACACGGTGAAACTATAAAAGATTAAGAAGTTAAGAATAATGTGAGATTACAAATTAAGGGGTTAATTTGTGATTGAACATATTGGCCACTATATAAAACAAACAGACGAAAATATTTAAACACATATAAAATATAAATAATAATAATAATAAACATAACACTAATTCACTCGGTTTTTGAATTATTATCTCACCCGAGCAGTGCTACCTATAATTTGATTATTTAGAATTCATGTTTCAGCTAAACTATCTAATTCAAATCTAAGCTCATTAAGTGAAATTGATCTAGGAGGGGCTTTCTTTAAAGTACTACCTAAATTTGGTTGTGATGAAGTATGTCTTCGTTTTGTGGCTCTCTTGGAGTTTCGAAAATATCTGACTACCCTCCTTTATTTTCATATGTCACTTAAAAAATTAGTGTAAGTTATTGTAATCTACTGCAAGTAGATTCCTTGGGACCAACAACGAGCGCACAACACCACCTTTTCTTTTTCTAGGTTTGTGTCTCTTTGAAATTTCTTCTCTAATTGCAGAAGTCTCACATATGCTTGCTGTAGTGAGTCCCCCTAATAGGCTTGTACTAAAATTGAAGGGTATTTTAACTTCAAATCTTCCTTCGTTATCCCTTTTTACTGTTCTTTTATAATATCCTTTACACTTTTTTTCTTCTACTGAAAGAGTATTGCTTTGATCTACTTCTTCTAACTTCCAGTATTGTTTTCTATCTTCATCCATTTGTCGTCTAGATAGCATGCTGAGCACTTGTATATTAGGGATATTCTCTTGCTCTGCTATCCCTGACATTATCCAACCCAATTTTGTATTTTGGGCCAGCAAACCATTCTTTGTTCGATCTACTCCGTCCAGTAATATCAAACTATATTCTTTGGCTCCTAATAGAATATCTATTGAACCTGTTTCATTAAAATTTGGATCCGCCAGGACTAAGTTCCTATGGTTCCTTTCTTTCATTTGTATCTCTTTCTCCGGTAGATTTTTTGTTATTTTTCTTAGTACAATTGCTTCGGTCTTCATTTCAAATTCATTTTTGAAATGTGCCTGTAAGTTTAATGTTACGCTCCATTTCGACGTCCTTTGGTCTTCATTGCCAATTCCAGATATCTGAGCGTGGACAGCTTTTCTTTTTATTCCGAGACTTGTAGCGGCCTGCTCCGTAATGAATGATGACTGCGAGCCTTGGTCAATCAATGCTCTCATCAATTGTGAGCTTCCTTTTGAGTCTCTTACTCGTACTAATGCCGTTGCAAGTAGCACTTCTTCATTCTGATGACTTAAACAGCTCACGGCATTCTCTTGTCTCCTTGACGATCCGTCGTAACTGTTGTCACCTCTGTTCCCACTAGAATTGGGTCTATTTTGTGGCCTTCTGTTTTCAGAATTCCTTCTGTTGTCATACTGGCACCCACTAGAATTTGGTCTATTCTGTGGCCTTCTGTTTTCAGAATTCCTTCTGTTATCATGCTGACCTTCTGACATGTGTAGTAATGAATGGTGCTGTCCACCACATTCTGCACATCTATGAGAGGAATAACATGGTACTTCCCTTTTGTGTAGTAGGCATCTACCGCACCATTGCTTTTCCTTTACGATTTTGTTTCTTTCACGTACTTGTTGACGTAGAAACGTTGTACATTTCAACAGTTTATGTTCTTCATGACACACCACACAGGTTATCTTCTTCTTTACCTGTTGTCTATGATCTGTTCCTTTCCTTTCTGTTTCCAACATCTCCAATGTCTGGAATCTTCTTTGTAGGAATTCCTGTGTTGACTTATATGTCGGAATGTCCCTACTGTCTTGAATTGACGTTTCATATAATCTCCTGGTTTCTGTGTCCCACTTTAACATACTTATCCTTGCTATAAGAGGGCTCCAGGACTCTGTCATTACACCTAGTCCACTAATGGCTTCTAAGCATTCGTGGAGAGTATCATGTAATGATTTCAGCGCCTTTGCTGACGTTTCTTTTATCTCCGCAGCCTGAAGTATCTTGTCTATTAATATAAATAGATTCATCCTTGGATTATCGTATCGATCTTGCAACATTTTCCAGGCAGCACTGTAGTTTGCTTCTGTTGTGTTTAAATGTTGTATTATTCTACTTGCTTCTCCTCGGAGGTTTGTCTTCAGATACTGCATTTTTTCCACATTTGATAGTTGATTATTCTCATGTATCAAACGTTTAAAAATATCATAGAATGTTACCCAGGATTCATACCTTCCTTCAAAACAGGGTAACTTCACTTGGGGTAATATTATTTTGTCTTTCTTGCATCCTTCCGCCTCTAATCTCTTATTTTCTTTTATGATCGACCGCACCCTTCTTTTCATTGTATAAAATCTTTCTATTTCACCTTCTTCTAGTGCATCCTGTTCATTGTCCACAGTTATTTCCATTATTAATGTATCTATTTTTTGTACCTCTTCTTTTAAATCCTCTTGTAAATCTTCATCGGTTTCGTCGTCTTCCAATAAATGATGAAGTTTTCCCATCCTAATTTCTATTTCTCTAATTTTTGTCGAAGACTTGTACGAATTTTTAATAAATTCCTCTAAAATCTTTTTCGTTTCTTCATATCTTTTTTGTACTTGTTCGTAAAAGTTAGATGTAAAATATTTATCAACTCTCAAACCTTTCTCTTCAATTTCTGTGTTTTGATCTTCAAAGTCGTTCCACAATTCATCAAGTGTCTGTCTTTTAATGTTTAAATATTCTCTCGTTCGTTTTTCTTTCCGTAGTTTTCGCAAATTATTTAAAAGCTTCGTAATTTCTTGACCTAGCTTTTCCTGATCTAAATATAATCGTTCCATTTTAAACGAATATATAGTTTGACCTAATTTCAACTTTTAAACTAGTGTCAGCAAGATTACCTTAGACAATAACGCAAAATGACCTCTTGTCTAACCTTTGTGACACGGCTATATAGTACAAATTAAATAATGTAATATTATCACTTGTAACTAGAGAGAAAAGAAATTCTTTATATAAAAAATGCAAATACTACAAAATACTATATATTTGGAATGAATGAACTCTGAATGTGTATAAAAATAACGATTTGTCACGATATTTCCCTATATTATGAAATCAAATGTTTTAAGAATTTTAATTATAAGAATCAAAATTATCGAATATAATTAAAATTAAAATAATTAAGCTATTAGATTTGAATTAGCTGTAGACAAACTATTACTATTTTAAGTAAAAAAAGTATGCAGAATAAAATATTTCCAAATAAGTATTATTCAATTTGAATCTTAAGTTTCTTTAATAATCTTTTTAATGTATTAAGTTAATGCACTGCTCTAAATGATAATAAATATTCAAAAACTTACAGTTTTATCCCGTCGTTCACTTGTATGTTCCTGCTTCCTTCTTAGAACTGCAACTGGAAACTGGTTAGCTGGATCTCTGGATGCTACTAGATTTTTCTGCTGGAAACTGGACCTTCAAACTGCTGGAATAGTAGACTTAAGGACTGCTATTAAGGTTCTCTGGTGATCAAAGGCTCTCGTAAGGCTCCTACCCCTTATTTCGGTGCTTTCTGGTCTTTTTTATTTCTTTTTTCTTTTCTCTACACTTCGAATTCGATCGTCGATCTTGTATGGAACTGGGAAACCGCTATTTAGGTCGCTAAGGGTCGTCTCCTTCGAAGCTTCAAACCAATTAACGCACTTTTAATGATGTTTTGACGAAGGACCAATGGAAAAGATATCGAACTTAGTAGTGAAGTTCGGTTCGGTTCGTAATGCCCTTTGTCCGCTTCTCGTCGATCGATGTTGATAGGGTTAATAAATGTTGAAGTTGTAGAGTAAAAGTGATGATTTATTGACAGCAACTCGTAATTACACAATATGGTGTTCGTTCGGTAACTACTCAATATTGACTGTGTTCATTTGAACTCAAATCCCCAATTTATAATCTCACACATAATAGATACATAAGCACCTTAGGTCATTGCTTCGTTCATTCACACCACCTAGCTTTTGCTTATAATACAATTTAATCTACGCCTTAATTGCGACACTTACGAAGTTCAATTAGAAAATATTATTATTCGGCAATTTATTTAGTTGTAGGTAAATGAACTAATATTAAATTATCATACGATATGGTTTTGCAATATATATAATGCAAACTTATACACGGTGAAACTATAAAAGATTAAGAAGTTAAGAATAATGTGAGATTACAAATTAAGGGTTAATTTGTGATTGAACAGGAAGGTAACGGAAAATATGTTAAGACAAAAAAAACGACAAAAACATTAACAAAACGACATTACGTCTTATCTTTATTGCTATTATCCCGATCATGACGTACGAGGGCTCCTTGGAAAGAGGAGGAGAAATATGTAACATAAAAAGACATTGTCAAAACGGTGTTATATCGGATCTTAGTTGCTATTGATTTTAGCATAATAGACATTGAAAGGAAAGTGAGGCTAACAGAGAATCATCACCAAAATGGCTCTATATCATATATTCGACATAGTTTGAATGGGATTCCACGTCTATTACAGTTCATCATCTCGTCACGCAACCTGTCGACCACATCTAGCACCTGACATAATATATCATTACAAAATAGCAGATTATTCTTGGAATACTCACACTAACAAAACTGGGTGGAAATTATTAAAGAATAGCCTACATTTGAAAAAAATATAGAATGGTTAAATCACTGAATCATCTGTACTGAATGATAGCATATTTTTTAATATTGCAATGCTAATAGCTACTGGTTTAGAAAGTTTCCGAACTATCTCTGATTTCGAAAAATACGCCTTCTTCTGTCTCCACGAATCTCATATTCTTTTGAGCTCATTTAAAAAAGATACCCCTATATTTATTCATCCTCAACGATATTGTTAATTTTGGAAACATACTGTTTGAATACTCTGTCAACTATGGTGTATACGCATGATACTATAACAAAACATGTTGTTATAGTATCATGGTGTATACTGTTACTACTACAAATTTTCCAGACTTAAATGTCATATTTTTAGAATCTAAATCACTTTCCAATTATTCTGGTGTATCAGAGTTATCATGTATGGATATTTCATTTTCAGAATCCATATTATTTGGAGGGTAGACGGTTTGTTTAAACCTCAGCTGTTTAGAATTATTAACAAAAACTGTTTTGCTGCAAACCTGCTTTTTCTTAATTCTTCTTTTTATTTTTTGCTTTCTGCAAAGTTTCCAATCTCCCTTTATTTAGAGTTCCCGTGAGTATTGTCAACTACAAGCCTCTCTCAGACCGTTTCCTTTGCACTGAGATGTTAAGCAGTGAAATAATGTCTGCAGGGGAAATAACAATAGAAGTGCATAACCATTGGAAAAATTAGAATTTTTTCAATGGTTATACACTCTACATTACACTTGTGCTGTGAAGTTTTTTAAGTACAGAAATCGTAAAGGTAATACAATATAAGCTCCGAACCGAAGTTATTTGACTGGGAATTGATTTGGAACACTGAATGCTATAGACGTTTACTTATGATTGTGTTTGCATCCACATTTTTACGGCGACGGTTTATAGGATGAAGAGTGATGAGTCCTATTAGTTAAGTATTTTGAATTTTTAAATCAGCTATTTTGTAAAAGTCACCAAAAAGTTTTAACTACTGTTCATGCTTCAACTTTTTGCAGTTAAAATTACACTTGCAAAGAACGTGAAAAATGTTTGTAATTAGATCCCTAATTTTTAACATAATAGGTAGGTATAACAATGTAAAAAAATCTTATAACAATATTGTTTTTAACGTGGTCTAGAATCTACATCAGAATTACAGTCTTATGTTATGTTATTGAGAAAACTAAGTACAAAAACATGCTCTAATAAAATAGAAATCTGTAATATAGCTTACATTATCAGGTGGAGGCTTTTTCCAACCATTCCTCCTAAGAATGTTAAATGTAATTCAGAGAGAAATTGTTTATACTTTTAGTTCGTTAATAAACAAATCGTTAGCTAAACAAATATTCTACGAAACTTTATCGGAACTCATTGAAAATATAAATAGCCGCAAAGAAATTGTGCTGTTGGGAGATTTTAACGCTTGGACAGAAACAAAAACAAATGACAAAGTCGTAGGAAAATATGGTGACGCTGAAACAAATAAAAATGGGAAACACTTAATCAAATTCTGTGAACAGCACTCTCTGAAAATCCTAAACGCATTCTACCAACATAAAAACATACATAAGTACACCTGAGTTCAACGAACGGGAAACACAAAGTCAATTATAGATTATGTCATCACAAAACAAGAAATACACATACAAGTTGAAGACATAAGAGTATTAAGAGGACCGAAGTGCGGAACTGACCACTATGTGGTAAGATTAAAATGTTACCTACAGTATCGACCTCGGCTAATACATCAAAATGACAACCAACTAGCTCAATAAAACCCCTGGAATCGAATCTACCTAAATACAATATTGATGCACTGCAAAACTACTCGACATCATTCTTATATAAGCTGCGATTTATCCAAAAATTGGTAAACCTGATCTACTCCTCAGACCAGAATACCTATAAAGAGATAATCAATAAAATCAATGAAGCAGCTTACGAAGAGCTCGGCACAATCCAAAAGAACAAAAAGAATACTCCATTGTGGTGGACAAATGACATCGCTAATGCAGTACACAACAAACAAGCATATCAAAAGTGGCTGCAAACAAATGATCCAGATGATGGACAAACATATGCAAGATCAAACAGAGAAGTCAAAAATTTAGTAACTAAAGCAAAAAATATTTCCTGGGAAAGTAAATGCGAAGAACTCAACAAATTTATAGGGTCAACAAGATCAAGAGAAGCATGAAAACCGGTAAAAAATCTGAGAACAAACAGAAAAGAAAGGAGTAGAATATATTTAATAGAAGAAAGATCTAGGATCGAAGACTACTCACAACTTTTGATTGAAACAAGAACTCAATTCACGAACATCAGTACAACAACATATGAACTGGAATTCAGTGAAGACGATGAAATAACAGTACAGGAAGTCGAGAATGCAATACGAACTCTAAGAAATCGGAAGTCATGCGGACCACAAGGTATACCAAATGAATTAATAAAACATAGCCCACAAGTATTACGGGAATTAGTGGCGTATGTCTTCACCTTATTCTATAATGAACACGACTTACCACCGGAGTGGATAAAAGCACATATTAACAACATCTACAAAAAATGAGATAGAAAGAATTGCTCAAACTACAGGGGGCAAAGTGTCATAAATTCACTCAAGAATGTATGGAAAAATTATAAAAAATAAAATTGAAAAAGAGATGACAGATGTAGAAGAACAGAATGGCTTTCGTGCAGGCAGATCCTGTATGGACAGTATATTCTCTCTAAAGCAAGTTATCGAGAAAAGATTAGCCCACAACCTTTCAACTCATATAGTTTTTATAGATCTGACAAAGGCATACGATAGTGTACCACTTTCAATGCTTTGGGTAGCAATGGAAAAACAAGGAATAAGCAAAAAAAATATACAAGCAGTACAACAACTCTACAAAAAAATGACGGCAAATATTAAAACTAGAAATAGATTAACTAGAGAAATTCCTATTAGTAAGGGCCTAAAGCAAGGCTGCTGCATAGCACCTACACTCTTCAAAATATATCTAAATGAGGCACTCTCACTGTGGAGAAGAAAGTGCTGTAATATGGGCATCCCAATCGGAGATGATAGATTGTACACGATACACTTCGCTGACGACCAAGCCATTCTAGCTGAAGACGAGAGTGATGTAGGATACATGCTTAGAAATGAGTACACCTAATGGGGCCTCACAATTATTATACAAAAAACTGAGTACTTAGTTGTAGGAGAGAAACCAGAAAGCCTACAAATCGAAATGGGAACTAAAAAACCAACAGACAATTTTAAATACTTGGGAGTCCAAATAACACCAAAAGCAGGAAGTAGCGAAGAAATACATTCCAGGATTGGCCAAGCAAGATCAGCCACTAGACAGCTACACGAACTATTATGGAACAAAAAAATAACAAAAGAAAATAAACGAAGAATTTATAAAACAATAATAGAAAGTATTGGACTGTACGGTGCCGAACTCTGGGAAATAAACCAAAGAAACAAATCAAAAATTAAGGCTATGGAAATGAATTACTGAAGACGATGTTGCCAGCTCACTAGGCTTGGTAGAGTGAGAAACGAAGATAATCGGAGAGAAATGGAAATCAATCTAGACATGAAAGATACAATTGAAGCCTAAAGACTTAACTGGTATGGACACCTGTAGAGAATGCCGGAAAATAGATGGCCAAAAAAAATAGAAGAATGGACTCCGCCAACTAGAAGAAAACGAGGTAGACCAAGACGTACCTGAAGAGACGATGTCGACGATGCAATTACCGCCAGAGATCTAACAACTGAAGATTGCTTCGACAGAAAACGCTGGAAACTAGGATGCGAGAAGCGGCGCCAGTTGTAGAAGTAGTATATATATATATATATATATATATATATATAATATATATATATATATATAATATATATATATAAATATATATTTTTTAGTTCGTTATAAGTGTTCAAGACTTACAAACATATTTCTGCTTTCGATGTTTTTCGTTTTTCTTCGTCTGTTAGTTGTTTTCTTTTTAGAAATCGGATTGGCAAAATGTCATAAGGCGTCAGAATTTTCTTTACATTCCAGTAGATGGTCCTGGTTAAACATCTAGAAATGGTGATTTTATATTTAATTGAAATGAAGTTGAACTTTTGCTTGGAACTAAAGTAGCCAAATTATTTCTGTTAGTAAGAATATCACTTTAATCAAGGGTGACATTTACATTTTCTTTGTTTAATCCTGCAGCAAGAAATCCGCTTCCGCAAAGATGTTTTTGTCGAGAGCAAAAATTACAGTAGCGCGAAATTCCTTCATTGAAATTTCATTAGTCTGTGATTTTAGATAGGCCTTTCCAAAGAGTTTACCGATGTCTTATTGCGACAACGGTCTATTATTATAATGAATCCATTGTAGAATCTCACGATAGAATTTTGAACAACCCGTAAACGTTATGTCAAGGTGTTGCAATTTGTGTATTGAGTGCGTCGGCAATTATATAACCACCACATGATTTTTTCTAAAACTAAAATAATGGGTGAAGATTAAGATGGATTTATTGTGGCTAAAAGTCTCTAAACTATTGGGCAAATGAGATTATCTGAACCCATCCACTTAGATGGACAGCTGATATTGATCCAGCTGGAATGCCTGTCATTAATTGAAACATTTATATATTTCCTGAAAAATATGACCATAAGCGGCATAGAATCTCCCCTGTACTCATGCAGCCTGTCAAGGCAATAAAATCCATTAAAGTTGGGAAAGCAATTTGTCAGCTACTTTGTTTTATTCGACAGTTGGCCAGTCTCTAAAACGGTAAGTAATTTGTTAACATTATTCTTCTTTCTTCTTCTATATGTGCCGTCTTCTACCGAAGGTTGGCGACCATCAAACGATAGGTTTTTCTGTTTTGTGCCACATTTATTATGTTCGCAGCTTCTGGTATTTGAAACCATTCTCTCAAGTTTCTCAGCCAGGATTTGCTCTTTCTGCCCAAACCTCTTCTACCTTCAATCTTGCCTTCCACGATAAGCTGTAGCAGACTGTACTTATCATTACCGAACATATGGACCAGGTATAACGCTTTCCTCCTTTTAACAGTTGTTAACATTTCTACCTCTTTACCCATTCGTCTTAATACCTCTGTGTTGGTCACTTTGTCTGTCCAAGGTATTCCCAGTATGCGTCGATACAGCCACATTTCTAGAGCAACTAACTTCTTTATAGTTGCTGCTGTTAAAGTAAACCCTTCTACTCCGTAAAGTAGCGTAGAGAGTACGTAGCATTTCGTGGTGCGCCATCGGAGGTTAACGCGTAGGTTACGGTTGCTTAGGAGCTTTCTTATTTTGATGATATTGTTAGCATTCTCTTTATTAAACACTTTGACTCGAGCAAAAGAGGTTCCAGTTGGTTTTCTTACTGACAAAACATTTCTATGTCTTTGTAAAAATAAATCTAACTAGCCTCTTCCTGCCTCTTTTGATTTTTCAAAAGGATGCCTTATGCGGTTTCATTATGCCAATTGAAACACCACGTGATTAATGTCTTTACGTAAGTATTAAACAGTAAAACTTAACTTCCATTTGAAGAATATATTTAACTAGCGTCTCTTCCAATTTTGGAGTCATGGTGTACTTCAGCCCAATTTTATTTGAACAACCTACTCTACGTTCATGCGCTTCATTTTGGCTAGTCTATGCATCATAGTCCTTGAAACATCAAAACTCTTAGCTGCCTTTAAAGTACCCATTCTTTTTTTCTTCAACTGCTTGAACAGCTTTTTTCATACCCTCTGTATCCCACGTCTTTCGTCACTAATATATTTTTACGCGGCATTCTAAAGCAAAACACTCAATGTTTTTATAAAAGCTACTAATATGCTCTATACCTACTCGTATTTGTAACATAACACTAGCCCATATTGCAAATAACCTGACAAATTTTTAGAACCTTCTAAATATTTTAAGATCTTTTAAGTTTTAAAATATTTATACCACATTCTTATTTTCGATAGTTAAAAATCACTTTTAGTATTAATATTTACTAAGTTAGAGATGAAAATAATAATTACTGCAAAATTCTTCAAAACCGTAAAACACTAACTCATTCTATACAAGTGTTGATACAAGACTGTACTTATCAGAAGAAGGAATCTGTAGTTAGTGCTTAGTTTTATATACTAACATTCATTAAAATATCCTAATACTCAATAGATGGCGATAGTTGTATTGAAAATATTACCATAGTCCACGGTTCGTAGACTTAATATTTTAGTAAGTGTCAAGTGGCGATAGTCCATTTACATATCTCTGGTTAATCAAAGAATATAGACGAATATGCGTTCATATTCTTTGCTTATATGACAATACTAGTTAGCTTGAGTTTACAGAAAGTACAAGCCAATTATAGCCGCAAATGTCAAACGTGGAACAAAAAAATTCGGTATATCAGTGTTACACGTACCTACTTATTTATTACGATTTAATATTTTCATGATCTTCAAAAATATACTATTATTGCCATTCTACTAAATGTATATCTAATTATTTTTATAATAACATGGTAACTATATGACCTTCTGTGGCATAAAATGCAAAAAATAGACCAGAAACATCACAAGCCAAAAGGTTACTTCAAACAACCGACAAATACTTTAGCTTTTTGAAAATTGGGCCAATGACCCAGTTTTTCAATAACTAGAAACTTTTTCTTAATAACAAATCTTCGTTTACAGTGCATACATGAATTCGTCTCCGTTTGAGTAAAAAGTTTGTAAATCAGGTGAATTTTATTTTTAAAAAACAATAATTGCTTCACGAAACAGTAGGACCTCACTTCATACCTCATATAGGACAACCATAGAAGTACTATCTTTCTAAGAGCGGGGTGCTTAAGAGTAAGACTGCCAAGCTAATATTTAGCTTGGCGGGGTGCTATTGTCGAATATGTGAAATTCTATGAACAAGGGATCTACTTACCTATTTTGAAATGATTATTTGTTATTGTAATTTCACATCTCAAAGAATAGCACTCCGCTGAGCTCATGGGCGCCGACTTGCCAAAAACTTTGGGGGGGCTTAATCTCCTCGGTGGGGGGGTGTATGAAAACATTTTTAGACTAGATCTTTATACATGCCAAAGATTAGTAAGCTAGAGAGCAAAATCTGGATCTTTTCCGTTATACGTATACTACCAATTATTTCTATTACGTACATCGCGCCGCGGCGATTAGGTTAGTTTCAGGTTATTATATCCTTATCCCTTAATCACTAAGATATGATAACTTGAACCTAACCTAACCGCCGCGGCGCGACGTAAAACGGGTGGTATACAATAACATTTGTTTAAATGTTGACTAAAAAAATTCATAAAAAAGCAAAAATCGACTTTTTGTTGAGCGTATAGCATTATTTGAAAGCTTGTGTTTTGATTGATTGTTTAAAAATTTTTAAGTGCAGATGGCACATTGTTATTGTTAAAGTTTTTCTTTCATAATAACAACGGTTATTATTACCAGTAAACCAATTAACTTTACGTTTACTTTTAATAAATATGTCCATCGTCTGTAAATTTTTTTATTGTTGAAAAATATTCTTACTTTACTTATCCTTTTAAACGAATAATTTTCTTTGAATTCAAAGTTAGATTCTATATAAGGCTACATTTTATTGTTAGTTTGTATTCCTTTTTGGCAAATATCAAGTATGAAAGAAAAAATAGGTAACAAAACTAACATAAAAGGGTTCAAAAGCTATTTATTTTAGATAAAGGTAACATAAGTTGCAATTTACATCAAATTATTGTAACTTGTATTGAAATCATATAATTAGTATTAAATGAAATTATTGTAGCCTGAATAACAAAATAAACTAACTAACAACTGCTTATTTTTTAGTTTGGTAAACTGCCAATGTACGGTCATATAAGGAAAAATAAACATTTCCAAAACTGTCTAAAAACATACGTACTTTAAGAAGGTGAAGTTTTATTTGTCGGAAAAGTCGAATTTCCCGTAGAAAATGAAACTAAAAACTAGGCATACAAATGATTTAGATGTTCTTGATTTTTTAAACATAAATTATTATAGAATAACGGAGTCCAAATACTTTTTTAGGGCGCGATGTATATATGGGGTGGTATACAAATAATGGAAAAGATCATTTTTGTATTCTTGAGATTTTTTGTTCTAAAAGTAGGTACATAAAGTTCTTAGATAGTTTTGGACATTTTCATCTTTTTCCGCATTTGAACGTACATCGGCAGTTTTACCAAACTAAAATATAAGCAGTTGCAAAAAAAAACTGTCATTAAAAATCATAAAATAACATGTAAATTGAAATTAGGATAACATCGAAGTTGAGGGTTTACCGGAAATGGCGGAAAATTGCAGTCTATCCTTAGAAGAGTGCAAAACAGGATCTTCTAACATGATTTCTTTTAATGAACTCGTTGATGACTGGACGAATGTCTATTTCATCCAAAATATCTTGATGGGCATGAGTAATTGCTAAGTTGTTGAGTCTCTTCTGTCCCATGGTAGCTCTAAGGTACGTTTTGAGACGCCGTAGGGCACTAAACGAACGTTCGTTAGTTGCTGACGTCACCGGCACAACTTGAAGCAGCTTCAAGCATTTCACAAGTTCCGGTAACATTTCCTTTACACTAGGTTCTAGTACAAAGAACTTTTTAACGTCGTTTAATGTATCAAGTTGCACATTCTTTTGTTTCGAAATGTCACCCAGCATTGACAAATGTAAGAGTAACCTGTCAGTGTCCAGATCATTTTGAAAAAGCTCTTTAGAACGTGTCATATCACTTTGTTGTCCTTTCTTTAGAACCGAAAGACACTCCCTCTCCACTGCAATCACTTTCAACAGTCCTGTTGAGTCGAATCTACTGGTAACACAAGACTTGACAGTTTCACAAATTTCGATGTATACGACTTTAAAATATTCAGCTGGTGTGTTGAATGTGTGGGGTGGTCCAGCCTCCTTGTTTTCGTAGCGTTGAGGAACGCGGCATTTCCGTGCTAGTTCCGGTTCACCTACTGATGGTGGCTTTACTTGTAAACAAAACTTCCAGAAGTCTTCAAATCCTCCACGCTTTTCTTCCAAAATACAGGCTAGGTTAATGAACATATCTTCTAAATCAGTTACGCTCAAATCAGGTGATTGAACTTTACGATTTACCTCTTCCACTGGGTTCATTACATAGCAATAAAGCTGTAAAAACAAGTAAGTCTTGAATTTCAGCATAGATTCCAAAAAACCTGCACATTTATAACCTGCGTCGTTCTTATTCGAGGAAGAGATGGTTTCAAACAACTCCAGAATACTTTCATAATTTTTCAAGATTTGTTGCACACTTGATGCTCTCATTGTCCATCGTGTTGGGCAAAGCGGTCGAAGTCCTACTTTATCACTTAGACTGGTAGCATTGGCACTGCTTACACATCTGAATATTTCCATCCTTTTAGGGGATTCTCTAACATTATTAATTATATCCTTTGCAAGGTTCATTATGTCTCTCATACAAGTCAGGCACCGAAGACTGTCTTCAACTGCTAAATTGAGGCTGTGGGCAGTACAGTGAACGTAAATGGCCTGATCCTGCACGTTTAAAATTAACTGTTGCAGTCCGTTGAATTTTCCACTCATATTGGAAGCGCCATCGTAACACTGTCCTCTCAATTTTTCCATAGACAAATCCAAACGTAAGAGGATGTCCTTGACAATACTGAACAGAGTTTGGGATTCAGTGTTTGGGGTTTCATATAGTCCAATAAAATCTTCATTGATGGTCAAATCATCATTTACTGTCCTGATACAAAATGATACCTGTTCGTGAATTGAAACATCACTAGTTTCGTCCACCATTATGGAAAAGTGCCCACATTTCTTCACGTTAACTAAGACCGAGCGCAAAACAGACTGACCTAGCAAGTCAATTATTTCATTTAGAATATCGTGGGATGTCCACTTATAACCCGAACGATTTAGCCAGTCTTTTAGTTCTGGGACGTCTTCTTTCCTAAGTTCCAAGAGTTGCAAAAAATTTGAGTTTATATCCTCATGTCCTCTAATTGCTAGACCTTGTCGGCATAGGAATTTTAAAGTTGTGAAAATAGCAGTTAACGCTAAACGGGCTTTTTTCATATCATTATTCATGTGTTCATTTAACTGGGCAGCTACGGTTGAGTTTGAAGCAGTTGACAATTTAAGAATACCCTCCTTGTGGACATTTGTAGTTTCATGAGTGCGAAATTTTTCCAAGGCCCTTTTCCAGTTTGAAAAGCCGGCAGAAGTAAACGCATCTTCTTTCTTTAAAGTAAACTTTATAAGGCCTTTCGCTTCTGCCTCTTTGCAAACTTTACAAAATGCTTTGTCAGTTTGTTTTTCATATTCTAACCAAGAATATTTGGTTAACCATGACTTTTGAAAGGATCTTCCCTTACCCTTACCGATGATATTATGGTTGCTGCTGCTGCTCAAATTTAAGCTGTTACTGCTGGCAGACGTTCCAGATACCGGAACAGATGATTCTAGTGCTGGGAGTGGAGTTGTGATCCTATCAACACGCGCCTTTTTAAATACAAACTTATCCATATTGTATCACTTTACAATAATTCACACTCAAACACTACTCACTGCTTACTATCAATCACATCATTCACATCAACATATAGAAACACGACGTAAACTAACTGCTTGTGACCGTGCAAACGGAACAACGGAACTGATTGCAAGAGCCAGAGCCGACAAGACAACCGAGGCGGTAGACAGTACGTTTGTTTTGTTTACAAAGAGCGCGCTAGGGGTGTCTGTAACTCATCCCTCCTCCCACCACTCCACGGCCAGCCAGGCGGCCACAACTTCAACGCAGTGACCTTGGAAAAAGTCACGTAGGCAATCTATTTATAACTTGCTAACTGGTGGAGTGGCGACAGGTAGAGCTACAAGTTGCGGTTTTTATTTTTATAATGCTTTTACTAAGTATTAATTACTTGCAAACACGTGTTAGAACACATTTACTAATAAACTAAGTTTGCCAATATCATTCTGCTTATATCATCATGTCCAATTTGATAATAAAGTAAATATGGTTTAAAATTACATGAATAGGCATTTAAAACCTTAGTACATGTATTTAATTACCTTCTAAGGATTTAAATTAATAGAAAGATTAATATGATGTGAATTAGGTTTATTTAAAGTAAATTAAAGAAATACTGAAATGCAAATTTCTGAAGTATTAAATGTCAATGTCATTAAAATAAAATGGATGACAACTTAACAGAACTTCAGTATTCCGAATTATCGCGAACTTACATTGGCGGAGGTTAATTCTCTCGTTCATTTCCATGAGATTGTTCTTTTCAGCACATTCTGCGGCAATCAAAAATCTGTTTCCGATGCTTTATATACTCTTTACTCCTTCGAAATTTAGGGGGGGCTACGCCCCCCTAAATTATTTTTGAGGGGGCTTGAGCCCACCCAGGCCTTATGGAGTCTGCGCCCGTGGCTGAGCTGAATACCCAGCAAACAGACCGACGTGTTAATGACGTGAATTTTGGGTACGTTTGTCACCAATATACGTAAATTGCTTAAGTGAATTTCACGTGAAAATTTGGTTGGAATGTCACATTGAAAATACGTATTTACATTACGTGAATAACTCGTCTTCAATAGACGTGTTATTTACCTTATATTACAATAAAATGTTTCGGGAAATTCACGTTGAAAACACGTGTTGATTCACGTTACTTTTAGGGAATGTATATATTAGTTTTCACGTGAAAAATACGTCCTCAGTTCACGTAAATAATTCGTCTTTAATTTACTTATGAATCACGTAATTATTATTCTCACATATATTATTATGATATAAATAAAACAAGCACATGAAGTATTAACAATGTATTTATTTAGTAGAATTTAGTGACTTAAAAACATTTGTCTTGCATAATTACTATACAAGGTAAGGCATCGAAAACTAAAGACCAAAAGACACATTAAAAATATGCAAAAACAGGTCTATTTTTATTTCGAGGAGGACACTTGTTTTTCCTAATTGCACCATCGCCACTTCAACCCTCGAACAGTGACGTGAACAACCCCTAAAATTTAAATAGAGAATATACCAAATCACCTCTTTTGGGAAAGCGTTATGTAATTTAAAGTGTGTCACCTCATTTTACAGCTATTTTTATTACCAATTCAAAGCAGTAAATAATATTATCCTGAAATCATATTAAGTGAAAATAAGACTGAAAAGTGCGATTCTGTTAAGTCTTTAACTTTTTAGGTAATTTCACTTTTAAAATATAATTTCTGGATAATATTATTTCTTGTTTTGAATTGCCAATAAAAATAACTCACATGAGGTGTCCCACTTTAAATTATGTAACGATTATTTTTCCCACAAGAGGGCGTTAAAATCGGAATTTTGTTCAACAATATTGGTTCCTTCTGAACTCAACATAAAATTACCTTTTTAAATATGTGCTACACTTGGTACATTTACTATTTAAATTTTGGGGGTTTTAGGGGTTGTAGTATCGATGCTGCAATTAGGAAAAATAAGTATCTCCGTTGAAATAAAAATCGATCTTTTCTCGCATTTTTTATTTTTTAAAAGTGTCTTAAAGATATTAGGTCTGTTTCGTTTTCGATCGCACACCCTGTATAATCTAGTTACATGCCTGCATAGTTTAAAAACAATCCCAGAACCTAATAATAACATACTAAAAAACATTAAAATAAAGATTTTTTGGTACATTTGTCTTGTATAATTAACTTCAAGTTACATCTCTTCTTAGTTTCAATAGTTTTACTTTACCACACTACCGTGGTAAGTATGGAATAGTGATAAAGTATGATAATGCCTAAGAATACATACTAAATTAACATTTAATAATTGATTCTAAGTAAATTAGTAAATTTTTATTTTGAAAACATACAACTGCTGTTAAATGATAAACAAATTAGTATAACACAATAGTAAGGCCTAGAGTATGGTAATAATTAGAAATTTTAAATACTACACAATAAGTTTTTTCACATGCTTCTAAATTTATTTATTATGTTCATTCAATGAATGTACAATGGGAAATGATACCCACTGATTATCATCTAACTGAAGGACAATACATTTTACAATTACGTTTTCATTTAGTGGCCAAATAGTTAAATTTTCAGATAAATCAGAAACTAGGTATATATTTAAACGCTCTGAAGAAAAAGGGTAATTATACCAGGCAGACTTTGATTTAAATACTCTTGTTATAATCTTTACCAATTTCTGGTTATCACAAACTATGTTTTGAATCTGCATTATATCTGAATTATACATAATGTAACAATCTGCATTGGAATGAGAAATTATTGACAATGTTATCTCACTGAAAATTACCTGTTTATATTGTACAGAAAAAAAGGTGTTTAGAAAGTAAAGGGCCACTACAATGTTTCATTTTAAGTTGTGTTTTTTTATTTCATTCGGCTCTAAAATGACACTATTAGCTTCTATCAATCTATTACATATTTGTGCTAAAGGATTAGTTGTTGATTTGACCAACCGTTTAATTTGATTTAAGGCATTTTCAAATGGGAATGCTGAAAACTGGTCAAGAGGACCATAATGAAGAACATCATCACTTAAATGGCACAAATAATGAGTATTATAAACTAAATATATCTGACCATAAATTTTTGAACAATGTGTAACAAAGGTTTTTAAAAGAGTATCTGCATAATTTACTCCAATATCTGACAAGCGTTGTTTTGATATTAATATACTTATCGCACAGTGCAGTAACAAAAAATGTTCGTAAATAGCAACAGGTATGGTACCTTTTAAAACCACTGGCCCTAAATATAAAAGAAACGTTCTAAATTCAGTAGCTTTCCATCGTGCCAGTTCTGAAAGTGACCGGGATTTCCTATTAAATTCGATAGGAATGGACTTACAAAAATGTTCTAAAGTCTCAGATATTTTTTGAACTTTAGAACTACACAACCTAACCTTTAGTGGCCCACTTGTCCAAGTATGCAACAGCTTTCTGACTACACCTAAGCACACTGTATGCATATAGTCAATAGGAAACTTGGATACCAATCCAATTGAAAGTTTCACCAAAGGTGAAATACCTGTATGATGATCATCATCTGTCTGTCGCAAAAAACTATCATCAGTACGTTTTTGACTTGTAACAGACTTGAGAACTATTCGACCGTCAATATAGTCTCCTACTTCGATGCATTTTTCACAAGAAGAATATCCATTATGGGACTTAATACATTTTAGAAATGAACGTGCTGGTACATCGCAAATAAATGCAAACACTTTAATTTCATACAATTTGCCTTTAAAGCAAAATGTATTATCAATTAAATGTTTTAATTCAGATATAAAATCATCAAGAAAAAGATTCAAAGGCTGCGGTTTAGAAGATCCATAAAATATTCCAATAGAAAAAGGTTTACTATTAAAATTTTTTATTTGGCCTAAAATTGGCCATAGCTGACTATTGCAACTTTTATATAGAGGTAATCCATCGATATTAAAAGCTATTTCAATTACAGATTCAGTAAATTTTGGATTGCGTAACTAAAAATTTTCTAATGCTGTAGAAATTCCTAGGTGACAATAGTTTCCTTTATTCAAAGGGTGCATTAAAGTTTTGGTTGGAGTTTTGAGTAAGGTTCGACAATCTAGAGGTAGTTCAGGATGATACTTTGACAAAACATGCAGTAAGTATGTAACACTATTATGTGGTAGACTGCCTGACCTTATTACCCAATTTCTTAATTCCTGGCATATTCCTAATTTATTAGAATATTGGGAATTTTCTGGTACAAATTCAAATACAGTCGTGTCATGTTTACATGGAACTAGAGTATTTAATTGAAGAGTTTCATTTAGTAAACAGTCATTTGAATTTAAAATATTAGGGGTGCCTAAAGAATTATGACTGGTTTCACAGCCAACACTTACATCTGTATTTAAATTATCAGTATCATTTTTTACATTAGCATTTTCATAGTTTACCTTAGTTAGCAGTTTTTCACTATTTAAGTCCTTACAAATTATTTCCCTACGTTTCTTTAGCCTCCTATAAAATTGTCTTTTGCCTACAACAGCTTTATATGGCATCATCAGTTCTATTCAATTTGATCTGTTCCAACTTGTAGTGCTTAGGAGCCCGTTTTAACCAAGTTTTCATACAGTCTTCTATACTTCTGGTAGTTGAACCTGGTATGGCTAGTTTTACAGAATCTGTAAAAATTATTACATGAAAAATATGTAATCACATACATTTATTTAGTCACCCTTACCAACGATCACTTTTTTAAGTATATTGTTGTTAAAGGCCTTTTTATTATTCCTTGATCCCAAAAAGCTCATATTTTTAGCTACTTTATAAGCCAAACAACATCTTAATGCTGAATTGGTAGCAGATACTACACTATTTTTATCTAATGTGCCCAGATACTTGCTCTAAAAATAAAATAGTTTAATAAATATAACAGTTGACATTATAAAAGTTTTACCAAGGATATACAATTGGCTTCATTTTGCTGCATTGCTTTCAAGGTTTCTTTCAACATTTACTGAAGTGACTGGGGTATCACAAAGGTTCCTGTATTACACAATGTACCATAACTAATACACGAACTTGTGGAGCTTCTTGGGGTGTGTGAAGAGGTATCCTGAACAGCTGAAAACATAAAGCCTTTATAACTTATAACCATAAACAATATGTAACTATTTACCTTTACAAATTTTCGGTGGTCGTGGTAATGAATCCTCTTCAGATTCAGTGTCACTATAAATGAACCGGCGTGGTTTGATTCTCTGTCTTTTCTTCTCTGAATTTACCTCATCGACTTCTGACTGTAGATCTGATGTAACTTCAGCTACTTTTGCCTTGACCTGAGGTTCTTCAAAGCTATCTTCAGAATATTTTATAAAAATTAGCAGATCCCAACAGATAAATTAATTTGAAACAAGGTTTTTATTTTTTTTTTTCAAAATAATTATACTTGTATACATACCATAGTATCTAAAAATACGTTTCACCGTAAATAACTGCCAATCTTCTGTGCAACTATCCCCTTTCTTTTCTTTACTGCTTTATCGTAAAGCGCTTGAGTTTTATAAGGAGGCCAATATACTTCCTTTTTTCTTGGAGTGAGCCAGTTCTGGTGCACCACAGCAACAGAACCTCCCTCTTTCTCATCAAACTCTATTAATACGAAAGACATATAACTATTGTATGTACATATATAAGCCTAAAATAAAACGAGAGAAAATTTCGTTTCACGTTTTGAGAAAAGCTGATTTTAGAGGTTATAGTCAGAGACAAGTCATCTGTTGTCTCTGTTATAATCATTCTTCTTCGTTAGGACTAGGAGGGAAGGCTTGGAAGTACGTCATCACCGCGCGCGATTTGAAAATTAGACTCAACAAAGGCTCAACATAAATTATATTAGGTCCTGTCATATTTTTAAATAAAAAAATAGCTTCTAAGTAGTAGTAGGATTGAAATAGGTAGGCTAAATGTTTTTAAAAGCGAGATCAAAAACTTTTTGTTAATATTGGTATTATTTACGTTACTTTTACGTGAAATACTCCTAATTTTTCGACGTCCATAAAACACGGTGAGGAAAATTCAAGCAATACGTATCTAACCAACACGGTTCTAAAGTTTTGTTTTCCAAAATATTCCTCAAAATTTAACTGAAGGAAGTTATTTCGCTTTCGTGATTTTTACGTGAAATAAACGTAGCTTTGCAATGTAACCGACATTTACAACTATTATAAAAAACATGTACTATATTTTGCATTAAGATTTTATATTTATTCTAATGTCAAACATGTATAAAAGAAGCAGTAATATATAGGTGAATGATTTGGCACTGAAACACGTTTTTTTTTTTCGTCTTAATTCACCGAGTTACGTATTCGTTGAAATTCGCCGTAAATTTAACGTAATCATCACGTAACTGGGCACAAGTCTGTTTGCTGGGTATTAATGAGTCTCTTAGAAATATGGTAGTATAAATTAAATAAACTAAATTATTCTGATTTACTTCCATGGGTTCGAGTTCTGAAGAATATGTTTGTATCACTTGAGATGGATCTTTAAGTGTTTCTGTAGTAGTGTGTTCAGTAGTATTGCATCTAGAGCAATTTAAACCATCTACGGATAGGAAGATTCTGTAAGGAGTGTTGTCAAAGGTTATTAAGATTGTATTCGAAATTTGTTTGGTGATTATAGTAGAGACAAATATTTGCCGCCTAAAGCTTAAGACATGACTATACTCAGACTCGGGCATGCCAACTTTTAAAAACGTTAATTTGGATACTGCAGTTAGTTCTAGTTGTTTCAGTTCGTCTTCTAGAATACTGTTCACGATGCTGGGGCAGATGTTTGATATTACTAGTCTCCTTGCTGGCGTAATAAGTCTTCGAATTTCTATCTCATTGCCTTGGATGACTACAGTTTTATGGTTGTTTAGTAAGGTATCTACTATGCTAGTATTGTTCAAGTAAATGCAAACTCGGTTATTCGCTATTCGTGATGCAAAGATAACATTTTTTGGTGTGAGTAGTGACCCTATGGCTACTATGTATTCATGTATTTTAATACCTTGGATAGCTGACAGAATAATGGCTTGTTCTTTTGAAGGAAAATTGAAGTTGCTTACTGCATTGGAATATGTCGATGTTGATATGTCGATGATGTAGTAGGTATACTAATATTTTCAGAATCATCCATTTTTAATTTTTGGTTTCTTCTAACTAACTCACTTAACTCAATAATCTTCTTGTAACTAAATTTTTGAAATCTAACTTTACTGACTGATCTAACTGAACTAACTGATTAATAAACTGTAACTAATCATAATCTGTAACTAACTAACTCTCGCTCCAAATTACATGGTTTATATATCTTTTTTTTTGGTTCCAGAAAAATCTAGCAATAAATAAGGTTCGAATCATTCTATTTTTTCTATATGAACATTCTGAAATAAATGGAATGGTTTTTGTCTATGATGTATTATGCAAATAGTCCTATTGACATTTCTAGAATTTTCTCTGGTCTACATGTACAATTTACTTGACTTTAGACTCTCCAGATCAGAATTACACTATTATATGTAACTGAAGCATTTATATTAAATATATTTTTACTATTTTATATCCACAATTATATTCTAAATTACCATTCCAAAAAAAAAAAAATAACCCCACTTCCATCTAAACGTCAAAGAACACAGTGTATGTTTGGTTGTATATGCACATGGTTGACTTAAACATATCTAATATTAAATAAAATAAAAATAAACTTCTTAAACTTAATTCTTATGCTAAATTCTTACAAATACCCCCATATAATTATTTTTTAATAATATTATCTAGTATATAATTTATAAATTATGTCTTTAAGGCCGTTCCTTGCGTTTCTGGGCATACCTAAGTTCCAATGTAAAAGTTTATATCAAATAACGCAAAAACTATGGCAGATATTGAGATGATTCTTTTTTTATATGAAAGGTCTTAAAAAGTTCTAGTGCACTATTTAGTTGTAAATTAATAAATTGTTTAAACAATATTTTTTTTTCAAATATTTTTGGTTAAAATAAACGTAAAAAATTTTTTTTTGAAATAGGGCACTACAGAATTTGACCCACTTTCCGAATCTGTTTTTATTTTTAACATAAAGTGTAACACAAAGCAGCTATTTGGTATAAACTTTTTTTAAAATCTCAAATTTTGCTAAATGTAACTTTCTCTCTCGGCCAGTACAGGCTGTCCTTGTCGATAGTTTCTGGATTCTCGTCGACACGGTTAGGTTGGTTAGGTAAGAAGTATAATACCCTCTCGAAGGTGGGTCATAAATAATGTTGAATAACATTATTAGGGTTTATTTCGACTTTTGACAAACCAGTGTGTTAATTGTTTTTAAAATGGGTAGTTCACGAAGAAGTTTATGTTCCGATTGAGGAAATTTTATATAAATAAGCAGTACCTATAATAAGTACCTATAATTTGATTAAATTTTTATATGAATAGAAATATTTTCTGTTAATTTGTAACATTTTCCTTCTAAATGTTTATACTGTTTTTATAATAATACTATTGTTTCAGTATTTGCTTATATAATAATAATTTATTATGTAGAAACAGCGTAGAATTTTGGTCAATCAGCCAGTACATTTTTTTGTATTTCAATCAGAATTATTATTTTCTTTTCTTCTTTACATAAAAGCTTCGAGTAATACTCAAATATTTTGCAGTATTTGAATACGGAATTTGATTATTTATATTTATTGGACAATACCCAAATATTTTGCGGTATTTGAATATGGAATTTGATTATTTATATTTATAGGAATATTTATTTTCAACGTTTTTGTTAGTAAAGTTTACATAATATATGAAGTTTGTTTCTTCACTTGCTTGTTCAGCCATATTAGTCCAGGCTAATAAGGATTTTCTCGTGACACTCAATAATCCAGGTAGCTGACAACTTTTTTAGTTATTGTAGACCTATAAGAAGAAAACCTACCTGTTTCCTGCGTAAAGTTCGGAGCCGTTTTTAATGATTAACAATTAATGCAAAAAACGCGATTCTTTCGATTTTTGCACTCTATTATTTATTTATTTATTTTTACGCACAACAGGCCGTTAAGGCCTAGAGCATTTTTTTTACAACATAATTCTAATATTAACTAATTACAATTATTTTAAACAAAACTTTAACGTAAATATGTAAATATAACATTCTTAACTACTCTGAAGGACCTGGTGTACAATATTTTTCCATTCGCTTCTATTTTGTGCTTTTTTTTCCATTCCCTCAGCTTCACGTGTTTAAGGTCTTCCTCCGCTTTACTAATCCACCTCGTTCTGGGTCTACCTCTTCTTTTGGGGTCGATTAATTTTCTGGTTATTACTAGTTTAGGAATTCTGTTTGCTGCCATTCTTTCCACATGTCCCAACCATCTGATTCTTTGTGCCTTGACGAACTTGGTAATAGTAGGTTCTTTGTATAAAGCCATTAATTCATTGTTGGTTCTTCTCTCCCAACCATCTTCTGCCTTTCGTCCTCTGAATATGCATCTCAATATTTTCCTTTCCCATCTTTCCAGAGTATCCTCTTCCTTCTTATTTAATGTCCAGGCTCACCGGCATATGTTACTGTGGGTCGAATTACTGTTTTATATATTCTGAGTTTACCTTGTCTAGAAACATATTTTGAGTTCATTAGGGCTCTTAAACCACCTAATTTTGTA